>CM056195.1:12280753-12880753 GCA_029692085.1 Gymnothorax javanicus | reverse complement strand
AACAACAGCCTTTGCTACCTCACGGTTTATTCTGTAACGTTACATAAAAGACAGGTGAAGCAGTCGAGTCGCTATATAACAAAGCCATTCATCAAATACAATAACTGAAAACACTGGTGTCGTTACACCTGCTCACTTTACCGACTTGGTAATGACATAAGCCGACAGCACGGAATCTCCTGACCAGTGCTACACGCAGAGAACCGCAGCAGTGCAGCTTACGAGAACGCTCTTAGAAACAAGGTCCCCTTGGTGTTCGCATAGCCTGAATTAATGTAATTAATTAATTTCCTTCATTGAGGCGTTTTCCAATTATCTTCATTGGCAACTGAAGACACGGTTTATCTCCATATGCGATCTTACAGCGATGCAATCATGGGCTTAATTCAGTACAGAAAAATAATGTACTTATTAAAAGGCTAATGCTTCACCTCGATTGAACTGGTCCGCATTGTAATGAAATATCGCCTTTCACTCTCGGTATTGCATGGGTTGATAAAAAATGTGGCACTCTGCTGTTAAATAGGCTATTAAAAGCTTGCGGCTCAAGCTACTTGCGTGAGAGTCGACAGGTATATAATTTTTAACAACGTCGATTTAAATGCAGCAAACACGCGTCCAGATGAATGATTGTCGTCTTACTTAACAGGTGCTGCTTGATCTCTCCGATTAAGCGTGGAGTGCTCTCGGAGTGAACCTTTTGTAAATTATGAAAATGACTGAGAACAGGTCAGGACTAATAATTGTTTAAAACGGATGTTTTGTGCAAGCCAATTCTCAGTTCTGGCTACGTCACTGTATACTGAATTTATCCCACGATTTCATAGATCGCATATGGAGAGAAACCGTGTCTTCAGTTGCCAATTATGATAATTGGAAAACGCGTCGAGGAAAGGAAAAAGATTGAGAACTAGCCAGCTAACTAACTACCCCCCAATACCCCGTTCGATTTGCGCCACTGCCAACATCATGAAGTGCAACAACAGCATTCTCTCCGGACCGCACAAGAAGAAACGTCAAAGAGTACAAAGAACTCTGGCGGTGAATGAAAAATAAAACTAAGTTTGCCGATCGAGCCCGGAAAATTGATGCACTGAAAACAGGTGGTGGCACCTTCCCATTATTAAAACATGACCATAAGCGTAGCTTATTCTTTAGTCCTATATGACAAAAATTAAGCACGTTTTAGGAACTGTTTAGCCGTTTCATTCACGTATAGGAGATAAGCACCTTTCGTGGTTATGAGCCTGTATGTTTACGTGGTTTCAGTAGCTTTAGTCGCGATAAACGCCGGCTTTTAATCACAGTAAATGCCAGCTTCTAAAGTCTACCCACCAGCTTCACCGCCACTAAAAGCGGTGGGTAGGCTTTTGAAAGCCGGGCGTTTACGCGATTATGAAAGCTACTGAAACCACGTTAACATACAGTTCCACCTGTAACAATGAGGATGCAGTATTTTAGCAAGATCTACTATTATGCTGCTTATGGTAACAAGCAACACTGTGTAACAAAACTGAATGAAAAGTTGCGTTTAGGCTAATTTAGGCAGTACAGTTGACTTACTTGTCGAGGAGAAAGCTGGCAACTTCAGCGTCCCTTAGAAAATCTTTCTCCTTCATTAGCTCCTTCCACCTGGGGAAGGCTAGCCCGATGTTCACCCTTGTTTTTTGAGCGCGCCGGTCGCGCTGCCTTTTCAATTCTCTTTTTCGTTTTTTTGCGGATGAGGATTCCGTCTCCTGTGCTGCTGCTGCATATGTATGGTCCTGCATTATGCTGCAGTAGTACTGATTTTCAAAGTCGCCGCGATAGCCTCTCTTCCTGATTTCCTCCGGTGTCTCAATCACTCTGCACTGGCTGGCAGGGCAAACGCGGATTTATTCCGCGTTTCGTACTATTTGTCCCTTGCCGGCGGCAAAAGTTTCAAGATGGCTGACTGTCATGGGGCTCCCCTACCAGCTTACCCGTCCAATGTAGAAACAAGTCTAAAATTCTTCGTTTACGAGTATATATCAGATTATTAGCAGAGGTCATAATACACCAATGATGACATATATATGAATGCAGACTTAGATTTTGGCAAATAAAAAAAATGAAAATGTTACACATTGTCCCTTTAAGTCCCAAATAATTCTGTAATTGAATTTCCAACTGATTTGCTTCACTAGAATAATTTTCCACCGTCTCTGTGACACAAATACTGAGTTATTTGAGTCATGCATAACAGGAAAAAATTAGCATTATTTGTATTCTCTGCAAAGGGGTTTTAATGATCGGAATATACAGAAGTACTCTTCCTTGTTCAGTTAATAGGAACAAGCTCCCAAGCCTTTCTCATGGTCTCCAAGACTGGGACCGTGGTCCAGTTAATCTACTCTCAATTTGTTCCTCTGCCCAGTTTATTAAGAACAAGCTCCTAAGCCTTCTACAGTCATCAGGATTGGGTTCCTGCCAAACTTCTCCATCCTGCCATCTGTCAATTCAGCTCTGACAATGTGTGCACTCTATCTGGCAGTCATCTGGGAAAGCCACTGGCCCAACACTGGCTACGCCTACACAGCCTCGCCTGTAACATCTGATTTAAACTGTGTCACTCTCCTCTGGGCTCTGTCCCACTGTCTACCCTATTACTATCAATAAACCCAACTAGTGGATTGTTCTCCACCTCTGCACTTGATTCCTGGTCTAGATCATAACAGTTTTCTCCAAGAGTTGGAAGATGTCCTGGGCATAGCTGTGTTGTGAGCTTGTTTAGAAAGGTGCACCCATGTGTTTGGAGGCATTCAAGGATAAATCACAATGACTGGACATATCTCTGTTTACCTCTATGATTGAAATTTTTGTTATTGTATAAAATACCGTCCATGACAGAAAATGAGACATTTTTTTTTTTAAGATTCAAGAGTGTACAACCCTACTCGAAAAGAGTTGGGAAGGTAAGGAAAATGCAACTAAAAACAGAAAGCGGTGATTTCTGAATTTTCTTTGACTTGAATTTCATTGCAGACAGTATGAAGACAAGATATTTAACGTTTTGTCAGGTTAACTTTAATTTCAGCTCAACTGGACCGAAGGTCCGGTGAGCTTATGCCATGGGTTGCTTGTGTGTTGTTCGTCATCCATCAACATTATCGTCTTCCGTTTGTTAACACTTTCTTCTCAGAGACCACTCAGCCAATGAAGCTGAAACTTGGTATCCATCTTCCCACCCACGAGGACGCCAAAATTTGTTCGAAGCGTTCCTATCCAAATTCAAATATGGCCAGTAGACGGCCATATTGAAAATACCATTTTGAGCCATTAGTCAGCCATTTTGGCAGCAATTGAGCTGAAATTTGGATTATGTGTAGCTAATAGTTTCATGGTTTGTGAGGTGTGCGTGTTGTTTGGACTTTTCTTTGTGGCTCTCGTCCCGGGAAGATATTGAATTCCTGGGCCATCGAATTCTTTACCCAGCTGGTTGATTGAGCTGGGGCGGCGCTTTCCCAGAATCTATATAAGTAGGAAGTCCGGCACGCCTCCTTCGCTAGACTGTCTGTGTTTAGCTTCACACTATAGCCGAAGATATCTGTAGTCAGGTTTTGCATGACTTTCTATCTTCTAATTGTTGGAGTTTCTTCTCCCTTTTTCTATCTCGCTTTGCTGTCGTGGTTCGGAATATTATACGTCCTTTGGAAGTGCAAGTACTTGCGTTTGGTCTTTATTATTCTCTGTGTCTGTACTGTGTTCGTGCTACTCTTTCTCTCTGTCGTTGCGCTTGGCCTCTGTATACTACCGGCCATTACAAATAGCAAACCCTACAACAGATGGTCAAATGTTTTTGCAAAATTTTTCATTTTTATGCAGATATTACCCTGAAGCTTCGGCCTTGCTCACTTTTCAAGTTGACATCGTAAACATTTTCTTCTCTGAAACCACTGAACAAATGACATGGAATCTTGGCATACATGTTCCTACCCAGGAGGACAATGAAATTTGTTTGTGGTGTTCCAAACCAATTTCAAATATGGCCTCCATGGCGGCCAACTTGAAAATACCATTTTGGCAATTTTGCAGCTAATTTTGCAGATACTGCAGCCAAAGTTGGTATACAGGTACCTTTCCATGGACTCCAGCATAATCGTTCTGGGTTTAGCTGCATTTTGACATTTGACCTTGATTTCACTTTTGTACTTGAGCCACACCCACAAAAGCTATAAACATCTTTATCTTAGAAACTGCTGAACATATGAAACTGAAACTTGGCATGTTTGTTTCTACCCATGATGACACCAAATTTTGTTCATAGCATTCTGATCTAATTTCAAATATGGCTGCCATAGCTGCCATCTTGAAAATCCCATTTATGTCTATTATGCAGCTAATTTTGTAGATATTGCAGAGATATGTAGATATTTGGTATATGGATAGCTTTCCATTTGCGTCAACAAATATATTCTAAGTTTTACGGTATTTTGACATTTGACCTTGATTTGACCTTTGCTCTTAAGCCAATTCTAAAATTTGAATTTGATCTGAATTTCAAAATGGCATCCATGGTAGCCTCTTTGAAATAGCCTCTGTGTAGCAATTTGTGCAGATATTGCAGTGACAATCCAGGTAAGCTACAGCACCTGTGGTGCTCTTTTATTCATACATATGCATCCATTCCTGTCATTCAGGCCTGCAATGCATTCCAAATAAAGTTAAGTGGGGGGCAATTTAGGCCTAGTAATGATGTTAAAAATTTGAATAATGGATGCATGTTTAGAAATAAAATGAGTTTAACAGACAAAACCTTAAATATTTTTTCTACTTACTTTCTGCAATGAAATACAAGAAATACAGAAATAGCTATTTTCTGTTTTTATGGGCATTTTCCATACTGTCCCAACTTGGGAGGAGTAGGGCTTATACAGTATAAGTCAGTCATAATATCTCCTTTTAATAATTTACTTGGTCTTTTTGTGTCACTTCAGACTGACTTTTCACTAGGTTTTTAAACTCCAAAGAGCTGTGTGATGATATTTTAAAAAGTCCCGACTGTTTTACATGTTCCATCAATACAGTTGCAATTGCAATAAATCATGTTTAGTTTGTGAGCACAAAAATGAACACATCTCAAATAAATAAATAAATAAATAAATAAATAAGATGGGAAGCAAAAGTGGGGTGTATTCAACAACACCAAAAGAGTAATGTTTTCAAATGGAAACAGGACTGAACAAAACAGCAGGCAGCATATTGTGGCAGGAGTAGGAACTGAATGCAGGAGAGGGTCAAACTAGTTTTTAGGTGGAAAACATAATGCTTCAGAACCTAAGGAGCATCAGGATCACAGTTTGCGATCCACTATGTTATAATACACAAAAGTCCACATCCTCCTCAGACACTCTCATATCGCCCCTCTTCTTCCTGCCCTCCATTGTGATGGCTTGCATGAAATTTGAAAATATGAAAGGAGTGACTTGAAAAGTCCATTAACCCTCCACTATACTGAAAACACAACAACATATTACTTGAGTTTTTATGAGCAAATTTAATTTTTTATTGAAAAAAATATGTTTATTTCAAATTTGATGACTACAGCAGTTGAAAAAAGTTGGTGTAAGGCAGAGGTCGCGTTAACCGAATATTTTCCGTCATTGACAGATTTTTTTTAATTATGACGGAATATTTTGAAGGCCGTCCGTCATTTTGACAGAATGTAATTCACACCCCCGTCCAATTGGTGGTGGGTGTCATGTTGTCTCGAGCATTGTCTTTGATCTGTATGACAGAGATGCCAAGTCTCACGCATTCGGCGTAGGTCTCACGCAGTTTTTAGGCTTATTCACCGTAGTCCACAATTATTCAATGAACGCTTATTAATGAGATTCTCACGAGGAATTAAAATCCTTGTGCATTGAAGTTTCAGTTTCACTTGTGTGAAGGTGGACCTCACTACAGAAAGCGATTATGACTCCGGACTTCTCGTGCTTCTCTTTACTCAGGGATTGGAAACAATGAATGTGTTTCATGATCATTTAAATTGTTTAAATGAAATAAGACCATTTGAAACGTCTTTATGCAATTCCATTGCTTTCAATCCTTCAGTAAAGACAAGCGTGAGAATTCCCGAGTCATAATCAATTTCCGTGTCACTAGTGGGGAAATCCACCATAATACACGTGAAACTGCTTAACTTAATGTGCAATGACTTGAATTCCGCGAGTGAATTTCTTCAGTTCGCGTTGATTGAATAATTGCTGACTACGGCACAGGAACGTGAATGCCACTAAGAGGCGAGAGACTCAAGCCGAATGCGTGAGACTTGGCATCTCTGGTATGATCCTGTATTCCTCATATTTTTGTAATATGATCATTTGCTCTTCATTTGTAAAATATGCAGTTCTGCTGCCGGTAGACGATTGGTCATATGCTACAAACGCCATCTCTGTTTTATGAACACGCAGATATCTAGGTGGGGAAAGCGTTGAAATAAAGAGTGGATAAGCAGCTTCGTAGGACCGCTTAGCGAGACTGCGGTTGTTAGGCTTTGTGAAGCCCAGCAATAACTGAAAGCATTGTTCATTTGCACATTGTTACTGTGTCGGGGGAGAAATCATTTGTGATGTTTTAAAAAGTTCATACAGCAGTAAGTTCGAAAATCCACGCAGTGCTGTATTTAACACAGTGCGCAATGTGTGTTTACATGAATCGCTGTCGGCATCAGCTAATGCGTAATCTATAAATTATTGTGCTTATTTTATTAAAAAAATTAACGATTATCATTTTAAAAAATAAAATTACAATGACAGACAATAATTGATTATGACGGAATTTTTATACCCCTGTCCGTCACAGTGACGGACAATCGGAAAGTGTAACGCGACCTCTGGTGTAAGGGCAATTTAGGAATAATAACTATGAGGCAAGTTGCAATTATAAGGTTTAGGCATTTCGCCCTTTACAGCATGTAATGCAATTAAAAGATGGTAGGAATTTGTTCTAATCTTAGTGCGTTATGAAACTCTGAATTCTGAATGCCCGTTATTTTGATCGCTCAGATGTCACTGCTAGAAGAGCCGTCATGCAACTGTAATAGAGGTCAAGAAATGGGCTCAGAAATACTTTGTTAGTCAACAATATTTGCTGCTGCTTTAGATGCAGATGAAAATTAAAGCTTTACAATGTAAAGCCGCAGCCATGCATCAACGCTGTCCAAAAGCGCCACTGACTTCTCACGGCTTCATGTCATCTGCAATGGATACTAGCACTGTGAATGCGTGTTTTATGGTTAAACAAGTCAACTTTTCAAGTGATTTTTGGGAAAAAAAAAAAAAACTGTTGCCGTGTGCTCCGGATATATCCTCAGATTTTTATGGTTTGAAAAATCTGGCCAAACATATCAGTAATTTATAGGTAGTTCCCACTGACTATCATCCTAATTTTTTTTTTTTTTTTTTAAATTTGGCGTCTACAATCCCGCCCAAATCTGGAATGCAAAATTGGTGAACTATGTACAAGGCTTGCTCGTACGCGACCCCTTGCTGCCAATTCAGGAGAGTGTAGACAGTTCGCGGCTCTCCTCCGAAGCACGCGCCTGTCAACTACCGCTTCTTATACACTCATTGGTTGAATCTTCGCAAGTTCAGAACGAGGGCGGAGGATACCCGGACATGAACAGACTTAGAATCTTCCTGATGAGCGCCCATCTGGCCAACAGGAGGCGCTTGAGCAACAAACAAGGCAACTATTATTTTCCCTTCCCGGCAGTCCCTTCCCAATTTGCAACCCTGTAGCGCAATAGCCAGTTGTACGCTACTCTGAAAAAGCTGCCGACCACTGTCAGCTGGTACGAAGCGGGGATCGAACCCGCAACGTGATAATCACTTCTGCTTCGCAACGCGATGCTTTACTGAGTGAGCTATCCGGCCATCCTAATTTTTTATGTAAAGAACTGAGATCTTATGTAAAAATACTGCGGATGTCCTTCTTTTTCATTGTTATTTTTCGACATATGCATCAGATTTCAGAAATTAATTAATTATTATGAACCCTTATTTAACCAGGGAAGTCCCATTGAGATTGAAATCTCTTTTTCAAGGGAGCCCTAGAGGTTGAGGTGGGGAGGGAGAGGGCAATTTGCACAGCCAGTTAGATCAGGGGATGATTAGTTGGCAGGTCGAAAGAGCCAGGTTGGGACTTTAGCCATGACACCGGGGAACCACCTACTCTTATCGATAAGTGATATAGGATCTTTAGTGACCACAGTGAGTCAGGACCTCGGTTTAACATCTCATCCGAAAGACGGCAACTCCTTCAGTACTGTGTCCCCGTCACCGCACTGGGGCATTGGGGATTACTCCACCAGAGGGAAGATCACAACCTACTGGCCACCAACACCTCTTCCAGCAGCAACTTGGTTTTTCCAGGTGGTCTCCCATCCAAGTACTAACCAAGCCCACACCTGCTTAACTTCAACCACGCAGCTGGAGCAGATCGAATTGTGGTATGGCTGCTATAAATCTGAGGTTTGTTGTATTGCTTGGGAACTTCATCAGTATTTCTTCGGTCAAAATTAGCACAATGCCATAAAAGCAAGCCACCCAGTTGACTACTCATGTCCCCATCCAGGTTTGCAAGCAGACATCATTTATATGAAAGAAATTGAGTGCTGTGTGCATGAAGTTCAGAAAAATTGACCCATCATTTCTTTTTCCACGCAGGGTGTTTTTATGAAGTAGCTAGAAAGAGTCTTTTAGCTGAAGAGGTAGTGTGACAATTCAGCTTGAAAACCCAAGAACCTGCTGCTTTACTAGCTAACACTGGCTATCACAGGGACTGCTACAGCCATTTTCTAACGTCACAAAGATAAAACGAGCCCAAAAGAGAAGAAGCGAGACAGGTTTAATTCAAAGAGAGGCTGTAAAAGAGAGTTGGTATTATACATGCAATGAATAGAAGCGTGATAGTGGATCTTGAACCTCAAGAATCTGTGGAGGAGGACACAAAGACTGAAAATTAACAGCAAGTCACAGTGATCTTCCCCACATTTTTGAGAACTACAGTTTTTGTGTGACTCATTATTACGGCAAAAGTGTTCCATTCCATTCTTTTCAGATGAGCAATATAAAACCCCGGCAGTACTCTTGCACCCTTGAACGATGAAAGAGATCAATTTAAAGGACTGAGGATGTGATTTACTTGATAAATCACACCACTGCATTCTTACTCAACCGATTCTGTCACAGGAGAGGGGTATGTGCACACCTAGCTGCAGTGGACACTGTTGAGATGAGGAGAGGCCTGACATAATTAAGCCCCACACTCATTCACATCACTTCTTAAGTCTGATCTCCAATGAAGTGCTGAGCAACATTGGAACTATATCATTTAAAAGCAGCCACAGAAACAACCCAAGCTATTAGAAAGTACATTTCATCTCAGATGATCTGCTCAACTGACACACACACACACACACACACACACACACACACAGAATAATCTACCTCGCCACATACAGAATCTCAGCCAATAACCTCAGTTCGGGTCTCAGCTTAAAAAATACTTATTTGATCAGTATTCATCCCAGGAGACCTTAGCTTTTAGATAGAATTAGTTTAAATTTTACATATTCTAGTTTTATACATATAGCAGTTTCCACTGCTTGTTGTTACATTTAACATATCACAGTTTTAAACATATACCAGTTTCTATTGTTATACTGTCAGATCTTACATATGCTAGTTTCCTACATATACTAGTTTGTACTGTTATACTGTTACATTGTACATATGCTAGCTTCCTTCATGTACCCATTTCACAACAAAGAAAACCAGCAATGACAACTTAAACAAATTTATTCTTCACTGATTAGGTCCAAAAATTTCTACAAATAATCCACTGTGCAATCTTATAACACTCTAATGCCACTAATTAACTCTGATGCAAAGAAAAAACTCTCCTCAACTGAACAAAATCACAGCATTTATATAGACTAGGAAAATTCTGGAAAGATCTACCGGAGTCCTGGGTGATCCAGCCCCCTCCAGGCAAGGGGAAGCCAGAAACTTCTAGAAAGCACTAGTCTATTTCATCAAAAACAAGTGGTATTGCATCAGATCATGTTTTTCTACAGACATATCACCATAGGGTGCTAAATGATGAACAAAATAAACAAATAGCTGACCAGTAAGGCAGCACAAATAGTATGTAACAAATCTCCATTTACAAATGATATACAGTGCTTTACATAAGACACTCATACAACCCCAATTCCGAAATAGTTGGGACAGAGTGTAAACTGTGAATAAAATCAAAACGCAATGACTTTCAAATCACACCAGCCAGTATTTTATTCACAATAGAACAGAGATAACATAGCAAATGTTGAAACTGAGAAATTTTCAATTTTATCCACAAAATGAGCTCATTTCAAATTTGATGGCTGCTACAGGTCTCAAAAAAGTTGGGACAGGGGCCTGTTTACCATGATGTATCATCCCCTCTTCTTTTTAACACAGAGTGGAGGCGTCTGGGGCAGGAGACAAGTTTCTTGAATTTAGCCACTGAAATTTAATCCCACTCTTGTTTAATACAGGCTTTCAGCTGCTGGAGAGTTTTGGGTCTCCTTTGACAGACTTTTTGTTTAATTATGCGCCAAATGTTCTCAATTGGTGAAAGATCAGGACTGCAGGCCAGGCCAGTTTAGCACACGGACTCTTCTACTACGAAGCCATGCTATTGTAATAGCTGCAGTATGTGGTTTTGCATTGTCCTGCGGAAATACACAAGGCCTTCCCTGGAATAGATGTTGTCTGGAGGGGAGCATATGTTGCTCTAAAACCTTTCTATACCTTTCAGCATTCATGGTGCTTTTTAAAACATGCAAGTGTCCCAAACCATATGCACTAATGCATCCCCATACTATCAAAGATGCTAGCTTTTGAACTGAACGCTGATAACAGAAGGGGTGGTCTTTCTCCTCTTTAGCCCGGAGGACACAACGCCCATAATTTCCAACAAGAATGTCAAATTTGGACTCGTCTGACCACAGGACAGTTTGCCACTTTGCTACAGTCCATTTTAAATGAGCCTTGGCCCACAGAACACGGCGGTGCTTCTGGATCATGCTCAACAATGGCTTCCTTCTTGCATGATAGAGTTTTAGGTGGCATCTGTGGATGGCATGGCGGGCTTTGTTTACAGACAGTGGTTTCTTGAAGTATTCCTGGGCCCATTTAGTAATGTCAATGACAGAATCATGCTGGTGAGTGATGCAGTGGCGTCTGAGGGCCCAAAGGTCACAGGCATCCAGTAAAGGTCTTCGGCCTTGTCCCTTACGCGCAGAGATTTTTCCAGTTTCTCTGAATCTTTTGATGATGTTATGCACTGTGAGATGTTATGCAATGATGAGACCTTCAAAGCCTTTGTAATTTAACCTTGAGGAACATTGTTTTTAAAGTATTCCACAATTTTTTTACACAAGCCTTCACAGGTTGGAGAGCCTCTGGCCATCTTTACTTCTGAGAGATTCAGCCTTTCTAAGACATCCCTTTTATAGCTAATCATGTTACACACCTGATGCCAGTTAACTTAATTACCTGCTAAATGTTCTTTCAGCTGATTCTCTTATATATTAACACGTTGACTGCCAACTACGAGATAACTCGTAGTGGCGGGTCAGGGCCAGCGCTAGACCTGAAAATTCGGGCGCAATTATCCATCCCTTTATTGACAACAATTAGTCCTGGCTAATTCTAGATGGTTTTCCTATATTAAGTTAACACGTTTTCCAATTCAAGAATAATCAAGTGGCAATTGAAGACATGGCTTCTCTCCCCCATGTGATCTAACAGCAAATAATGGGCTACATTCAGTACAGAAAAATAATTTAATAATAATTAAGTCTACGCACTGGCACTCAGCAACAGTGTTTTTTTTTTCCAGCGAGAGCGGCATTTCAGAACTCTTCAGCGAATTAAGGTAATTCTGGTGACAAGTATACGTGGTTTCCTCCGTTTACATTTTCCAGTCTGACAGCCGTCTATTTTTTACAGCAAGTTGCGTGACCATGCTGCAAAAACAGGTGTGCGTACTTGTCGCCGAAATTACCTTCATTCGCAAATGAGTTCTGAAATGCCGCTCTCGCTGGAAAAAAAAAAAAAAATTAATGTTGCTGAGTGCCAGTGCATAGACCTAATTATAATTAAATTATTTTCTCTACTGAATGTAGCCCATTATTTGTTGTTAGATTGCATGGGGGATAGAAGCCGTGTCTTCAATTGCCACTTGATTATTCTTGAATTGGAAAACGTGCTTATAAAGGAAAACCGTCTAGAATTTGCCAGGACTAATTGCCATCAATAAAGGGATGGACAATTTTCCCCGAATTTTCAAGTCTAGCGCCGGCCCTGACCCGCCATTACGAATTATCTCGTAGTTGGCAGTCAACGTGTTAATTGGTTTTTCAGCCCTTTTTTGCCTGTGTCCCAACTTTTTTGAGACCTGTTGCAGCCAGAAAATTTGAAATAAGCTCATTTTGTGGAGAAAAATGTAAAATATCTCAGTTTCAACATTTGAAATGTTATCTATGTTCTATTGTAAATAACATATTGGCTCGTGATCTGAAAGTCATTGCATTTTGATTTTATTCACAATTTACACTTCGTCCCAAGTATTTCGGAATTGGGGTTGTACATAACAGTTAGCCTCATAGCATAATTGCCTAAGTCATTTTTTGGCTTACTGTGGCAATATCAAAAAAAAAAAAAAAAAAAAACCAATGGGCTTGCTAAAAATTGTTTTTTCTTGTTTTCCGAAAACGTTCAAATATGACTTAGGCAACTATGCTATTAGGCTAGCGAAATGCTCGTTTAATACATATACCAGTTTCTTGTTTTACTGCTACATTTTACAAATGCTAGTTTGATACATACACCAGTTTCTACTGTTTTACTGTTTAACTTCTCTGTACCCATGTTGATCACATATCCTCTGTAGGACCGCAATGGAGGTAAGTGCTTGCACTATATTGCATTATCCTTTTGTTATTATGATGTTGTATTTGTCTAAACAATGCCATTTTAATAATAAAATAAAATTTTAATAAAATGTTAATAAATAAAATCAATCAATCAATCAATCAATAACACACACACACACACAAAAGTAAACTCAAAACATTTTTAGACACTTGCTGCTTTTCCTCAAGTGGAGGGACAGAATAGGTGATCTGTGTGACCCATTGAAGAAAAACATACAGGCATTACTACCCTTTATTTCTGACACACAAATAAAAGTAAAAAAATCATGTATTTAATCAAGCGGATTGAAGATAAGGTAAGATATTATATACTTTATTGAATCCCGTGGGGCAATTTGTTCTGTGCTTTTAACTCATGCTAGTACCTTAGGAGCAGTGGGCAGCCACAGTGCAGCATCTAGGGACCAACGCCAGTTCTAAGGCTAGTTCCACAGTGTTCCTATATTGCACGTTTTTCTTGGTGGGGAAACTGGAGTGTCCGCAGGAAACCCACCTAAACACGCAAAGAACAAACGAGCTCCATGCAGAGAGGTCCTGGCTGGCCAGGGCTTTAAACCCATACCTTATTATTGCAAGGGAACAGTTCTAATCACTGAGCCCCCGAGCCGCCCTGTCGGGAGAATCACTGAAAAAAATGGTAAGAATATGTACAAACTCTTGCTCATGCACAAACTGTGACAATGGGTCATTTACAAGGCCTTGATGTCTTGATCCCTCTGTGTGAACTGTTGGAGCAAATACGACAACACGATTTAGCCTTGTTCATGCAAATAATAAAACTTTGTTCCTTTGCCATACATACTGTAATAATGATTCTGAAAATGACCAGTTACTAATGCTGAACAAAGTTTTATGGACATATTTTATTACACTAAATGTACCTTGTTATACTTCATGGGGCTGTAGCTTTTGCTGATTATTAGGCTGCCAATTAAAATAACCTGAAAAAATATGCACAAATAATTTTTTGGTCCCCGTATGCTGTCCTTATGTGACCTTGACCTTTGACCTAATGACCTCCAAAACCTAATCAAATCAGCTTCCCTCTGTGGAGACTTACCATGTCTGATTTGAACAAAATCTGTCCACTTCTTTGGTAGATATTGCGCACACTAGATATGTGTGACGGATGGACGGTGCGATGGACAAATAGATTGTATAAAAAGATGGACACAGCACCCAGGTCTGAAAAGGGAGGCCCATGCGGAAATCTCTAAAAATTGCATTCTATTTAATGGCCAGCAGATGGCGACATCGGAGGTTGCAGAAAGAAGTTCAATGCTATAGAAGTCTATGAGAAAATGACCCTACTTTCCCACCTGATTTATTATTTCAATAATGATTTTCCACATTATTTTATGGCATCTATCACAAGTTTCAAGTCTCCATCGGTATATCATGATGTTCATTTTTGTAAATTATGGTCCAAAGTAGACTTGAATAAAGGATAAAGCCAGAATATGCTTTAGGGGCCTGGCTATCCTCTGGTCCTCGTCCGATACAGTCAGATCCACCAGTAGAGACACCCCTCGCTCCTCCCTGGATCTTCAATTCACGCTCTCGTCCAATAGGAATCAGATCCGGTTTCAAAATGACAAAATGGCACAGTTCAAATTGCCAAAATCGAGGCTTCATAAATGGTATTCTGAAACTAATGGGTGACGTCACGGTTGCTTCATCCATCTTTTTATACAGTTCATAGATGGACATACGGACAATCGGAAAAAAAATATGCCATCCACCCACTGTGTGCTCCGGAGGCGTAGTAATGAATTCACAGGGTCTCACGTGGTCTCATGGCACAATTTTTTGGGGTGTTATTGTTAAGGCCAATTCAAAAAGTAATAGCATAAAAACAAGCATCAGTAAGAAAATCTATGCATATAGAATATAGTTAGTGTACAGCCCCAATTATGAAAAAGTCAGAATATTATGTAGGCAGTGGGCCGAGGCCACATACCTGCTTTAGTTTCAGGAAATAATGATCCCAATTGTGGGATTGCAGGATCTGGCACTAATAAAACACTACCCCCCTCCGCGAGCTTTTGTACCAGCTTTAGACCACTTTTTTACCAGCATCTGTACCACTTTATATTGAGTGTTACTCAGCAGAAAACCACCTTTTCAATGCCCATTATGTATCATAGTCCAATGAAATCTATGACCTGAATTCAGAATATGTTCATACAAGAACACATACATAGCTGTTTGACAAGGATAGATTGGTTGCAGGTGAAAGCATTATGGATGATACATAATATATTGTATAATCTACACGGTTCAATGAGGCGGAGTCAACAGGAAGGTTTCCACTTCACTCTGCTGCCTCCGCTGTCTATCCTGGCAAAGTGTAGTAAATTGACTTCTATTGGACAAATTGCAAAAACCAAGGCAGTTCTTCTGATGCAAAGGGATCATTCTCTCACCCAAAGCAATCTCTCTAAAGGTGTGCATTAATTCTGGAACTCGCTCTCAAGCACACAGCAGATTATCTGTCTTCAACTGAAATTCAATCAGACTGAGAAGAGGCTCGCTACGTGAACTGGAATAAAGGACCAATTAACACAAAAAAAAAACTGCACAAATATAATCGACAACAAGAGCTGCATGCGTCTGATTTCCTCACATCAATTAAGGCTAGAGGAGGAGCAATGCTGAAACATACACTGGTAATTTAATTCTTGTTATTTATTATCCTTCCTACTTAAAATAAATAAAGCAAGATGCAATGCCTGTTATAGCTGGTGTGCTGTACAAAATGTTTTCATTAGATGTGAAATGTGCAGGAGTCTCACATTTAAATGTTAACCCCTTAGTGACGGGGAGCTTTATGGCTACAAGTGCCAAGTATACTGAATATATTCTGGATCACTTGCCGATTATCCGGGAAACATGTATATGTGAGCAACAGCTTTGGTCAGCAGGCTGGGAGCTGTGTATATGCGGGAACAAATACGAGTCTGGTTATTGGTCGGTTAGACCGCGTATTGTACAGTATATGCGGTTCCCGGCATGTGGCCAAGTAGGTCAGGCCTGCATATGTGTGTTTCCTGTCACTAAGGTTTTTAATTTCACTGTTGAAAATGCAGCTGCAATGACTGTGGAGAAGCTCATGGTATCCTCAAGCAAAGAAACTGGACAAGGATACAGCACATACTGATTAAGCCTTGAGGCAACTTTGAATCCACTGGGCCGCCGAGTGGCTTGCAACTAAGATGTCGTTCGTCTCCAAGCCCTGTGATTGGGCATTGAAACACCAGACATGCCATTACCAGCTGTGGTTGGATGTCTGCATGAGCGAGACAAAAATTGGCGTAGCCTCGCCGGGGATGACGGGAGTTAAGCCGGTGCAGCAGTCCAGATTAACTCCTTGCTAGACAATACCTGGGTATATCTGGCCAAGGCCAAAATGTCCCGTGGTATAAAATGTGATTGAATGTGAGGAGTATAATCTGGCCTGGGGGGGCTAGCCCCAATTATACCCGGGGGTATAAATTAGGCTAACCCAGATTATACCCGGGATATGAAACAGGCTAGCCCACTTCAAACCCGGGTAAACTCTGGGCTGGGGGTATACTTTGGCCTGTGTCACCAGTTCAAAATTTGTTGGTTCATCGGTCAGTAGCAACTACTTTTGGTCAGCCAGGCGCATGTAGCTGTATGAGTTAAACTGTATGCTGACTACGTGATCCTCCGACAGCAGTCAGTGTGCCTGCATAGTGTAAAAGAAGCAAGGGCTGGTCATCATGCAAGTTGGGGAAATCGCGTGCCACGGCATCTTCCTCCTGAGTCAATGGGAGAAGGTCAGTTTGTGCAGGGCTAAACAGTCCGGCAGTGCCCAAGGTGGGAAAGGGGGGGGGATGAATCCACTGACTGGTAATGAGTGCTCTGATCAGGAATGATGAGATGAACTATATTCAGCTGCCATTTTGATATAATGTTGATGGCAGGTTACAAATGCAAAATATATTTATCAGCCACCCAAGGAAACAGTGGCCTCTCAGCAGCAGCATGTTCTCTCAGCAAACGGTATCTTCAACGTGCAGTTCTGAATTCAGCATGAGCTGTTATAGCAGATGCAATGTGGCCAGAAGATCCAGGGTTCACATCCCTAGTGAAAAACAGATGTTCAGCACCATGCCTCCAACTGAGGACTAAGTACTGCAGAAGCAGTGGCAGCCTTAGTTTGCAAGCATAAGAATGTTTTGGACAAAGGCAGTTTTATTTGTTTTTTCTGACAATCCTCCAGAACATTTTGTGGTCTTGAACATGGCATATGATTGAAGTTTTGGAGACTTTCTGACCCCGAGACGTAAATAATATCTGTAATTCTCCAACTGTGATCTTTGAAGTTGCTTTTAGCACTTGAACCATCCACAGACAACCTTTTCCAGGTGAATTTTTGACATTGTCGTATGTCTCACAGTCAAAATGGGATTCTCACATTTTTAGCTGTTTGCTTGTAGCCATTCATGAAGCTCAAAAACTTGTAAGACATCTTAATTTTAATATTCTTTATTTAACCTTTATTTTAACCAGGGAAGTCCCCATGAGATTGAAATCTCTTTCTCAAGGGAGCCCTGGGGGTTGAGGTGGAGAGGGAGAGGACAAGTTGCACACCCAGAGGAAACGAAAATCAGAAAAGAGCTCTCAGAAATGTTTCATTTATTTCTCCTAGACAACTATGAGATCTGTGTGAAACCCGAGTGAGACTATAGCTTATTTCTCCTGTTTCTCACTTTTATCTCCAGAGCAAAAAGACAGACAAAAGCTCAAATTAGCCTCCTTTGACGTTTCAAAAGAGATCTCATCAAGCTCTAAAATCAGTCTCAGATTTTAGAGCTCAAATTAGCCTCCTTTGACGTTTCAAAAGAGATCTCATCAAGCTCTAAAATCCGTCTCAGATTTTCTCCACTTTAGCACCTCATTTAGCACCTGTATTCTCATCCTAGCCTTTATAAGTCTTTGTTAATTACTCAGTTCATGTCTCTCGTGGTGATCTCAGACAGAGCAAATAAAGAGCTCTCTGCAAGCACTCAATGAATTCTCATCCAGACATTAATGTTTTTTTTTTTTTTTAAACTGCACTCATGAATATCTGGTGGTAAATAAATCTATAGAGGGAGCTGCATGACTAAGATATTCCCTCAAACCATTGCTAAGAAAATGTGAACACATATGCAGAGCTTCTCATTTTAATTGATATTACAACGAAAAACAAACAACAAGGACATCTGAAACAGAAGGGTTACATAACACTGACAAGCAAATATCACAGTATTTTTGACTGGATATCTCATCAACATTTTGGGGGTGACTTCAATAATACATCCACATGGAAATTTTCTCATAAGTAATGAGATGTTGCAATTGCGATATTATTCCTCCTAAAAAAAATTGTAAATCATAACTTTGCATTCAAATGATTCATTTTCGTGTTCAGCCCTATATGTGGTTGGCAGGTAAACATCTAGAAAGGAGACTATTGTTTCAAATATAGTGCCCAAGCATTCGGAAAAATCTAATAAAGGGTTTTTCTTACAACATTGGTAAAAGTGTACTTGATTATTGTTTTGGTTATTACTGTTGGTTATCACTGTGTGTGTGTTTATATATTTTCTGTGTATATATAATGTATACATAAAAAACATATTTTTATTTAAAATATATATATATATATGTATATATATATATATATATATATATATATACACTATATTATATATATATATATATATATGGCTATATATATATATATATATATATATAAGGGCCATGGCTCAAGGCAGAAAGGTTCAGCAGAAGGGTTCGATCCCTGGCTCCTCCAGAGAATGTGTCAAAGTGTTCTTGAGGGAGACACTGTACCCCTCACTGCTCCTGATGTGTAGGTTGGCGCCTTGCATGGCAGCCCCCGCCAACAGCGTGAATATAAGGCATAGTTGTAAAGTGCTTTGGGATCATGTCGTGTGACTAGAGAGCTATATAAATGCAGTCCATTTACCATTTTGTTCTGGCTCAACTTATTTCTCCTTGTGAATTTTAGGAGAAACATATGAGACAAAATTGAGCTTTAGCAAGGTATCTCCTTTAAGTCTCAAACATGACTCCTGTTGCTCAGTGTCCTGTCTCACCTTTTTCTCCTAGTGAATTTTAGGAGAAACATATGAGACAAAATAAAATCAAAAATGAAACTAAATTGAGCTTTAGCAAGGTATCTCCTTTAAGTCTCAAACATGACTCCTGTTGCTCAGTGTCCTGTCTCACCTTTTTCTCCTAGTAAATTTTAGGAGAAACATATGAGACAAAATAAAATCAAAAATGAAACTAAATTGAGCTTTTAGCAAGGTATCTCCTTTAAGTCTCAAACATGACTCCTGTTGCTCAGTGTCCTGTCTCACCTTTTTCTCCTAGTGAATTTTAGGAGAAACATATGAGACAAAATAAAATCAAAAATGAAACTAAATTGAGCTTTAGCAAGGTATCTCCTTTAAGTCTCAAACATGACTCCTGTTGCTCAGTGTCCTGTCTCACCTATTTCTCCTAGTGAATTTTAGGAGAAACATATAAGACGAAGTAGAATCTTAAATGAAATTAAGATGAGGTAGAACTGAGAATCACAATTTTGTCTCCGGAGCTGTGGAAAAGCCAGCTTTGAGCAGTAAAATTTTCCTCTGGGCAACCAGTAACATCACAGGACGATTAGGTGGCAGGTCGAAAGAGCTAGGCTGGGAATTTAGTCATAACACCGGGACCCCCCACTATTGTCAAAGAGTGTCATAGGATCTTTAATGACCACAATCAGTCAGGACCTCGGTGTAACGTCTCATCCGAAAGACGGCATCTCCTTCAGTACAGTGTCCCCATCACTGCACTGGGGCATTGGGGATTATTCCACCAGAGGGAAGATCGCAACCTACTGGCCACCAACACCTCTTTCAGAAGCAACCTGGTTTTCCCAGGTGGTCTCCCATCCAAGTACTAACCAAGCCCCCGCCTGCTTAGCTTCAGCCACACAGCTGGAACAGATTGAATAGTGGTATGACTGCTGGCAATTTTAATATTTTAATATACTATTTTAATCAAGGAAATGGATGACAAAGGGAAACTGGCCGAGTATAGTCTCATATTTATATCTCAGGGAAACAGGAACTCATAAGGCCCGTTTCCACCGCAAGAACTTCGGGGTAATTTTACGGGGCTGGGGCCGTTGTTGCGTGTCTCCACCGCTGGAACCACCCCCGATGGACAGAGTTCCCGAACTTTTACAGGGGCTAAAAAAGTCCCTGCCTCAGAGTAGGTACTCTGAATGGCCCCGAAAAACTCCTGGGTGGGGCTTGGGGTTTACTTGGTGCTGATTGGATTTACTCAGGGTGGGATGTGACGTCTACAGAAAGCGACAAAAAAGCCGGCATTTTTAAAACTCAGCAGACGACGAGGGGTTGCATTTTTAAAAGGAGTTCCTCCTACTTCGCCCTCTCGGAGGAGACACGGCAGTTGAGAGGGCCGAGTGAGAGGACGTTCCTGTAGTAGTTCCTGCCCCCCAAATACTACCAGGAACTTCTTCGGTGGAAACGAGCCTATAGACATCCACTTAAGTTTCTGAATTGGTATGGTGAACTTATAAAAGTAAAATATTAATGGAAATGTAGTTCAATCTGATTTTTCTTTAAGGGTTCTTCAGGGTAAAAATTTCACTTTTTTTTTTGAAAATTTCATTATTTTTGACTTTTACATAAAATAAATAAAGGAATGCAGTGAGATGTCAGCAAACACTGAGAATCTATGTTTTTCCTCTGCCTCAATTGTTACTTGTGTTACTTGTGCAAATTACCGAAAATCACAATTTTGACTGATTTTCAACCTTGTGGCATTCATAAAATAATTAATATTCATCTGATTGACTTGAAATTTGGACTGAAGTTGTATCTGTTGGATATCTATGAAATGACATCGGATTTTCTAGATAGGTACATCCCTACGGGGTTAATTTTGAAAATGAAGCAAGTTGATGATAGCGATTTTCGTTATGGTTACATAACAGAGCTCATTAAATATTCATAAATGTTCCAAACAAACCAATCCTATGTTATTTCATAGAACTATCTTAAACCTTTCATATGAGACTATTTTGAGTAAAATCTGACTATGGGTTATTGAAATATCAGTGCCACAAAATATTTTCAGATTTTGTTATTAGAGTGCCGTTTCATGGCAACCATGTAAATATTTATCAAAATACTACATTTTATGAGCTTTAAATCATGTTGAGTATGTTTATTTCTTAGTTTTTACATTATTATGGTTATTTCTACACTTTACCCTGAAGACCCCTTAAACGTATTGTCAGGGTGCCAATAAATATGGCCCTCATTTTTTGGAGGGAAAATAGTTATCTTAGGATCAGGATATTTTTTCATTCAATCATTTTCTTTATATTCAAGGTTATATTTTGGTTAATATTTTGAATGGTAGATTGGGAGGATTAATAGTGACCACATTTTTAATAGCCTGTTCAGCGAATATTTACCAATGGTGCCAATATTTGTGAATGATACTGTGTTGCCTGAGGGCAGATGGTTACTTTTAATCATTATTTTGCATAGCCATAATTTTAGTAGGTACTAGAGATGCACGGATTGGCTCTCACGTCATCTGAATCCGCATATACGCTTCAATCATCCACCCTCCACCCACCTGCAATTATTATTTTCTTCGATATAAGAAAAAAATGTCCAAACCTTTGTAATGTTGATTGGGCATCTGAGCAGTATTTCACTAAGTTTTATTTAAATTGGATATAGCAAAAGGAAAAAACTAAGTTCTGAAAAAATGGTAGCGGCAGCATCCATCCCAAATCAAACTGATGTCCGTAATCTTAAATCTTAGGTCGCAGTAGAGTTCTCACATTGTTCCTTATTTGCTGAGGTTTTCAACAATTTACATTGAGTGTTAAGGAAATTATAGTCATTTTAGAGAATTTCCATAGGTTTTTAAATCACATTTCGATCACATCAAAAAACCATTGAAAGAACAGGTCAGGAATTGCCCCTTTCTTAAAGGTCCCCTATTATGCTGATCCTTCTTTTAATACATACGCATAATGTTATAATGTTGGATGTCCATACTCAACCTCTGCAAAATTTCTAAACATAAGATACGCGGGTTTTGCCGTAATCTGAGAACATGATTCCCTGAACGTGATTTCCTCTCTGAACAGCTCATCCCGAGATCTCCACAAGATTTTGTCCAAACCTGACCTCAGGTAGTTGCGTCCAATCAGGACAGACCAGGCCATAGCCAATAACGGCACTGGACCTGCCCACCCCGGAATCATTTCTATCAGACACAAACAAGCACAAATCATTTAATGTGTAGATTTATCAGTATGTCTCCCAAAGCTGTTTGTACGTACTTTTTTGGATGCGAAAAAAAAGCACAACTATTTTCTCTTCCAACAGACAATGCCACCAGAAATAAGTGGGTACCTAATTGGTTTGTGCTCGGCATTTCACTGAAGACAGCTTTGTCAATAAAGGAAAATTTGACTCTGGATAAGTGTCTCAGCTGCTCCTCAAACCTGGGGCAGTTGCATCAATCAAGAGCTCTGAGCCACAAGCTGTCAGTAACAATATTATAGCAAATAATGCAAGTGAAGCTAACGTGTTACAGGTGGCTAGCAGGACCGCTAACGATAGTTAGCACTAACAACTGGCCTCAAACGCAGGTTTTGTAAAATATCTGAAGATAAAGCCTGGATCGGTACCAACTGCCCGTGACTCAACGACAGACGCAGAAGCTATAAGTTTTAACATTTTGTGCTGCTTTACTGCATAAGCCTGCCTAACGTGATAACCTGATGAATGTGACTGTAGCACTGCGCCTAACGTAGCTAAGTTATTGTTGCTAATGTTTGTGTCCTAAATATGCAAGAGTAAATTTATCCTGAGATATTCAACAGAAGGTGTGTGAACATAAACCTCATTTGAAGCTAACTTTTTATACTTGTTTGTAATTTGGATGCTAGGTACAACTGTTCATGGTAACAGAACTTACAGTCTGTAAAACCTGTATTGCAGTGTAAACATGCAGCTACATGCGGACCGTCATCACGCATTTGAGCATGCGTATCATAGTGTGCGCGTCTAGGGGAAGTCCCAAGTCATCATAATATGTTTTGCACATGTGCATGGCACTCCGATAGCGTCATCGTCAGGAATTCCATGGTAAATATAGACAACGGCTAAATCCAACACTCTGTAAAAAGTCAAAATAACTTCAAAAGACGTTTTTAATAATAAATAATAATTATAATAAATAATAAAAAAGTGCAGTTTATTTGCATAATGTGCAGACATAATCATTGTCATCATCATCATCTTTCAAAATCAATCTGAGGATCACACGCTTGGTGCATCTACAGGGGGCAGGAACCACACTGCCGCCAGTTTATTTCTGCTGCCGAAAACAGATCATTTTCCTTGCAGCAGAATCCACGTACACGCGGAATTGTTTCCTCCAGTTTCGTCTCCATGGATTTTCTTCTTTTCTTCAATATTTGGTGCTGTGTAGTCACTCAGAAGTACGTGGCTACTTTAAATTTTCCGGGAATAATACACATGGTCTCAGTGTTTACATCAGGTTGCGCAAGCGCAAATGCGTGATGACGGTCTGCATGTAGCCACAAGTGCAGGACATCGTTTGTCTCTGACCTTGTTATGAATGCTCAGTTACTACCGCATGCTATTTCGGATTCCGTGCTGCTTAAAAAATGCTTCTGGTTAACTTGTATGCAGTAATTCAGATCGGTATGCTTGTGTTACTTTGGTTAGCATCACGGTGGCAGTTTCATCGTAACGTTACCTGACCGTAGCCTCTGCAGTTGAAGCTAACTGCAGAGGTGTTGTGCATGTCTTCAAAGTTGGGCTGATAAGGCTGCAATTAGACCAGACGTAAGCTTTGAGGAGCTTAGGGTATGTGTTTGGGTTTGTTTGCTGCTGCTGTGAAATGATCGTTTTACTTGTCCATGACTGCGGTCAGCAGGGTACTTTTCCGTGTTGTGGGCTAGCTCTCTGATCCTACCGCAGTGAAAGCGATTGCGAAACGCACTGTAACGTGTCTGGTTTAACAAACGCATTGCTGTGGCGGAATTTCATCCACCTTTGAAAATTGTTCTGGCTAATAAAAAGCCTTTCAGAAGTGGAGATCGGATACAGATTTTTTTTCCGGTTGAAGTAATTGATTCGGTAGCTCCACATAAGCAACGCTTACACCGTTTGTGCGTTTTTGCTACAAACTCATTTAGTAGCTTGGTGTCGGAATTGTGTTTCGTTTTGGTTGGACTGGTTAACAGGAGCTTTTAGCAAAGTTTTTTCCAGATAGTTGAGTGGGTATATAACATGACAGTACAAGCAAAACATTAAAATTTCAACTTGCTACTCATTGACATCCTGCTGTAAACATTGCTGCAAGGTCAAGGTCAAGGTCAAGGTTTACTTTATTGGTCTCCCATGGGAGAAGTTTGTCTTTGACAAAGGGTTATGCTGCACAGTGTACAATAAACAGAAAACCACAAGAAACATAAAACCGCTTAAAAAACATATAGTAACAAGTGAAAAAGTAAGAAGAGCTTACTAATACCCCCCACGTCCCCAATCATGCTTTTTCCGTTGGTGATTATAGAAATGATCACATTCCAAAAATCAATTTTGACAAAAATAACAACACATGTATGACACTAAGCACTGCACCTCTCCATATGTTAGAAACTATGTGTGGCAAATTTGAAAAGAATCCATTAAATAATATTTGAGATATCGATCGGACAAATTGACTTGAAAATTTCTAAGTCCAAAAACAGGAAAACGGTGATATTTTGTGAAAAATCATCCCAGATGGCCTATACTTTGCACTGCACATCTCGCTGTCGTAGAGAATATGTGTGCCAAATTTGAAAAGAATCCAATATATAATATTTGCAATATCGATCGGCCAAATTGACATTTAACCCACTTGAAAATTTCTAAGTCCAAAAACAGGTAAATGGCGATATTTTTGTGAAAAATCATCCCAGATGGCTGACACTTTGCACTGCACCTCTCCCTGTGGTAGAGGATATGTGTGCCAAATTTGAAAAGAATCCAATGTATAATATTTGCGATATCGATCAGACAAATTGACATTGAACCCGCTTGAAAATTTCTAAGTCCAAAAACAGGAAAACGGCGATATTTTTGCAAAAAATCATCCCAGATGGCCGACACTTTACACTGCACCTCTCCTTGTGGTAGAGAATATGTGTGCCAAATTTGAAAAGAATCCAATGAATAGTTTTCGAGATATCGATCGGACAAATAATGTCTTCGGGTGGAATGATGGAATGACGGACGGACGGACGGACGGAATTCTTGGTATATAACTATAAACCCCCGAAATTTCGTCGTCGGGGGTATAATAAATAGGTCACGGGAAAAAATAAATAAATAAATAAACATATAGAAGGTCACAGCAATGTACCAAAAGTGCAATATGCCTAATCAGACAGTAACAAAAGTCAGTTACCTTAGCCTTAGGGGCCTCCTTTGTTCACTCTCACCCCTCGCTAACTGCTCGTTAATAAGCTTAATAGAGAGGGGGATGAACAAGTGTTTGAGGCGGTTATGCTTGCACAGATGAACCCTGTACCTCCTCCCAGAGTTCAATAGTACAAACACTGAAAACAGTACACGCGAATGGTCAGATAGGGTGTCTTTCGCCTGTCTGATGGTGGACTGCTCACACGGGTCTTGTGGAGAGAGTGGGGCAGGGGTACCCATGATCTTACTTGCTATCTTCACCAGGTTATGTATTTGAGATTTGTATTTGACTGTGTGGTTACCAAACCAGCAGGTGATACCGTATCTAAGAATGGACTCAATGGTTGCACAATAGAAGATCAACATTATGTGTCTACAGACACCAAATGAACGGTGTCGTCTGAGAAAGCGGAGGCACTGATGGATTCTGGCACAAACACTAGCCACCTGTGTGTGCCAGCTAAGGTCGCTATATATGTGCACACCAAGATACTTGACAGAGGTTACCTGTTTTATTTTGTTGCCGTGTATAGCCACAGGACACCTTTCACCTCTGATCTGGGGTCCAACAGCAGCTCAATCGTTTTACATGTATTTATATGCAGTTTATGAGTATCACACCAGTCTACAAACTTGTTCACAGCTGCAACACTTCATTGCTTCCTCCTCCCATTTGAGGTCGGACCTGGGATCAAACACGTACAATCTGACAGCAATAGATGCCGCGGAGAGCTGTCCTGAAATACCTGCCATTGTGGTTTCCTGGTTTTTCGGGTCTGCACCCTCCCCCGTAATCGAAGCAGCCAGACAGCCAATCAGAGCAGCGCCTCATTAGCATAGCCTCCCCGCCCACTCAAAACAGAAGAGGTCTCTCAAGGCCTGGATGTGTGTGGTTTTTTTTGTAAATGAATTCTTAACATTATTTTCAAGACCCATTGGACATGTTTTAAACCACTAAATACAGCATAATATGGGACCTTTAAACTGACAAATGCCCATAATTTCCCTCATAATTGCGGTACAGACAAAAAAAAAAGTGTCATTTTGCAGGGTTTTTTTGTTCTCATATCAAAAGTATTGGAGATGATCCAAATTATATATTTTTTGTCACAAAGTTACCTAATGCTTCTTTCTTTTATTGAATCTTTTGATTTCCCTGCCACTGGCACTAGTGGCAGTAAGTCAATACAGTAGCTTCAGGAGTCACTTTCCAATCGGATTCTAATTGCATAAATTCTATTGAGTATTGAATGACAAATTAGAATCATTTTAAATGTTAGTTCTTCTTCTTTGCAGTGACACCAAACACATAGTGAGCAGTCTTTCGTATTGGCACGGAAATTGGTTTTCTGCCGAGCTACCATTTAAGCTGTAGCGAACCAAATTTCGTATTATCAGATCACTCCGTCTGGCAGCAAATTTCATCACTACGCAACTCGCCGAGAAAGGGCCGTGTAAAAACATCACACATATTTACAATTTCAGAAATGATTATCAATGCAAACAACAAACCACATCTCGATTAGCACCACTTATACCACCAAATTTCAAATGATGATATTCAACAGCAAAAGCAGATGAAAATAGCAAAAATATGGAACTCTTTCCCCCTACTCTTCCTGCCCCCCACCTTGACCAAAAACCTCACTTGAAGCCATGTTCACGAGTTGACAGCCCTGCTGTGTGTTTGGAGCTGGTTTTTTAGTAATTAATCAGCTCAGCACATCCTATATTCAGTCAATAAGCTACACCAGTGCAACCACCTGCTTACTTTACCACCTTTACCAGCATTAATTTGCCAACGGCCAGCTGGGACCAGCTTCACACCAGATACCACCAGCACCAGGTCAGCTACGAGCGGATGAAAGTGTAAAAAACACATTTTAATCTTTAACGGAGACACCTGCTATCTCCTTGGAGAGTTTCCAAGATTTGAATTTGATGCCCTAACCTCTCTCCCACTCACACTTTCTTGTTCAAAACAAAGCATCTTGGGGCCTCCTGTGCGGCAGTTAACCACCTACTCTCCCCTTCCTGTTTACCTGTCTCATCTTTCACTTCCTGTCTTGAATGATTTCTGATAGAGCATGGGAAATACTTTCTCACAGTAGAAAAAATATAAGTGTTGCACAGAATGGAGGCCAGATGGATTCTCGGGGCTGTGAAGTGCAAAGGGAGCGCTGTGGGCAGACAGGGTGGAAGAAATTCGAGATTGGGTGGGGGGTGCGGGTGGGGGATGCACTGACCATGTGAGGAATAGGCCAAGGCTTCAAATTGCTCTTCGTTCTTTATCTAAGCCGGTACACTGCTGTCCTTGCACTTGTGATGTTTTGCTTTCATTTGCCAGGCAATCTGTAGATGAGACCCAGGCTTCCTACCAAGGCATTTTGCGAGAGTGCGCTCTTCACAGGCTTCAAAGTACACTGACCATCTCCCGAACGGAAACATTCGAAGCCAATGTACACTTAGAGGAGCTGGCAGGATAAACAGCCACAACACTTCGAAGCTATTTGTCTTCCTCTGAGAGGCGGCTCTGCTTGCATATCGAACAGGCTAATGAATATGGTTGCTCATTCTAAGTATTCAATGCATTGTGTTTTTAGTCATTTATTTATAAAAGCTCCAGAACTAGAGACATACATAATCAAAGAATATCCTAGATCTTGGATCCACATAGCAATTCTGACTCTGCTGTTTGATTCAGACAGGACCACTTTGTGAAAATGGTTTATTTAACAGCATTCAAGCGTACAATGAGTTTTGCAACATGGCTCTAATCTGGGAGGTTTCTGCCCATCAAGTCATGGAACCGAAGGCAGGGAGCAACAACTTAGCCCCCAAACAGAACCATGTCTGGCTTAGGCTAATTTGATATGTGCAGTTATAAATATGGTATGTGAAGTTTTATACGTGTCGTGACTGCCTGGCAGCTGACAGACTTTCTCTTAAAGCCAATACAAGAGAATTATGCTATGAGAAGTGTTCTGTAGGTAGTGATGGCCCAGCAGCTGATAATTACTCTTGAGGCCAATACAAGTTTCATCTGTAAAGCACATTTCACAAACATTTACCACAATGCTCTTTACAGGAAACCTTAGCCTGAATCCACTCCAAGGCAAGACATCAGCAACAGTGGCGAGCAAAAACTCCTTTTGTGGATAAGATAGGAAAAAACCTTGGAAAACCTGGCTTGAGAACCTCTGCCTGACCTACGGTGTGAGTTTCTGAGACCAACTTGGTCGATAGGTCAGTTGAAAAAGGCAGTCTTACATGGGGAGCCAGATCACTAAAACACTTGAAGAAGTCTCATCGTAAAAACCAACTCTAAAACTCTTAGCTATGTTTATTTGTTAAAGTAAGAGCATTTCTACATGCATAAAGTGACGTAAACTTGGAGGATTGGGCCTATACACTCGTATGGCCGCGAGAAAGCCACTTGTTAGCATGGCTGATCGGGGGAAAAAAACAACTTCAGTTTGCTCGGGAGCATGAGGATCAGACTGCGGAACAATGGAAAAGGTCATGTGGTCTGATGAGTCCAGATTTACCCTATTCCAGAGGGATGGGCTCATCAGGGTAAGAACGGAAGCCTGTGAAGCGATGCACTCATCATGTGCAACTAGCACTCTGCCCACGGGGATCCATGGGTTCTATTTTATGTAACTTCGTGCAGCATTATGATGTCATCACATGCATCTCTATTATGTCATCACGTTGCCATGGTGTTTCCATAAACACCAAGGTGGCTGTCACGCGACCGATGTTTTTATAGTAACTAAAACTAAGTAACTATCAAGGGGAATACACTGCGCTGACATTCTGCGCTCAGTGGAACACGAAGTCGCCTGCAAGACGGAGCATAATAGCATTGCTCACGTTATGCTGCAGATTACGCGTTACTTTCTCTTGCGGCCTGGCATCTGTTTTTTGGGATTCGGACTCCTGTGGATGAATTGGCTTGGGTTCAAAAGGGGGAATCCCCAGGAGAGGGGGATACCGGGGGATTCCCCCTGTATGTCTATATTAAAATAGCGTCGCTTACGTTATGCTGTAGATACGCGCCCGCGGAATCTAGCACTGATTGGCCGTACACAGTCGCCTGCAAGACGGAGCCAAACAGTGTCGCTCCCGCTATGCTGCAGATACGCACTCGGTGGAATCTGGCACTGAGTGGCCGGACACACACTCACGCACACAGAGGCCACTCGGCTATTATAATATAGATGCCCACTGTACAAGCGTCTGGAGGTGGTGTTATGATCTGGGGTTGACTCAACTGGTCAGGTCAAGGCTCAGCAACATTATGCAGCAATGACCAAATTATCCCATCAATGAATTTTTAAATCCCTGATGGCAATTAAAGATTGCTGCTAAAAATATTGCGGCATGGTCGTAAATAGATGTAGTAGCATTGCATAAGATTGGCAAAACAATGCCATGACTAATGAATGCCATGATCAAAGTGAAAGCAGGTATTAGAGTGTGCCACTTTGCTTTGGGCCAGCAGTTTACATTTTTCCTGGAAAGAATCGGCCTGTCTTACTGCTGATAAGAAAAGTGCAGTATCTTACATCTGAGTCCACAGCTGAAAATTCCGGTTGAGGTACTATGCCTGTATGTAATGCAAATTTCAAGGATTTATGACTTATCCATCAAGCGATCAGATGCTCATAACTGAGATATCTGCAGGCTTTTGCTTTTGTCAAACTAGTGGCCTAAAGTGGCTGAATAGAAACAAGTGAAATGCTAGTGCAACGCAACATTTATGCCTCAGAAACAAATCTCACAGAGTAAACTAATTGCGGTCCTGGAAACTAATGCAAATTCAATGTCCTCTTAACATTTTTGGACAGCTGGCAACCCCACTGAAGAGGAGTAAGCTATATGACATATTCTGGACGTATTATTGAAAACTGTGGGCTTGCACCCTCTAGTTTCCTTCCAGATGTGGATAGAAAGCCCTGTTCTTTTTTCTTTCCTCTCTCTTCCCATATAAGGACCCTGATCTGTTTGCTTTCCTGGTGGTGTCCGCCTTAAAGTGCACAGCCAGATATTTCCTGTCTAATTTCCCGTTTCCTGTATGTCAGCCTGATTTTGGAAGAGAGCGTGGAGGTAGAATGCTGGCAAGATCCGCCTGTGATGGATCCTGCAGTACCCAGCACTGTCCCATCCGCTAAGGACAAGTGACTCCTCGAGTCAGGTCAGGTCAGTTACATCAGTTACCATTTTTTTTAATTATTTTTTTTAATATTCAACTGCCCCGAAAGATGCTTAATATCGCAAGAGAACAGAAAAGGGCACCAGGTCTGAACCACGAAATTGCTAGCTCACATAGTGAAATATGCTCCCCAGTGAGAAGAAATCTCAAGAAAAGCACATCCTCTGCTGGCTGGCAAGATGTAAAGCGAAAGTACTGTGGAACAGAGATGACAAAAATGCAGCAAGAAATCACAGCTTATAAAATGGGATGAGTTGCAGTTAAGATTATAAACTATCTGAAAAAGAAGAAAGTCCTGATACAACAGTGATTATATGAATGATTTCACCTCTGAGTGTATTTCAGCCAGAATTTAACCTAGGGTGTGTTTAGTGGTGGCTCATCTATGGTGAGTGTTTATATTGTGAAATTTTCATTTTAATCTGTTTACAGTGAAAATTCCTCCAGCATAAATACTTTAGTTGAGCATCCAAATTCAGTTTAAATTTACACATTTAAAAATAATTTCTATGGACAAGCATACAGCCTGTGAATTAAGCACTGGTATTTGAACAACCTGAAAGAAAGCCACTGCGCAGTGCAAAGCCAAATCACATGCTGCACTTATGCTGGTGTCCAACTGCCTGGCTGTGATTCAGAGCCTTTTCATGAAACATTGTTCCAACCTTGAACTGAGCAGTGGGTTGCAAAGTGCCACAGAGGCTCTCAAATTTTACATCAGGCATCAGTCCAGAGGGTCATTTCGGACACCTGGGCTTGAATGTGTCCTGCCATTCAGTCAAAGATGCCATGCTGAGCCAGACCACAAAGCCATTAAAAATAACCAGGCCTGGGCTGGCAATTCAAAACTCCGGAGTTAGCTTCTTTCAAACTTCGTCTTTCAAAGCGTGTTGGGTCTTCTGTTCAGGACTATTTATGCTATAGTGGAAATATCTATTTAAATCTTTATGGTCAGGAACGCAGCAATGTCCAAATCCTAAGTTCACCACACAACTTATATTTACTGGCGAGGAGTTTTTTTTTTTCTTTTTTTTAAGTGTATTATGCCTGGTTGTACCATTTATAGTTAGTGTGATGTCTCACCACTTGTGTTTCTAGTTGTCAGACGTCATATAGGGTTTTCCTCGACTCAGGCACAGATGCTCAGATTAGGTGCATGATTTCCTTTACAGAGGATATGACCTCCTTCTATCGAAGAAAAAAATAACAGAGCTCAGTTAAAAGTCAAATTCACAGGTTTTAACCTCAACAAAATTACGATGCAGGGTGGTGCAAACTGAATATCTAGCATGAAATTTCACCCTAATACATTCTGGTAAAGAAGTGATTTGGCATCTTTTGCATATTCTTCACTGCTCCAAAAGTTCAACCTTTTTCCTGGACCTGAAATTATCGCTGCATGACGTCACGTGCGTCAAACTGAGACTTGACGACAACAGACTGAACAGAGCCTCTTACTTTCAGTCTTGTCTCACACTTTGATAACACAAAAAACAATGTTTTTTATCCGCATCATTAATTTAAAAAAATCAAAATTTCTCTGAATTCCATCCCCGTATTCGTTTTTTTTTTTTTTTTTGTCAAATTTCTGTTGAACGCAATACAGGCTATAGGCTACCGCTTTTAGTACAGTCAAGCTTGTGAACACAATTCTGTGGCGTTTCACTTTGCAAATTTTACGAACGCAGTCCTGCTGACTTAACATGAATTGTCCAGTCGTCTTTCTGATTACTCATTTGGTTAACTTTGAGTGCATAGACTTTCAGTGGCGTAGCCTGAACTGAAAATTGGTGGTACCCAGAACATGCGTTTACAAAAATTAATAGTCCTGGCTTGATTTCAATGATTTACCTTTATTTAAACGCTTTCCAATTGTAATAATAATCTATTGGCAATTGAATTCATGGCTTCTCTCTCCATGTGACCTATCGGCGACTAAATAATTGGCTAAATTCAGGACAGAAAGACAATCTACTCAAAAATGACCCTATGCTTTACAAAAGACAAACTGCTCTGGAACTTCCTCGCTACCTTTTCTGCACATCAGGCAATTTATCTTGCTCTTCATGATCGTTTAAATTGTTTAAACGAAATAAAAGACCATTTGAAACGTCTTTATGCAATTTCATAGCTTCCAACCCCGGAGAAAAGAAAAGCGTGAGAAGTCCAGAGTCATAACCGGTTTCCATTTAACAGGTGGTGAACGCACGTGAAACCGCGTTCCAATGAAATATCGCTTTTCACTCTAGGTACAGCGTGGGCTGATTAAAAAGTTGGACACGGCAATTCAATATAAGTTTGTTTGCCAAATTAAAATTTTCCATCCTTTTCTTTTTAAGTGTAAGACTGCTGGCTACTGCGTGAGAACATATGTCTCTAAAAAGCGTGAGACTCGCGCCATATGCGTGAGAGTTGACCGGCATGCAACTTTGAATAATGCTGATTTAAATGCACCAAATTTCACTTCCAAATGAATGATTGTTTTCTTCCCAAAACAAGGAGAACTAGCGACATTTGATCATATGGAGGGTTGTGAATCTATTGTTAATTTTGAAAATGATTGAGAAGAAATCAGGACTAATAATTCTTTTAAAGGGATGTTCCGTACCCCACCAAATTTTTAGTTCTCGCTACACCACTGGTTGGTTGGACGACCTGACATTGAAAGTACTCACCTTAACTGAAATTAAATTACTCAGATAAACAGGCAGTAGGTCACGCAAGGCTTTAAAAGTAAACAGGCAAATCTTAAAATCTACTCGATATTTCACTGGCAGCCAATGCTATGAAATAAGTTTGAGAGTAATATGAGTAATATGCAAGGTGGATTTATGTACGTTTACATACAGTACATCCACCTTATGTAGGCTTCTGTATACAACAGATCCACCCTACTGCGAGATAGAGATGGCTGGGCGATTGCATTTTCATAGCATCGAGATGGTATCTTCTCAGAGGAACTGTCTTGGCAAAAATTGGACGAAAATGACGTCAGAAGTGTTTCCACCTGGCGGTCGAATGCAGCAAAACCCAGAATCAGGCCGAAATTGGAAAAGTGCAAATTGGTTATTTTTTAACTCGTTTTCTTTGAGCCAAATAACACTCAGTGAAATAACTTTTCTGGCAGCTTGATAGACATGCATGCTTTCACCTAGAAGCATAATCTTTAAAAAGTCGGAAACTTGCCTATTTGACCTTTAACTCTTTCGCCCCTAAGTAAATGATACAATGTAACACCCTTCAGCCCCATGTATTACACAGTGTGCTATACCATTGAACCCTGGATATAATTAGCAAAAACAAAGAAAACGGACATATATATTGCATATATAATGCGCATGTGCATTGTTTAACTCAAATTTACGACACTGCCCGATGTGTTCTACGAATGCGCAACAGTTAAACCCTTTACCGGTTGGATTGGCGATTCAAGTGCTGGTTAAGCGATCGAAATAGTCAGCGTCTCAAGTCTCTTAAATTACATCCCAGTTCCCCGAGAATGCATGGAGGAAACAGGAGAGAGAACAGATGAAACGAGGACATATGTTTCAAGAGACATGAGACGTCCTTTCCTCAGTTGCGTTAGGCTATGTGAAGCAAAGCTCGTTTCTGATGACGGTCTCGGCTGGATCTGTTGGAATATGATCTGCGCGGAATTGGCACACATGTAAATCGTGAATTAATCGCAAAATTTAATTATCAAAGTATGAAATACAGTTCAGCTGCCGCATGCAATAGGCTATACCACAAAAACGGCATAGGGAGCCTAAATTTGAACTTGGGTAGCTTTTTAAAAGTGTGATCGAATTTTTTTTCATAAAATATTTAAGTTCTCCGGTTATTGACTCCCCTAAAATTTTGTTGCGTTGTTGGCGACCCTATTGATAATATATGATGTAGATAAATTAATAGCCAATTTTAAACTCAGGCATTCTGGATATCTGTACCCTCATAAGAAAAAAAAAATAAATAAATCACACTCCCTCGATATAAAATCCATTTATTTTCGGACGCATCCACGAATCTCCGTTTTTTCCATCGTAAGCTGTAAGGGATAACTTGACATTGTTTTTCAGATCGCAATGGAAAAAAAATAAAACCTCCGCCGGATGCCTAAAGAGCAAGATATGTGGAAAATGCAACCTCAATGTGCTGAATGTCAGTTGAGGGACACGTATGATCACATATTCATATTGACAAAGGAGGGGTTACGTTAAAATGCGGTTTTGGCCCACATGGTTTAAATTATGGATAGGAAAAATGAATTATGTATAAATACCCAAATTCCTGCAAAGCAACCCATACTGTAAACACTTCCATAAGATTTCGCTTGGTTTCCTTTTTTTGCCATGACTTGCGCTGGAAGTAATGAACATAGGCGATTTTGTGCAAAATGTGGCAAAATACGCCAATTCAAATAAAAATCTATACATGAAGGACCATGAAATAAAATATAGGCTAATCTCTCTAAAATGTCCTTTTGTTGTTGTGAATTTGTATACTACTATGTTGTTAAAGTAAAATGAAGTCGCTGGCTACTTGAAGGACCATGAGATAAAATATAATCTTCCTAAAATATTCTTGTGTTGTAGCGAATTTGTATACTATTATGTTGTTAAAGTTTAAAAAAGTCGTTGACTGCCGTCAAGTAAAATGTTCGCGCATGTGTGGTACAAATCGGGCAGGAATTCTCTGCACTTGCGCAGTACTGGTATTGCGCATGCACAGAACCGATCAGGCAGGAGGAACAGATAGGGCACTGACACGGCATCCATCTTGAATATTAATGAGTTATCGGTCACGCAAAATCTCACTGGTCACGTGATAGAACAGCGTGTTTACAAAATGTCAATATGACCGCTGCAGCGGGCTGACGGGTCTACGGGTCGATCTGTACTTGGCCGCTGTGGCGGGCTATCGCGTTGAAAGGCATGAAATTAGCAGCCCGCTGTCGAGTTGAAAGAGTTAAGTATAGTTGAAGCACGCACAAGTTGCTAGTGGTCTGCTAGTGCTCTATTTGCCAAATGCACCCAATCAGCGTTGATTTAAAATGGAAGATGTTTGGCATGGATTTGAAGTCCCAAGCCGTTTTTTTTCCCAGTCATTGTATCAATGGCTCATGCAAGGAGATACAATAAATTAGATATTCCAGTTTTCATCTCAGCATATTCACGTAGCTTCCGTAAACCTTCGTTTTCATGTATTTTTGGTCTGAGAAATGAGATGGTATTTTAAAAAGTTAAATTTTCTAAGGGATTCCTCAACTGCCTTGTACCATACATAGTTGGTCTGATGTTTCACCACTTGAATTTCCATTTATCAAAATTCAGGTCGTGTTCTCCATTCACAAGTGCCTCTGGGGTGCATAATCTCCCATTCTGTTACACTTTAAATCACATTTGTCAAAACAAAAATCACAGATGGGTAAAAATCCAACCACATATAATGACGGACATTGTTTTCAGGCAGTGTTTTTTGAGAGTGATATTAAAATGCTCCACAGGTCTTCACAGGTGTTTGATGGCAATCGCCTCCGGCTGTTACCCTGGCAACAGCATCATCAGCACCATAGTAAGAATCTGCTCCCATCCTAGAGACCGGCACAGCTCACACAGTGCCTGCTGAAATCAGAGTTTCCTTTCCCTTTGCAAGCTTTGGCAATGGCAGTGGTTGGAATGACATATTTGTTTACTGCATACTGCACTCCGCACCAGTGTATACATGCTACCCTCTGGCCAATAAGTGACTGTAACCATGTCATCTGACCACTAAGATAATAACATTATTTTGGTCTCGCGGGACCAGACAACCCCAATGACTCCACAATGAGGAGGTGTATTTCTGGGTCGTCTTAAAAAGTGCCGTAACTAAACCCCCAGCTCTGAGCCTGAGGGAGGGGTTGAGGAGCAGAGGAGAGGGGGGTGAAGAGGAAGTTAGGAAGGGCAGAGGAGGGAGGCCGAGAGGGCCTGAGGAGACGTCGATGTTTGCCAGTGTGCCTACAGGCTACAGTGTGCCTAATTGAGGGGTCTGAGGGAAAGCTGTGGAGTGTTTTTAAACTACAGGTTAAAGCTAACTAGCCTGAAATATATCCATATCCAGCTTCGGTCGCTCCCAATGGTCACTTCTTGCTGATACGTCTGACCCCAGTCGGTAGGCCAGCGTTTAGCCCTTACGTCACTAATGAACTGGATATATAAATATTCATGTTTTCTGCTCTTGGCTCATTGGGTGACCTTTTGGCGAGAACCACCGATTGCGCGGCGCCATTTCTCATGTGACCTGTTGTTGTGATACAGAGGTCACTCAACCCAGGAATTTCGCGGGAGAAAGCGAATTGGGCTTTAGACTTTATCTGTGCCTAATCGGTGCAATATCCTACCAAATTTCAAATGATGTTAGTGTACCTCCCCCAAAAAGGGACCTTGTGACTGTGAGCCAATCACAGATCTCGCATGGATTTTGTGCGAATATTTGAAAGTCAAACGCTAGCCTCCCAACTGGGATCAGATGTATCGGCAAGAACTGACCGTTGGGAGCGACCAAAGCTGGATAAGGATGAATTTTAGGCTAAAAGCTAACCTACAAGTACTAAAATGGGAAAAATCTAACAACCCAACAATTATCTAACTGTTATTATCAAACTGTAGCAACGAGTACTATCAATACACAACTAGCTATAAAACTTACAGTAAAATAATCTGCGTTAACAGAACCATCTAACTCAATCACTGCAGTCAATCCATGCAATTCACTCAATCTTTGTCGGGAGACGTTGGTTCTGTGGGGGGGTTGGTTTGGTTGGTGACGAAAGCTGCCGCCATACGTATCACCTGCCCCCAGATAAGCCAATAGCAAAATTCTGTTGAAATAGCGGGCTTCAACCAGAGGAGGGCAGATGTCATGCATATTTCTGACACAATATGAACAATGCAATTAAAGGTGATTTGGGGCTTAGTTGTCTTTAAAAGATGCTGTTCACTGGCGCTACTTTGTCTGGCTCTAGAATTTGCCAAAATGATCTCATTCTACATTCAAGTCAAAGGTAACTTTAATGCAAAAATATAAATTCCATAAATGCAGGAGATCAATATATGTTTTTCTTCATCTAATTGTCTACCCATGGGCCAATTTTTTATGCTTCTGTGTTATAGAAATAATGGAGAATTTTTTTGCAAATTAATCTGTTTACGTTGCTCTCTCTAACTCACTGAGTGGACGTACAACATAGTGGATCCAGTGAAGTGAACATCCAGTGTTCTGAAATTATTTCCTGAAGCCCTTGGAGAGTTTATTTGAGACACTGCAAGCATGGCGCATAGCTTTTTTCTAGTCTGCGGCTGAGGAGGGACTTCGGCTGCATCACATTGTGGGATACAGTACACTGTGATAACAGCTCTGGCGGCTTACTGTGAAATTTGGCCAGTATAGCATGTAATCAGAGTGTCTTCAGCAAACTGCTAAATTTCATGTTGGTAACATATTGTGTGCCATTTTCCACCTCTTGGCTACAATAAGTAATCGAGTAGTGAGCAGGCCACGATTCCAAACATTGTCTTCATTCTCACAGATAGTCCCATGCGTGTCCACCATTGTGCTGCCCCTCTGGATCTGCTGATAAAATGGCTCTGCCTGCTGCTGTGCTGCATCACTCTCTGCTACTGCGGGTTAGCGTTTAAAATTAGCATCCCAATGCCACCCCAGCATCCACCTAGGGTGTGTGTGTGTGTGTGTGGGGGTTAGGTGAAGGCCTGGTATCCTGCTGACATTCCTAGGTCCACTTCTAAAGCTCAGTTTACAACACAGTGTATCGTGGTTAGAGCCTTGATACCAAATCATCATTGCATCAATTCGTTAATACTGAAGTTAATTATCTACAAGTAAGTTTGCTGAGTGAAATATTCATATTTAAAGGGAAAATTTTTTTTTTTTTTGGGGGATTTTCATATTTTATTTCGATCAAGGCAATTTGTGTTTTTCTTTTGTTTTTGTAGCTTTTGCAGTTGAAATTATTAGTTTTCATAAATGATAATAAACCTGACTTCGAATGTGACTACCTGGAGCTTGCAATAAGAATACTGATGTCACATTTTGGCTCCCTGCTGTGTGCGGTGAAGCAACAGAGAATAAAACACAAACTAAAAAACAGAACTTTAAAATGGTAAGATAGCTGGTGGCAAGGCGAGACATATGGAGCAATCAGTCTGAATGAAGGCAACTCCCAAGCCTATATGCGAATCACCATGCAGATAGAGTTCAATGGAAAACCTTCTCTTTCTACTACTATATCAGCTATTTCCATTTTAATATAGCAAAAAAGAGTGAATGACAGCTTCCTGGTGCTCTGAAAAACTTGCCTTGCTCTGCCTTCTTGAGCTGCATCTCCCACTGCTCTGCTCGGTAATTACTTTAAATCCAACTGGAATTAGAAAAAAAAAAAAAACAAAAACAAAAAAAACATTGCACATCTTTATCATAACATTTGGACGACGAAGCAGAGCACATCTGTATCAGTGGAAGTCAAAGTTTATAGAGGAGGCAGATGGCCAAGACTCAGTGTACTCAGTGTCGAAAAAAATGGCAAAATGCCCCAAATTTTTACCGAGCGCAGTGAGCCTCCCTGAATCTCAGCTGCTCCAGACACCAAAAGTGGAAGTTTTTTATGTTATTCAGTGCTCAAGGGCCTTAATAAATCTGCGAGCCGGATCTAGATCCCACTGGATGTTTGACGGTTTCATATTCTCCGCTCATTATTGTGTACCATATTAGCAAGGCAAATCAGCGCAATGCATCGAACAATGCTTGTGCTGAACTGAAATCTATGATCTTAGAACAGCCAAAACAGGTGGATGACAGCGGAAAGCTCAGTTCGAGGCATATACGTACTGAAAAGACACACACGCGCAAACATGCAAGCACACACACACACACACACACACACACACCCACTTATGTACACTCTCACCCCTTTCCTTACCTGCCTCACTTCTTTGATAGTCCACTTATTTCAGTATTGACTTCTGAATACGTGTTGCATGGAGGTGCACAACCAGGTAAAAACTTACAATATATCCCATTAGTCAAGGTGGGAGTAGAAACTGCCCTTTCTCCAGCTCCCTTTTCTCAGGGGAAAAAAAGAAAAGATCAATAACCTTCCATCGCAGTGGGTGCAACTCTCAGTCGCTCTGGCTGAAACAATTTTAGCAGCTTATAGAATAAGGTTCAGAGTTTGAGTCCCGGATTGAAAAGGTAGAGTAAATTATACATTATGGTGTAGGCGGCCGCAGGCTGGCAGCAGTAGAACTGCAGTTAGTCCCCTGGCGCCTGGTGCCACGGAACCATGGGCAACATATGAGTCACACCAACAACCCTTTCATTTCACAATTTTGGGGAATCTATCAGGAACCGCGCTTGACAGAATTACCGCCAGACGAAACCGACAATACAGAGAGAGCTATCAGAGCTGAGCAAAGTGATTTGTGCTTTTTTTATTTGCACTTCACGACAAAACTTTTGAGGGGAGAAAAACACTCCCGCTATTTCATGGCAGCTTCTTATACGCCAGAGCAGTTGACGAGGGCTCCCCTTATGCTATTTGTCTCTGTTGCTGGTGCTTGATCGTTCGTGGCATAAACGGTGTACTCTACTTGTACCTGGCGGCCGTAATAGCTGTAATCTTCCCAAGCAGAATGCTAGCCATGTCATTGTGTTTCTCAGTTTGAGTTAGCACGTTTTCTTTTGACTGGGGAAAAAGAAGTCTGAAATGTTTCCCTCCTTTTTTTTCAAATGGCCTCAAGTAGGCTGCTGTTTAAAATAAGACACAATAAGACTGTTGTGGAAAATCTGAAAAAGTGACTCAAAATGATTAGAGCGTGGCAAAAACTCCCAGAATTAATAGACTTTATTCAAACAGAGATAAAGCCGAGCTTTCCTTTGCGCAAAACAAAGCTCAGCTTTGTCTCTGTTTGAATAAAGCCTAATAATTACTTCCGCCAACGAAGTTGGGGCGGAGGTTATGTTTTTGCCCGTCTGTCTGTCTGTCTGTATGTTTGTGAACAACATAACTCAAAAAGTAATGCACAGATTTGTCTGAAATTTTGTGGGTGCATTGCTATTACATCAAGGATGGACGCTATTGATTTTCACTGCGATCAGTCAAACAATATGGCTGCAGCCATCTTGAAATCGTATGACACGCAATAACTCAACTTTGCTCCCATTAATGAAGATTTGGATTGTGCTGCCTAGGCAGAGGTTTGCCCTCTACGAGTGCCTCTAGTTCTGAAAGTTTCTGCCTCGCTCTGATAATTAATGAATCAATTTTTGGATTTTCCACAACAAGATCTTAAAATCCATTAGTACTTGTTCCCTAATCCAAATGAGCTACAAGTGAATGAATTGAAATGAAATAGCTGATTTTAAAAAATTAATAATTTGAACCTTGACCGTGGGACCAGCTGCAATTGGAATCTGTAGCAATCCCTTATAGAAATATTGTGAACATCTATTATTGACTTTGCTGGTTTGTACTGAGTGAATGTGGCCCTACTCTATGCTGCAGATACACCCCAGATCTATTTCTGTACTATGGTACTAATGTTGCATAAACATTTACAATGTACTGTCACACCCCACAATGCCACAGTATCTGAGCATTACCTTATCTTGAAATTCAGGAAACCAGACCATTTACTGTATGCTGAAATGTGTACATTATTACAGTCCATTGTTAACCCGTTTAATCCCAAAATTTCTCCTTGCACTGTTAGTACATGCATTTCACTCCTTAGACCTCCCTAACAGATAAACTGTATTTATTTTTTGATTTCATTATGGTTAAGCTCAGTTAAGTTTAAAGTCGCATTTTTTGCCCAAAACTCACAACAACACTTTCAGAGCCTCTAGAAGTAAAAAAAAAAAAATTGCTCACAAATATGACTAGTGGGATTTAACAGGTTAAAGTAATAATCTCAAGGATTTTCGCCGAGTTAAATACCTGTTAAGTCACTGTCTATCAACAAATAAGATGGTGGTCACCGGGTGGAATTGCAGATGGCATGTTTGTTCGTCAGTGGGTTGGAAAACAACACTGCCCTGTCAAGCCAGACGGCAGTATCAGCAAATTTCCCTAAATTGGGAAAACCCGCCATTGCCCCTCTACAGCATCAGCTCCATCTATTTTCAGTAGAGATTAGCCTGATCAATACATGTGTACAGAGTTATTGCATGTGCAAGTTAGCAGTATCTACAAAAGTGTAGGGAAGGAGGTAAAACTTTAAGGCCAATTTTCTCAGTTTCACCATTTTGCAGATACTGCCGTCTGGCTTGACAGGGCAGTACAGACGGACCCGTTTCGGGGCGAGTTTAATTTCTCTGTTAGAGAGCTAAAAATGGTCAAATTACCGCAGAAAATATGGTTAAAAGCAAAAATTAGACCCCATCAGACTAGTTGTTATAGGGGTACGCCTGCTGGGTGCCAAACGGCTGTACGTTGGACAGGAAAACAGGGGCAGGTCTCATACGCAAGGCGCAAGGCTGGAGTGAGTGAAGATTTAATAACAAAAGGCAAAACTCAAAACAAAAGGAAAACAAAGTTCCACTAAACATAAAACAAATACAAAGATAAACAATACAAAACCTAAGTAAAATTAAAGAGATACAAAGGTGGGTGACTACTGCTAAAACCATCAACCAGCAGTAGGAGCATAAACGCAACACAACTAAGGCTGAGCTATATGCTGCCTGCATGTGGCTCTTTGATGACGAGTCGCAGGTGCAGGCGATAATTGAATGAAGGTGAATGTCGAGAGTAGGGAGAGGGCTGGAGGCAAAACCTCACAGTTGCGTTTCTGGTTGTCCAATTCCCTGGCGCCGATTCCTCTGGAGTTTGGTGGAGGAATCCCATAATCAGGATCCTTGAAAGCATGAAAATTTCCATTATGATTTGCACACTAACACTCACTGCCAACCAGGGCTGAAGTAGGGCCTTGGGTGACTTAAGTTTAGTTTATGATAATAATAATAATAATAATATACACGGTCCGTCCAAAAAAAAAAAAAAAAAAAAAGGCGAGCTGGTCAATTAATTATTATTTTTTTTTATTCTTTTCGGTTTTCTCATCGTGTGTATTTGGTGCTTGCAGGACTCTTTTCACTAGTGAGGAAATTATATACACTGCACGTCCGAAGAAAAAGTCACCATTTGGATTTAAATGAGCAGATACTCAAGAGCCTATGATTGAATCATTATTGCAATCATGAATATGTTTCAGCTGGCTATAATTGTTTTAATCCTGACTGATTTAGGGCGTATACGTTTCTCAAAAAACCATGTCGGAAGACATATTTCATGTTTGATGAAAGGAGGAGGGAAGGGGTTATTGGCCAGCATCAAGCAAAGGAAACAGCTAATTAAATCACTGAAATCACTGGAATTGGGTCAGGAACAGGCCAACAACTTATTTACTGTCAACTTTGCGGAAGAAAAGGGTTGGAGAAAATCATGACTGATCTGATCGGAGATGCTCGGTGAAGCCTCATCATAAGAAATCAACAGAGGAACCCGTGGCTATGTTTAACCATGAAGGTAAGAGCATTCCTAAACACACAAGAACAACAAGGATTGGGACTAAACAACTTTGTGGCCACAAGAAAGCCACTTGTAACTGAGGCTTATTGGAGACAAAATGAGTTCAATTTAAGGGAGCTGTACAATGAAAACACAAAATCAGTTGATGATCGCGGTCATGGGCCACCTGTAATTCTATAATTTATATTGTGTAATTTTCGGGGAAAGTATTCCGTACAAACGTAACAATTTTATATAAAAGTATTCCATAGGGAATGAGTTAAGATAGTGTTGTGTGCCTTTGTAGGTGAGCGCACAATGCGCGTATCCTCTGCTTGTAACAGACACAAGGATGAGCAGCAGTGCAGACATGCAAGCGATTTAAAATAAAAAAGATTACAATGTGAAAGATTGAGTAATTCAAGATACTTACAAAATTGATGTCATAATGGCGAGCGCAATCGATTGCACGGCCGTGCAACTGTGTGTCCCATCGTTGAATGCTCTGATTTAAATAAATCATGTGGGGACACGGTCCATCAACATCCAGGTGATTCATGATTCAATGTGCAAGACTACATTTAGGTATTTGCAAATTATTCGGGACAAAGCCATGACTCCTTTGTACCGGCACACTCTGTCATTCCTGCAGTCTTCTAGGTGATCCCCTGGAGTTTTAGCTCTTAGGGGACCACTAGAGACATAGAATATCATGCCTAAAACTGCCTGAATTTCCATTCAATCGAAAATAGGAAAGACGTTAGATGTACTCGCGTGGTCACCAAGTAGAAGTGACTGCAAAAGAAAGGACAGTTTGAAGAAATGAATGTAAATGCACACGTGTTAATAATAAATAGGATTTTTGTACTAATTACACACATTCTTAGTTTCTGGTCAGTCTTGTATTTTTTATTTTTTTTGCTGAGTACACGAAGAATGTCTAGAGTGCTTTAGATGTTTAGATAAGTCAGGTCAGAGTCTGGCACGGAGAACAGACAAAACAACCTTAAATGGCATAACTTTTATGCATTAAAGCATGGATGAAATTGTGGTCACCATCTCTAATTAATACAAATTTCTTCCATACAACTGACTTGGCCTTCAAGGATGGGATGTCAACAATCTGGTATTCACCAACCGTTATTTTGTTCATCCAGGTTGATCCATTTCTTTCCCAGCCTCATTGTCAATAAAGCAGAAGTAAGTTCACTTCGCTCCTGCAGAATATTATTCAAGGGGCTACAGTAGCATAATCAAAATAACATTATTATCATTTCTTTCTCCAAAGCTGTTATTTTACTCGCTCATTTTAATTTCTCTGGGTTGTTGCCCCGCTTGCACATAATTATGTTTTTACCCGCGACCCTTAATTAAAACTTTTTTAAAATGTCATTTTCTTGTTTTATGCACACGTTCAAATGCGACCTCGGGATTATGATAGTTTTTTTTTCACCAGAATATGACTAAAACAATTTTGAAGAATATATAAAAAAATAAATTTATTATTAACATTTTTGGACTTTACAGAAATCAGGTTTCAGCAGTGGTTCACTCGCGCAGCTTCAATATTTGGAAAATCCGCCCTTATAATAGCAATTCGCCAAGGTGAAAGGCCATATGGCTTTTAAAGGGAATGAAAGATGACACACTGATTGGTTCATTTCATGTTGCGCCCAAAGCATGCCCCTGATTAATTATGCTATTAAGTACAACCCCTCTGAACCATATGCCTTACTTTGCGCCTTGATAACCTGCCATTAAACTAGGGACAATAGATTTGAACATCCTCTAAATGCACTTGTGCCGCACGCTTCAGACCGTGCCCTTCGGTCATTAAAATAAGACCCAAAATTTGTCAATATATTTTAACGATTGGAATAAGTTGGCCAAATGTTTGACAATGCACGAGTATCTACTTAGCGTTACTCTATACCAAACTTTTTTTTTACATAAATAGGAAGTCTTATGTTAACCGTCTCAGAGGACAGTATTCCTTTTCACTTTCATGTGTGTACTAGTCAACTCATGAGGCGTGGATCACGTGCCAACCATGGAGGTAATATAATAGAACTGGAAAGAGCGAGGAAGTACCACCCCTATTACTTTCAATGGGAGATGCTAGGCTAGCGACCTCAGCCCAGGAAGTATGGAATTGACCGACGCCATCTATAAAAATACCGTGCAAGCACTGAGGACCCATCGGGCTTTATTAAGTAAATAGATAATACTATAGAAAGGCACTTTGACTGCTGAAACAGCAATATTGGCTATGTAGGTCACTAGGTCACAGATATAGGTCACTTATAGAATTGTTCCTGGGCACGTTCCTAGCACTTTGGGAACTAATGTAGGTCACTACGTCACAAATGTAGGTCACTCATAAAATGATTCTGTATTGTCCCTGGGCACTTTTGGCCATGTTATAACTGAAGTTATTGCACCCACAGGCCTGTCAAAAAGAGTATTTTGGCCTATGTGATATCAAAACTAGGTCACGATGACCTAATTCCAAATTAATTCAACGTCTTGTCCAGGTGTATCTTCTTCTTCTTCTTGGGTGCCATATCAAAAGACATCGGCGACCAACTGCCTAGTGTAAAACAAGTGAAACAGTTCTTGGGTCGATTTTTGGGTCCACTGCTTGACTTGATCCATGAGCTTCAGTCGTTGTTTTCCTGGTGATCTTTTTCCAGGGATTTTTCCAGAAAGTGCAAGGTGTTCTAGTTTACCTTTCCGGATGACATGTCCAAGGAACTTTATTTGCCTTCCCTGAATTATTGCAAGCAGTTTTCGTTGGTATTCTGCTTGTTGAAGAATTTCGACATTGGACTTTCTCGCGGTCCAAGGAATTTTGAGCATTCTACGCAGGAACCACATCTCAACTGCTTCTAGTCGACTCAGGTCTGCCTTTCGCAATGTCTAAGACTCTGCGCCATACAACAGAATGGGCCAGATATAGCACTGAAGAACTAAATAAACGGGTGTTCATCGAGATTTTCATGTTGCAGAGAACACTCTTCATTGTAGTAAAGGCCTGTTTTGCCTGTGCTATCCTGGACTTGATTTCCTTTGTAGGTTTCGCATCTTCTGTAATGAAGGTGTATATTTTCTGCCAAACTGAACTTCCTAGATCAATTAGAACTGAAGTTGTTGCACCCACAAGCCAATCGAATTGACAATTTTGACCCCTGTGACCTCAAAACTAGGTCACCATGACCCATTTTCCAATACATCAAAAGTTGTATCCAGGTGCATGTTTTGTGAGATTTTGGCCTTCCTAGGTCAATTAGAAGTAAAGTTATTGAGGCCAAAAGCCAGTCCAAGCGACCTTATTGACCCCTCAGACCCCAAAACTAGGTCAACGTGACCCATTTACAAACTACTCTGTAATCATCTCAAGACTAATGTTTTGTGTAGATTCCATGCCCCTAGAGCCATTAGAACTGTAGTTATTGTGCCTACAAGCCATTTTGAGGGACGTTTGTGACCCCTGTGACCCAAAAAAGTAGGTCAATGTGACCCATTTCCATTCTCGTCCGAGAACTTCTCAAGACTGATGTTTTGTGCAAATTTGAGGTTACTACAACAATTAGCACTCAAGCTATTGTGCCTACAAGCCATTTTGAGCGATGTTTCTGACCCCACGACCCCAAAAAGTAGGTCAACATGACCCATTTCCGAACTCGTCCGACAACTTCTGAAGACTGATGTTTTGTGCAAATTTGAGGTTCCTACAACAATTGCTTTTCGAGCTATTGTGCCTACAAGCCATTTTGAGCGACGTTTCTGACCCGTGACCCCAAAAGTAGGTCAACATGACCCATTTCCGAACTCGTCCGACAACTTCTCAAGACTGATGTTTTGTGCAAATTTGAGGTTCCTACAGCAATTAGTACTCAAATTATCGTGCCTACAAGGATAGTGGACAGACGGACAGACAGACAGACGGGCGGACAGACAGACAAAGACGACGACAATACCCAGCGGGCCTATATGGCCCGATGGGTAAAAATGTTCCATGAGTGCTTATTTCCGGCACCATTTCATAAGATTGCCAATCTGATTACACAGCACAAATGGCCAAGAAAGTGTGTCGTCTGTGTAGATCGGCAAATGTTTTCGAGGGGAATGACGAGAAACGCTGTTAATCCGGAACATGCACGCACTTTTCACTCTTTTTGTTGAACTGCTGCAGTCAGAGCAACAGCTGGACAACCAAACTCGTGCACGAGCTGTCATCAAGCTCTAAGTAGCAGTTCTTATTTTACAGGCCCTCTTGAAAACATCGAACAGTTGCATCAGACAAAGCGCAAAATAATGAAGGATTACCCAATACATTTTCTTTTGTTTTTGCTTTATTTGGCAAGAAAAAAATGCGCTCTTTTCAATTGGTGTCTATGGAGCTGTCACATCTTTGGCCACAAAGTTTCCCGAACAGCATCATGTGACTCCTGTTCCATCGTGTTTTTTTTTTTTTTTTTTTTCCTTAAATGATGTATGAATGTGGTTTTCTATTATGTATTCACTGCTGGCTGTAAAACAAGTTGCCCCATGGGGACAATAAAGTTTACCTTGATAATTGCCTCCAGTGGGACACGCGGAAGCAGGAAGCTAACATGCTAACTGGCTGAAGCAAAGGTACTTCCTTTGGTTCTATTATATCGAGGGCTGACTGCAATAAACAGCTATGTCCAGATGTTATATATTGGACATAACTTTATTGCAGTCAGCCCTCGATATATCGCTATGGTGCCAACTGACTGACATCACACAAGGGACACTGCTTGGATCTCAAGGCAGCCAGCAGCCAAACCACTATTTAATCTGCTTCAGCTGCGTGGTTGAAGCTAAGCAGGTGGGGGCTTGGTTAGTACTTGGATGGGAGACCAACTGGGAAAACCAAGTTGCTGCTGGAAGAGGTGTTTGTGGGCCAGTAGGTTGCGATCTTCCCTGTGGTGGAATAATCCCCAATGATGGGGGCACTGTACTGAAGGACAAGCCGTCTTTCGGATGAGACGTTAAACCGAGGTCCTGACTCTCTGTGGTCATTAAAGCTCCCATGACACTCTTGGACAAGAGTAGGGGGTTCCCCGGTGTCATGACTAAATTTCTAGCCTGGCTCTTTCAACCTGCCACCTAATCATCCCCTGATCTAATTGGCTGTGCAATTCGTCTTCTCCCTCTCCCCCTCAACCCCCACGGCCCCCTTGAAATAGATTTCAATCTCAACGAGACTTCCCTGGTTAAATAAAGGTTAAATAAAAAAAAAGGCAGTGAGGTCCAAAAACACATCTGCAATTACCACCTATCGCCATTTGTGCCGCAAAAAAAGAAAAAAAACAGAGATCTTCCAGATTATAACTTTTACTCCACAGTCATTCCCAAGTTTAAAAAAAACAATACTGTAAACATAAATTGGAATCACTTATTTAAGTAGTTGTTATTTTATATTAAAGTGTGTATAATAACTACTTATATGAAACAGAAAACAAATGTATTTTAACATGATTTATTTAGTATTTCAACTATTTGCGGGGAAAAGGTTTTAAATGATGAATAATAGTCATCTATTTTTGTGATTTCTCATCAAAGGATTGTGCATATTTCATTACTGCTATGAAAATTTTATGCTTTAGATATACTACGATATCCAAGGGGTATTATAAAGGTATCATTCTTAATGAAAGTCCACATGGACTGCAATGTTTCCTATAGATGTGTCTTTTAAAATGAGCAAACTTCATAAAATTTATAATCCAGGTGATCCCACAACAGTCCAGTGGGGTTTCAAGCTGGTGATTGAGCAGGCAATGTCATATTTTGTAATTTTATTCCCCACTATGTCCCTGGAGAGTTGGATTCATGTTTAGGGCTTTCTGTAATACAAAGTTTCTTCCATTTAACTTGGGTGAAAGTCATGATTGATTCTAATCCTTTAAGCGGTAGTGTATACTCCTGGAGTTAATTGCCCCAGATTCGGAGAGTGCCTTCATCGGGACTCTTTTCCAACTGCCCACCTACATGCGCACTCACACATATGCACACCAGTACTGCCCCACCCCCCCAACCATCAGTGTCCTCAGAAAAATCTGGTGTATTGACAAGTGGGAGAGAATTCAAATGACCCAGATAAATTTGTTTCATAGTGCATAGACAGCTGGGACAGGTTGACTCTTGTTTCTCATAGATCCACCAATCAAAAAGAATTTGAGTAAAATTCATACAGTCCCAGTTCTCAGTCCTGCTTTCTGGACAAAATGACTGAAACAACCATCAGAAGTTGCCACTTACCCATAAATCTACACTAGGGATGATTTTAAGAATTTATTCATTAGAACTCTGAAGCAATTACAGACCAGACGGCCAAAATGTCTCCTTTAGGTATTACTCCAAAATACACAAAAAATTGAGAAGCTCGATACTTGGCTAGCTCACACGACCTGATTATTGTGAAACAATTACATAATCTCTGACAAAATGGCAGTACTACAAACAAATTGCAAGATGTAAAAATCAGAAGTACAATGTTGTGGACTATATGTAAATAAAAGACACAGGGTCAGGTATTTTTCAGCACTAATTTATATCAGCATGCTGGGATCTTCCATATAGTCATACATTCCCAGAACATACTCTACATATACTTATGTAATTATGTGTACAAAATACATCCTCCAAGACTAAGATTACTCAGAAATTTATTTTACAAAGGCTTCTGATTTTCCGTCAATCAATATTCCATTAAGTTGCCCTCCTCGTCTTAGCAGGCTGTTGTTCGTCATACTATAGATCGAATGAGGTGACATTTTTGTATGTGCAACACTGTCCTCTGTCACTTGAGTGTGTGAAATCAATTAATTTCTAACTCAAGAAAAACATCCAGCTTACTTGGTCATTCCATGAGGCTTTTCTGGCTGGAGTATATAATCTCTCTTGCATTCAACAGGACTGGGTTCTTGCTAAATGAGCCAGCCAACCGTTCTTGCCCACAGCTAGTAATGATTTGAGGCAGTTTCTATTTCTTTTCATGAAAAAGCTTATCAAGTCTGTAAAACCAGGCAGGGCGTTTAGTCACTGCTTCTGAAGAAAAAGTAACATGTTTAAAAAAACAAAACAAAAAGAACTAAAGCTACATCATTGCTCCTCGCACTATATTCAACCTTCCCAGCTACCACAGATTACTTGTTTCCATTGGCTAATACCATTCAGACCACCAAGCTAAAGTCTGACATTGAGTCTGACTTTTGTCTTCCTTCCTAGAGGACCTCTTTAGTTTTAGTCATTTATTTATCTCTTATATAAGTCAATAAGTTTTCTAAATTGTTGTTATTTAGCTAGTTATCCCTTGTTACATCAACAGTGCTGGTAAGTACAGAAGAGAAAGAACAAGTATCTCGTCCTGATGATCAATCATGTTGCTGATTTCCTTCCAGGTTCCCTCATGTGCACCATGTGGACATTTTCTCAAAAGTGGTCCATGCTTTTCATTAACAGTAACTTAAATAACTGTGGGAAAGGAAATGGCCAATTACTAATAGACACTGAGGACAAGCCAATCTTCTCTTCGCCCCCGAGTCTTTGCCACAGCCGTTCAGCTGTGCCTAGCTCCACCTTCACTGGGTAGCACACAAACAACTGCACCCAAGAAAATATGACATTTATGGGTTTTGAGGCTGTGGAGGAGGTGAGAATGGGCACATCAATAAATACCATTACTGTTTTCCAAAGTCTTTAGCATCTCATGGACTTCCTTCATAACTGTAGGAGTGTGCACTATGTGGTGAAAGGCGAGAGGTCAATGAACTGGCTTAACTTCATCTGTGGAGAGCGAGCTCAACAGTTTGCTGGTTCAATTTTGAGTACTGGCCAATGCTATTGCCCATGGGTCCCATCGCTCATATCCACTGGTGAGACCAGAAGGGGAAAGGGTAGTGTGGGGGGAGAGGGATAAAAGTTCTCTGAGGGCTTAAAGTTCAATGATTTAAGAAAGACAGGGAAAGTTCAAGCAAAGGTGTTTCAAAAAAAGCAGCACCCAAGGTTTCCATCTCCAACCACACAAATGGACCCCCACCTTCTCTGGGGGAGTTGTCAAAGCTCAGTGTCCAACAGGAGACACGGCAGGTTTGAACAACATTGTCTAAAGGGGAGAGAGGGATGGGAAGGATGGGATGGCATCGAGCATTACGGTCTTTATGCCCATGCCTCCTCCCCGAGATTCTTCCCCGCAGTTAGAGGATGCTGACTCGCTCCGTGAGGCCCTGCATGTCGCTGTCGTCGCAGGCATCCTCGTCATCAGAGGCGGGGGGCGGAAGCACCAGGTGGGCAGGGTAGGGCAGAGAGTGCTCCTGGGCGAACTGCTGCCAACGGTTGTCGTCGCTCTCGTGGGTGATGTAGCGCTCGCAGAGCTTGGTCTCCAGCTCTCTCAGGTCCAGCCATGTCTGGTAGTCCTAGGAGACAGACAGACAAGAAACCGCGGGCTTTTAGCCTCAATTGGTAAAACAATTTCTATTTTTTGGTCGCATTTTTGTTATTTGAAGCGTTGCACAACTTTACGCAAAAATCTCAGAAAGTCCAAGCCATAATGTCTCCTCATGGGTAATTCTGTTATTTAATGCTGGTTGTGAGCAAAATCGTATGAAATTTCAAATAACGAAAATGCGACCAAACAATAAAAAATTTGGAGGCCGCCATCTTTCCGTCCCTTGAAAAGCTGCAAAAGTTGTTCCTTTTTTTGCAAAGTTTGCCTGATCGAAACGTGAGTTGTCTTTAGCATTCATTATAGTGAGCAGATATTTACATTAGTGCTGGTATTACCATTACGAGCTCTGTGTCACTCCTTTTAGAGTTCAGGGATCTGGGAAGCTCACCAGAGATTTGATCATTATTCACAGTTAGCATGTTTAGCAAAATAATTTATGTTTCAGCTTATGTGGTTAGCCTAGCAGGAATCATTGTTAGATTACTATGCATGTGCAATAGGTTACTTAACACTGAAATAATGTGCGTTTGGTTATACAGCAGAGCATTTGTTGCATTGGCGGATACGATTCTTTATTTTAATTGCCGGTGTTTTCGGCTTGCAGATGTCAGAACACTCATGGTAAAGCAGACAATTTGAGTCTTCAACGAGCTTTTTTTTTTTTTTTTTTTTTAATCTCTGGCTGTAAAAGGGCATTTGCTGTCACCATTAAAGGGACTATTGCAGATTCTGTGAGTGTTAAGATCCAGATGTTTAAGTATTCATTATTCAGTTCAGCTTTGTCTCAAAGTTACCAAAAACATATTTTGCAACACCTTGGGGGCAGTTCTTTCATTTGAAGTTCACCTCAGACAAAGGTTATCTTCCACTTTAAGAGCATTAACATCGCTGGCTTTTTAACCTTAAATTAGACAAGGTACAGCGAATAGGCTTCATACTCTCAATGACCGCAACATCCTGTGCTTGCCTATCTGCACCCGCCGCCATGCAGTGTCATCTGAACGACACTGGATAATGGTAGAAAACCATGGTACACAGATGAAAGCTGTGCGTACGTGAGGAGGACACACAAACTCCACTCAAAAAGGACACGGCAGGCCTCAATAAGGCATTGTGCTGCCCTGTTTGGTAAAAGCAGATTTCGTAAAGGGGATGGAGGGTGACTGAGGCAATGTTTATTTAGACCCAGTCAGTGAGCACATCTGAGGTTGCGGCATTTCATGCCATATCACACGCTCCATCTGGTGGCTAAAATAAAAACTTAAACTTTTCAACAATAATAATTCATCTTTGTATTTACTTGGCAAATTTCAAAGATGTGGCGTTTTTCCTTAATAGAGATTTAAAATTCACTGCTGACGATAGCTATACAGAAACACAGGAATTCACAATGGAGGACACTCCATAAACCAATATATTTGTAAAAAGAAGTCAGCCGAGGTAAGGGCCTGTGATTCATAGAAACACAAAGCATGACTGCAGTCAACAAAAATAAATTGCCTTTTGTTTATCTGCTCAAAGAGGGCACTTTACAGTGGCGCGAGTCTCTACTTGTTTGCGTGTGCATGAGTATGGCTGCATGTGTGTGACTTTGCGCGCACCTGTGTGTGTATGTGTGTGTGTTGTTCGCGTGCGTGTGTGTGCATGTGCGCATACATGCATGTGTCTATGAGGATGGTTGAATGTGTGCACATATGCATGTTAGTGCACAGGGGTGTATGTTAGCATGAGTGTGTGCGTGTATCAAAATACCTGCAAATAAGTGTGGCTGAGGCTTTTGTCCACACTGTAACGCTTCCTCATCTTCACTTGCAGCAGGTTATTTATCAGGTCAGTGGCTGCAGGAACAAACGCAGGGAAAACAGTGAGCACCGCTGGCACAGTAATACACTTTTCATACACTTCACACGATGTGTGTAACCCATTTCCACACTGACATGGACATATGAGTTGTGCTTCTGAGCAAGACTAAGGGCAGGAGTCTGGGAGTTTTCAAGACCTGGATTGATATAGTACTAGATACTATTGGACTTTTGGCAAACTAAAGCCCAACGCCCACTGGCCGCGAAGCGAAGCGTCAAACTCCGAACGTTTTTAAACGCCCACTGGAAGTATCAGTAGCATCAATAGCATCAATATTGATGGATGACAGCAGGACCGAGAAGCAAGCCATGGGTGTCACTCTCAAAATATTCAACAAGACAACGTTTAATTTTGAAAACAGTACCGATGAAGCTTATGTTAAGTGATGGCAAAGTGCGCCGTTCAGGTTACTGCACTATATGTTATATAAAGACATAATTTTCCTCCTAAATTTAGCCGTCTTGGAAATTAAGATTATGATTCACTTCACTTCCCCCAGCAGCGAATTAGCTAGCTAGCTAACTTAGCAATGTTAAGTTCTTACCAGTGCACCTTGAGTTAGGTACTGTCTAACTGTAGATCGCTTGATAACGTAAATGCCCGCAAAATAACGGATTTCCTTTCAAAACTGTGACTTGGTTAAAAAGCCGGTTGACAACTGCATGTGAGGTTGCCGCTAAATGTGTGCCACTAACCATGACAAGGCGTATAGTTAAATAACCTCAAAGATAAATGCGTTTTTAATGTGTTGACGCTTAAGAAATTGAGCAGTGGCGAAAAGTAAAAAACTGACGCACGTCACACGCCGCCAGTGGGCGTTGCTCCATTGAAATGAATGGAACCTATTTTTTGACGTGCGTCTCATGTCTCCAGTGGGCGTTGGGCTTAAGCCCCACTGTGACAGGAAAATGGTAAGCACTGTTGAGCTGAATGGCCTGTTCTCATCATTTTATTGATGGTCTCATGCAAGAAGGGCGTACGTGACATTTAACAAATTTTACAGGAGAGCCAAAAAACTGCCACAGTACCACCTGTTAAAAAATTTGCCTGTGGATACGACTTTTTAAGAAGGAATTTTAACCCCTTTAGGATAGGAATTGAGGCTCCAGACTTGGTCAGGAGATGAGGTAATCTCATTTATGCCAAAACAACCAAAAAAGTCATTTTTGACCGAAGTGTCACTTACGCCCTGCTTGCATGAGGCAATCGATACGATGCTGTGGCATGTTATATTACGTTATATGTTAAGGTATGAGTGTGTTCTAGCATACCATCAGGGGAGATGTGTTTCCAGGGGTTCGGAGGGTACATGAAGGCAGCGTTCTGGATCTGGTCATTGATATCCTCGTCCTCATTGAAGGGGAACGTCCCACTCAGGCTTACGTACATGATCACTCCCACCGACCACATGTCCAGCGAGCGGTTGTAACCTTGGTTTCGAAGCACCTCGGGCGCCAGGTAGGCCGGCGTGCCCACCACGGAACGGCGGAACGACTTCTCTCCGATGATCCGGGCGAATCCGAAATCGCAAAGCTTCACCTGCAATAGGATGGGGGGAGGTGGACAACATTTTTAAAAATCTTTTGGTTCTGCTTTCATCCTCCCATTTCTGCTTTCTCCATCACTCACTCATCCCTCCCTCTCCACCCTCCTCCTTCAGCCCATCGTCTCCTCCGCCCGTCACAAACCTAAGAGCCACATAAAGGCCCGGTGATACCGTGTACTGACTCATTCTGTGAACAGAGAAACAGTAGGCACCAGCGCTGGAGTGCAGGTAATTATAGCACTTCTTTCTAAAGTACCACTGATTACCTGCTCTGCTCGACTACGGTTCAGTTTGGCACCCTGTTCAATTGAACAGTACAGTCGTGGGAAAAGCATACCTGCGGGAAGGGTTCCGCAGAAGCCAGCAGAACGTTCTCCGGCTTCAGGTCACAGTGGACGATGTTCTTAAAATGCAGGTGCCTCAGTGCAGCCAGAATCTGGAGAGAAAGTGAGAGAGACAGTCAGAGCTGTGCCAGGGACAGACACCAAGAGAAATAAAAAGTCGAGTGGCGCTGGACGTCTCCGGACATAAACTGGCACAAGTGCACACAGAGACCTCAATGACAGACTGAGCCGAAATTCTGTGCGATGACCGACCAGGAGAAGCTCAGACAAACATTTAGGGCCTGATTTACTAAGACCTTCAGCACATGCAAAATCTTTTTGCCCGTGCAAAACCAATAACATTGCCACTGATTGGTGCAATCATGGGCAATGTTATTGGTTTTGCACGGGCAAAAAGATTTTGCATATGCTAAAGGTCTTAGTAAATCAGGCCCATAGAATCTAGCATGCACACCTATTTCAAAGACTAGCCATTTACACACTAGAGTACGTGCAAACACACTGGATGACTGATTATATGACACAGACATGCGCACATTAGCACGCACCTGCGTAATGAGGAACTTGGTGAGACGTTCTGGCAGTCTGCCCTTCTCGCTGGACAGAATCATCTCCAGCATGTCCCCGTGGAGCTTCTCCATGACCACAAACACCTTTTCCGGCGTCTCGAACATGCACTCAAGGTTCACTATGCCCAAGTGACGCAGACTCTGAAGAAAGAAAGACAGAGAGAGGAGAGAAGAGAGAGAGAGAGAGAGAGAGAGAGAGAGAGAGAGAGAGAAAGGTATGAAGGCTTACAATAGAGACAAATGCAAATATTCAAAAATGAGGGAAATTGATCTATATTATTACTAGGTGCGGATTATGATTTTTAGTCAGTGCCAGTCTAAATTGAGCCAAATCTGGAAACTCATTTCTTGGTCGGGCATGTTCGAACGGCTGAAAACTGCTTCTCACTCCCCCTGCTGGTTACCTGGAGAATTGCGACCTCGTTCCTCAGCTGACTCTCCTGCTTGGTGGGGAATCGCAGCTTGTCAATCACCTTCACTGCCACGTCTCGCCCCGTCTTCCTATGCTTACCTGATGGAGAGATGTTGTGGGGTCAAATAGGGTGACAAAGAAAAAAATAGCGGTTGTAAGAACTGGATTATGGCTTATCACACAGTGTGATATGCTATTAAAAGTTCTGTGGGGTTTCCACATTACACCATAAAGTTATTAAATTAAAAGTAAATATATATGTGGAATGATAGTAATGTGATTATACATATGTATGTACACTTTAGCTCAAAAAGAAACTCACCTCCGTACACAACTCCGAACTGTCCAGAGCCCAAAACCTCATCCGCAAAGATCTGATACACCATACCGATGTCCTGCAAGACAAACCGTCCTCATCAGAAATATCACTACTGTCCTCATCACCACTGACATCTCCATCATCATCCTCATCAATGTCATCAGCACAACTTGGACCTGGGTGCAAAACCTCTATAACAACACAATACTGCTCGCTACCATGCGGTGTAAAGCCTTTCTTTCCGCCTGTAGCTCTTCTGCTAAACCTCCAAACCTCAGAGGCCATGAGTAACGCTTCCATGGGAGATGATTCACCTCAGTCTTTGTTCATTTCAGTCACAAGGCCATACGTACAGCGCTCATTCAATGCCCTTTAGTCAATGACATGCAACCTGCAAGCGTGCGTCGCTGATTGGGTATATTATCACCACCAAAAAGATAAGAGCGGGTACACAACACGGTCCCAAACACAGTCATCTCTTGCAGTAATTATCGTTGCAGTGAATTACCCAGCCATTTTACCACCCCCTTATCGTTATCATCCTATTATATTCAACACGCAGGAACAAAATTACTGAGAGCCTTCCATTCATCACTGAAAGGTGCTGAGACCATACAAAATCCCGCTATCTGACCGTCATCAGTTTCTCTACGTTCGCCGTTTATGCAGACTGACGAACGCAACCTACATCCTCCATTTACATAATTCATCTATCTGGCTGGATATTAATAGTGAAAGTTCATGAAGTGAAGGGTCATACCCGAGGCTATGAGGGCGATGCCTTTCCTGGTAGTCAAATATTTCATTTTGCTAGTCTTGTATCGCTATCAGTCTAACAACCAAGCCACATCAACACTCCAACCACCCACCCCCCTCCACCGCCACTGATATCGTCCCTTTTAAAGTCATCACAACACTACAGTACACTTATTTAGCCATAGATCTTATCTAGAGTGATTTACAGTTCATTTTGAGGGCGTAAGATTGGAGGGTTGAGAAGCACAGATGGGTGTTGTTACACCTATTACATTTTTTTGTGAAACTGGGAGGTTTGTGGACCCCCCTAATCCTCCTAAAATTACTCCCTTGATTGATTTGACTTGACGGGGGGCATTCCCGCAGGACCAATAAGGTGTAAGGGAGTTGCCCAATGGCCACTGAACTGGACCCTAATCGTGGCTAAAGGACGTTGCAGATCAGAGGTCAAAAGCCGAAACCAATTTAATGACTGAAGGACATTAGAGGTCAAAGTTCATCCACTCACCACATTCTCCTGGATCTGGCTATTGGAGACCGAAATGCTCACCGACGCCTGCCCTGTGGATCACAGCAAAGGCCCACGGGAAATGAAGAACAGCTAGCACATGACTTAACATTTACCTCCAAGGAGTGAAATACTAATCAGGCCCCTCCTTCCTGAGGTAGTTTCAGCTAATCGGCTACTTTTTTATGGTCCCTCACAAAAAACTCTGAACAGAAAAAAAACTACAACCTAAACAACATTATGTTGAAAAGAAAAATTGTAGGACATATTGGACTTGTATCCGATTGTTTTAAGTGACAAAATTATAGACATCATAAAAAAATCTTTTGTGACTCCAGGGTGCTTAGATATTTACGAAAAAACTTCTTTCTGAGAACTCAGCGCTCAAAAATTATTTTATGTTGACAAGCTCCGGCAAGAATCCTTCGAAGTCCGATGCATCTGAATTGCTGTTCAATATATTTTCTGCCATTTTGATTACTAAAAATAGTGGGCAAAAATCTCTAATTTTTTGAGGGTAGCCATGCCATGTGATTATGCAAATGTAATCTATAACGCTTGTTCTGATTGTTGAAGACAAATTAGCAGTCAATTGTAACTTAAAACAAATATTTTTATTGGTCTAAACAAATGGCACTCTCAGGAGGTAAAGTTAACATGCATAACCTCAATTAATATGCCTAACTTGACATGACCAACTTATCATGTCAAACTTAAAATGCCTAACCTAACATGGCTAACTACACATGCCTAATTTAAGATGACTAACGTAACATGCCTAACTTAACATGGCGGAAGTGAGGCTTCAGTGCCGGAAACACATTAGAACCAAAACAGAATCACCAAACACAACACTCCCACCCTAGTGAAGGGACATTTTTGCAGTAACCTGTAAATTACCATGAACACAGGCAAGACACCGTTTCTCCCTCTTGACTGACATTCATCTACTGAATATGTCATCATAATACATTTATTTGACAACACTGAATTTATTGACTGGTAGAGCCATATTGACAACTCACTGTGGGGGGTGTGTCCTGGAGCTGTGGGCGTGTCCTGGAAGATGACTGGCATGAGGGCCTGGCGAATGGCGCTCTCCCACGCCTTGGCCACTTCGCGGCCCACCCCGCTGTTTGGCGTGACGCTGCTGGGCGAGGATGGGGCTGGAGCATCGGGGGAATCTGAGGAGCCCGGAGTCAAGGTGAGGGCAGGGGCGGGGGCGGAGGACGAATTGGGGTCCTCCCCCACAAAATAGCGCATAGTGCCCGTCACAATCTCGAAGCAGTGGGGGTTGGCTCCAGCTGGGACGAGGGAGAAGTCCTCGGCAGGACACACCTCCAGGACCTCCGATAGGGGGATTTCCTGGGGCGGGGACAAAACGCACAGCGTAATCAGGGAAAAACAGAATTCTACCAGGAAGGACACATTTACAGTGTTTATCAGAAGTGCACACAAACAGCAGGGTGAACAGGCATATCCAGTGAGGGGTGGCTGACAGCTGCCAGATTATTTAAAAGTATACCAAGTAGGACTTGGCGGTGGCTGTTTGAAAACACAACATTCAAAGTTGACCCCTCCTCCACAGATCAACCACACCAGAGGCGCACGCCCCCTGACCGTAATTTGAATGGTGATCCGAGCTCGATACACACCATCATCCTGTAGCAACATTTGGTAGGCAGCGCCAACATAAGTTAAGTTTAGATTAGTTAGCTCAGAATTATTCTGTATTGAGGTTCTAGACCAATGCTATTTATCACAACGTTGCTTCAACAGTTCGGCATTGTCATAAAAAATACTCTGCCAACAGTAATGTTAACTGTCGTCAGCTAGCCTGTTTACTTGCTTTGTGCATAAACTAGCCCTGATCCTCCGACGATCAACTTACAACACCGGCTTGGGACTGCCACGACTGGTGTGGCACAGGTTTTCCACAGCAAATGATTCTAAGATTAAACTTAACAGTTAATACCTCAAGGGTTATTTTCTAAAAACGTAAAGCTGTTTGCAAATTTTTATGGTAAGACTTAGTTTGCTCGTATACAGCTTGTATACAAAGTCACAGGGCCAGCAAGGTAATATTTTTTGAAGGTTATATTGGTTGAAATCTAAAAGCAGACACTTTATCGAGCTAACCAAGCAAATCGCAGATACTTATTTGTCCAGTAGAAAGCAGGTCAACTCCATGTTGCTTTTCATCCTAATCATCTCCTTTAGTGCTTGTCAGAGGGAGAAAGCAAACCGCTGATTTACTCTCATTTTGGAACAAGCTGTTCCCACTTGGCATTTCACCCTGCTATATTTCCTTTTTTCTGTGTTTTTGGACACCTGGTTCACCAAGCTCCCGCCCTCACACCCTACACCCTGTTATTTGCTGGGATCTACATCCACTACCCAAAGGCTGACGCCCAGAGTCGTCCCGTACACAGTACAATAAGAATATACAGGCAGACTGCCGGGTGTTTGTAAATACAGACACCCCGACGCACTTCTAAAGGGTCATAAGTGATGATTGAGAGGGATTATTTTTCTATGAGTCTACACTGTTTTAAGGAAAGTCTTACTCATTATACCTTTAAAAAAGTCACACACTCCATGTTTAAAAATATTCAAACAAATATATGATATTTAGCAACAGTAAGAGCTGACAGAGCAGAACCAATTTATATGAATTACTTTTTTTTTCCCCACAGAGGACCACACATAAATTACTGCCCTTTTTTTGCTCTGTAAACTTTCACAATTACTTACAGTACATCATAGCTCTTTAGGCTAAAACACTCTTGCCATTCCATGTTGTCAACCATCGACATGTTGCATGGTACCTCCAGATCACAAGCCCAAAAATATAACCCATAAATACAACAGACTGAATATTTTGCAAGTATTTGTGTCATCCATGCACACTGATCCACTTCTTCTTATATGCCACATAAAGAATCTTTAAATTATAATGTTCACCCAATAGGTGATGCCCAGGAAGTGTAGTGTTTGTTCTTTTTGTTGTTCTGAAATTTGTTTCAAAATTCAGAACCAGCCACGCCTGTCAGCAATTAGATTGGGCAAAAATTTGGTATGGTCACCGACAGTCCGACAATCGGACACTGCGACTCCGACTGTCCGAGACAGGGCCTTACCTTGTAGTACTTGTTGGTGGTGTCGTTCTGGAAAAGGATGATGCACTTACAGTCTAAGCGCCAGTAGTGCCGCTTCCTCTGTGGAGGGGGTAGAGGTCAAGGGTCAAAGGTCAGGTCAGTTCAGTCAGCACAGGCTCAGAGAGACAAGCATCCCAGAGAGGCAGAGAGGTAGAGGGAAGCTGAACCAGCTATGAGAGGAGAAGGAAGGAGGTGAGGAGGAGAGGAAAAGAAGATGGGAAGAAGAGAGTTACACGCTCAGGAAGAAGGGCTGAATGGACAGAACAGACGAGCTTTGCAGGAGAGCGATGAAAAGGGACAGATTTGCGAGAGCAGCGATTCAGAGCACTCAAAAAGTCATTTCAGGCGGAGAAAATGAATGTTTTTAAAAACACGCGTCTCGCCTGTAAAGACGGCGAGAGTCGAGTGCAGCCTCGATACACAGCGCTCTTCAAAAAATATCAGAACAATAACAGAAGGCACAGTGGTCTTGCAGTACACACATTTATGATGACCTTTTAAGAAATAAGCCCCCGTATTGTCAATTACGCTAATTTGCCAGCTGAGTGCTCCGTGTCGTTTAATAAGCATGTTTTTCAGAGATCATTAAGGGGCCATGGTTTGCTCTTGTACCTCTTGCTTTCATAATTTTTGGAGGCAGAGAGCAAAAAATAATTGACTGATAACAGATAGATAATAATAGAGGCTATGGCTACCATTATCGCAAAGCCTTGTAAGGTGTCAGGGGTGCATCATAATGTGAGTGACACTCAGTTTTGAGAGCATGTCGGGACCGTGTGGAGCAAGAGGATGTTTGGGCGGAAATAAGGACACAGAGAGGTGTATTTTTCACATCAGCTTTTGAGCGATTCAGGATCTATGTTTCTCATTTCTGTGTAGCGCTTCTTTGTAGTAGCTGAACCGGAGGGAGGGGGGACAGAGACAGTATGTGGGGTGGAGGAGGACAGGAGAGGGGGAGTATTTTGGCTATGGGGGGTTACCAGTGTGTCCTTGTTGCTGTAATGCACCATCCAGCCCTCCTTGATGGCCGTGCTGGAGCGTCGAGTGGTCTGTCTGACGGACTGCACCACTCGCATCAGGGGGATGTAGCCGATGGAGCTGCAGAGACGAGGGCGCAGTCAGGGAGGGCATGGGAGTGTTTGTGCCTGTCTGCCTGCATGTGTGTGCGTGTTTTTGCCTGCATGCCTGTGTATGTGTGTGTGACAGAGCATGTGCGCCAATCTTGGTGGGTATGCCAGCATTGGTGCGCGTGAGAGTGTGTCTGTGTGCATGTGTAAGATCATATGTGCATATTTTGGTGTTTATGCCTGCATTGGTGTGTGTGAGTATGTGTGTGTGTGTGTGTGTGTGTGTGTGTGTGTGAGATTATGTATACCAGTTTTGATGTATATGCCGGCATTGGTGCGCACTAGTGTGCATGCATAAGTGTATATGTGAGTGTGGTGCGTATGTGTGTGTGTGTGTGTGTGGGACTGACCTCTGGTCTCCACTGGCTCCATCTTGGCTGCTGTCAGGGAAGGTGCTGGGAGTGAAGGACCCGGGGATGCTGCAGGCATCTGTATCGTCTGAATCGTCCATCAGGGTCGACTTATCCGAGTCCCCAAACTCACTGCTGTAGTCCATGGGCACTTCCTGATCCACAGAGGGGCTTAGCATGTCTGGAGGCAAAGAAACACAGCAGCAAAAATAAACTACAGACCCCACAGTCACCACTGTTATTTCAGCCAATCACACACTTACTGTCAGTCACATGTGTTATAGCAACACTCTCGCTCTCAGGAACATTCAAAGCACATACAGCAACTACACACCAACTATAAGCCTAATCAGATACGAAAACAAAAACAGCGGAAAACACAAGCCACACACAGAGAAACACGCAAAACAAACTATATGCTAAATTTAAATCAAATGTTAAAGGAAAAAGCCAACTGCCAAACGCGTGGAAACTCATTTTCCTCAGTCAGGATTAGACTCAGTCAGCAGCTATGGAGTCCAATTCCACAACAAGCCCTAAGACCCATAAACACACACAAAACAACTCCTATCCACATTACATAATATACACATTAAAATCATTTGGTCACAAATAAAGTCAAACATCACAGACAGAAACATACAGAAATTTCAAATGTATCTTCCCCGCTACCTTCTATGGTCTCTCCCAGGCAGTCATTGGGTACATTGTGTGCGCAGCGCTTGTGACAGTTGAACTTGCAGTCTGCACAGGGAGGAAAATAGACTTTAAAAGGTGATTTCCCCACAATGATGCAACGTTCAATGAGCACGAGAACAAAATTCCACAAGCAAGAGTATTACACAAGCAGAGCACAGTTAACACATAATCTGTGCGCGATACTGCACTTCATCTTGGGATGAGACGCTTTTCTAGCATAGTTTGGTCTTTCTTTCCCTTTTGCCCTGTCTATTCTGTCTCTGTCACACCTATGCTGGACACTCCATCAGTTTTAAAACAAAATAATTTGAAAAACTAGACAGTACAGGGGTGAGGGTAGTTGCTGGTTGTCACCAAGTGTTTTATATCTCAGAGTAAGAGCGGGGAATGTCGATGATCTATCTAAGCAGCAGATTGGAGATATTTATACTGACTTTGCAACGGTCAAATAAACATCAATAAAGAGCAAATCTTCACCCTTCAGCATGGTATCATTTACCTCCAACATCTGGGGACCATTTACACAAGGAAGTAGGGGAGCTGCGCAACTAATCTCCACTCTGTTCCTCATTTCCCCACTAGAGGGCACCATTTCACTAAAAATTCACCAGGCGACTCAAACTGGGAGCCACAAAGGAAGGCTTCGTGAAAGATGAGATCGAGTTTGGACGGAAACCAGAGGGTGAACTACGATGAGTTGGATGCGCACTCTGAATGACCAGGGGAGTCTTGGGAAACTTAAGGAAAGAGCATTTTGTTCCCTTATCGACTCTGACTACTGAAGGGCATGTACTGTTCCAGAATTGAGCGAAACAGCTGGGGGAGGTGCTATCCTTTTCTGGTTTACTGTTAGCTGCAATGCCGCAACAGTGAAGGTAAAACAAATTATGCTTTTCAGAGTTAACTTTTTGTTAGTCTGCTGCGCACAACTGGCTACGGTTTACGGTCGTTTCGCTTCCATGCCTTTTCGCTACCGCATTTTCTCTAACAAACACTGCACTTACGCAACCATGTTAAAAACCGTTCGCTACCAAAAATAAATGCATGTAAAGATCATATATATTACTCAAGAAATAGCGGTAAAACTTTATAAAAAGCATTCACATAACAGTTTAGAATGTTTAACGCTTTTGCATATTTATGCTCTTAGCATGCATTTATCTCTAAGTACAGTGTCTGGTAGCCGAGATGCTGGTAGCGAAAAGGCACGGTAGCACAACAACCTGTTACCCTGGCTATTTATGAGGTCTGTTGACCTAGCAAGGCCGTAGCAATCCTTGGCACCACAGTTATGGCGAGGGTGGAGGGTAGCATGAGGTTTAACAACAAGGGATACGAAAGAAGCCTGATAAAAACGGAATGTTCCGGAGCTATTCAGTCGTGTTGAATAAAGTCAGCACAGCCCCTGGGCCACACCCGCTCCTCTGGTTCAGCTCAAAATCTTTAGCAATTGTGTGGTTAATCGGTGTGTTCATGCTAAACGGGGTGGCTTTTCTGACACTTGTAAAAAATCAAAAATGAAAAAACCTGGGAGTAACTTTTAGCGGACGGTCGAATTACAGGTGCGGCATCGCCCTTGCTCCTGGACTGGGAATAACTTCAGGTGTCTTATTTCATCTCAAAATGTCTAATCATATCACCAACTCTGCTTTCCTCAGTTGTTTCAGAAAGTGTCCAATGTGATCTTTTGACTTTTCAGCAAATACATTTTTCCGTATCTCATGTTGTGTCATTTGGAAGAGAATTTAACTTGAATTCCTTCCATAAACTCCCGGGCAACTTAAATAGCATTGTGCTTTCTGCTAAAATAAGGATATTGTAATATGCTATAGTTATTGCACTGCACTTTAGTCACTCAATGCCCCAATAAAGCCCCAAGGTCAGCTGGTTTCAGAACTCATTTAAAGCAGTGATTAGTTCACAACTCCAAAACCAGGTGTGTTTCATGGTATAATCGTCAGTATTAACTCATTCCCTACGGCAAGCCGCTGCCAACGGCACAGCGAATTCTACCATTCCCTACGGTAAGCTGGTGCCAGCAGCGTGGATGACCATTCGCAGTCCGATGAAAACACGAAATCAGCTGACGATCGCGGTGAAGGGCCACCTGTACTTTAATACTTTATACTGTGTAATTTTCGGGAAAAGTATTCAGTACAAACGCGACAATTTTATGTAAAAGTATTCCGTAGGGAATGAGTTAATATGCCTATCACATTTTAGCAATTCACCCAACACTTGGAGCAATATCCAGAGCTACTGGTTTACAACAGAAAAGGCAAAGATTCATCTGAGGGCTGAGTAACAGGAGAAATCAGCACACCCTAAGGCGCACACCATGTCATAACCCGGCCTCTGCCCTTTGACCTGCGACCCTGAGTGGCTCACCCTTGCATTGGAGGCCCTGGCGGAAGAGGCCCTTGAGCAGCCTCTTGCAGTACTGGCAAACGGTTGGACGCGTGTACGAGTGGATGGCAAAGGTGTGGGGGACCTTCACTTTGTGGATCAGGATCTTGTCCAGGTGGACGGGACGTCCTGTGTAGAAGCGACGGGCCTCGCTGGCAGTCCGGGGCTGTGGAGGAGAAGGGGAGAGGGAGAGATGAAATTACTGGAAAAAAAAATGGACAAATGAGAGGAATGACACACTGCATGCACAGACATGGGCTCTGGGAAATTTGACCCCTTTCATTATTCTGAATTCATACGCTCCTCCTGCCTCGGGCTTTTTGTCCCACTCAGAGCCCTGTAGTTGTGGCAAGTCTTCATGCTTCTTCAGTAGCTTTCATTGGGATCACCACAGCTGAATCCAAAGCTGATTAACCAGCAACTATTCCTCACACAGACTACATGTCACTCAGCAGAAATCAGTGCAGAGCTGATCGGATGCAAATCAGATAGAAGGCACATCTCTCACTCAGTGTTACTGGTGTCCCATAGGGGAAAGTTGGGGGGGTAGCTAATGCAGACAACATTAGCCTCACTTTCATTTCAAGTCAGGAAATGGAGTGTCATTCACTATTACCTCCGCCAAGGAGGTATGTTTTTGCCGGCGTTGGTTTGTCTGTCTGTCTGTGTGTAAAAGATAACTCAACTCAAGAAAAAATGAACAGACATCTCTGAAATTTAGTGGGTGTGTTGCTATCACATCAGGGATGGACCCTATTGATTTTGACCGCGATCGGTCAAACAATATGGCCACCACAGCAACCATCTTGAAATCCTATGTTGCAGATACCTTAAATTTCTTATGAGCCATGTTCACTCGGCAAGATTTCGACTGTGCTGCCTTGGCGGAGGTTTGCACTCTCAGAGTGCCTGTAGTTTTATGAAAACAAAAATACAATATTATGGACTGTTTCGAATCTCACTTCATTTCATGTATAGACTTGATTCCAACTATATCCAAGTCCAACTTAAATTTTAACTCTGAGCAGCTCAAGAGAAGGCCGAGTTTGAATACGACTATGAGCGTTGAGCGTTTTATTTTAACCCTTAGAGCGCTAAATGCAGCTATTGTTGCTCAGTGATGTAAGATATCAAAATTAGAGCTGTTGAAAACCCATAATGTGGCGACTTGTTTGAAAGAGCTCCCGCTGGGTAGCTCTTTTAAACAAGTCACCACATGATAGGTTTTCAAGAGCACAAGATAATTACATTTATATTTTTTAAAAATTTGTTTTGGCGCTCTAAGGGTTAATAGTCTTCAGGTTTTTAAAGTTTGACTTTCTTCCTTTGTGATATGACGAAGGTTTGGATCGGCACAATTTCGTATAACTGACTGAGTACCATTTGTGTGTGCGACCGCACGAGCCCAGCTGATTCATCAGCAGTGGTACATAAGCTGCTCAGTGACTCGGAGGGACTGGCGACCCGCTGCGACTGGCTGCTGGTTAGCGAGGTCGTGGAGAGCCGTCGCTTGCGTGCCCCGCTGCAGTTGTTGGGGATGCTGAAAGCGCAGCGCTTGTGGTAGTTCAGCCCGCAGCCTGCAGGGGGAGACAAAGAGGCAATGAGATCGTGCGCATTTTACACTTCATTTATGCTCTCACATTCGCTCTGTCTAAAATGCGTCATTACTTAATAGCATTGATCGAAGGCACAAGCCACACATGACTGCGCGTTCCAAGGCTCATTCGGTGCCAAAGTTCAACCACTGAGTGATTAGACTGTGCCCTAAATAGAAGGTAGGCCAGTGTGAGTTAGAATGTACAAAACAACACGTCAGTGGAACATAGAATAAAGAGCATTACGCCTCTGGAGTGGCAGAGTCAGATTGGCAGATATAAACGCATTGGCAGGCAGGAAGACGAACAGACGGAGCATCCTCACCGTCACACTTGAGGCCTTGTCTCACCAGGCCAAACAGCATCTCTCCGCAGTGATCACAAAAGGCAGGAGCGCGATAAGAGTGAACATTCAGCGCATGAGGTCGGATCTGAAAGTCCTCAAACGTTGCAGCCGCTATGAGCAGGACACACACACAAACACACACACACACACACAAATGTTTAATGTTTATACTCATACAATAGTCAGACAATAAAAGCTATACGAAACAACACACACACACACACACACATATATTTGAGCCGTATGTGTGTGGACACTTTGCTGAAACTTCACTGGCATACATAGAAAATGGCTATTTGTAAATTCTAAATGCGTGACATAATTTAATCAAATTTGGAATGAATTGGTCAACATCTGCTAATAGGAAAAACTTTCAGCTTTCGTTTGAAGGTATTTTCAAATAATTCTACACCACGATTTGGAAATCGTAGCCCATTCTGTACATTCCCCCTTCACAACACCATTGAGTTTCAGTGGAGCCTTCAGTAAGAGAGGGGCAGAGGGGGATACAAAGAGCCACAAAATTCTGATGGTCAAACAAATTTGAATTGCAATGCACTGAATTGGAATCTGAATGTCAGTCCTATCAGGCCATGCTGGCCACTTATTTCCAAATTCATTGAAATTTCAGATACAATTCAAATTAAAAGTACTTCATCTGCATGACTACATTTGCATCAGTATTGACAAAGTTGGCTGTGCACATGAAACAGTATAACAAACAATGAATAGCAGTACCTTATAGCATATACAGCACGTATACATAAATGGTAGTTATACAAACGCGCACTCTTTCTTATTGCGACATTGTGCACACTGTGGCAAGTTAAGCGTGCAGTTCTTTGGATGTTAGTCTGGGTTCTTTTATGACATCTTGGATGAGTCATCAATGCGCTCTTGGAGGAATTTTAGTGAGCCAGGCACTCACGGGAAGGATCATCACTGTTCCATCTTTCTCCATTTATAGATAACGGCTCTCACCTTTTTCGCTTGAGGCCCAGTGCCTTAGGAATGGCTTTGTAAACCTTTCCAGACTTACAAACGTCAACAAATTTGTTTCTCATCTGTTCTTATCTTTCATTAGAGCACGGCATCATGTGCTGCTTTTTGCCTACTTCACATTGCCAGGCAGGCTCTATTTAAGCGATGTTTAGATACAGCAGGGCTGGCAATAATCTTGCCTGGACGTGTCCAGTAAACTTGAGCCCAATTACAATTAAATTTGTTTAATTGTTTGACGAAGTTACTAATAGAACAATTACTTTTTCCATATAGGGCCAGGTAGGGTTGGAGAGCTTTTTTCCTTCAATGAATGAAATCGCCATGAAAAAACTGCATATTTTGTTCACTCGGTTCATCTTTGCCAAATATTACAATCATTTTGATGATTTCAAACGCTTGCGTGTAACAAATATGCAAAAACAGAAGAAATGGAGACCGGGGCTAATACTTTTTCACAACACGGTGTGTGTATACATATATATATATATATTATATGTTATTAATTGCTTATTTCCGTATTGCCCTGGTATTGGCCTGAGGGTTGCCGTGAGGGCTAATGCCGCAACCCAAAGGACAATACCAAGGCAATGCGAAAATAAGCCATTTATAATATTTTTATTTATTGGTTAAGTATGTTGTGCTGTCATGACAATATTATGACTATGACTTCTGAAGTACTCAACTTCAAGACTTATTAAGTAGCTAAATGCTAGGTCCGCGACCGCTTGTGCACCTGCTGAACTCGGCCAATACAGGTTGGCCAATACAGGATATATTGGCAGGCCGTTTTTACTGTATGCGAGCAATAACATACATAACCAATTAATTAAAAAAAAAAAAAAATATATATATATATATATATATATATATATACACACGCACACACACACGCACCATGATGTTCTTCAATTTTCATTTCATAGTGTGCATTTTTTAGTTTTTTGTTTTCTCTCTTGGAACAAAGAATGAACAGATGAGAGAGACACTGAGGCAGGGACAAAGAGGTAAAAAGACAGAGAGAAAAAGGGGGTGATAGTTAATCCTTAGTAGAGCTCTATGGAAGTCAAACGTGTTCATGGCTGTCAGTACTGATGGGACTCTATTCTGCTTCTCTTTTCCACCCACAAGTACTCAATTTTCACACCAACGGGCTTCATTTATGCAAATAATGGTTCCTCATTCAGATGCATAAGCAGCTCAATTAAGGAAGCACTAGCTGCTTTCTGTCTCCTCTCTGTGAGTGATCGTCTCAAGTCAGACAAACACAGGAACGCGCACACACACACACACACACACACACACACACACACGACGCGCGCGCGAACTCAGAGCAGCACAAGGGGTTCTCCTTTCTCAGGGGTACTTATGAGTGGCTGGGTTTAAGATGTAGACTCTTCAAACTCGCACAGCCTTTCCTGCAGCTATGTACTCCGATCAAACGAATGAGCCCTTGAGATAAATTCTGAAAAGCACCCAGTGAAGGAGCTGAGTATTTTCAGGCATTTTACATCCATCCATCTATACATACATCCATCCATCCATCCATTCATCTATCCATCCAGCTGCCCACTGGCATTGACTCCTTGACTGACAAACTCAAAAGCAGACCATGTTACAAATGAACATTTTACAACTTCTTTTGAATATAGGCAAGCATATGAATCATACAGTGGCTCCTGCATGGCTAAATACACAGTAATAACAAAAAGCAGAAGTTAGCACAGATCGGTCAGCGCACCTGTATAAGACATGATAAAGATGAAGGGGAAAGAGGACGGGAAATTAGTTAGTGACCAACAGAAAACCAGCACCGGAGGAAGAGGAGGAGGAAGGGCACATTTTCACCTGATAGAACCACTTCGATGAGGTCTCCCTCCTGGATGTCGGCCGTGCCTTTCACCAGCTGGAGGATGTTGTTGGTGCCTGTGTCGTGCTTGAAGAGCAGCATCTTGTCATAGATGCCATAGAAGCCACACTCAGGAAACTGTCAAAGACACACGGGAGCGGTTATAAGTGATGGCCTGGGCACCTAAAGCCAAAACGTTCTCAACATTGTTTCCCCATCACAAATTCAACACACGGTATACACTGTAAACCCTGACAAGTGTGGTGAACTCAAATGTTTTGCGGAAAACGATTACCTCAAAAAAATTGAGTATGCCAACTTAATGATCTTGTGTTAACAGCACTTAAAAACATGTAAAAAAATAACTTTACCGTATTTTCTTTAAGTTCCTCCCACGCAGTGCAATTAAGTTGGCCTACTCAATTTTTTTGAGGTAACCTGCTTCCACGAAATATGTTAGTTCACCACACTAACAGGGTATACAGTGTAGAATAGTGACAGGCCAATCTTAGCAATATGAAGTGTGCAGAGGTGAAAAATCCAGGAGCGGATGCAGAACGCGTACATCCTCCGGGTATTTTGCTTCAATGAGCTGGATATGCTAATGAACACAATTCTTCAGTCAAGAGGGAGAACTGAACAGTGAATTCAGCAGTTCCTGAGAGAAGGAAACACATCGCAGGCCTTTTCATTTCTGGCCACTTGGCGGTGAATGTCAGAATTTCAGTTGAGTGAAAGCTCAACAGGCCACCTGCAATGATTCTGACATCTTTCGTTTGCTCCCCCAGGTGTAATTTTGGGGAAGCCGAGCCCTCGTGAGACTTATATGTGTTATGGTTCGCTAAATCAGCATGAAGAGCGTTCCGGTGCTGGCCCTTGTAACCAGCTGCAGAGGGGTTAAAGAGCAACAATAGAATAAACGTGTTTCTGCTCTGAAGCAACAATCTGCGGTGGTCCCCTGTTGGTCTTCAGCACTGTTGAGAGCCCATTAAAGACCTTTCAGCGACATTCACTCCACCCGCTATGTCATTCCGCTGTTTGTTTAAACTAGGCAGTCATCACGTCTTTTCACTAAATACATATCTGTTCCATTTTTATTGACCATTTGGCATTTCATACAATTTTGAAAATGACTAACTGGAATCATATTACATTAAAACCAATTAGCTGCTCTTACCCAAGGTAATTTACAGAGGTCGTGTTTTTCTTATAAAAACAATTATTTGAACACAGTTTTATTTGTACCAAGGAGATTCGGGTTAACCTTTCAAAGAGCAAGTTTTTCCATGTTCTAACTCTTCAAAACAACAGGGGTATGTTTCTGGAAATCCTTTGCTTTGTTACCATAGCATTTGAATGGTCAGATAACATTCTAGTCACTTTGTCATGCCACACCTCACAGGGTTAAGTATCTTGCTGGTTCCGGCTGCTAGGCCCCGCCTGGGAATCAAACTTGGAACCTTGGAATACTACTTCACCAGTCCATGTTCTGCAACATCATCAGTAATACCCATAATCCCTTTCAAAAAATCAAAGGCAGTGCACTATAGCAATGATTCCCAGCAGTCTCCTGTAACGCAAAGGCAGGCGGAACAGAGTAAGGAGAGCAGGAGGAGAAAAGGCTCTACCTACCCTGGCAAGCCTGGTGCAACAGCCAACATCTCTAGTTCATCAGTATCAACAGAGAGGATGTAGTAACAAATTCATAAATAATGGCCGGGCCCATCTGCCAGAGAAAAGCTAACCAAGCTAGCGAGGCCATGGAGAGATACCTAGAACAGGATGAGGAGGGGCGCTGGCGGTGTTTGGCAGAGTTCAGTGGTGTAGACTTACACGCCGTTGCCCGGAGTAGTGGAAATCTGACCCTCTGGGGTAGACACGGCGGCTTAACGATGATGTCAGTCAAAAGCAGGGAGCAGATCGGCAGGAGGTTTCACTCGCTCCCAGATCCTGAATACTTTATATCCCCCTATTCAGGTGCTGCAGATCTAAAAAGCAGTGGACAGGCCAAGGGCGAGACACTCCACAGCTTTGCATGAGGAAACAATTGGTTTCCTTCCTCCTGTAACCTGAATCTGAGGAGTCATCCAGACCAGCAGGGAGAGCCAGCACACAGCCTAACAAGATCCAAGCAGTTGGACTTCCATTGAGAAAGGCCAGTGCTTTAAAAAAGTGCGACGTCACTTTCGCTGGGGTCAACACTCACTTCCTTAACAATGGTTCACACTCGCAGCATAGCAACACATTCACTCGTACACTTAACACACAGTACAAAATGTCAATTATTTGACGATCAAAATACACTGAGAAATGCTTTCTGTTCCTTTATAATGAGCATATTTTGGGTTTAAAGTCGCTGAAAATAAAGCATCATTCCATACATAGACACAAAGGCCATGGCGATAAACACTGTGCAACATGCTGTGAGAGTTGTTTGGTTCGTTCGGCGTGAACCAGTTGCCATGGCTGCGGCAGGTTGACCTCGGAGTGATGTCGTGACTTTGGCAGTGCATAGCCCCGCAACTGGACTTCCATTAACAAAAGCCTATAATCCTGCTGTTAGACTTCCATTGACAAAAGCCCATAACCCTGATCAAAAACAAGCATTTAAAAAAAAAAAAAAAAAAATTTACACAATTTGCATAGTACGACGACTTATCAATAGAAAAAACTCTTTCTGGGGTTTTTTTTGAAAAACAGGCCTAGTTTTGAAAGTGTGACCATAAATGCATGGCAGTAAAGAAACAGAGCATATCTTGTCATACTCTGAAAACCATGGCCATGTGGGAGGAATCAAAAGATACCCCTCCATTGACTGTGTATTGCGTGACGGTACGCTCTTGCCTTTTTGGTGTGCTAACTGAAATAGTAACAATGCATGTGTGATTGAGTGGTGGGGTGGCGCAAGAAAAACAAGTTAATGAATCAAAAACTCAATTTATAAAAGATTACATGCGGCAACACTGAGCTAATTAGGAGAAAAAAGTGGCTTCCATCAGTAGATACAAAGTAATAAACAGTAACTACGAGTTGTAGCAAACGAGTTAGCTACCGAACGCGCATAAAACAAGGTTGCCACAGGGACTGAGTTGTCTATCTCCCCGATCCCCAAATTTCGGACAAAATGGCCGTCGGCAGCCATATTGGACGTCCGAAATGTGCGAAAATCGGTTCTGAGCATTGTCCAATCAATATCTTTGCCTGTGTGAAATTTCCAGAGCCCGGAACAGAAAATCTTTGCGGCGGCGGCAGCGGCCCCAGAACTAAACCATAGTATCTACCAACTATCGTCGTCAGGGAGATACAATCACAATTATGTTTGTAAAACCATTGGTACTGTTGTTAGCAGGAGTAATATTAAGCTGCACCGTTAACGTGTAACATTTGACTTGGGTGGTTTTTTTATCTCAGGTAGAATCATTATCTGACCAGGTGATTCGAAAATACGTAATATCTCGCTATTCAGTCAAATCGTTTCTCCAAGATGTGGAAGGAAAGACGTGGGGTCAACTTTCAAGGCAGGCTTTGCAAGAGCTCATTAAAACAAATTTTCTTTTGGGTATGTGATGCATTGTTGTCTTTAGAAAAGTTGCCATGTGATAGCGTGAGACAAAGTCTGAAATAACGAGTGTCAAATCAAATGTGTGAAAGTTGACAGCTACACATTTTCCATTTGAACAGACCCAGTGTACCCAAGTAGTCTTGTTAGCATCGAACATACTGCTTACTCTATATTACATATTGAGCTGTTCTTATAGAAGCTCACTGGTTGTGAGCTTAGCGACCGAAATTAGCTATCCCCAACTGGTCACACGTTTCACATCAGAGTATGACGCGATTTTCGCTCCTTGCATGAGTCCAATTCTCTTTCCTGATTGGCTTTGTTTGGCAGTACAGAATCTCATAAAAATATAGCTCTGGGCAGTCTGAATTATTTGTGGTCAATTCTACTGTGCAGCAACATCCAGGCATTTCTATACTTTTAACTAGCGGATCTTGTAGTCAAGAAGGCACCATTACACAATACCTTCAATGGAAGGTCACAATTTGTCCCACCCCTGGGGAGGGCAGGGCATATTTGCACTCTGTCTCCATTATCCGAGGGATATGAGGTGTGAATGGCAAGCCAATAAATGGAAGTGGAGTCTACATGCTGTTGGAATGGTGGGGCATTCATTGAGAGAGCTGCACGTCCTGTATGTGGCTCTAGCTTTAGGCAACATCCCCCCCCAAATCCATATCCTTGTTTTCCTCTTCCCAGAATGCTCACTTACAGGAAAACAAAGCTGGCCTTAAACTCTACACCCCAGCTCTCCCTCCCTGGTGCACACTAAAAAGAAACAAAGACACGCAGTCCAATGCCAGAGGGAAGAGGATGCGTGTCTGCCAAACAACATGACCTCCACACCCTTCTCCGGACAGTGCTACCGCTGCTGCTGCTACCGCACATCCTTTACGCTCCAGACCAATACGGCACCTACTTCACCCTAAATCCCAGCACGCCTCACCCAACGCAGTCAAGCCTGCTCTCTCACTATACCTAACACAGCTCAAATAGTTCCCTCCCATTACCCGACACATTTAGCTACCCGAGATAGCTTTAAGAGGTGATCTGGGGTTAAATGGGCAAAATTTGATTATTTTTCCAAAAAAAATTTTTTTTGAATAAAAATATTCTATAATAACCCACCTTTAATAATCACTAATTGCTACAAGGATTAAAAACTGAACTCAACTTTTCAATGCGGTCTAATGCATTTTCCATTGATTTCCTAAGGTATTACTTTTTCCACGTTTCTCATGTTTGTGGCAGCCATAACTTTTTTATTTATCATTGAAAATCAATGAAATTTTGGCTGCAGGTACTTTATCTCATTAGAAATGCAATGACATAGGGAAATTTTGCCTATCTGTTACGTAATTGGAATATTTTGAGTATTCGTCAGATTCTGCGCAAAATAATTTCAAAATTTGAGTAAAATGCCCCAAAATCACAAAATTGATAAATTGGGCAAAAAATGGCTATGTCATTGCATTTGGATAAGCAATGGCTTTTAAATGATGAAAGAAAAACTGAATTCTATCATAGAGTTAAAGAGGAATTGGTGCCAGAAGTTTTCTGCATATTTAATGAGCTTGCTCGGTTACCATGGCAACCGCATAAACATAAAAATGCCAACTTGTATCTTTTTTGGTGGTTATTACATATACCTCTTTAGATTAATTCTGAGTTGTTTCCTGGTGTCATTTTTCATTTAACCCCAGATCGCCCCTTAAGCGTTCTCTGCCATTACACAACAGACACAGCTAGAGATAAAGCCTGTCGTCTCCGCTAAATGTTTTTGAAAACTGCGTCCGCAACCTTGAATCAGGTCACAACAGGTACGAGCCGTGAGTAGGACACAGTAATGAGGCTCACCACAAACACAGCAGGTGAATTCCAGGCCGAGGAGACGGTACAACGTGGGCGAGCAGGAAAGGCTGCGTTTCCACCATAAATCTGTACCTGTCCTCCAGGAATGCCACCCGAGTAAGATACCATTCATTCAGAGCATAGCCTGCCGTGACATGCTAACCTCTGTATGTGCAACACCCAACTGCACCTCCCCCACACCTATATACCACATTCACCGAGCCAGCTCGCTGTTACTATTGTCAGCTTCACATCCGGCCCCACAGTTACTTAGCCCAGCGCGCACGATATTTTCCTCACAATGCTGCTATCAATTTCGTCCAACAATTTTTACCACTGAAAAACAAAACAATCCAGGAACATTTTATCAGCTGGATCACCTTATACAACCTGTCTGAGCAGGAAAAAAAAAATAAGACACAGGGCATTTAGTTGTATCTTTCTGACTAGTGAGTTAGGTGCTAAACACTAAAAGTTACACGCTTAAAAATATCGGCATGATTCATTTCCCTTTTCATCTGGTCAGAGGATTCTTCTGCCTGTCATAAGAACAGCGCATCTTCACGGCAACTCAGTGAGATGGAAACGCGACTGAGGCCAAAGAGGGACTATGGACACTGAGGGAGTGGATTAAGCACCGATCATTTAACTCAGAAAGCAGGGGAGAGGAAGAGAGCGGACAGACAGGTGTATCGGCAGATTGGCGGAGAGACTCCTGCGAATCTCTAAAGGCCCTCGCCGGTTGCCAAGTGTTGAGTTGTACCTAACCATCATCACTGGCTCTCCATCATGAGTCACTTGAATTATTATAAAGAAAGAATATGAAGAAACAACTCAACTCTATAATCTGAAGTTTGTAATTAGGGTTCAAGGAATAGAAGCAGCAGTAGAGAGAGAGGGGTGGGGGGGGGGGGGGAGAGTGCCCGCACTCACGACTCAGTGCGAATAATTGCAGAAACAGTTCACTGCACGAACAATAGGCTTTTTTTTTTTTTTTTTACACAGGTAACCGGTTGTTTCGCTACTTTTGCTTTTTGCATATGCTCTTTTGCTACTGCACACGGTACTTTGGCTACTATGTCCAAGTCCGTTCTCTGCTATAATCAAACAAACTGTTTGTTGCCGATTTGATCTTTGTTTGATTGTCCAGTATCGAGTCAGAACCGGAGAAAATATTGTCGGCTGTAATGCGAATGGTTTTTATCAAATTTTACTACTGTTTCTTATGTAACATTTATGTTCTTAACTCGCATTTATCTATAGTGGCGAACGGACTTGGACATAGTAGCGAAAGGCCAAAGTAGCGAAACCACCGTAAACCCGATATGCTTATGGAGTAGTGAGTGCAGGTTCTTTCTCCCTTCTTTTGAATTATAAGCACCTCGCTGCTCTTGACTTAAATCAAGCCTCTCCTAGAGTGCCGTGTTTGGACACAGATCACCTCTGTAACATCCACGCAGCTGCTGAGGAAAGCAGCTGCCGAGCCAAGTAAACCAGGATATCCTGCCATTCATTCACTAAGACCAGAGGCCATGCAACATTGTTACACCAAACACCCTGGAGTTACTCTGCCACAATTCTGAAATTTTCCATTTAATGCAAGAAGAAGATGTTCTCTGCAAGGGACCTTTTAGGGTTCAGAGTGATAGCCACTGTGGAGAAAAGCTTCCATAAGGAACCTTACAGTTCCTCTAGGGACTTTTAAATCTTGGAATTGGCAGCTCAAGGGGGTCACTGTTTACAGTAATGTTTTGAGGATGGTTCCAGTGGCTCATACAAACACATTCCCACCCAATCTCCCCCACAAAACCATCCCGGAAGACCTGCTCACTTCATCTACTGCTGATGGCTATTTTCGGTCATGTGCAGGAAATGCCATAGCTACAGTTAGCTTAAAAAACTATGGAAGATTGGTACAGTGGTATTACTGGAAAATTGTAATGGCTCCATGGCCAATTCTCTACAAAGCCAGCAGTACATCAATTTTAGATGGCAATCCACCCATTCACTCAATCTGACACCAAATAAACATCTGCAAAGGTAATCATCATATATCTACATTTAGCTAAGTTTCATCGCTCTGAACGTAACTGCAATCTAGTAGATTTTAATAAGCGTGGCATTTATTCTGGCAAATCTTGCAATACTGTGAAGAATCCTTTAAATATTCCTGGATCCGAATGGTGTTCCAGATTACCACCAAATTCTAATGGATAGTTGCCAACAGACCAACAAACACAGGTTAAACAATGGTGAAGAATCCTTTAAAAAATTCCCGGATCACCATTAGAATATATTGGATTCATGCAGATGTAAAACTGGAGAGCAGTGAAATAGGAGCTGGTTTTCAATAGGAAGGGCCATGAATTTCAGGGGCAGATCTGAACTTTTGTGGCAGGAATGGCCATACCCACACCTCCGAGGTCGAATAAGCAGAATAGCGTAAAATACGCTACACCAAACCTTTTCTGAGTCAAACATCCTGTTTTGAGTCACAAAAGAAAACACAGCGCCAGCATCTGTACCCATGCCAACATGGGTACAATTTGCCAATTTGTGGCTCTGACCAGGGACCAACAGGATTCAAGCACCACTTGATGATGCACCAGGAAAAAAAAGTTGTTTCGCCTGAGGGCTTCCCTCTGATAGAAGAGTGCAAATAAACATTTCAGTTTTGAGCCATAGTACAGGACAAAATATTTAATGCTTTACCTTATGAATTTTAAGTGGGGTTTTTTTCTTTTTTTTTTTTTTTTTTTTTGGGGGGGTAATAAACACTTGTTCTGAATTTCATGCCTATTGCACATTCCAAAAAAGGTTGCAATAAAACTTGGAAAATGCTGGAATGATGAACAAAATAACCATCCAAGGCCCACTTCTTTAAAATCTACAGTAGGTCAAGGCTCATTGCCTTGCAAAAAAAAAAAAAAAAAAAAAACATTTTATTAATCTAACAATTAAAAAAAAAAAATAGCGCGCTATCGCAAGTGGGACCCTTCAGCCTTGCGCTTGCCCTGCCGTGGCGGCCATATTGATTATCGCAGCAGGACAGAAATCGATAGGGAGCTTCCTCTAACCACCCCCAATATACCATCAGAAAATGAGAGCATTTGGCCAAGGCGTTTTTTTAGCTATCGTCCGGAAACTAGAAGTTAACGGACAGACAGACGGACGGACGGATGCTGCTCGCCACGACAATACCCCTCCACGACTTTCATCGGCTTGAGGGGTAAAAAGCATAAAAATGACCAAACTATTACAGTGCATCATATTATAAAAAGATTCAGAGAATCTGGAGAAAACTGTGTAAGGGATGAAGTTGAAATTCAATACTAAGAGCCCCTGATCTTTGATCCTTCAGACGGCACTGCACTGAAATCCAGCAAGTCCTGAAATTCTACAGTCTTCTGTGGGCTACAGCTCATCTGAAATGGACTGGTTCACAATGGAAATGTGCTGATGTCAGACCAGTCAACCTTTCCTATTGTTTGGCAATAATTGCAATAATGGATGTTGTGTTCTGAAGGACCACTCCAGTTTTTGCTCATGTAAGGTTCAATAGCCAGCATCTGTCATGATATGGGGCATGTTACTGCCTGTCGCATGGGTAACCTGAACATCTGTGTAGGGACCACTGATGCTGAAGGACGTTAATGCATTTTGGAGCAACATGCCATACCAACCCATAAACTGTGATGTAAGACAACCAGTCAGCCTTTTGTGGGGTGCCTTTTTCACTAAACATGGCAGTAGAGGCGACTGAGCATGGACCACATGGAATGCTGCCCCCTATTGGACCAGCAGTGCAATTCCAAGCAGAATACTTCCTACTGAGTACACTGGCTGGTAGTCCTGATCCAAAACGAAGTAAAACCAGTAACAGCGGAATAATGTGAGCTGAGATGGAAGAACAGCTGTAGTTTCATTCACAGGAAGTCTCTGTACTTCCTGCCCAAGGGAATGTCCCTTCCAGAGCAACTGACACAAAAGAAACAAAGGATATTGCAATGCCACAGTTAGGTAATGGCGTCTCTGTGCATGTAACAACACTTTGTCACTCTATTAGCCAGTTTGGCCAAATTCAGGCTTTGCGTCATGTTGGAGTAAACTTTAAAATAATGCCTCACTGTTGTCACAGTGGCCCTACACTATGGGGCGAAAGATTCTTCTCACAAGCTAACATGCCCAGTTCTTATAACATTGTTGTAACACTGTAAAGACCTGGTAGAAATGGGTACAATGGAGTGTTGTGAAGCTTCAACCTGACAGGGGTCAGGTTTCCACATGCAGGAGAGTGCAAATGAGTTACGTGTGTCCCACATGCACTCGAACAATGAGGTCTTTCACCTAAATCCTTCCGAATCCAAACCCCCAAGTCGCACGCTACCCTCCCGTAATGCTCAGAGAAAGCAAAAGCAGACCCCAGGACACACACACACACGCATGGACGCACACACACACACACACATACAAACACACCACATATCCTCTTTTCATACATATGATGCACCTGCCTATTTCACACGTGGACGCATCTCCCCCCATACATTCTCACTTCACTTTGAGTTTTAGTTGCATAACAAACATGTAACTGAAACACACACTGGAGCCCAAACATACACAACGGATGACTGAAACTGAGGACAAAACAAACTAGAAATGGCAAAATCTACTTACAACATCCCCCTAACTTCCAACCATCTCTCTCTCTTACACACACACACACACACACACACGCACTGCTTTTCTCTCGCAGGGATCATATGAACACTCACACATATACAGTATAGACCCCTGGAAACATCGACACCCCCCCACACACACACCCAGAGAGCGGCTGCTCTAATCCTCCTCCGCCTGCACAGTCATCACGCTATCCTGAGCTGGGCGGGGCCTCTCTCCCCGGGGCTACAGGACCCTCCCTCATTTTCATTCGCTGGCGCGTCGCCTGACCAGCACATCATGTGACTAAGACTAATGATGCTAACACAGCCAGCTAAGTAGTTCCAAAGTCTAAGCATATTCCGAAGTCTAAGCATATTGGCCCTAATTACTCTAAAATCACAGTGCAAACACTGAAATGCTTCCTAATAAGTTTAACACTGAAGCTGAGATGTATTCCTAATGCTACCTTTTTTTTTTTTTTCGTAAATATGGATTATTTGGGCTTTCATATGTAGATTTAAGTTTATATTCCCTATCTCATACAGAGTACTGACATAAAGTTCTGGATGGATCAGGGCCTCTTAATACAGTATTTGTGTATTTGTAATTTCCCAAGTTCTCCCTCATTCGTATGCATTTACCACACATTGAGAGGCCCTGATTCAGGTCTGCCGGTAAAGGTGGGGGATGGGATGGGGGGGGTTAGCAGCTCCTCAATGGGCTCAGACCTAAACAAAACGAGGCGGGGCTGGGGGAGACAAATACCACCGAGGGGTGAGGAAAGTGACTCACTCTGTTACTCTGGACCCGTTTCCAAAAACGCCCACCTCCCCCACCACACCCCGACACTTCCGCTAAGACGCTCAAATCCACAGAGACTTCTGAAACTGTTACTGTAAGCAGCTGACCGAGGTAAAAACCCAGCCATTCAGAACACCACTGTGCAGCCCCCAACCTGTGACTATAAGTAGGGCAGCAATTTGACCAACATACCGTACAAGAGGGCCATGCAATTAGCAGCCTGCCAATGGTGTATCGACCAGTCTGTTCGGGTCACTAAGATGGAAAATCTATATTATTCAGATGAGCACTAAATTCAAGCCTGTATCCACAGTTTGACAGGGGTGATGCCATAATTAAACTTACTAGCTAAGCACAGCTGAAGAGGGCCCGGTCAGTTTATAAACATAAAATGTTTTATTCACATGCTGGCTTATAATGAGAAAAAAACTGGAACCCTGAACAAACTGAATAAAACACAATAGTCAAAAAGTGAGAAAGGAAGGAACAAATACCCAAATGATACAAGTACAGAATTGATCGATTAGCCAATAATTCAAATACCATTAGGAAGGCTTCACTACCTTATCTTCTACGGAGGAGCGTGTCCATTCAATGTAAAATCGCAGTTGCTACAGCCATGATCTTCATCCAACAGAGCCAACGTACAACCAGTAAATTTGCACCACTGTTTACAAGCAAAGAGGAGTGGAGTACATGCAGTCCATTTCAAGTGTTTCAAGTCTATTTATTTTTCTTCGAGATAACATTAATCATGCAGATCATTACTTGTCATCCAACACCCACTTACAGTCAAGTCCATAAACATTTAAACACTGACAAAGTTATGGTAATTTTAGCTGTCTAGAGCATATCGAAGTTTGAAGTTAGTAAAGAACAGCTTTCATTTCATAGAATTTACATACCATTTGGGTGAACAGTGTAGCAGTTGCTACACTTTTTTCGATGCAGTCTCTCCTTTTTATTGGGCGTAACATAATTGGACAATCGGCTGCGCAGCGGTTCCATGGCCATATATGTGCTATTCTGTCATCATGGAATTTACAAGAGAGCAGATTAAAGGTCTAGAGTTGGCTTCGAGAGTGGCCTTTGCATTTGAAATCTGTCTGTGTTAACTCTCAACATGATGTCCAAACGACACCACTGCCAGTGAAGCAAGCTATGAAAAGGCTGAAAAAATCAAAACAAACCCATCAATGAGAAAGACAAAACATTAGGGGTGGCTAAATCCACTATTTACCTTTTTAAAAACAAAGAACATGCCTGTGAAGACCACGGATAACATCTGTTTTGGATGACAATTGGTGAATTGTGAAAAAAAATCCCTCTAAAACAGCTGACCAGATTAAGAACTCCAGGAATTAAGTGTATCGGAGTCCAATTCAACAGTCGAGAGACAGTACTACCAAAGTAAATGCAGAGGGTTTTACCTAAGGATTTAAAAGACCGGAAAGTTTCAAAAATAGTATATTTACCAAAAAAAAAAAAAAAAAATCAAAAAGGTCCAGGCCCAGTTCAAAAGGAAAATCCTGGAGAGATGACAAAACTATCGAAGTGAATAAGAATGATGGGAAGAGAGGAGTATGAAGAAAGGAAGGAATTGCTAATGAGCCAAAGCATACCACCTTCTCTATGAAGTGGACATGTGTGGGCATGAATGGATGATGCCAATGGAATGATTCAATTGTTATATCATAATGTGGCTGTTGTCAACAGCTGCAGCATGAATTCCACATTTTACGGGCCATATTATCTGTTAAGATTCAGCCAAATACTTCAAAACGTATCAGACACTGCTTTTCAGTCCAGATGGACAATGATACAACACACCCAGCGAAGGCAACCCACTTCACGAGCAATTTAAGGCAAAACCAACGGTGAGATGCCCCAAGAACAAGCAGGCCTAGCAGATCTTCACCAGGGAAGAAACCTCAAGGACCTTTGATGTCCATGGGCTGCAGACTTCAGGCAGTCATTGACTTCAAAGAATTCGCAACCAAATACGAAAAATGACAATTTAATAGATAACTGCTAATCTGTCCAATTACTTTTGAGTCCCCAAAACTGAGAGGTGGGGTGATGGGGGGTCGGATATATTAATTGATGGCAATTCCTGCACGGGTCATATGATACTTTGACAAAACTTTACTTTGTTTGGAATTCAGCTTGTTGGCTATTTGCAGCAGTAATGGTTTTCATTCCTTTTGCTCCAGCGACATTTAGTTCATGTATCATGGTAAGTTATACAATTAAGTCAACCTGGAACTAGTATCTGTAAAAACACATTTACGACATGCTGCGTCACGTGAATATCCTCGACAAAACTTTGCAATGCAATCTGCACTCAGGGAGTCCTGCGCTGGAGAGAGGAAACCAGATAGCATTACCTCAACCTCTTTCTCAACACTCACGATGATGTCATCCGCCAGAGCATTGCCAGGCACAGAAGATGTGAGTGATCACTACCAGCAGACCCACTTTCTGCTAGGGTTCAAGGCTGGGGTCAAGACCTGAAGGAGCACTAAACGCAGTCAACCACAGGTTAGGAAGCGTTATATTCAGAGCCAGAGGATAGTTTTTTTTTGTCTGGCTGACCAATCTAAGCAGCTTTTATCAGCAGGCCAAGTTTGGAACTGCAGCTGGGTACACATACGGTGCGTTCAAATACCCACACTTTTACTATACAGTACGTGACAATATGTCCACAAAATTGGTATTATGTCCAAAACCTCTGTATGCAGACAGCTTATCGCTATCACTAAAGTTAAAGTCAGTGGTGTCCAACTATGTCCAATGGCAAGTCATGGATATGCAAGTATTAGTATACCTGACCGTCCTGCTTGCCTTGCCTGCTCATTTCACCAAGTAGTTAGTCTGGTTGAATGTGTGCTGACTGGTGGAATCTGCTGGGGTAGAGAGGAATCTTTGCCTATAACCTCTGTTCCACATGCCAGACATATTTGGGCACCACTCTAAATGCTCATTAACAGATCAACTATTAATTATCTTTGAGAAAGAAAACGCCCACATGTTGGAATTAATGTTACATAAATCTTGCTAAAATGACTGTCCGTCACGTTCCCTTCATACAGGTGGTCTGCACAGCCAAGTGCTTTACACCTCGCTGCCCTATATTTTACAAACTATCAAGTTCCGCCTAAACCAATTCCAGCATGTTCAGTGCTGACCAATTGATTGATTACCTTTGAGTGGCACTTTATAAAGGTCAGACCGTGCCGGTCCTTGTACTATTATCAGAGCGGTGTAGTGATCACAGACTCCCCAACCACATACTCATACCTACTGCGAGTAAGAAAAGGTAGGAAGAGACGAAATGCTATGAAAAAATAAGCGAAAAGAAAGAGGAAAATCTGCCCAATGAAATACTGTCATGGTTGAAGCCTTACATAAAGTTATTCACAGCCGGAACACAACCTGGATGAATGAATGAATGAATGAATGAATGAATGATATAGCTCTTTTTCATAGACACTCAAAGCCCTTTGCAGTCATATGTGGGAATCTCCCCTCAGCCAGTTTCAATGTGCAGCACCCACCAAGGTAATGCACAGGGGCCATTTTGTGCCAGAACACTCACCAGACATCAGAGCTTGGCCCAAAGTTACGCCTGTCAGCACAGATGCATGGAAAACAACATATAGAGAAAATTGTCTTTTAAAAAATCAATTGAAAAATATTACTGCACTGTATAGTACAGTACAAGAGAGAGGTATTTTTTAATCACTAATAGACAACTTTGCCTGAAAGATTAAATCAGCAGCTGTACCACCATTTCACCTACTCTGGCCCAATGGCTGTAGCTAAGCGTGTTTTGTCTTCCCCAGTAGGTGGAAAGGAAGACCAACTTGCTGCCGAAGTGGAGTCGGTGGGCCAGAAGGTGGCAGTCTGCCCTGTGGGCAAGTAGAACCCAAGGCCTGAGAGCAGTGATGGGGACACTGTGCAGCATAAAATGTTAAATCAAGGTCCTGGCGGTGATCATTGAAAATCCCATGACACACCTTGGCAAGAGTAGGGAGTTCCTTGGTGTCTTAGCTAATTCCCGACCAGACTCTTTCAACCTGCCACCATCTCATCCCCTGACTTAATTGACTGCAAAAACAGTTATCTCCCTCTCCACCCCAGCTGATGAGTGGTGAGTATTCTGGCACAAAATGGCTGCAATGCATCGCCCAGGTGGGTCCTCCACATTGGTGATGGTTGAGATGAGATTCTACCACATCACTGTAAAATGCTTTGAGTGCCTGTGAGGAAGGTGCAATATAAATGTATTTTCATCCTTTCATTCATTCATTCCCTCCCTATATAGTCTTCCTTGCCATTTACTCGTCGCATGAACAAAAATGAGAAAATTTCCCTGTTATATAAGCGCAAATTACTTCTAAGTGCCTCTTTAGCAGTGTTCCCACAGTAACAGGCTGCACCTGCCGTTATCACAAAAACTGAGGCAACAGACAGATAGCCCTCGAAAGTTAATAAGAACTCCAGTCTGACAGGGACTGGCTTAAAGGTCTTTGATGAGCCGTTGCCTAAGAGACAACAGGAAGAAGCTGAGGAACGCTGGCTGAGAGACGTCAGTGCGCAGACCTCATTAGCACCTCACTACAGCAGGGGAGGACAGCCAGGACTATTGTGCCTGCAAGTGATGGAACAAATGCGCTATCCCGCCAATCTATTAATAGTCCAGTGAGGTAACAGTGACGAAAGCAGAAAGAGTAAGTGAAAGAGAGAGCCAGGAATGCGGCCTTTTCACTAGCTTTCCCACCCTTTGAACAAGAGCCAAAGAAACGGAGGCACACTGCACTGACGAAAGGTTGGCTGCCGCACGTGTGACATCACAAGGTTAAGGAACAAGATGGGGAGTGACATTCCTTCCTCGAGGGTCATCGGAAAGTTAAAGAACAAGACCTCGTTCTCTACTCACGCATGGAACCAATAGAGAGTCACAACCCCGTCATCATTTTGTATGCGGCCTTGGTAGTATTTCTCCACGCACCAATGTTCATAAAAATGAATGGGGTTTTCGAAAATTGGCGAAAATAAGGTCCAGGAATAAAATTGTTGCCCAAGATGATGTATATTTAGTTTAGTTTAGTGAGATAATATAAACGCATGTCCTCACATCCATGTGACAATGAAACACTCCATGTCCATAAAATGTGAATATTGCAAACAATCTGCTATCATGAAAAACAAGAGCAACGCAAGGTGTGGCATACGCCCCCGACTGAAACAGTGGAAGAACATGTACAGAAAGCGAGTGTTGGGCATCATCTGCTATGTATGACCATTCAGGTCACCAAAAAGCAAAAACCTCCGGCAAGTGCGCTAAAGGATTTCAAGATGGCTTCTGTGGCGGCTATATTGGCTGGCGGAGCGAGCTCAAAATCGATAGGCATCATCTCCTATGTATGACCGTTCACCCCACCAAAAATCATAAACCTCTGTCAAGCGGTGTTCACGTTAGAGCGCGACAAAGGATTTAAAGATGGCTGCTGTGGCGGCCATATTGGTCGGCAGAGCGAGCTCAAAATCGATAGGCACCATCCCCTACGTACGACCATTCACCCCATCTAAAATCATAAGCCTCCATCGAGCGGTATTCACATTAAAGCGCGACAAAGGATTTCAATATGCCTGCCGTGGCAGCCATATTGGTAGGTGGAGCGAGCTGAAAATCGATAGGCATCATCCCCTATGTATGACCATTCACCCACCAAAAATCATAAACCTCCATCGAGCGGTATTCACGTTAGAGCGCGACAAAGGAAAAGTTTATGACAGGACGCCCGGACGGACGGACGGAAGGGGTGAAAACATAATACCCCCAACCGACTCTTTCGAGGTCGGGGGCATAATAAAAACTGAACTACAAGCATGAACGAGCTGGTGATCTGAGACAAGTGGTTGAGGTAGTTCCATATTATTTCAACTTTAGCATGGCGATAACAACATTCACCTTTTAAGGTCTCAAAGCCTTTCATTTATGAAAAGGTTTGGAGTGTTCAACTACATTATCACAATAACCCAAATGGTAATGCTTATTTAATCATGGACCTTATTTTAGCAGATTTACAAAAAACCCATTTATTTTTCTCATAGATACTCAATCTTTGGAACTGCAACTAAAATAATCCTAAAATGCATACAAATTTACATCAGACTGTGACTCTTTATAGCTTACTGAGGTAACGACGCCACTGCTACTTAGCATCTGGGCTTAATTCAATTACCATCGGCATACAACATGATCTATTCGTGTTGAATTGTAACCGAACCGACATGCTTACTACCCGAGTGATTTTATTTTCACGCGATTTTGCCACCAGGGTTGAATCAGCGTAGGGATGCGGGTAAACTCGAGTTAACATGGCGGCATTGACATCACAGTGAGTTTGCGAATTTCAAACTTTTCATCTCTATGATATTTAAAAAGCATGAGGCAATTCAAAACCATGCTAAATATACAAAATAATGCACAAGGTACCACCATGGCATATTTAAATGGGAATAACTGGCAAATTGTGATAATTCTGCCAAAGAGCTGCTATTAATAGGCCTGAGACAAGGAAAAATAAGTCGGGTACGCAATCCACAAGACCTTAGAACATGTTAGAGTGCAACTCGGATTGTACATGCGCAGTCAATCCACGTAAAGTCATATTCATGAACCCAGGTAGAAGTAGAGTTAACCAATCGAACTAAGCCCTGGAGTCGGAAGTAAAGTTCCTATGAAAATATATAATGGGGTTCATACGCTTTCCAGCATTACTTGAATTAGAAATAATTTTATGACCTGACACGCTCCAAGATTAGCCTATGGCAGGGCTATTCAACATTATCCTGCAAGGGCCGGTGTGGGTTCAGGCTTTCATTCCAACCAAGCACTTACACACCTGAAACCACTAATCAACCCCAAGAGCCTTAGCTAAAGAGATTGATTAGTAGTATCAGGTGTGTAAGAGCTTGGTAGGAATGAAAGCCTGCACCCACACCGGCCCTTGTTGAATAGCCCTGGCCTATGGGGTAAACAGATGCAAGTGAGCACATTGAATTTTTAGTTTATTGTCAAAAATGTAATGCTATTACGCTTGCAGTCAATTTCTGCAAATTAAATATCCATTACAGAAACGCACTAATAGCCTGTGATCCATTCTCGGCCAAATAGGTATCCCTGTTTCAGTAACTGTTCATGACTGTAACTTGACAGAGGCCAATAAAAGACATTAATTGCAGAAAAAAAAGTTGAAGCTTCATTCGCTAGAGCCAGAAACGCCAGTAAGGTGCAACCGTGCAAACTTATTTCACAGCAGGCTATCAGCTAGCGAACATTTAGTGCGTAAATTATAACAGAGAACAGTGAATGGCAATTATTTTGCTTCTTAGTTAATGTTAGGTCAGCAAGATAACGCTTTGAGACTATCTACCTGAATAGCTTGGTCAGTGACGTGCTGGCGAAAGTGATTTGTGCACTGGCCAACAAGGACCATGTACTGGCCTACAAGGAGGCTCTTAACGAGGCTAAATCTTTGTATTATTCCACCATTATTGCCAAAGGGCAGAGTAACCCTAGAGCCCTTTTCTCCACAATTAACAAGTTACTCCAGCCCAACAAATCCTTCCCACTGACCCCATCAACTGATCTTTGCTGTGAATTTCTCAGTTTCTTCCAAAACAAAATTGGTACCATCTATGATCAGCTAAAAACACTCCCTACTACTGCTACTTTAAATGACTGCCTCGCCTCCTTTCCAGTACCTGCTCAGTCTTTCAGCACTTTCTCACCCGTTGATGAGCAGTATGTCTATGACCTGGCCTCAAAGGCTAAGTCTACCACTTCCCTCCTGGACCCCATGCCCACCCCACTAGTCAAGTCATGTCTGCCTGCCCTGTGCCCCCTTCTAACGACTATAATAAACTCATCTCTTCACTTGGGCACTGTCCCTACATACCTGAAAACAGCAGCTGTTACCCCTATTTTAAAGAAACCTGGAGCAGCTGTTGAAGAGTTAAAAAATTATCGCCCCATCTCCAATCTTCCATTCATAGCTAAACTTCTGGAATGCACTGTTGCTTCCCAGATTCAAGAGTATTTATCCCATCACAGTCTCTGGGAAGTGCTCCAATCTGGTTTCAGACCCAAGCACAGCACTGAGACGGCTCTAGTCAAGGTCGTCAATGACCTACTTATTGCTGCCGACTCAGGACATGTCAGCATCCTCCTCCTACTGGACCTTACTGCTGCCTTTGATACGGTCTGCCACCACACTCTCCTCACCCGGTTGGAAACACTTTTGGGTATCACTGGCACTGCACTCTCCTGGTTTAGGTCATATCTCACATCAAGGGAACAGTTTGTCTCTATCCGTAATTTCAGGTCCCCTAGCTCACCCCTTTCACACGGTGTCCCCCAGGGCTCGGTCCTAGGTCCCCTGCTTTTCATAATTTACATCCTCCCTCTTGGCCATATCTCACGTCAGTATGGTCTAAACTTTCACTGCTATGCGGATGACACACAGACTTACATGCACACAAAGCCCTCTAACTCCCTCCCCCCCACCAATCTCATCACCTGCCTCAATGCCATCAGTAACTGGATGACACAAAACTTTCTCAAATTAAATCACGAAAAAACTGAAGCCATACTCATTGCCACACCCACAGTATTGAAAAGGATAAATCAGAAACAGTTATCTATCCCTGGCTATTTCACTACTACTACATCTGAAGTTAAAAACCTTGGTGTCGTCATTGATTCTACCCTCACATTTAACTCCCACATAAAAAAAAATCACTAAATCAGCATTCATTCTTCCATCTCAAAAACATTTCCAAACTCCGTCCCTCACTCAACTCCTCCACTGCTGAGACACTCATCCACGCCTTCGTAACATCCAGGCTGGATTACTGTAATGCCCTCCTTTTTGGTGTCCCAGCAACGTGTCTCAACAGATTACAATATATCCAAAATTCTGCAGCAAGAGTTCTCACACGCACTGGTTCTCGGCAACATATCACTCCCATTCTCAATCAACTACACTGGCTCCCTGTGAAATGCCGCATCCAATTGAAAATTTTACTCCTGGTTTTCAAAGCTCAACACAACCTAGCCCCCTCATACCTCTCTGATCTTCTGCTCCCTTACCAGCCAACCTGCACCCTGTGTTCTGCTGATTCTCACCTCCTATCCACTCCCTCTGCTCGCCTCCGTTCCATGGGCGATAGGGCTTTCAGTGTGGCTGGCCTTACGCTCTGGAACACCCTTCCACTTGCCTTTCGCCAATACACTTCTCTTTCCGCCTTTAAATCCTTGCTAAAAACTCACCTCTTCACTCTTGCTTTTCCTTCTTACCTCTAGCTGACCTGTCTCTGTCTTTTTTGTCTTTGTATCTTTTTTGCTTCGTAACTCGCAGTGATCTCTTTCTTTGTAATTTTAATGCTATCTCCTACTTGTGCTCTTTATTTATCGTACTTTCTCTGTTTTTATTGCCCTATGTCTATTTTTACCCTTTGTACAGTGTCCTTGGGTGCCCTGAAAGGCGCTTCAAATAAAATGTATATTATTATTATTATTATTATTATTATTATTATTATTATTTCAACAAGGTAGCCACCTTTATTGCATAGAAATCAAGAACAGTGAATGTTGATTATTTGGCTTCATAACTAGCATTACGTCAATGAGTAGTTACCTCGGTATCTAGCTAAGTCAATGCCATCAACAATGCCACATCGACAAGATTGACTATGTTTGCTGGCTTCAAGGTTTTTACGCTGACTAACATTAACCAAATGTTTGAGCTAGCACTAGCTAGATACATAACTTCATAACTGGCGAGGTGAGCTAAAGAAATTAGAGTATTCAGTATCACGCTAATTAGCTAGCTACCTCACCTGGCTATCTTGCTTTTAAAGCATCGCTTGATAGCTAGGTAATTGAAGAAAGCAGCTTTCTAACTCAAACTGAACTCATTCCTCTTTTGGTTCAGGAACCAGGTAGATCATGGGATGTGACTTTTAACCCTCTGTGAACCAAGTACCTTTCCAACTGTGTAAAAATCATTTCCCTTGGCAAATATGTTGATTATGGGCCAATATTTGGAAAAATAGTAAAAAAAAAAATTTTTTTTTTTAAATTTAAATTAAATTTTTTTTTTTTTTTAAATTTTAAAATTTTAACTTGACGGACCATTCAAGTTATTCTCAAATGTTTATTTGGCAATAAGGAACAAAACCAGCAGGGTGTCCAGGCTATTAACCCTTTCACTTTATGTAGCAGATATGCTACGGTGGTTAATAGAGGGTTAAGACTGATAAGGGGGTTAGCATGTCGGCAGAGGATTAAAAGGATATCAGCACAGTCTAGAGAAACAACTCGTGCAGTTAATTGGAAATATAATCCAAAAAATCGAAATCAGTGGAAGCTTAAAAATAACAGGAAGTTAATTTAAAAGTGACTTTTTTAAAAAGTGAAAAGGTGAAATGAATGGGAATTTCTACACCCGACACCAGCAAGATGTAGACACCACAGAACACAGTAAGAAGCATGAAAGGACCAGATTGTTCCAGAATGCCAGCAAGGCGATCGGCATGCCCTCTTGGTGCTGATAGGGCGTTTACCTCCCACAGTGCTCTGCATAAGAGCGCTTGAATAAGCCACACTGTGATCCGCGTCTGTTGAATTTAGACGCGGTTCCCTCCCCGCCCTGGCTGGTTCAACCACATCCCTGCCTGGCTCAGTGCACAGCTCAAGGGTTCCACCCAGGCCAGCAGAACGAGGTTTTCACTTCACTGCAAACGCTGTATACAGCCTAAACATGGATAACAATCACAAGTGGCAGGTAGCCTAAGGGCTGATGGGTTCCAAAATCTAGCTGCACATGTGCCTGTGCCTAATCTGTTAGAGAGCTATGCAGAATGTTCAAGGCAATAGCCATATGTAAAGCAGACCATTCCACAAAAAACAACAAACAATTCATGAAATATTTGAAATGGTGCACTTTCTTGACATAACTGAAATAATGTATTATTAGAAATAATACACAGCAAACAAACAAATGGACAAATAAAAGTCAGACGAAAAGATAGATCCCCCTTATCTCCCTTTCGCTCTCCTTTAATTCAATTTAATGTACTGACCTGATTAAAAAACTAAAATAATATCATCAAAGGTACACGTCTGGAACTGAGCAGAATATAGCTAACAGCAAAGACAAAAAAAAAAAAAAGTGCAGCAATCGCAAAGGGAAAAATAACTCACTAATATGATTCTGTCCTTGTATAGACAGAGAGAAAACACTTCAGGCAAGTTACACCCAGTGTCAGGCCACAAAAACACAGCAGTCTGGGACTTTCCATTTGGTGCTGGATCTCTGGAAGGAGAAGAAGGGGAGAGCTCTGGGACTAAAGTGGGAATGGGATGAGAGGGCGGGAGGGCGACGGAAAAGACAGGCACGCAATGGCGTGTGCTGGTCAGGACAACAGATCCTGCCGGCCAGCCTGGCTCTGAGGTTCACTTGAACAGCTCCTCCCAAACTAAGTGTCTGTGCTCCTGTTTACAGGGTAAGGACACGGAGGTTTCTGCTAAGGCACATTCCCTTGCACGGACAGGATGGTGGTGTGGCCTCTTGTATGGTCCACCATGAGCCTCTGGTTGATTTACACTTCATTGATCCTAAATTTTTCAGCCAATATTGTACGACAAAAATCAGCTCATACTTACACCACTGCATTGTGTACTTTAAAGGCCCATTCAAAAGGTTCTGTTGTCTCTCTCGTAACAAGACCCCATACTGCTTATGCTTGCATTTGACTGATCTTGGCAGTGCCCGGTATACCCTAACCATGAAAATTAATTTCAGAGTTCCAGCTGGCTGTCCGATAAAAATTGATGTTACCCCTGACATGCTGAAATTGCAGGGTCATGTGACAAAAATGTTTTCTCACACTTTTTTTCAACTGAATACATCTTTTTTGTTCTGCAACACCAGACAAAAGGGGCATGCAATGAAGAGTAAATCGGGGCTTCAGGGCATTCGTCACAACACTGTCACAGAGTTTGGAAGAGCTCTGACGTCTAGTTTTCTGCCCAGATCATGCCAACAGCCTTTCTGGCAGTTAATATAGCTCCATAACTTTGAGCAGCACCCCCTCTGGCCTAACAAAAGCCCATACCAATTGCTCAAGCTGGACAGTTAAGTTCAAAGTAGCAGCAGTAGCACGTATTTCACCGGAGAGGAAGCACTTGTCTACATGCTCCTTGCTAAGGGAAGTAGCAGCATTCAAAAGAGCTTACTAATACAAGAGGTGAGCAAAGACAAAGAATTTGGAGGATTATTTTGCAACACGTGCGTAGAAGACGACCCGAGTGCCTGTTGTCTGCTCTTGGTATCCCCGACAAGAAGCTCCCTCTTATCTCTAACAGGAAATGTCACTAAATGACATGCTGGAAACAAGTCAATATTCAGATAAGCTAACGTTTCATAGCAGGGAATCTCCAGAGGTAGACAAGTCCAGGGGTGTAACAAAAAAAGTGTAACAAAAAACAGTGCAATGATTTGCAAATAATTTAAACTTTACGCTAAATTGAAAATAGTACAAAAATAACATGTCAAATGTTGAAACTAAATTTTATTGTTTTTTGAAAATTATCGGGTCATTTTGAATTTGAAACCGACAACGCTTTTAAAAACTTGCAACAGGCGCATGTTTACCACTGTGTTCAATCACCTCTTCTATCAACAACACTCTGTTTGTGTTTGAGAACTGAGGAGAGTAACTGCTGTAGTTCTGAAAGCAAAATGTTTTCCCATCATTCTTGATGTTGGATTTCAGCGGCTCAACACTTTGCGGCCTCCTATGTCATATTTTTTGTTTCACAATGCAGAAAATATTTTAATTGGGTGACAGGTCTGGACTGCAGGCTGGACAGTTTAGCACCCAGACTCCTTTATTACAAAGCCATGTAGTTGAAATGCGCCAAGTGTGGTGTTCAGCATTGTCTTGCAGAGATAATCAAGGCCTTCCCTGAAAAAGACATCTGGACGATAGTATGTTGCTCCAAAACCCGTATTTATTGTTCAGCATTAATGGTGTATTCAGAAATGTGCAAGTTACCCATGCCATGTGCATGCATGCACCCCCATAGACTCATGGATGCTGGTTTTTGAACTGTGCACTGATAACAAGGTGGATGGTCCCTCTCCTCTTCAACTCAGAGGACGCAGCATCCATGATATCAAAATAAATTGTCACATTTTGATTGGTCAGACTAAAGGACACTTTCCACTTAGCCTCAGTCCATCTTAAATCAGCTTGGGCTCAGCGAAAGCAGCAGCGTTTATGGATCTTGTTTGGTTTTATCCTCACATTGTATAGTTTTAGTGAGCATTTGTGAATGCAGTAACGCTCTGTTTTCACAGAAAATTGTTTTCAGAAGTGTTCCTATGCCCTTACAATGATTTTCCACTTTCAAATCCTGCCCGTTTTAATACTGTGCCACGTGATCCCAACAGATCATGACCATTCAATAATGATTTTTGGCCTCGTCCCTTGCATGCAGAGAATTTTCCAGATTAACTCTATATTTTAATGATATTATGAACCACAAATGATGAAATCCTCAAATTCTTTGCAATTTTACACTGAGAAAAGTTATTCTAGGATGGTTGAACTATTTGTCCATGCAAGTCCTATACAGAGTGGTGAAGCACTGGCCATCTTGACTTCTGGAAGAATAAGCCTCTCTGGGATGTTCATTTTATACCCAGTCATGTTATTGACCTGTTGCTAATTAAGCTAATTAGCTAAATGCTTGTTTTAGCATCATACAAGTTTCTGGTGTTTTGTTGCCCCTGCCAATTTTTTTAAACCTGTTGCTGGCATTCAAAATGAGCAAATATGTCTCAACAAACAATTAAATTTTGCGGTTTCAACATCTGATATGTTGTCTTTGTGCTATTTTCTGTGAAACATAGTTTTAATGATTTGAAAATCATTGCATTCTGTTTTACCCGTATTTTACACAACATCCAAACTTTTTTGGAAATGGCGTTGTATACAAAAAAAAAAAAAAAAAAAAATTCAACCAGCTGATTTTACCTTTTAAAATAAGGAAGAGGGCTTTTGCTTTCAGAGCCTGGGTGTCCCATCTCTGGGTCATCTATCCCTCGGTGTCAGGCCAACAAGAAAGACAACAGCGTATCAAGAAGGCAATATGCATCCACAGACAGGCACCCTGATAATACCACAAGCCACACCAAGCATATAGCAAGCAAGTGAAATCCAACTATCCGATCAGAAACTGTGATCGGCTTATTCCTTTGCAAAATACACTTGGGTGCCATTTACTGAAACTTCCCCAGGGAACACAGAGCAGTAAAAAGGGGCAGCTCGCATTGTCCAATAAACAGACACAGGAAGATAAAAGTGTCGTCTGAGTCGAGTATTTTTTCTGAGAAAGTTATCATTGTGAATGACAGGAGAGATGGACCACACCACAATCTCAGCCCAGAGGGCGAACACTGGACGGACAGACTGGGCCACGCACAAGGTGAACATTCCAAACAAACATGCAATCGCGCAATAATGCACACAAACACTTATCAATGCATGAAGATACACACACATGGGCCAGGTAAACATGTATCAAGTCCCTACCACATTAGAGAAATTTACTATACTGGAGAAGAGCTGTAATTGGGCCCATGCAACTCAAAGACAGTAATAAAAAAGACTTGCAATCGAAGCCAGATGTACTGCCCTCAACATATAACCAAATCTGTGCAGACACTGTGATTACCATTTTAGGCATTAGATACAGTATCATTAAATTGTTACAACACATGGTTTCCTGACACTACAACATTTATATTTCCCCACTGGCAGAACAAGTCCACAACTATCTCGTTCATGCTTCACCTTCAGCTGGGTTTACAGCATCCAGCCTTTTGATTTCATTAGTCAAATAATAAGCTGAACTCTGAGGTTCCGTCCAGGACTAGGGGTGGCCAACACTGCTCTAGATCTCAACACATCCTGTGCACCACATCATAGGCTATCCATCAGCTTGGTTCAGTAATATCTCTGAACATGGGATTTGCAGGTTAAGAACCCAATTTGAGGAAGGCATCTCAAAGAAGAAGGGATTCAAACTGAACCGTTTCAGTGAAGATCAAGTGCATGAGCAGAGAGCACCATGAACGAGTCATAATTTACCCTTGACCAGGAGCAGATAAACAGTCCCTCAGTGTATAACCCCGGCAGCAGCAGCAGCAGCAGGAGGGAAGGGGAAACAGGCTATTCTCGGCCCGGCCTCAGACCCGCCACTCAAACAAAACCCGCTTTTTTTTTGTCAGGGGGACGGTAACGTGAGAGCCGGAACCTGCAGGAATGGAAATAAGGAGAAACAGAGTCGGCTCTGAGCTCAAGCAGGCTTTTGTCTGAAGGCCAAAGAAGGTTCTGGAACAGCAGGGGCGAGTAAGATGATAGGAGCGAGAGACACCGGAGCAGCTTGGTACATAGCGGCTATTCACTCAGCCTGAGAATGAAATATAAAGAGATATAGAGAGGCAGAGAGGAGGAGGATAGAGTGAGAGAAGGTGAGAGGGACTCTCAACTCACCCTTCATTTCAGTTCATACAGCATTAGAGAGAGAGAGAGAGAGAGAGAGAGAGAGAGAGAGAGAGAGAGAGAGAGAGAGAGAGAGAATGAACAAGAGGCAAGAGAAAAAAATGAAGGAAGAGACAAAGGAAGTGTAACGAAGAGAAACAGAAGGGCAGAGAGAGATAAGAGGGAGAATGTGGGAGAAACAAACAGAGAGAGAGAGAGACTTTTGCTGTTATTAAAATACCCTTCATTTAATCTAACAGGCGGGAGACGAAGAGTGCGGCACTGAGCAAGAGAAAAGGACAAAAGAGGGAGAAATACAGCGAATGAGATAAAGAGAAAAAAAGGAGAAAGAAAAAGAGTGAGGGAGGGGGGAGTAACAGAGAGAGAGAGAAAGAGGTTTCAAGTCATCAAACTCTTCACCATTTTCTCCATGTCATTACCGTTCCTTTTTCGCTTGCTTCTGGCAATGAGAGTCTGTAATGGTCTCGACACTAAACTCTATCGAGCTGCAGACTGAGGTAAAAGTCACACAAACCTCAGAGCAGGCAGTGAAGGAGACTCATGCCTTCCTGTTCATTATTTAAAACGTTCTATATTTTGGTTTCATATTTATCTGCCGAATGGCCATATGTGTACACCAGCAATTTGAAATGCCATTTCAAAAAATACACGCTTCAAGTGCAACCATCGCCTGTTTTAATTCCAGGGTATTTACATCCCCGTAAATAATGAACTTCTCGGGAATTACAGCCATCGCCCCACCCCTTACAGACTATCCAAATACTGGAGGACTGTAAATCCACCAAAGCCCTCACTCTCCTTCTCCCCCACTTCTCTCCCCCTCTACCCTTCTTATCCACCATTCTTTCTCCTTCCCCTCCCTCTCTCCAACTTAACCCTTTCAGCGCTGTGGGCAACTATAGTTGCCTAATAGTGTAAGATATCAAAATCAGACGCTGTTGAAAACGTATCATGTGGCAACTTGTTTAAAAGAGCTCCCGCAGGTGAGCTCTTTTAAACAAGTTGCCACATGGTAGGTTTTCAACAGCTCAGGATAATCACATTTTTAATTCCTTGAAAATGTATTCAGCGCTCAAAGGGTTAACCTCTCTCTGTCCACCTTGAATGAATGGGTTCCCTCCCTCACACGACCATACTCGGTCCTCCTTTACATCCCTCCCTATAACTCCTCCTCTCCTCTCCTCCATTCCCTCCCTCTCCCTTCTCTCTCCCCCCCTCCCCCTCTCTCTCTCTCCCTCCCCCTGCCCACCTAAGGTTCCAGTATGTGCAGCCTCTCTGAGCTCATATGTTTATCTAATGAGGTGGACTTCCTGTTGCCCTGGTTGTCTGTTCCCTACAGAAACACTGGAGCTGGAGAAAGCTCCAGCACTGGGGCCTGTTCGCTCTCACAGTTTCCTGCCCTCCGCTTCACACCAGCACACTGTCATCTTCAAAGTCCTCTTTCTCCTTCCATCAGCATTAGTACTGTTCACATACATATGCTACACCACTGTCGTCTTCATATTCCTCCTCCTTTCATCAGCAATACTAGCACTGTTCACATACATATGTTACACATACTGTATATTGTACACTACTAACCTTTATCTGACATTCCACTCATTAAATTGAACAATAAAAACACAGTCTGCATTTGTAGAAATGTTGGTTAGCGGTGGTAATATTCTCTCATCTTTTTTTATAACTAGATCTATCTCAGGAATGTGATCTCAGACTCCCCCACTTTGTGTAATAACACAACCACAAACATTTTCTTGATCTGGAAAAGAGCAAGAGATGAATTGTAATGCAGGTTCTGGAAAAACCTTCATTTGCTCAGTCAAAAGAACCTCTGTGTGAGTGCTCACAGCCTGGTCAGTAAAACCATCGCTATATACTGTGCATAATGCCACATTCTAGTGTTATGGAGGAAAGCAGGTCATGAGACAAGCTCAGAACACTGAATAAGCTGTGCACCTGGCTTATGCTTGAGGTCCCTTGTGCTCGGTCTGAGCTTAGCAAGACCGCCATCCAATTCTCTGCTCCATATTCCTGGAATTTACTACAAAGCACTTTAAAACTGGTCTCTCTTCCATCATTCAATCAGTTTAAGGCCAAGATCCGAGACTTTTCGGTATCATCATATGTGTGTTTTGATTAATATTTTTATAATTAATTAATTTTTTATTCATTGTTTTGTGTTCTCTCCTTTCTTCTTTGTATGGTTTGTTGTTGTTATAATTATCCATTTGTGCACTCGGCCCCACCGAAAATGAGGGTCTCCCTCAGTGGGTTCCGAGTTTAAATAAAGGCTTGATTTGAATTGAAAAACCATGTGACCAAATTATTACGTGAAGGACAGACTAAGACAATGTCACCACATGCTTTGAATAGGCTGGAATATGAGGATCCACTTTGAAGAGGTCAGATATACACTACCTTCCCTGTTCCTCTCGCCAAGTCTCTCCTTGAACAATCCTCAAAAGCATTGAAGCAAACCTCACAAGTGAACCACACCTGATCCTGAACCCACTCTATCAGGAAAATAAAAATTCATGTTCATTGATAATATTTATGCATGACCTTTCCCGGGAGTATCTGAATGTGTGTGTGTAGGCGGGAGAGAGAGAGAGAGAAAGAGTGAAAGAGAGACCGAGTCTGCATCTGTTGCTGCAATTACGGCAGGAGGGGCAAATGCACTGAATTAAAACACTCTCCTCTCTACACTATCCACTGTTGCCCTTGGCAACACACGGCTATCTCTGGCCTTGTGAAATCACACCCACTGATCGTGTCAGAGTAACATTTTGCAAAAACCCAAGAGAGACTGCAAGAGAAAGAGCCATTCTGGTTTTCACTCATAGCTCACAGACTCCAAAAACAGGGAAAGAGTTCCTTTTGCTGCAGGATTTGAACGTAAGAGGAGCAATCTGATCCTCTGAGGTCAAGATGAACCCCAGCCCTTCATCTATGAGCTTCACCAAGATGTAAAAGCTTAGTTTTGAAGCCCCAGCTTTTAAAAGAATTCAAAACTCTTTAAAACTTGACCGGAAGCTTTGCAGGACGACTATGTATTACCGCCCCATGTTGCTGCTGAAGCACCATTACAACAGCTTCCAAGACACCTATTCTTTATCGTACGCCAGCATTCTTGAGCATCTATTCTGGCTTTCGTGCGCTGTTTATACCTGACAAATCTTAAAATAGGACAATTGCATGCCTGCTTAAGCCTTCTCAATGATGATATAAATGAATTTCTGAGGTACATTCTTAGAGACAAAATAAACACCCCTGTGATTCATTATGTGAATAATACAATAGACCCGTTGTTGACTATTTAGAAGCATAGTTGTGCGATAAATCATTTTGCGCCTGCAGAAACAGGTGCTCTGTAGCGTAATGGCTATTTTTGAAACCAGTCAGACTCGACTCAGTTCCTTCATAAGCAGGCTTGGAGCAAAAATGACATTGTACCGATGAAATCCCTGGCTCAGCGGCTTAAAACTCACTGCTATTCATATTGTACTTTGCACAGATTTGAGGAAGTGGTTTCCAATACATGAGTATGATCCAACAAAGACAGCTTTCAAAGAAAACGTTTTGTCAGGTGTGAAATAAGGCAAGTAATTTCTCTTTCAATTATAAAACAAAATCTCATGCTAAGATGATTCTGGGGGGAAATGGAAACTGAAACCACAAGCTGAGAATTAACTTAGGACAGTGCTTGTGACATTTTTCATGTACTTACTTTTGAAATTGCATTGACAAGGACAAGACAAAAAATAAATGCTAAAAATGTTCTCTGAAAGTATTTATAAAATTAATAAAGGCGCGTGAACATTATTTAGACTCCTAGCTGACCTTTAGCTTGGTGCACGAGGGACACAGTCACTGACAGCATCAAATAAAGAGCTGGGCTCCCATCAGGAAGGAAGGAATAGCAATGGTTTTTTTTTTTTTTTTTTTTTTTAGAATATAAGCTGTGAACTAGACCCTATTTCCTGATCAAATAGCATTTACTTGACCAGATTCAGTCAGAGACCAACAGGGAAAGTTTAATCTGTTCTCAGTAACAAGCACGGAATGGGTCAATAAAACAGAGCCAAGATTTGTCCTGATATCATTACGGTCTGGGGAATTCTCTGCTTGTTACATCCTCGGCTGTAATCCAGATGTGTTGAATACCAGTTTGAATAGTCAAACTGAACTAACTACACACTGAAGCCGATGGAAAACCTGCAGGCAGGAAATGCAACCCCGCTCCACCCCTCCACTCCCCCATGCAAAATGACTCCGCTACAATGCAAATTATAGCAAAGTAACAGATTCGGATGGGTGTACAGAATCCTCTGAGCACACAAAGTGATTCCTTTTCTGAGACTCAAGAGCAGGATGCATTCAGATGCTTCACTCATGCTCTGTTTTCTCTTTATTTTAATTAATTACACTCAAGAGTTGCTCTCCTCATTGCAAATTCGCTATGAGCTGACAATTTATAGAGTAGAAGGCCAACCCAAACTGAACGCCACTAAGACCAATGCCTGAAGTCAAACTTGAGGGAGTATAGAGATTGGATCTAGGCCTCTGCCTCGTATAACTGACAACTCAGTGACTCTTTTGGTCCCAGCATGAGTTGCAATGCACAAGCCACTTTCTGAAGGAGAAATCACCTGATTACTCTGCAGGTATGATGTTTTTCCCAGTGGGATCAAAGTGGTCAAAGCAGAGAGCCTCCACCAGGCATGAAACAAAACAAGACGACAGTGTCATCACTATCCCCCGCCACAATCAAGGGCCATTACTCCGTTAAAAAATATGCTTTGGGGGCGTCCCGGTGGCTCATCGGTCTAAGCGCGCGTACCACAAAGGCTGTGTCCTTCCCGCAGCGACCTGGGTTCAATTCCAGCTCAGGTCATTTGCTGCATGTCTTCTCCCATTCTTCTCCCCAACCTTCCTGTCTCTCTACACTGTATAACTGTCAAATAAAGGAAAAATTCCCAAAAAAATAATCTGTAAAAAAAATATACATATATGCTTTGACATCCATTTTCCAACTCAATATAGATCATGAGTAGCTTATTAAGCATACAAAATTCCATGCAACTAGGCATAATAGTTTCAGAAAAATCTTGTCCCCACTGTGGCCTGGCCGGACAGACGGACGCACGGACGGACCCCAATCCAATATCCCCATCGCACTTTGTGGCGGGGGATAATAAACTGGCCATCTCCTAAGTGCCTCAACGGATACCAGACATGAAATCCACAGTAAAATTTAAGCGTGGAAGTGGCATTGGGGCTGTGTTCACTAAGCTAGTAATGGCCCATTAACACACACAACCGTGCCCACAAATGCTCTGGAACATTCTTGTTAAGGGGTCAAGACAGTGGGAGTCTGCATGCTGGAACAGTTTATCCAGTGATTGAAACTTTTCCAGAAGTGCCTTGTTAAAACACAACTGTGAACAAAGCCAGGATTTGACAAATCTAGAGTGAGAATCATAAAAAAAAAAATGCTTAAACTTGTTTTGCCAAGACATCCTCCAAGTAATATTACTTCTTATTAACTACTAGGAAAAAGTGAAAGGAGCAAAACCAAAAAAAAGGGAGTCTGTTGACTATGATATCTATGCAGTTCATGTTATGGCTATTATATGTACTGCATGAGTATAGACAATATGGCAGGACATGAGAAGACATGGACAAGTTTTTTATCATTAGACAGAATCTCAAAAGACATTTTAAAATTTGAATCACATTGACTAGAATAAGCAAAAGGCAATTACACCTCACTTGGCTTGTGCAGGCAACATTTGGTCAACTATACCATTATTACATAATATAATACATTGTCAGAAACAGTTAATCGTTTTTGAATGTTCATGACATGCAATAGCCAAGCCAGTGGAATACTAAAACATCAGGAAGACTCAGAATTTACACAAACCCAATGTGTGAGATCTCTTTCATGCAGCCAATAAGAGCAGAGGATGGAGTCACTTCCACTGCATGTAGTATATGGTTCAAATCATCCTTACAATGACATTTAAAAGCAGCTACTACTACACTGGACTGGGGTAAAGAATGATTACAGTTTTTATCTAGACTGGACTGAATTGAAGACTGAGCCCAGTATAAACAAATACTGTATTAAGTTCAACTGAGCCCAGTACAAATCTACACTGGACAGAGATTTAGACTGAGTCCAGTATAAATCTACACTGGACCGAGTTTAAGACTGAGCCCAGTATAAATTAATACTAGACTGAGTTTAAGATTAAGTCCAGAATAAATTTACACTAAACTGAGTTAAAGAGCAAGCCAATGGACTGAGTTAAAGGGCAAGCCCCTTAAAAATCTACACTGGACTGAGTTAATATGGAGCCTAGTACAAACCTTCGGTGAACTCAGACCTTAAAATGAGACCGAGTACATACGTCAGATGTAAAAACAGACATCTCAGTCAGATGACCGTACGCTGATTTATCAGATTTACGGAGTATTTGTTTACGTCAGGTGGATTTTCCCTATGGGGTCCCCCCCTCCTACAATTCCACATCTTCAAGACAAACAATTGCTTGAGAGAAACTCCATCTTTCATGGCCATGAAGAAATTGACTGGCATGAGAAGTTTCATTGAAATGCTCACTGAGTCGTCGAGCAGTTTATGGGGGAGTTTCAGATGCATTCTCCCAGCAGGCCTGAGTGTGTATCAGGGCCAACATCAGTCCGTCAGAGCAGCAGGACATGGAAGATGGCAGACAGATTCCCAGGAATGTTCTCCTTGTCGCCCTCACTCCAGAGGCTAGAGGCAGAAACGTGGCTTTTTAGGGCCCTGACGGAAATTACAGCGGCACTTCTTCCAAAAACCAGAGGAAACGCCAGGGAAGCAACTTCACTTCCTCATTTAAAAACATCTCTCCCTCTTTCCGCCCCTCCACTTCTACACTAGGGTTCAATATCATTTGGACACCCCTATCTTATCCCATATTAACAAACCATCTTAAAGCTGTGAAATTTCTTCCTGAGACTGCAAAATCATGTTAACTAGACCACCATTTTTTTAGAGAAACTGTATGCCTGCTGCTCATGAAATTGGAATGTTTGCTGGAAATTTGAAAAAAATCCCATTTTAGGTGCTTGTATTTATGGCGTAAGTGCATGGCAAAACTCTTCATCCACCTCACTGAACATATAGCTCATAAACAAAGAGTAACTGGATCGCACAGAACACCACATATTACATTTCTCACATTTTTCTTTCTATACCAACACTATAAGTATTTAATTTCTTGCATTAGCAGAATAAAATCATGAGCCAAAAAAGTATTTGTGAACATGGGATAAGATAGGGGTGTCCTAATAATATTGAACCCTGGTGTAACTCCTTTGCCTTCTCTACCCTCCTCTCTTTTGCTATCGATGAGCTCATACCACGTATAATCATCAATCTTCACCTTTCATTGCTAATTTAGCGTTCTCATGTCAAACCAGTGCCCAAGTCCATCTCCACTCAGTATGAGGATTATTATTATATTATGAAGCTCCGCTCCTCTATCATTTGTTCACAGCACTGAAATTATACCATCCAGGTCACTTGCCATTCATCAAATCAGAACAAGTCAAATGAAAAAACACAGAAATGGGCAAACATATACCAGTGACTACAGACAATAAGCAATGTATGTGGGTCTTTTGATTATAAACAAAATTAATACAAGCATCACGGTGCAAAGACTCCACAGTGAAATGCGTAGGAATTTGAAGTGCTTTGAAAAGGTACCCAGGCAGTAAAACTGGAAGTCTGAAATGGAATCTCAAAACTGTAAACAAAACTGGGTATTCAAAAGGTGGACAGTCAGGTTTCGGTAGGCATTCAAATATGGCACTGGTTTTTCTAAAGCGCAATTTAAAAAAAAAAAAAACAAACAGATGACATCATCACACAAAGAGCAGTAATTTTAACAAATCCTTAATTGTTTCCTTTAAGAACACAAAGAGGACAGTCCAATGCCATGGCAGGACAGCAATAGTGCTCAATGTGTCAGTTTCCAATAAAAGTGACTCCGAGACAGAATGACTAATTCAAGGTAAAACAGCCATGGTGAAAGCAGGCATAATTCCCATTAAAAAAACACACACACGCCTTGACAGACTCCACATCTGACTCACATTCGAGCTCAGCTGATGCGTCACACTAACCGTACAGCTTGACGGCGGTGCGTGTTTAGTGGCTGGAACCCCATCTGGCCCTCAACACAACATTATAAGGTAACTACTGACCAGATTTCACATCTGGGGAAGCGAATAACCCATGAGAAGTAGAGGCATGGGCGTCAAAAAGGCCTTGAGACCTAAAGAAAGCTCGCAGTTAGCTTGGACAACGATCTTTGCCAGTGTTGCCTCAGTGTGGCCTGGTGGTGAAAAATCCCAAAGCAGAAAGAGTTTTTCACATGGCAGGACTTTCACTCTCTGACCTCTGGCCTATGGTTCCTCAGGAGTCGGTGAGCAGGCTCGCATCACAAAGGAGGACGTTTGGAGGCAGACTGACTCAAATTTACGCAAGCAAACCTACAGCCCATGCGTGAGGAGGACCGCTATGCAGGGGGGAGCGTATGCTTTGGGTGATGAAAGGTGCCCGTAAGGGATGTAAATAGTCAGGCATGTCTCAGGCTCAAAGATGCTTCAGGAGCGTCACTAGGACTTTTTGTCCTCAGACTTTTTGTCCCCGAACTTTTCGTCTCCTAGAAATTTTCGTCCCTGGACTTTTGTCTCCATGGACTTTTCGTCCCCATGAGCTTTTCGTCCCCGGACAATTTGTCCTCGGACTCTTCATCCCCAAGGACTTTTCGTCCCTGGATTGTTTGTCCCCAATAATGCTTTGCCCTCTTCCCAATGAAAATTCCTAATTGATGAAAAGTCCTAGGGGACGAAGAGTCCGGGGACGCAGTGTCCAAAGACGAAAAGTCTTCAGGGACAAAGAGTCCGGGGACGAAAAATCCATGGGGATGAAAAGTCCAGGGACAAAAAATTTGGGGAAAAAAAAATCCAGGGAAGAAAAGTCTTGTAACCTTCAGGAGCAATGACATAGTGTGCCTTCGACAGGACTATTATTTGAAGCTTACACATAAAGTTCCTGCAAGCAGGCTCCATGCAGCCCCAGAGAGACTGCAGACGGGAGTTGAGGAACAGAGTCAAATGCTTTGTATGGATTTAAAAGTTCTAACCCCTTAAGTGCAGCCCCTATTTGATATGACCCTGAGGCAACTTCTTCTGACCCCTGTACTTAAAACATCTAATATCTAATCAAGCTTTCAACTCTGGTCACAACTTTAAGTGGGAGAGACAGAAACTAATTATGCGAAATGTATTAGAACGCTGAAATGAAGTGTTCAGGCAAAGCAATCACCAAAATATAAGTAAAAGAACAAACCAACTGGAGTGACAGTGTGCATTCTCACTGGGGTGATTAATGCTCCTTTCTACCAAAGACGGGACTGCGATGTCCAATCTGATTGGTGGTTTCCCAAGTTAATACACATACTTGCATACAAAAAAAAATCTAAGATGAGCTTGTCAAGCAAGTTCTGTTAACTGAGGTAACAAACTGGCTATAATCACATGTGGAATTTATAAGACAGCTCAACTCACAACCTTACATTAACTTCATCACCCACACAAAAATGCATAGGAACACATAAAATCGAGGCATCTCATATCCTTCCTATGGAATATTCCACTCAAGAACATTAAATAATAATAATAATAATAATAATAATAATAATAATAATAATAACCATTTCTGGCTCAGGTAGGTGGAACCGTATACAAGATTGTTGTGGGTCACCATTAGAAAGTGCAAAAGAATGTAAACAGGAGACACCCCAGAAATTTTCCCAGCGCATCCCCACACTACCCCCTTCATGACCATTTCAACAGGTTTCATCAACATGGGAGAGATCCAACACCCCTCTCCACAAGCATGCTAATGCCGAAACAAGTTGCGAAAGCCCCTGCAGCCCTTAAAAGCTTAGGAGCTGAATAGAGGTGTTTTGATCCTTAACAAGAGCACTGCCACGTTCAGGGCGCAGGGTGTGTCTTCGCCATAAACACACGAAGGGACCATGACAGGGGGAAGGCTCCAGGGGTCCCTTGAAACCCCCCAAATTTGTCACAACATCACAATGTCTTTCCCCTCAAACAGAAGAAGTGTCCCAATATTTGAAGAGCCCCTTGGGGAGGCTTGGAGAGAAAGCCAGAGCTCCAAAGGCGCAGAGAGGAAACTACATTAATTTCCTGCTTTTTATTCCTCAGACAATGGAGGCTCGCGCATACCTCCAATGCACAGGCGGGGGAGACAAGACAGAGTACAAACCCAAAAAGGGAGCGGGGGGAGGGGGTGTGGGGGGAGATGTCAGCTAGGCGTGGGACAGCTCTCAAGGTCCAGACAGTAAGAGATGGGGATTGGATAGGGAGGGGGCGCCAGATTAATTAATCTCAAATGAATGGAAAAAAAAATCCAGAGGAACACAGGCGCCATTGAACAAGCCCTTCAGTGTTTTGCAGTGACTCATGTATAGCTGTCAGGCTTTGGGCGGCTGATTAAAGAAAAAGCTTCACAGGCGCCAAAGCTGGAAATTTTGGGGGCAAAGATTCGGCTATTCTGGAGGCAGGAGATGGAGGAACTGTGTTAGGCGGTTGACCGTGTTGAATGCATAAACACTAGGTAATTATGGGCCATGAAGATTTTCCTGAGGTTTGGTGAACATACAGACACCATAAATACACAGAATAGCATGTGTTGGCAGTGCGGTTGGTGGTTGTTGGTTAAGTTCCCTCACAGAAAGAAGATTGCAAGTTCAAGTCCTGGGGAAACAATATTTTTTCAAAGGAGCAACATGCTTAGATGGCCAGATATACCAACACTGGGGAAAAAGCTCCTGGTACAAGTTGCCCAGGATCCAAGAGATTGGTTAATCAGCAAAATAACAAAAAAATTTACGTTGAACACTGTTGTGAAAATCTGTGACCTGCTTCAGTTTTCAACCGGGACCAGTCCTTCATTTGTATGGTGGAAATGCCATTTTGCACGAAATGTTTAGCAAAGGGAGGCACATATAATTAAGGTGATACATGAGCACATAAATGCGTTATGTGTTAATTTTGCTTTTCCATAGGGTGCATTCATGTTCAAGCTTCATTACTGAACCTCATGTAACCTTTCAGAACCAACTGTGGGATGTTTTCATAAACAGTCCTGGATAAAAGCTACCACAGAGCTGAGTTACAATACAATCGCAAGCAGTCAAGAACCGAGCGCCAATAGTTGATTGATTTTTTACCTCCCAACACTGAAACTTGCTTATCCAAGGTTTAGGAGGATGAAGTGAACTAGGATACACAGCTCACCCTGAAAGTGTGCTCTTTTCCTCAATAATAGCAGATTTTTTTTTGCAAGTAAAAAGATATGTCCACCTGTATATCTGCCTCTCCTAGGAATATGAAATGTTTGGTTAACTTGTGGCAAGGTTCTGAAGCACTCCTCAAACATTTTACTTTCTACGCACCGTGACAAGAGAACAGTTGAGGATCTTTGCACTGATCTTACTTGGCCACATATATGTAAATATATAGTGTTTCACCTGAGGTTTAGCAGCTGTTTGCATATAGCTCTGGGGAGGCTTGGCCTCAGAGATTACACAGACAACTCCATCAAAGCTGTGGAACAAATTCACTTAGAAATCCAAAAGAGCCACAGGTGAAAAAACAGCAATACAAGGGCATAAAACATTCACAACCAAGCCCTTCCTTCGAGCCTGCAGTGTCAGAGCATCAGATCATCATATTGTCTCACATAAAATGAGGACCTGGAGACTGAGAGTTAGCTTTAGCACAAACACACACTAGATGCTTCCATATTAGGATGCAGGCAAACAACTTGGTCACCCCTACCACTCAAATGCAACCCAGACCAGTTTGGCTTCAGTGGGGTGCAACAGGGGAGGTGGGTATTAGCTGTCGAACCTCCAGGCAGCAGCTTACCTTCTGGTCCACGATGGAACAGGCGATCTGCTTGATGTAGGCCAGGTCAGACGACTGAGGCAGGAACACGGACTCCCGGGTCAGACCGATCTGGATAATGAAAGACACTCCGGTCGGTGTGGGGAGTGTCGGCTGTACAGATGCGTCCCCGGGTCCGGAGCCGAGACTGAGGTCCATGGGCTGGACTGCAGGTTGTTGCGCGGCAGTTGTGGCGGTGGGAGTAGTCGGCATGGCAACGAGGGTCCCTTGCTGGACTATCAGAGACCCAGGGGGCGAGGGGCGGCCCTGCGGGAAGAAGACTTGAGACACGGACCCCGAGGGCAGGCAAGGGCTGGCGTTAGCCATCCTGCAGGGGAGTGCAGCACTGGACAGGGGTGGGGGGCGTGAGTGTCGGAGTATCCCTGTAAACTCCGGTTCTTCTCTCTCTTTTTCTCTTCCCCCCCACCCTCTTCAGGGGGGTAAAAGGACCCTCTGCTCCCTTAAAAATCGGCTCTGGTCTTTCAAACTAGCAGCCGGAGAGGTGTCAGCAACTGGTGGAGAAATACAGTCTCCCCACCTCTAAGGAAGCAGCCGCTCGGTGAAGGAGAAAGTCCAGACGCAGCCTACAGGACAATCACAAAAGGGAGGGAACCAAAAAATAAAATAAAAATAAAAAACTGAGCACACCGAAACAAAAGGCAAGAATGAAAAGTAAACTGCCCCGAACTGTAGACAGCACAAAATGGCCTCCTTGCAAAGCAGGAAACAGAGTGTCGAGCAGAAGGAGCAAGAGAGCGAGCAAGAGAGAGAGCCTGGTCGGGCTTGCTCTACAAGTCGTGCTCTGTTTCAGTTTCTGGTTTTTCGTGTGTGAGCGTCTGTGTGTGTGAAAGAGCGAGAGAGAGAGAGAGAGAGAGAGAGCGCAAGTGTCCCTCCCTCTGCTCAGTCTCCCAACTCTGTCTACTTTCTGAACTTTGCCAGAGCGGAGAAGGAAGTTGAGTGATTGACAGATCTGTCAACCAATAGGACAAATTATGACTTCATAGTAACAACCCCCCACCTGCGAACACACACACGCACGCGCGCACACACACACACACACACACACACACACACACAATCTCCTCCCCAGGCCCTTCAGACCTCCTCCCTCACAGCCTATTCATTTGAGAGACCATACGATGAGTGAACAAATTATCTTGTTTATTTCTTTGTTTTAGGCTTCAAAACAGGCCCAGTTTTCGGGCATCTACCTGGGGGTTGTTTCGACAATCCCACAACCCCCTCCACTTCCGCTCTCTCACCACTGTCCCACCCAGAGTAATTCCCCTCACCCGTCATCTGCTGCAGCTTCAGAAGGAAATCAAACTTAGTCGCCGCAACTGTCACAGAGCATTCTGACGCCAGATGTTGCTGAACAATTACGTTTCGTTAAGATGTCAGTGCCTGTACGTGTATCTATGCCAGTGATGATATCTACGCGGTCAACCCCCGGGAACCGCTAATATTGGTCCCCGATTTAATGGTTGATCTGAGAGAACGGTTTTCTGCACAACTGAATGAGTTCCGAACAAAGTAGTCTTCAGATTGGTTATTGGTCTGACAAGTTTAAACATATAATGTATGGATGCCAGGAATAAAGTTGAAACACGCACGCACACATTTCCAACCAGAGATATAAACAGATTCAAACCAGTCGAAAAGGTAGAGAGTACACGTCACAGAAAGCATATGTATTAGAAATGTGGGTACTCTCGCACCCTTTCTGTAACCGTTAAATTGTCACTTTTCTTCATGAGGGCATCCCGAACATCCACGCAGCAAAGCATGTATTCCTATTCATTGTACCACCCAGCGACGAAACTCAAATATCAGCCAGGAAGGAATCTATTTCTCCTGGGCTTACTTCATCCCAAAAAGCTAAATTCATTTCCCGGCGATGCCCGTTAGGTACATTTACCGTGGAATTATTTTCTCGAGTTAGTTCGTCATTTTTATGCGCAGATTACTTACCATACATTGTCCAGAGAAGTTGTATCGCTGCGCTCGTTTCTCGTGTGGTCTATAAATATCGCTATATGTTGATTCGCAGAATGCAGATGTCTGTCATGGGACGATACAGGTTTCCCAGTTTAACTAATTAAAACGTTACTGCTGTATTCTGGTCTTCGATAGCTGAATGCCAGCTCATGGTAACAAACGATTCTTTTGCAGACCGGTCAAATTAGGCGATTATGCTGGTGCGATATTAGACTCAGCGTCCCTAGCGGCAACTAATTATCGTACATATCATACAAATCTCTCCCAGAGACCTGGCTTAAAGGATATATGTACCAAATAAAAACAATCAGCAGTTTTAAGTTATGTACAAAACTTTTTTCCCTCTTTTTCTTCCATTTTTATTCCATAATGACGAATGATACAAGACCCGCGAAGAAAACAGAGCAAAACAGGAAATGGGAAATATTTTTTTTTGATACAAGCTAGATGCGTTACAAAAAACTGACTGAAATAAATAAAAAGGCAGGCCCCTTGTCCCTTGTGGTTAGAGGAAATCGTTTGAGTACATGATGTACAAAATATCACACAGTGATAAGTTGCTATTAAAAAAATAAAACACGAAGAAACAAGAGCCCTTTTCCTTGGCCTCGACTTTTACGTTCATTTCTTTCCTGCTTTTTTTTTTTGAAGTTTTACATAGCAATCTATTATTCACAAACAAGTTCTAAGCCTACTGGAAAGAATAATACAACAAGATACTACAGCATTCTTATATCTTAATAACCGTAAGAACTGTAATAAAAAGAAAAATAAACAATGGAAAAATGAAATGACGGGACATTTATAAAGCACAAACTTTGTCATCTTTTCTCATCTTCGGCCTTCCATTTGTTTCCCAGAAGCATATATTCACATGGATTTGTCCTTTTCCCATATTTAATCATGTTGGGCCGCGATTGCCAATGCACACCATTCTGTCATGTCGTGGGAGCGGGGGTCTCGCACAATAACTACACCCAGGAACCCTCCAGATAACCTTCAAATTTCAGAAAAATCTGAAAATTCTGACCAAAATAAAAAAGTTTACACAAAGATGTACCGCCATATTAACTTAACGGCATTCTTGACGCATCAAATCAGTGGCATTCCCTGTATTTTCTTTTACATAGAACAGACCCTAACTGCTCTTTAAATGTCAGCCCTAGAGGTACCTGATAAACGGGACTTGTTTTATCTGGGGACAGCACAGTCAATCTCTGGACAGAACAGGTCAAGTAGTGTGATAAGGGGACGGACCGGCTGTTAGTGTGCTGGGAATAAAGACATTTGAAATTTTAATGCTAATTAGATCAATGAGTGTGATTGTATATGTGTGTGTCTCTGGGAGGGGAGGGGGGCAAAGACTCCAGACAGCCCATAACAGTCTGCCCATCCAGTGTTCAGAATAAAGCAAGCCATGGAGGTATGTTTACTTATTCACCCACATAGCTGACACACAAGATCATTTAATATCTGGTGAATGTGAGTGTTTCCAGAGCCAAATATGTAGGCTTTTCCGCTCTGCACCCGACCCCCAAGATCTATTTACAAGTGCAAAGGTGAAAGGTAACAATATAGGAAACGTTACCCTCACTTCTGTCCGCTCAAGCCACGAGACCAACTCAATGTCTGGTAAAACCCAATACAACATGTCCTAAAGGAGATCATAACTGAATTTTACCCAGTAAAAATGAAGGTGGGAAGTCACAGAGGCAATCAAGGTCACTCCAAGCGCAGGCCTTGCAGGCCCAAAGTTGCTTCCTAAAAAGTTACTCGACCGCATAGTTTCTACCTCCGCAAAAGCCAACAACCTGGAGGGTGGGCATAAACCATGTCAGCTGAGGATTCGCCAGTCCTTGCGGTGATGGTCAATTCAGCAAACCTGCTTTTCTGCAAAATCACTGGTAGAGCTTCAAACTAATGAGGCTCTACTACTTTGCAAGGGCACAGGCTTGTCAGGTTACAGGTTAAATCAGGTTAAATCAGTTTCACTGGGAAACCAAGGCAGGACATGCTTTGTTGTTCACATTTTTCCCAGCAATTTTTGCTCCTGATCCGACACCCCTCCCATCAGCACCAATATTCACATAGATTAATGGGCAGAGTAGATTGATAAGCTGCTTTCAAAAGGCAGGCATGAGCAGTTCAACTCCGAGATACCAATGTGGCGTCCCCTTAGTTTTTCCTTTATATAGATACTCCCAAGAAATACATTTATTGCGATTTAACTGAAAAAAGTGAGTCATTATTCGAGTCATTATTCGCACAAAACCGTTCCTGTAGTGACACAATTTCTTGAATCTTTCCTAATGTATTGTACAGGCAGAGTGAATCAACAGACTCTTCGACCCAACCGAATGGCATAGACGTAAAAACATGACCTTGAAACATCATCGACTGTCGTTGGTGATGCACCGTAAACAAAAAAATGAACAGGACAGTTGAACACAAAGTTTAAAAAAAAAAAAAAACAAGCTAAATCAACAACAAAAAAGATGATACGGCAGCCATAATTAGAGCAGTATTTTTGTTTGAAACGTGAAGAGGACCCGAAGTCCCAGTTGCCTCTGGGGGGCCCCACCGTAACAGTGGTGGACCCCATTCTGTGGCCCCTCTTCCTTACATTACACCAGCATGACTAACTACAAACAGAAAAGGAGATATTTCCACCCAAGTCCCTGATTCAGACACAATTTTAGCACCAAGATTAACCAAATGCATACTATATACATATCATATATATATTTATATATTAGACATAAAGACAGGGACAAATGATAGGTAAATATTTACAAATCGATCCTGATTCCATCAATGTTTACTTTCTGTTCCTCCTCCATTCCCGTGGCAAATAAAAAAAAAAAAAAAATCCAGAAAAATAAGAATATCAAGGAAGGCCCAAGTTGCTTTTCTCCTTGAATATGATTGGATTGGGATTGGTTAAGATGACTCATGTCAAAAGTGGTCCAATCACATATCCTTCCTGCGTCCAAAGAGAAAAGCAACACACCCTGTATATAACTTACGACAACAACCCCAGGTGTCACATGATATCCCTGGAGAGAGCTGTGTGCCAGTCACTGAGAACACCGACGCAGCGCCCTCCTGCACTGGCACAGTCTCGCTTTTTCAATTTTAGCTTTCATAAAACAAAAATGAGGGGGAAAAATTATCAAACAAAATGGTGTGTTTCAATATCATGCATGGTTAAGCCAACTCTTTTCTAAATTACTCAAGAACATGGGTGCATCTCAAAGCGTAGGCTATAGCCTTCGAAGGCTACATTTTTAGGGGTCGTCACTTACCTCCATCTGCCAAACTAACATTTAGGGTTAGGGATAAGGATAATTAGGGTTAGGATTAGGTTTGGGGCAAGGTTTAGGGTTAGGGTTTAGAGTTAAGGTTAGAATTGGGGAAACCAATGATGACTTTGCTTTAATTAATGCTGTTTAACAAAGATTAAATGACGTCACGTCAGTTTGGCGGATGGAATTAAGCGACGACCCGAAAAAAATGCAGCCTTCAAATGCTGCAACCCACGCTTTGAGATGCACCCTATGGGTCTGGGATGGCAGGTTGAGTGGGTGGGTGGAGACTGGAGATGGGAGGGGTTTACCGTGGCACCGCCCCGAATAAATCCCACCATCGAAAACAGAGGGTTTGAAACGCAACTAAAATTGAAATTTGAAATATGAGACCGAAACAAAGAAAGAAATAAAACATTCTGACTCAACGGCAACAGCACGGCTGTGATTAAAGCTGATAGGCTAAGAGGACATTCTCCACTTTTTTTCCCTTTTCTTTTTTTTTTTGTTTTTGTAGTGTTGAGCAGGTACAGACTTCGGAATGAAATGTTAAGTTTGAGCATTCGTCGGGCAGCGGCCGCGACCATAAAAAAAGATTGTTGTTGAATGAGCGGATGTTCAGCGACGACTATCCACAGCTGCACTGATCCCTGGAGACCATTCTGTGTTCCGATGTGGTCTCTGGGCCTGGTGTCACAGCGATTCTGTCCACCTCTTTTCGCTCCTCCGTTTGCAAAAATCCTCCCATCTGGCCCTCAGGCTCCAGCTCCATGTCCTCACCGCAGTGAGGCGAGAGCGGGCGGAGAGCCGAAAGTCCACACCAGGAGCAGTCACTTAGCTGAAGACACCGGACCATGTAGTGCAACAGACCTACTCTGACCGTAGTAAAACAGGTAGGTATTAAAAGCAGTAATTATTTTTATAAAAACAGACACGCTGAGGTGTAGTGGGACGGTAGGTGGACGTTCGGGGAGGAAAGGGGGTGTTGGACCCAGCCTGTGGGCCCTGCATGTCCTCTGTGTGTCTGTGCGTATGTGCATACGTGCGTGCGTGCGTGCGTGTGTGTGTGTGTGTGTGTGTGTGTATGTGTGCGTGAGAAGTGTGAGAAATGTTTCTGGTAGTTTCGAGTCCCATTTCTAGGAAAGAGGGAGACACAAAGAGAAAGGGAGAGAGAGCTGTTAATGAACCACACTGAGACCACAGAGTGACACTGATACACTGCTCTGCAACAAACCACACACTGAACTACACACCTCTCTAGAACACACACAAACATTCATCTCCAAGATGCAGCTATTAATGTGGTCAAAACAATGTCAAAGCCTGAACACATCCACAGCCTTTCACTATACCAATCCCATCTACTATCATCTCATTCACATAGGTTGGGATGTCAAGCAACTGGAAAAAGAGCCAATATCACTTCCAAAGCCTTGTGTTTTCATTATTTCAAGAGAATTCGAATACAACAACTGTATTCATCAGCTTTCTCCTGTGGCTGTGCTTTTAAGTGCTTCATTTATTACTTAGGACTATTATTCTTTTTTTTTTTTTCCATAAAAAAATTTGGCATCTCCAATCCCACCCGAACCTGGAATGCCCAATTTGAGAACTATGTACAAGGCTCGCTCATATGCGATCTCGTGCTGCCAACTTCGAGAGAGCGAGACAGTTCGCGGCTCTCCTCTGAAGCATGCGCCTGTCAGCCCCTGCATCTTTACACTCATTGGTCGAAACCTCGCAAGTTCAGAATGAGGGCGGAGGATACCCAAACATGAGCAAGCTTACAATCTCACTGCCGAGCGCCCAGCTGGCCAACAGGAGGCGCTGAAGCAACGAACAAAGCAACTTTTTTTTTTTTAATTTTTATATTATCCCATCCCGGCAGTCCTTTCCCAGTTTGTTTTCCCTGCAGCGCAGGGCCAATCGTGCGCTGCTCTGAAAAAGCTGCTGACCACTGCGGGCTGGTACGACCGGGGATCAAAGCTGCGCCGTGGTAATCACTACTGGTCCGCAATGCGGCACCTTAGCCGAGTGAGCTTTAAATGCAAAGGTTATTGATACCACATAAAGCAGGTAGACCTATGAAATTTTCCACAGAAATCGAGAGACACACGTCGCTCACCCCTTCAGATGAAAACCTTCGCCAGGGCATCGGCGCCAGCGCTGCCGATGAAGGGCTGGGTTGGGTGGAAGGCCACGTCGTGGATCGCCTCATCGTGCTTCTTCCGGTGCGCCGTGATCTCCTGCACGCACGTCCTGTTCTCCAGTGTCCACAGCCGCACTGAGCAGTCATGGCCTGCAGGGGGCAGTGTGGAGGAGACTTTGAGCAGGCGGAACTCGGCAAAAGTTATACATGCCCATGTACTGGCCTGAAAACGTCCTTTTGCCAACCAGAAACAAGCATAACATACTCAGATCCCCAACCATGGAAAGGCTGATATCTCGCCTGGAAGAAAAACCTCAGTGGAGGGATGGACAAATGGACAGAAGGACGCAAGTATGAATAGGCACATCTACACAATAAGTTTTAGCCATATATTAAACTTAATGGAGAAATATTGAACGGTTTAGGAGTTCTGGCCAAGAAAAGAAATGGATACTGAATATCTGGCCAGCAAAAAAAAACGTGGAGAGCTGGACAGATGGGCAGGATGACAGAGGGCATATCTGCACAATAAGTTGTAGCCATATATTACATTTCATTAAGAAATATTGATCATTTTAGGAGTTCTGGCCCCAAAAAGAAGTGGATAGCTAAAATCTGGCCAGGAAACAAAACACAGTTAAGGGCTGGACAGATGGACCGGAGGATGGACAAAAGTAGAACAAGAGTCGTCAAAAGATGGCACGTCCCCCCCGGCCCCAGTAATCCAATTGCAGAAATCTCAATATAATCAAAAGGCATCAGTCTAGGACCTGATTAATACGCATAGCAAGGTTTGTAAAAAAAATATTGAACGGTTTTCGAGTTCTATCCCAGAAACGAACGGTCAGCGGATGGACAGACAGACGGACGGGTGGAGAGACAACCACATGGAAAAAAGGGCTATCTACAATATGGGATGCACACACATATAAAATTTTGTTGAGACTTTGACCGGCATAGGAGTTCAGGCCGAGAAGAGGAGCGTGACAGACAGGCGAATAGAGACACAGAGGAACACTCATTCCTATATTCCCATCCACTTTGTGGCTGGGGATAATAAATTAGTAAGTGCATTGAGACGGAGCACAAAAAATTTTCACTGCATTGACTGAGACTCTAGCACCCCCTGCAGATGGCCATAGGTATTGCACTTGCCATTCATTCGATGTTTCAGATCGCTTCTCCTCATGGCAACAGACCATGAATCCTGTCAGAGAGGAGGGAATTGTGGGAGATCATGGGACTTACTGCCAGAGACCAGGTAAGTGCCTTTGGGATCCGTGGTCAGGCAGGTGACAGCATCCAGGTGAGCCACCATAGAGTGAATCGTCTTCCCTACAAAGCAAAGCCGCAAAGTCAACTCTAGCTCTAGCTGAGAGAGAACACAGAACAACACTACTGCATTAATAACAGGCCATATGGGTTTACGATGTGTGTTTGATGGTGAGTGACAGAATATCTGTGCACACAAGCCTGCGTTTGAGAGAGAGAGCGTGTATTCGCATCTTTGCATTGACTTTGAATGTAATCTGACGTGCGAAAAATTTGTTTCGCGTCCAGTGTGAAAGCGGCTTAAAGAGCTGGTGTTACGGGAGTTACAGAGGTCACTGACCGCTCTTGTTGTCGAGGAAGCGGATGGTGCGGTTCTCGTGGGCAGTGATTGAGATGGGCTGAGAGGGGTGACTGACCACGCAGTTAATCAGCTCGCTGCCTGCAGAGGGCGACATTGAGAGAGAAACACACACAATTCAGGACATCATCTCCCATTGGCCTCTAAACCAAGGATACTGCAGCCAAGTGTCACCAGAGGTATTGCAGCCAACTAAACCTCTGGAGCCAAAAAAGCTAATTCCCCTATTAGAGTCCACGTAAAATTACAGCAGCAAAGTCATTGAATTTTGGATTTTCATTTAAATGTAACAAATTTATTAAAATCATTTCTATGATAACATTTCCTTAAACTAGATAACTTGGTCGCCACAAGGACCGAGTCGTGTATCTCCCCGATCCCCATATTTCGGACAAAATGGCCGCCGGCAGCCATATTGGACGTCCTTGAGCATTATCCAATCAATATCTTCGCCTGTGTGAAATTTGGAGAAATTCCTGTAATAATTGTGGCTTCCAGAGCCCGGAACAGAAGCTCTCTGCGGCGGCGGTAGCGGGCCCGGAACTAAACCGACCATCGTCATCGGGGAGATATAATTACATATAATCGCACTGAGCCCATTACTCTCCAGGGAGCAGCATTTTTCAAAGGCACATAGAAGACTCGTAGTCACCTCCTCCCATTGAGGTCTGCACTACCCATGCTCTGGTGCGAAACACTACCGCCAGCCTCCATTTTAAGCCCCTGACCAGCTCCCATAGGAATAATAAAGGTCTGTATAAACCCGCTCTTAATGCGTATTGATGACGCAACCTGTAAAATCTCAGTGATAGCACAGGGCCTTGAGAGACGGCCTTGAGTCCACAGGTCAGATCCACTCACTCACCCTCCTTGGTGCCCGTCTCCAGGACCATGATGCTTTTCTCCGTGTTGAGGTCGTAGAGCAGCGTCTCGCCCCCATCGAAAGAGACCACGGCCTGGAAGGGGGTGGAGTTGACGAAGGCCACTGAAGTGGGGATCCCGTGTTCTGGGTGGGGCAGGGCAGAGAGAGACAGAAGATTAGTGATCGGAGACATGAATGCCAAAGACAAAATTTTTTTCTGGAGCTTACTTCCTGTTCAGAAATACTGCTTACTAGCATCACTGCGTTAGCCTCCAGTATCAGCTCCTGCCACTTATTTCAACATAAGCCAATGGCATGAATGCAAAATGAATTTAGAGGCACTAGTTTTTGGCCGCAAGTGCGAATAGTCACAATAGGCGTTTCGTACGATCTCTTAATCTGTAAAATTCATGGAGCTTTGAGTCATTTTCAAAACAGTGTAGTATTTCGTGGACAGCTAAGTCCCTGTAACGTAATAAACAGACACTAAGCTACACTAATGTCCTTTGCAATACAGATAAAGCAGAGACTTATGGCCCAAATATGGCTCAGTTTTCTACAGCATGGTGGAACTTTCATGCTTCCAAAAAGCTTTGGGGGAAGTCAATGGGTCATGTCACTGTCACTTTGTCTATATTTGCTTTGTGGACTACGGTGCACTAACACAAACACAGACACAGACACACAAACACAAGCACACACACACACACACACACACACTCTCACCCTTCTCCTTATTGAAGACGGACAGGCAGGGGGCGGAATTCTGAGGGTCCCAGATGCGCACCGTCCCATCGGCTGAGCAGGACGCCAGGCGATTGTGGGCAGCGGAGTAGGCCAGGCCCCAAACTGCATCCTCGTGTCCCGCCAAAACACTGCTCTCAATCCCCGGGTCTACAGGGGTAAATATTCACACAGATACACACACATGGTCAGCAACAAAAACCACCAAAGGCTGTTAAACAGCAATAAAGACTTGCTTTCAGAACAGTTTCTTGCCACTCATCACCTTGCTTCTTGACAAATGTCTCCCTCTATGGGCCAACCACGAGCACTACCTCTAGGTACCAGCTAATCCCAAATTCATGCTTTGGGATTGTTGCCCCGATTTTCTACTTGCTAACAGTTTTTGAAGATCGCGGACAAAAGCCCCCAGATCAGAGATGAGTCTGCATTGGCTCGGCGCTCGCAAATGGGCGCTCGATTTCTATGCGTGAACTACATGCATGGTTGCAATCCAAAAGCTTGCCAAGAGCTCACTGATGCCTCACAGAGGCAAGAAAGATTTTGAACAGGCTGCATATCGGTTCGTGTTCAGGAGAAATGCAATAAGCTACAGCCAGTGAGGGCAAACACAGGTGAGGAGAGGGGTGGATTGGAGAAGGAAAAATGGAAGAGCACCAGAGTAAGCACCAGAAACCACATGCAACACGACAACAACTGAAACATGGCTACAGGAAGTGCTGCAGACTTCTAGGACCAAAGCAATGGAAAAAGGCATGGTATTGAGTCATTTATTATGTTGTTTCTCATGTCTTTTTATGATAAAACATAGTTCTGAAGACTTCAAGGGTTCCACCGGACACAATATTGTGACCTTTTTGTCACTGATCAGTCATGTAGTGTGCAAACCACACCGACAGTGAGTTGTGCAGCATGAAAAGTGATCCGACCACTTTGAAAGTCAAGCGGTGTGACCAAGGCATTACACATCAAGTTCCATTAGCACCTCTGAAGCACAATCCTTGCTTTGCTTCATAGGTGTGAAAAGAATCCTACTTCTCACGCCTGTTGTTCTGTTAACAAGACAAAATAATGGAGAGTGTACACTAGATAGTTGCCTAGCCCCGATGTGTACTATAATGCTCACATTCGGATACTACTTAAGATTCATCCTATCTGGCTGGATCTTTCTTTCCCAAGACCATTTTTTGTTGGGAGCGCACTATGAAATAGCATCATACTGTCAGTGATGGACAGAACGCAGATTCCCAGTCGAGCTGCTAGCCTGGAGTACTGACCTCCAAACTGAAACAATCAGTCTCAATAAGAGCTGCCCCATTCTGCCCCAATTCTCAGGGGCAGCCCATTAGTATCCAAACATGAGCAACACTAAAAGGAAGCTTGTAGACTTTCTGAGCCAATTTAAGCGCACAGAACTTCATAACAATGTCTGTCGTTTAAACAGACTCCCTCAAACAACTCAAGTTTTACTCTAAACTCAGTCTTCTCATGTGAGAACTGCCAAATAAGTACAGTAATTACCGAAAGGTAACAGGTTTTTTACACGTTCAGTTGGTTATTGAAAGTGCTGCGAAACTGACATCACATATGATGGCATGACGGGCAAGAGACCGCTTTAAGACTGACCGTAGTTGTCGTAGGGGTCCACATTGAGATCCGGAATCTTCCAACATCGAACCGTGCCGTCCAAACCTCCACTGAAGCAGGACTCACCCTCCTCACCCATGGCTAGAGAGAGCACCGCCCCGCTGCAAGCACATACACACACAAACACACACAAACACACACACTGCGTACTGAGAAAACACCACAGACATGCATCCATAAAGGCATTTCATGACGGACAACAGTGTTAGCTGCATAACTCTGCATTGTAAAGTTTGAGTAAGTTCTTGTTTGGATTTTTGAGGATTCTGGGTTTCACCCAGCGTCTTTGTCCAGCTAAGTCAGTAACACAAAGTTCAGATACGCCCCACAGAGGGCTGCAGAGAATCAATTTACCAAGCGCTGCATCTAACCATGAACACTGCAAGCAAATGCTTGGCACTGAACTGCAATTTGAGCTGGGAGAACAAATACAGAATTTTAGCAGTGAGAGAGGAATGTGATTGGCTCCGAGTGAGTGCGGGCAAAGTCTGGTTCAGGCCTACAGAGGTGCGGAATGTGATTCTTCATGGCGATTCTGGATCTGGACTCACCTGTGGGCCCTGAAGGTGTAGACTGGCTCAAAGTCCAGAGCTGCATTTCTAACAGGAGGAAATCAGAGAGACCGTGAGATGGGGACCCAGAACGGCAGTAAGGTGGCAACTGAGGAGAAATGCTAACTCACACTCGGCTGTACTCCGCTATGATTTTTTTATACTTTGATATTCTGGTGAGTTAAGTAATCATATCTTTTGTACAGAGAATGTGGCTTGACTGTCAATCTAAAATTTGGACATTGCACTGGATGGCATTGAGAGATGTCACAGGGGCAGAACAACTAAAAATGCCCCTACTGCCCATAAATGGGGTAGCAGCCTATTTTTAACCCTGAGTACAGAAATTCAGCCATTTAAATATTGTTCTGTGGCCCCACATCAGCGCTGATTGGATGCGTGGCAGGATGTGATGACCCAGGGACTTCCTGTGTGCGTGGCGTACTTCTTGGAGTGCATGGCTTTGTTGAGGTTCCACAGCTTCAGTGTGCCGTCCTCGGAGGCGGTGAGCAGAACAGCCTGGCTGGGGTGAAAGGTCAGGGCGCGGATGGCGTCGAAGTGGCTGCGCAGCGTGAAGCGAGGGTTCCAGGTCTTCTTGAACTCCTCCCGGCTGTCCTGCAGCTGCGCAGACACACGAGACGCAGCACGTTACTACACCTAAAACAGCTGCGCTTCTGAACGCCTGTATCCGCAGTCTAGCTCTGGCCCATCTGCGCTTGTGTGAATCTGCAATCTCTCCTAGTCCTAACTGTCTGCATTTGGACCGCTCGTAATCCCGGCCTCTGAACGGACTTAAGCCTGTCTTTTCTCCCTGTATATTTGCCGTTTCCTCTTTGCTTGATTTATTTGATTGCATTTGATTTTATGCCTCTGCCTGAGCACTTCGTCACCAGCGTCTGTGAAAGGTGCTATATAAACAAGTGTTGCCACTAAACGTGGCCATGTCCCCCGCCAGGTCACAGAAATCGCCTGGGGTCGGCGTATCACACTAATACACATTTAAGCCAAAGATGAATGAAATCGGTGAAACCGTTCTTGAGATATCGCGTTCACAACAAATGGGACGTGACGGACGGACGGACGGAGCTGAATACTATGTCCCCCGCTCCACTCGCTACCGCGGCGGCGGGGGACAATAAGCTTTGCTCGCTTGCTTGCTATCCCTAAACCATCCACATTTTATCTGCATCTGCAGTCCGCTTCCGATTCGTCTGCGTTTGAATGGTCTGCAGTGACTCTGAACCATTTATAGCAACAGATCGCTTGAACCATTTGCAATCTGCACCCACAACCTACAACCTGCATCACAACCCACCGTGCGTGACTGTATGTGCTACTCTACAGAGCAAGCCAAACCCTTCCTCCGAAACCGCATGTCTGCTCATCTGTATGAGTCTAAGATTTAATATGATTTTTACGGGGTAATGAGTTTCATGATTTAAATCATAGTTCTGGCTATAAGTGGATATAATCTACCTAGTGCTCTAATGCACTTGGATATTCATTTTACCATCTTTCTAAACATAGCCAGGCCCGAGATACTGTTACACAGGTAGCATGTCATTGCAGTAAGTGCATCTGATTAATGAAAATAATGTCATATAAAACTGAAGTGAAACTGTGCGAACCCAACCATGCAGCCCATCCCCGGCTTCATTACAGAACCGCGCAGAACCTGGACGGCTGGTGGACTCACTTCGATGGTGAGGTCGTTGTCATTGGCGACAGTGAGGTCGGCCAGCTCGCCAAGGTTCATGTCTCCGCCCCCAACAGCGTCAAGGATGAAGACATCGGAGGAGAACCCAAGAGCACCCCCTAGTGGATATGAAAAGAACAATAACTTTGATTAGATCCTTCAATAAAAAATAGTTGCAAAGCCACTGCGCCCGCTTGGCCAAACATGGCCAAAATGGAACGCCCCCGATTGGCCAAAGTATCGGTCCGATTCGGCTCAAAATCGAACTTGGTCTAGATCTTATGACCATATATACACATATTAAATATGAAAAGGATCGGTGAAAAATTGAAGACGCTAGAGCGCAGACAAGCCAAAAGTTTACTTACTTACCTACTTACGCACGCACGCACGCACGACAGACCACTACTAAAGACCCCGAGCATAGCATAAGCCCCTTGGGCCTTTTGGCCAAGCGGGCTAAAAAGCAGTTTCCAGCAGCTATGCTTTATGCAACTATCCCCAGCACAGATACAAAAGGGGAGTAAAGATGTAACCGCTATTAACATTGTACATCGTAATAACAAGTCAGTTACATACTGACTGTGCCATTACCAATGTAGATATTACATCTGGTGCAGTGGGTGAACACATTCGCCATAGGGGTAGGAGAACTGAACACACAAACATAAGGGGGGGAGGGTCACAGGGGGGCCTTACCTTCAGCAGAGCGAGACTGTCCCGGGACAGTGGGGGGCGGGGAGGGTTTGGGGGGGAAATCGGACATCATGCCCTGCAGCTTGTTCCTGCGATTCTCTATCCCACATAGAGAGGAGACAGTGATCAACACACACACACACACAGGCAAGCATGCTCACACACACTGAGGCTCACAGAACGGACAAAAGACACCAGTAAACCAGTCAGAAGGACAGAGAAATGAAGAGATACAAGAAGGAGACTCCCGTACACACGGACGTCGACAGACACAGACGCATTCATTCATCACTGGCATTGCAATAGAGGCTGCACAGACAAAGCATAATACACACCCAAAGAAGTCTGAGAGACTCGATGGACAGAACACGACCACAGAGGCCACCATGTCAGATAGAGACCAAGGAAAGCACAAGATACAGAGAGCAGGATGGAGCTGCCAGCAGATGGACAGTACAAACACAGACAGGCAAACAGAGGGAGAGAGTAAGAGAGAGAGAGGGAGGGAGCCTAGAAACTGACAGAAGAGACAAAACACAACCACAGCAGCGGCCATTTTCAATTAGAGGGAGGCCACAGGAAACACAGTATCAGAGAGATCTGAACAGAGCTGCAAACGGACAGAGAGACAGCAGGACAGACAGACCAGAGGATAAACAGATGGGGGTGCGGTGCGGTGATGCTGTACCTAATTCCCGGCCATCCCCGGAGATTCGCGCCTCCCCCCTCCCCCCCCCTCCTCCCCCGACCCCAGGAAGTCAAATTCGCCGAGCGCGTCCTCCGAGTCATCTTCATCTTCCTCATCCTCAGGGTCCAGATCTGCCGTCATGGGCTCTGCACCCAACTGAGAACACACACACAAAAATGAGCATATAGGACAAACGCAGCAGTAGGCGGAGTCGAGCAGTCCCTTATAGGGCTTTTCCACTAGCACCTACTCGGCTCTACTCAACTCGACTCTACTCTGTTTTTAGGGTTTTCCATTAGGTGATAGTACCTGGTACCAGGTACTTTAGTACCTAATCAGCCGGGGATCCAAGCGAGCTGAGTCGAGCTGAAAATGTGACGTCAACAGACTGCGGGCCACTGATTGGCTGAGGAGTGATGCTTGCTACGATGACCGCTTCCACGTTGAGGTGGTACTCAATTGTATTGGAAAACGACCGAAACAGAGTAGAGTCGAGTCGAGTCATGCTAAAACTGTGTAATGGAAAAGCGGCATTACTTTCACTCGTTGCTTCTTGTTCTTGCGCGGTGCGTCAATGCAGTCGGTCGCCAGGCCCTGAAAGTCATCCTCTTCGTCACTGTCATCTTCATCCTCATCTTCGCAGCCGTGAAGGAAGGGCAGCTTATCCAGCACAGAGCCGCTTAAGCGCTCCTTAGAGCTCTCCTTCCCAGCATTCCTGAGACACGCACACACACAGTTGCGTGTGAAGACACACATGTACGTACCATGCACTGTATATAAAGATGGACAACACGTCTCCACTTCCTAGCACTGTACAAAAATGGAGCCAAAATATCCCTCGTACGGACGCTGCCATCTTGCACATTTAGAGCCAGAGTCCACACAGTAGTGATCGGGGGGGTTGAGCCGCGGTATCGAGGTCCCACCCATACACCCACCCCACTCGTAATCACAGCCCCCTGAACATTATGCGTGGCTCGCCCAAATGGCTCCCTCTGTTTGCGGTAAACACTAGGTGATATGCACAGCCAACAGTCTGGTTCTACTGCAAATAAAAGCTTGTTAGATTGGTACTTTTCCCAGTTCAGTCGTATGATGCTAAAACACATTTGCTGCTGTCCTCGCCTTTGGAGCTTAGTTGCTTAGCCGATGTCCGGTACTAGCTAGCTAATGCATTGTCTCTGGATAAGTGGCTAGCTAGCTACATCATACAAACCTATTTAAGAACACCAAGCTAGCTAACAGTTTGAAAACACAGTACATAGAGTCTATGGCTGAATAGATACCCCAGTACCATGGGTTGTAATGTTAGTTCTAACTAGCTAGCTACCTAGAGCTAAGCGTGACTCCACTGAATCTCGATTTACTATCCTTAGTTAGGTAGCTAGCCATCAGTTTTTTAGGCCACTTATGCTAGCAACGAAAATTTATTGTGGAAAGCCCTTTGCTCGGAATATAACATCATTGCAAAGAGTAGGTAGCTACATTACGTTATGTTCAAAGTAACAAGCTTTTTACCACCGATTTCTGTTGCTATCTACAGTGACTCATTATAAAATGTTGCAAACCTTCCTAGCTAGCTAGCTTACTGTACCTTTCTACAGTATTAGCAATGCAGCAAAGAGTACATGACCCCATGTTCAGGGCAAAGACAATCAATGTTTACAATCAATTTTCGACGGACTTGCAAATCACCATGGGTTATACCGAGTTGCCAGGGAACTTGTGCAACTTATGCATGTGTAATGCTAATATTAAATCGCTTCTCTTGATTGTTGCACTCCAGCTCTGCAGAATTCCGGAAATAAATCAAGAGGTGACGACTTCTCTAAGAGAAGCTGTCAATCATGACTTTACACCCCCTTTTTATTGTAACAAATTACTACACAAAACAAAACTTAGCAGAAAAAAGAACAATCGACCATATATCAGCACGGTAAAATGACAGAGACCATCTTCGGAAAAAGCTTATTTAGCACGAACTTAAATATTTCAGTGAGGCTGATGTCCCATCCACTAACATGGAGGGGGTAGGCTTATATCTTGTACTGCAGCCAGCCACTAGATGGCGATCAAAACGATTTTGCTTCACATTTGGGGAGCTGTTCGGTTGTCCATCTTCATATACAGTCAATGGTATACATGTGTGCACTCACAGAAACACACGGATGAACGAAGGCACACACGCTCCAAACCAACACACAAACAATGGTACAAACATTCACATCCATTACATACACAAACGAGCGTTAAATATTCAGATCCCCTGCCACGGTTTTGGCGTTCTGGCCCGGAAACAAAACGCGACTTAGAATGGACAGACAGACAGACAGGAGGACGGACCAATTATGAAAAGGCACATCAACACTATAAGATACATCTATACATTAGATTTGGTGGAAAAATGTTGAACAGTTTAGAAGTTCTGGCTCGAAAGAAGCGCTGCAGATAGACGCGAATGGACGGCTAACGCTCATTCCCATATTCCCCTTCACTTAGTGGTGGGGAATAACAAGCAGAACAAAAATACAAAATATTTATAGGCACGCAATAGTGCAGTAGAAGGTGATGGTAGAGGGTCAGAATAAGGTAGAAGGTTCAGTTGAACATTCCCTTCACTCTCTCGTTCCCTCCTTCCTCCCTCTTGACCCCTCACCTCTTAATCTGCTCCTCGATCTGTCGGACCAGCAGGGACTCCCCGGCCGCGTGTGGCTCAGGTTCGGGGGGCGGGCCGTTGGCCTCCGGGCTGCTCCTCCCCAGGAGGGATCGGACTCGTTTCGAGCGCATGTCCAGGATGGTGTCCGAATATCCCACCTCCTCCAGGTACCTGCACAGACACAACGGCTCCCAGTGTAAACACTGCATCTAATGATTTGGATCTCTGAGAGTACCGCAGTCAGGGAGCGATTTTTGCCATCCTTTAACTTGTCCCATGTCTTACTTGCGTAACAGCTGACGTCCTTCCTTCCAGGACATCTGATTGGCTGGCTCAGCATCGGACTCGGCAGGCCCATTGGGAACTGCTGGGGTGAGAGAGAGACAATCTTGTAATTGGAGATTTAGCGTTACTGTTATTAACTTTCATGCCAACAGAAGCATCCTGAATTGAATTGACAGTCAGGAGACGGAGTAACACAGTCGCCCAGAAATGTCAAGACATTTGGCGCTACACTAAACGCCCATCTTTGTCATCCCTGAGACCACACACCAATCTGAAAAATATAGCAGGTTCCGTAATGTTTGGGAGATATGAAAATTTGTCCCAAACAATACAGAACTCTGTATATCCCACTCTATGATAATAATGACTGTACTCAGCAACAGTGCAGAACACACACTGCCTTCACTGATGCACAGGAGTTCACATGTTCTCCATATGTTCACATGGGTTCCCTCCAGGTACTCCAGTTTCCACACAAACTGCAAACGCATGCACGTTCGGCTAATGGGAGACTCCGAACTTCCCACGGATATCAGTGTGAGTGAACGGTGTGTGAGGAGTACATTGCTTTGATAAGAGTACGAAGACTGGCACAATCTAACAAGTGTTGAAAATGCAGTTAAAACGTAGACAGACAGACAGTTAGTCAGTCACTCATCAGAGCACAGTGATTGGCTGAGCCCTGACGCAGTGCGATGAAGTAAAGACGGGACATCACCTGGCTCGGACTCAGTCTCTGGTTTCTTCTCTCCAGGGTTCTGCTCGTTTCCGGCCTTCAGTTTCTGGTGCTTCGCCCTACGGACAGATGGACAAGCGTCAGTCACAATCTCGCGCCGCAGCGCCCGTCTCCTATAACCGCTACTCGAGGCATGTACACTCGCGCGCAACAAGACATTACGCCATCTTCCCTTCTACCCTTGCCTCTCATTCAATCCCCACAACACTCACTGTGTTACCCCCAAGAGGACTCACACCATCTCTTCTTATAAATACAGCGACACTTTAAAAAAAATTTTTAGTTCTGTACTCAAGCACTTTGAGCTTGAATGATGGTGATGAGTTCGAAGTACAGACTGTCAGCTTCAATTTGAGGGTGTTTTCACCCCCATTGGATGAACTGTTTCAGACATGACAGCACCTTTTGTACTCCGGCCATGGTCCAATCCACTAATTTTAATGCCCTTCCCCAATTCCGCTCACCACTCGCACACAGGGCAGGAATCCTACTGTAAACAGGAAGCTGTACACTGGCCAATCAAAGAGTGGGCTGCCCAATTCACTGGACATGTATGTGAAGAATGAAATATCAGCCCTTTGACCATCCATTTGGCGCAAAGGAACGAGTCCACAACACTAAAGACTTGGCGCAACAAAATCGCCAACAATGCAGGACATAAACCCAAATCTTCCCATTTAAAAAAATTGCACCACGGGCATTTGGAATAGAAATCTCCAGTCATCACACCTATGCCAAGTTTCAGCTTCATCAGCCTGATGGTTAGGAGAAAAAGATGTTTACAGAAGATAGAAGTACTTATCGGCATGGCATAATGACAAAGGAGAAGCAAAAATCAACAAGAGTCATCAGAAGATGACACATCCCCCCGGCCCCTGATTATTTGCGAAAGTCATGTCAATCCTACACCTTCAAAGAAATTCAAACAAGAATGTTGAGGTGATTTTCCTCTGGAATGATCTGGAAGTATGTACTGGCAACATCTACCAAAGACTATGAACCACATGTTGACAAAGGCAATAAAAAACAAGGGTCATTAATGAACAGTGTTTTAGTTCTGCTCCGGAAACAAACCCAGCCTGCGACTGAGTCCAAATCCATGTCGCTTCCATGGAAAGGAAAAAAAAAAATAATTTCAGAAATTTTAAAATATGAAAAGGCACCACTTCAGTACTTGGGTAATGCACATACAAAGTTTCAGAAAGATATAATGAACGGTTTTTGAGTTCTGCTCCGGAAATGAACCCATCTCTGCACGGAGTCCAAATCCAACTTGTTTTCATGGAAACGAAAAGTAAAAAATTTTCAGAAATCTGAAAATATCAAAAAGGCACCACTTCAGTATGTGGATAATACACATGCAAAGTGTCAGTGAGATATATTGAACTGTTTTTGAGTTCTGCTCTGGAAACGAACCCATCTCTGTACAGAGTCCAAATCCAACTTGTTTCCATGGAAACGAAAAAAAAAATTTTTTCCCAGAAATCTGAAAATATCAAAAGGCACCACTTCAGTATGTGGGTAATACACATGCAAACTTTCAGAAAGATATCATGAATGGTTTTTGAGTTGTGCTCCGGAGACGAACCTATCTCTGTACAGAGTCCAAATCCAACTCGTTTCCATGGAAACAAAACAAAAAAAAAAAGAAAATTTTCAGAAATCTGAAAATATCAAAAGGCAACACTTCAGTATGTGGGTAATACACATGCAAAGTTTCAGAAAGATATAATGAACGGTTTTTGAGTTGTGTTCCGGAAACGAACCGCTCTCTGTACAGAGTCCAAATGCAACTGGTTTCCATGGAAACGAAAAAAATAAGATTTTCAGAAATCTGAAAATATCAAAAGGCACCACTTCAGTATGTGAGTAATACACATGCAAAGTTTCAGTAAGATATATTGAATGTGATGTGCACCAAGTCCAGATTCGTTTCCATGGAAATGGCAAAAATAGTAATCCTGAAGTTTCCAAAGTAGCAAAAGGCACATCTAGACTATACATAAAATACATGTACAAAGTTTGGTGCTGACATCTTACATAGTTTTTCAGTTCTGCTCAGGAAACGAACATAGTGGAATTTGCACTAAGTCCAGATCTGTTTCCATGGAAACGACAAAAATAGGAATCCCAAGATTTCCAAAGTAGCAAAAGGCACATCTAGACTATACACAGAATACATGTACCGAGTTTGGTGCTGATATCTTGCATAGTTTCCGAGTTCGACTCCGGAAACAAAATGATTACAGACGGATGGACGGACAGACGGATGGACAAGGCGATGCCTACATCCCCCCGCAGCACTGGATGACGAAACCCATAATATACAGTGGCAATAAAAATTATTCAATCCCCGTTGCAAATTAGGTTTACTGCCAAAATTTACAAACTTTCAGCTGTTTGCAATGAACAACTCAAACAAGAACAATTTAAATGGCTCAACACAACAAAGATTACAAGTGGCTTCTCCACATTCAACACAAAATGCCACTTTTAATGACTGCTGCAGGCTCAAAATTATTCAACCCCTTCATGACAAGCATCTTTAATAACTAGAAAGTGTTTTTACTCGTAAAAACAGATGTCTCCCCCCTTTTCACCATGTAATCCCTAAGCACACAACAAATCTACATATCAAACACATATCAATGATATTAAATTATTTGTGTTTGTAAATTATAGTTGATTGCCTAAGAACAATTTCACTGTTATATTGCATATGAAATGCATGAATGAATGAATAATGAATCCCAGAGTTTTGTCTGGTAAATAAAGATTGTAACAAAGGCTAAATCCAAGAAAACATACATAATATACAAAAAAAAATTCATGGTGTTTTATGAACTGTACACACGGAAAGTCTAAAGTGTTGCCATGGAAAAGGAAAAATTAAAATTGAAAATATGTAAAACCAAGAAAAGGCATGTGCACATCTGCAAGATAAAGAGAAGCAGTATACCAAATTTCATTAAAATGGGTTGTTTGAGTGTTCTGCTCTAGAGACCAAAAAAGTACCCCTCAAAATGACAAAGTCCAAGTTGTTGCCATGGTTTCAGCAAAAAAATAAAATTGACAATAGCTCAAACTCCCAAAAGGCACATCTAGATGATATAGAGAAGCTTTATACCAAATTTGGTTGAAATCGGTTGAGTAGTTTGAGAGTTATGCTCCGGAAACGAACCCTACCCTTCAAAAAGACTAAGTCCAAATCGTTGCCATGGAAACAGAAAAAAATATATAATTCATTATATCTGAAACCCCCAAAAGGCACACTTGCATGATATAGAGAAGATTTATACCAAGTTTGGTTGAAATCTGAGAGGCAGTTTTAGAGTTATGCTCCGGAAATGAGCCCAACCCTTCAAAAAGACTAAGTCCAACTTGTTGGCATGGAAACAGAAAAAAAACAAAATTCAGAAAAATCTCAAACCCCCAAAAGGCACATCTACATGTTATAGAGAAACTTCATACGAAATTTGGTTGAAATCGGACCAGTCGTTTTTGAGTTATGGTCCGGAAACAATGGGAACGCCAACGCCAACGCCGACGGGAACTCAACCAAAAACAATATGACCAACCCTTCGGGGGGGAGACATAAAAAAATAATTAGTAGAGCACCCTTTTGCCGCTATGACCTGCTGGAGATGTGATGCATCGGCAGACACCAGCTTTTGGCAGCATTCCCAAGGAATCTTAGCCCAGTCCTCATGGACAATGGCCTCCAGTTCACTAATATTCCAGGGTTTGCATGCAGCAACTGTGTTCTTCAAATCCTACCAGAGATTTTTTTAATGGGGTTCAAGTGAGGCGCCTGTGATGGGCACTCTAGTATCTTCCCAGACTTCTTCTGAAACCAGGTCTTGGTCGATGTTGAGGTATGCTTAGGATCATTATCCTGTTGGAAGGTCCCATGATGCCCACGCGTCAGCTTCCCTACAGACGGCATGACGTTTTCTCCTTGGATATCCTGGAACTTGACTGAATCCATCTTGCCCTCCACACTTTGCAGATTTCCAGTGCCAGAGGAAGTAAGGCAGCCGCAGAGCATCAAAAAGCCCCCACAATTCTTCACTGTAGGCAGGGTGTACTTTTCACCATATGCTTCTCCATTCCTCCTGCAGACATACCACTGATTCATAAGCCTGAAATATTCGAATTTTGTTTCATCACTCCACAGAACAGTATCCCAAAACTTCTGTGGCTTATTTACATGGTTTTGAGCATACTGGAGCTTGTGCGTTTGGATCAGTTGTGGTGTATGTCTTGGAGTTCGGGCATGGAGAACTTCAACATTTAGTATGCCCCCAACTGTGCAAACTGAAACCTCAGTGAGTCCTGCCTCCAAGTCTTGTGGGTCTCCTGCAGTCACTCGAGGGTTTTTGATCACCCGTCTCCTCAGGAATCTGGTGACAGCCATTGATAGCTTCCTCTTTTTGCCACATCCTGGTACTGTAGCCACTCTTCCTTTAACTCTGAACTAGCGAACTATGCTTCCAACTGTATCTCTACAGAAATTCAGTGCCTGTGCTAACTTTTAGCATAATTTTCCTCGTTTGTGCCAGGCAATGATCTCCTCTATTAGCTTTTCAGACAATCCTCTTGACAGCCATATTTCTAATATGCAATCAAACGACACTGTCAACAAACCCCTAGCGAGTGCAAGTATTTGATATGTTCTATCTCAAGCAAACCTGATGCAACTAATTAAGCTCTTGATTAGCTGCATTAGGTGTGCCTGACACAACACCTGATTTGCAAATATGCTCTTAAGACGGATTCTATTCGGGGGCTTGAATAATTTTGAGACTGTAGTGCAACCCCAATTCCGAAATAGTAGGGACAGAGTGTAAATTGCGAATAAAATCAAAACGCAATGACTTTCAAATTACACCAGCCAGTATTTTATTCAAAATAAACCAGAAATAACATAGAAAATGTTGAAACTGAGGAATTTTACAATTTTTATCCACAAAATGAGCTCATTTCAAGTTTGATGGCTGCTACAGGTCTCAGAAAAGTTGGGACAGGGGCCTGTTTACCATGGTGTTGCATCCCCTCTTCTTTTTAACACACAGTGGAGGCGTGTGGGCATTGAGGAGACAAGTGTCTTGAGTTTAGCCATTGGAATTTGATCCCAGTCTTGTTTAATACAGGCTTCCAGCTGCTGGAGAGTTTTGGGTCTCCTTTGACGGACTTTTCGTTTAATTATGCGCCAAATGTTCTCAATCAATGAAAGATCAGGACTGCAGGCCGGCCAGTTCAGCACACGGACTCTTCTACTACGAAGCCATGCTGTTGTAATAGCTGCAGTATGTGGTTTTGCATTGTCCTGCTGAAATACACAAGGCCTTCCCTGGAATAGATGTCATCTGGAGGGGAGCATATGTTGCTCTAAAACCTATATATACCTTTCAGCATTCATGGTGCTTTTTAAAACATGCAAGTGTCCCACACCATATGCACTAAGGCATCCCCATACCATCAGAGATGCTGGCTTTTGAACTGAACGCTGATAACAGGAGGGGTGGTCTTTCTCCTCTTTAGCCCGGAGGACACGACGCCCATGATTTCCAACAAGAATGTCAAATTTGGACTCGTCTGACCACGGGACTCTTTGCCACTTTGCTACAGTCCATTTTAAAAGAGCCTTGGCCCACAGAACATGCCGGCGCTTCTGGATCATGCTCAATAATGGCTTCCTTTTTGCATGATAGAGTTTTAGGTGGGAACTGTGGCTGGCATGGCAGACTGTGTTTACAGACAGTGGTTTCTTGAAGTATTCCTGGGCCAATTTAGTAATGTCAATGACAGAATCATGCAGTGGCGTCTGAGGGCCCGAAGATCACGGGCATCCAGTAAAGGTCTTCGGCCTTGTCCCTTACGCACAGAGATTTTTCCAGTTTCTCTGAATCTTTTGATGATGTTATGCACTGTCGATGATGAGACCTTCAAAGCCTTTGCAATTTGACGTTGAGGAACATTGTTTTTTTTAAGTATTCCACAATTTTTTTACGCAAGCCTTCAAAAGGTTGGAGAGCTTCTGGCCATCTTTACTTCTGAGAGACTCAGCCTCTCCAAGACATCCCTTTTATAGCCAATCATGTTACACACCTGATGCCAGTTAATGAATTACTTGCTAAATGTTCTTTCAGCTGATTCTCTTATATATTAATTGCTTTTTCAGCCCTTTTTTGCCTGTGTCCCAAGCTGTTGCAGGCAGAAAATTTGAAATAAGCTCATTTTGCGGATAAAAATGTTAAATGTCTCAGTTTCAACATTTGAAATGTTATCTATGTTCTATTGTAAATAACATACTGGCTCATGTGATCTGAAAGTCATTGCATTTTGATTTTATTCACAATTTACACTTCGTCCCAACTATTTCGGAATTGGGGTTGTAGTCATCAAAAGTGGCATTTTGTGTTAAATTTGGAGAAACCACTTGTAATACTAGTCGTGTCAAGCCATTTAAAATGTTCTTGTTCAATCTGTTTATCACAAACAGCTGAAAGTTTGTAAATTTTGCCAGTAAACCCAATTTGTAATGGGGGTTGAATAATTTTGATTGCAACTGTACGTTACAACTAGTCTTGCTCAGCAGCCACATACCAAATGTCAGCCTGATTGGCACAAAAATGCCTTACATAGCAGAAATAGGCATTTAAAAAATGGCTGCCCGGCAGCTAAATTTGAAATCACTTCAGAATGCCTCAAACAATGTTTGGTGTCCTCATGGGAAGGAACATGTATATAAAGTTCCAAGTTGATCTGCCAAACGGTTTTGGAGAAGATGTTTACAGATGAACGATGAACAATGACCAACAAACGACGACCTACAAATAACGACCGACCAGAAGGCCATGACATGCCATGAATCCTGCTGCCTTTCCAGTGACTACAATAGATTTTAGGAGAATACTATGAGGAATATGGAGAAAGAGATTTTAAAGTGTGCACGCTCAAAGTTATTCATGCATCTTCTGAGCTAGACAATCTTCTTGACTTAGCAATATGATACAACCGCGTAAGAAGTTGGCACAAACAAATTAAGATGACGTTAATACTAGGACGCTACTAAGTACTTTCGCTGTTTCTTAAAGAAAGCAGATACTAGCAGCGAACGAGCTAACGAGCAGTTTAAATGTGATAGAGCTAGTTAGCTTGCAATTCCTATGATCCATTTTAAGCATTACGAGCAGTTTTTATTGTAAAGCAATCATTTATACTGTACGAATCAAATTAATCGCCCGATGCGCAGGACTCAAGCAGCAGTCGGTAGCGGTTCCATGGTTTCGCTCATGAACTTCTGAGTACTACTGCGGACTAATTCAGAAATATCCCTTCTCCCCTCGTTCCTCCTCCTTGGTTTGAGCGCCAAACTTGTTTATTTTTGGATCTCCATCACATCCTCCAACGTGAAAATGGCCAGGCCAAGCGGGGGAGGGCAGTGCATTTCTGAATTGGGCTGCAGCCCATAGGCTCCCTCCACCCCCCATGTTTGGGCATATTTAAAAAATTGACAGTTTGACATAATGGAAGATAAAATAATAATATTTTGTATTTGGTGGAATATCATTGACTGCTCAAGTCTGTGATCCATCTCCAGCCACTGGGTATCTTCCCTAGTGATGCTCTGTCACACCTGTACAGCAGTCGTCTTCATTTCCCCTCTGTTTCAAAGAATTTTCACCTCCAGTCTCTTCAGCATGTATCAAAATCTATGTTCATTTGGATTCAGATCCAGTTATTAACTTGGCCATCAGAAGCAACATAACAAAAAATGTATTCCACCTCTCCTTCCCTACAGAACACTTCCCTCTCAGTGCTCCTGCCAGGACCAAATACAAATTTCCAATCAACTTACACTAATTTCAGCATATAGCATTGCAATTTAAATGGAAGAATAAACAAGTTTTTGTAGTCACAATGAATGGAAGCTTTGTCCCAAACGTATTATTACATTTTCCCTTTGCACTTCCGCCATTCTGAAAATAGGTACGCAGTCCGCAAGACACTTGGCATTGCATTTCTCTGCCAACAAAAATGACTCCAAACCACACAGCTTAAGTAGAAGCCAGTAAAAGAATGTTCACAGAAATCATGGATACTTGCAGAAGATCATGGTATTTGTGCCTAGGCCTAGATCTCTGACAAGCATCGCCAACAGAACGATTACTCTGTGGGTGACCATATAATCGGCGTATCGCATCTAAACAGCTTTGACAAATTTTGAGGCCTGTACCATTTTATGGTGTAAAAACAAAGAAAAACTTCACCCAAATGTTAATAATAAAAAGCAGGAATTTCAATAGCCTGTATAGGGTAAGCCGATCGGCTGGAAGTACTGCCACTCATCGCACATTTTGGAGGCGTGTTCTCTCATGTTTTCTCAACACCCACCTCCAGCTCTCGCTTCATCTCTCTCATTCTCCCCCTCACCTCTCCTGTTTGAGGGCGTATTCCAGCATCTTGATCCTGCGCACCAGGTCCTGTTTCATGTTTTCCTGTCCTTTCCTCTCACCCTGCAGAAAAGCCACCTGCGCCTGGGGGCAAACACACAGGAGGAAGGAACTTAAGTGAACACATCCCTGCTTAAACACACATAAACTCCAGTGTGCTCAAACAAACACTGTAAACCTGTACATATCCTGAGGGAAATGCACACAAGGTTCAAGGTTTTTTTATTGGTACCCAAAGGTAAATTTGTGGTGCAGACAGGAGATACGGCAATCCAAAATTACATCAGAAGTTAAAACCTTGGGGGAAAAAAAAAAGTAAAAACAGAAATTCACAACAATAACAATACAATTTCACAAGACAATAATGCCCAACACTCAAAAGCATGCATCGATAAAAGTGCTCAAGCGCTTAAAGTGCTACTGGTGGGCTACAGATGCTACCGTGTGCTTATTTCATTCAATGGTGCAATCGCTGCAAGTACAAAACAAAGCGAAGCATACACACACATTCTCACATGGAACATCAGTGCATGCATATGAGCGTGTGCATGCACACACACATGAAGAAGAAATAAGCGCACATATTTCCAAGAAAAAAGAACTATGGACAAATTAGAGAGGATAAACTGCAGATTAGCAGTGAAGCACAAAATATAGGGCAGTTAAATGTACATACTCCATCTCTCTCTCTAGAAAGGATACACATGGGACAGTTGACCTGTTCTCATTTTTTAACATGAATGCACACAGTGGATTTCAGATGAAGCTACGCTAGTCTTAAAAGACTCACTTAGGCCAACCAACGCTTACACGCATGCCGTATGCAAAAATACACACATGCACACTCGTTTACGCAATGATCCCACACCTCACAGTGAGGAAAATAACGGATGAACACAAACGGTGTGGTTTCCACACATTACGCTGCTTATGTGACTCAACCTCAAGACAGCACGTTCTCCATAAAGTTCAACAGAATATTTCATACACAGTTCCTGTTCGTACAGAGGTAGGTGTGGATGACTGTCTGACTGGCCAAGCCAGAGCAAGAACTCAATAATGTAGGGTTTACCCAAAAGCATTTCCAAATTTGTAAATACCCCATTTTGTTATAAGGATTACAACACTTTATAAAACAGTAAGAGAACTCCACATTTGATACATTTTTCCTTGATTAAGAGCCAGTTTCTGTAAAATTCAGGCAGTGTGAGATACACCGTATCACAGATTTTGCCCAAACTTCTTTTGAAGATATATCTATGGTAGCCATGGTAGCAAGTAGAGATGGGGAGAGCTTGCTAAATTGGTAAATGTATAATCGGTGCAAAATTAAACGTTTAAACGGTACTTCTAGTTATTTACTAATTGCTAACGGCAATCACAGTAATTACCTATATTCTAATAAATGGAAAATGATAAAATGTAAATGTATTTTGTTTAAGCAAATATTGATTTTCCTAAACGTTAAAGCTCCTCGTAAACGTTTACACATTTATTTAGGCGGTACATCCCTAGCTGCAGGCAAGGAAAAACATCTTTTCAGTTCTCGATATTCCTTCAATAATTTGGGGATTTGATTAAATAAAAATGCGTGAAATTATGATTTTTAAGTGCAAATTTTTCAGTGAGCCCTACATCAAAATAATCCCAAATACGGTAGCGCAAGCTGAAGTAGTTACTGTGGTACCAACTTTTTGTGGGCGACTTGAGGTGCAGCTCACGAAGGGCAATGAAAATCACTACTTTTGCCATTTTTGTATACTTTTGTGGGGTAATTTTGAGTTGCGTCCCAAGAAGTCCATCATGATTCATGCATGAAATGATAGCATAGTATGCATTAGTATATGCTTGAGTGGTAGTTAGGGTGGGTGATTTCAGGCGCTTAGATATGGGGGGGAGGGGGGTGCTTTAAATCAGCATGAATGCAAAATTGGCCATTTCCGCAGCTTATTTTCTCCTGTCAAATTCAATAAAACTTAGTTATACAAGATATATCTAGTACCTGCCACTAAAAAAAAAAAAAAAAAAAAATCACCAAGGAGTCATAAATCCTTTGCAACACATTTTCTTGGGAAAATTTGCCCGGATTTTTCCGCTTTTCACCCTCATGCCTAACAATTTTCCTGGGTACATCCTCAGTACCTCGTCACTATTCCTGCCCAGTTCTACAACTTAGTCCTAGTTCTTAATTTTTAAACAATTATTCTGGGATACTCACGGCCCAAAAGTCATGGGAGGTGGCACCAGTGATGAAGAAAGTGAAAAGCCACTCTCCGTATTTTCTCAAAAGCATCAGCCAAAAACCAAATCATATTCTGGTCATGCCGACAGTTATTGGATATTTGCTGGGCGAGTTAGCGATAGTAAACCTTTAAAGCCAATTTTAACCCCCCCAATCACTGACATTTCAATTTTTGGCACAGTAGCATATTCATTTACATTTTTTACTCACATTATTCAAAATCAGCTGCCACTTCACTACTCAGGGCTGTTGTCAACTTCGCTGGTTCTGGCCCAGGCAAATGATTGGTTCAACCTTGCATTCTAAAGTCTTTATCCAATCACAGCCCACAGTAGATTCTGTGCATCCAAAGCTTAGGCTTTGTTTTATAACTTAGGCCACTGATCTCATCTTCTAGAATTTTCCCCAATATTTGGTCATGGAGTTATATATCCCTTTTGAAATGTTTGTTGATAGAAATCTTTTTTTTTTTCCCCCCCTAGGTCTTAGCTGTGCCACTGATGCCAACTTTTTTTCCTGATGCCAACACTTAGACCAGCCAACTTTGATGGAAAAACCGACCTCAGCTGGTATTCTGTTTCATAGTAAATAATGATGGACCAGGCTCGGGGCAATGGTGTTTTCACTGGCCAAAATTCACTGAGACCAACCCAAAATGGGTAAATGGTATTTAGATTGTTTACCAGGATATGTCTCAGAAAATTGCAGATAACGGTTGGCATGACCAGGGTTTGACTTCCGTAGCGGAGTACTTATCACATTTTTCATCACAGGTGCTGCTCCTGATAAACTGGCACCCGGAGCATTCCGGTGGCGCAGTGGTTAGCACTGCCACCTCTCAGCAAGAAGGTCATGGGTTTGACTCCGGCCTGGGGCCTTTCTGTGTGGAGTTTGCATGTTCTCCCCGTGTTTGCGTGGGTTTTCTCCGGGTACTCCGGTTTCCCCCACCCAGAAAAACATGCGTTATAAGAATATTCCTACCAGCACCCCTGACCAAGGAACTGGGTTAAGAACTGTAGTTGGTCCCCGGGCGCTGCTCTGTGGCTGCCCACTGCTCCTAACTATAGGATGGGTCCAATGCAGAGGACAAATTACCCAGTCAAGTACTATATCTTCAGTCAAGGTTCAGTCAAGTACTATATCTTATCACCAATAATCATAGAAGAAGAGAAACAACTTCTTGGTTTTGACTTGCAGTTGAGAGGATTTACTTCGTTTGAAGTCGTGAGCATGCGCAGTAATCGTGATGCAGCTCCTTTAGATCCCCCTGAAAATGTTTATCAGAAAAGGTTCAATGTGCTTGGCTGTCCCTGGTGGCCAGAGAATGAATCACCACCATCATGATCTTCTGGTTTTTCTGCATTTGGCAAGAACAGTCCGTCTAAATTTAGTCAAAATTGTCAACAGATATGGTGAAGACTTTTCTTTGGCTTTTCCACCTCTCTCCCCCTTCAATCACTCCATCTTGGGCTTGAACATACTTGTTCCCAGATGCTCTCCCTCAGCCTCATGCTCCTCTCACTCTCTCCCACAGCCCACAGACACTGTGAGGAGAGCAGATTTCACAGCTCATTTCCCTACACACACACACACACACACACACACACACACACACACACACACACACACACACACACACACACACACACACACACACACACACACACACACACACACACACACACACGGTCCTGCCAGTAAACCTCCCTGTTCAGCCGCTAAACATCTTTTACAGTTCAAAAATACTGTCCACAGAACACACCCTCCACTCAAAGAGCCACAAAGTGTGCATTTTAAGAAAAGGCACCGTAAAGCTCACAAAGCCACATATGGCCGAGAGCGACGACCAATCTAACTGGAAAAACTGAGTAGGGCGAGCTACTGAAACAAACTTTAATACAGCAGCACACTTATTGAACTGGATCCTTTCACTGATGCATTTGCTGTAAAAGGCACACGCACCTCTGAAGCAGAATTAAGCTGGAATTCTGCCTATACAGGGCACAGCAAACTCCTGTTCCTCTTTGGTACATTTTCCACATCATGTATTTGGTGAAGTATGTGGTGAAATGGAGTTAATCGATGTCAATTATAGCGGGACGGCAGGCTCAGTTGGAGGCAACAGTGGGAGGAGGAGGAAATGCATTTTTGCAGGGGGGGATGTTGGGACCGGTGAGTGTCGTTCCTCCCGTTCTTTTCCAAAAGACATGCTGGGACCTGCGATCGCCGCCTGTGCCATCCCACAGCATACCTGCGGGCTGAGTGCGACCCATCAAGGCCCCAAATCACAGCCCTTTCTCCTCGTGACTCATAGCAGCAGGTTCCTACTGGCCTCCACACCTGGGACCAAACGCCCTGTGATTGGTAGGGCCAGGTTTTCCCCAGCTACCCATTGGCTGAAGTGTAAACTGGAGTTTCTGAGACTTGCTAGGATTGTTAGGGAGACCGTTTACCACCCCCAATATTTTCCAATGCTTAAAAGTGTCACACTATGCTGTCTTAGATATCAAAAATACTAATAGTAATACTAGTTTCTAAGGCAATTCCTGGCCTGGCATTCACTTCCGTCTGGACAGTCCGTTTTGAGTGAGCGTCACCTCTATGACAAGCTGTGTTCTGATTGGTCAGCGCACAGAGCTACCATTCCCTTACACCCTGCATCAACAGAGGGCTAGCTACCTCCATTTGAGTACGACTGAATACCTCTACTTTAGGGTGGAGTTTGTGGCTGGTGACACAGTTGCTCAGATTACAATATGGGCAACAAACCAGCCCCAAACCTAATAGTTGCACAACAACCATATAAGGCAAGACTTGGTCACAATTGGACAACATACTGTTTGATTTGTGGACTGAAAGTAAGCTGTAGAATTCACCACCCAATTCCAGACCTGGAATCTTTGTTTACACACATTGATCCAGTGCTTATTCTCATTCTAGCGATCATTACTTATATCCATTATTCCCACATACAGCTCAAAGCACGCAATGCTTTGTCTAGGTTCAAAATGATGATTATTCACAAATTCTTACAAATGTAATCCACTCAATCAAGACAACAGCGGGCCCTGCTTGGACAGGATGGAGCAATTCACGGAAAGAAATTGTCAGAAGGCAGAGACGGGGAATGAAGACATTAATTTCAATCCCATGGTTCCAGAGAGCCATTTCATCCAAGCTTTAGCATTACAGGAGCATTTGCTCCAGAAAATGTACATGTACTAACTGGAAAAATAATTAGCACCTACTACATAAATGGGGTGCATAAGTGTGCTCTGCTTTCCAGCACGCTCAATCCTCTAAAAAAATGTTAGCATAGAGCCCCAAGTACTCAAGGATAAGCCGAGAGGGAGAAGACATAAAAGAAAATGGGAAGGTTTCATCCATCCCTTCAGTGGCAGGCTTCCAAACAAATAAAAGCCAACAATGCATCTACTGATGATGATGGTTAATGAGGTGAAACAGCCAATTCCACACTGCATCAACCACAAGAGAACAAGCATTTAATAAAGGCCACATTCAGTTCCACTGAAAACCAAATCCCATCGCCACAGAAAAGCCACTGCCTGTCAGTATAGCTACAACAGAGCGATAGAACTTCATAACAATCTGAGGATGCATCGCAAATCTATTAAATTGCCTCCACGTTTCCCTCACTTGCTTCTTTCTTTTTCTTGCATCTTAGTCGCTCCTACCCAGGATGCATGGAAAAACGTAAGGAAACCATGCGAGCAGAGAGGAAACAAGGAAATTTGTTTTTTTAGAAAAATGAGACATCCTATCCACCCAAGCGTCACGTGAAGGGATGTCCATTTCTGACAATGGGCACGCTGCTGGGTCTGCTGCCAGCGTCCATCATCGCCGATTGAAGTCATGGTTGGAAGCGCTCTCGTGTATCCTATCTCATGGCTCCTCAGAGTGGTCTCCTCGCTCCTTGCAGCAGAAATAAAAACTGAGAAGGCCACAAAAACAACTTCCGGTTCAAGCGAGCATTGAAGACTGAGAAATATTGAATAAGAAAACGGAGATGCTCCCTGAGCCTCGAGGTCTGGCCACATTTCCTTAGGAAAACTGGACCTGAATATTAACAATTGGTAGCAAACTGGTATATAGCCAGGAGGTTGCTGATTTACGACTCACAGATTCTGTTCTCCTAAAAAATGCACCACCGTACATTAAGTTAAAAACGAATCATATTTTGATGGTAAGGAGTGTAAAGTTTATAATGAGCTCTAAGTAACTGAACAGGTTTAAAACTGATTTAACGTTTCCGCAGATGTAGACGCCGGCGTCCGGAAATTCCAAAATTTAATTCCAAAACAATTCTGTAATTGAATTTCCAAATGTCTTGCTTCACTTGAATAATTTTCAAAAATCTCTGTGACACAAATCCTGAGTTCTAAAGTTTAAATAGGCTCATGCACAACAGGAAAAATTGGCAAAATTTTGTATTCTGCGCAAAGGGGTTAAAGGGGAGCCCAGGTCAAACCTCAAGTAGATTTGCCGAAAAGAGCACACTTACCTACCTACCTCACAAACTTCTTAAAAGTGTTATCTGCACAAGAGGAAACAGCAAAAAAATATTCAGTTCTTCGTGGAACTGCGCGCCGCCAACGAGTCACAGTTGCAGGAGTTCGGTGACGTTTTGGTGGACTGCATGTTTGTTGGTTGATTGATACTTGTACTTTTTCGGTTGTGAAATTTTCCACCTTGATACTCGCCATCCATTTCTACAGAGCCCAGGAAGTGCAATGACATGAAAAAAAAAAAAAAAATATATATATATATATATATATATATTCAACAGCAAAGAGATAAAAGTTGTTCCTACAATTAGGTTAACTTGTGGCCACAAGATGCAACTCATTCACTCAATTTAATTAACTTGTATCCACGATTTTGTTAACAGAAACAGAAAAAACGAATAGTATCTCGTGGCCATGAAATGTATTTTTCCATGTCACTGCACTTCCTAGACTCCGTAAATTTCTGTAAGAGTTCAGGATTTTTTTTCCCCCAAGTCCAGTAGGTCATGAAATGTCTTCCCAGGTCACTTTCCACCCCGGTTAGAGCAGCCGTAAGCCCGGAAAAACGTCACTTTCCTGTGTACTGCATGTAAGGGATAGTGTACGGGTCTCTCGAGATTTGGAAAAAGTTGACCACAGAAACGTCACAACTATGCAAGGGGGAGGTCGTTGTCGAAGGGGGAACATGTCCCCTCCAATATGGAGAAGACGACGCTTCTGCTAGTGCTACATGGGTTCTGCTTCCACAACTCTTCTGGGTTATCAGGGACGGCTTCGTAGGCGAACTAAACCGTCCGCCCACCCACAACCGCATGGGTGCAACCCCTAAGGGCCCGCTTGTTCCATTTTCACATTTTGTTAAAAATGTCACAGTTTTCAGCACCAAACTGTGCTTTATTCAGCCAATTCTGTTACCATGGATTCAATAATTGGTAAGTGTCACGACTCTACCATAGCCTGTGCCCACACCAAATATCAAACGAATCAGTTGAAATTTGTGGCCTATAGAGCTTCCACAAGAAAATCTCTAGGGACGCAAAAATTTCAGCATGAAATTGTGCTTTATTCCGCCAATTCTGTTGCTATGGCAAGCAAAATCGACAGCTGTCGTAACCTGCCCATAACCTGTGCTCATACCAAATATCAAGGGAATCGATTGAAACTTGTGGCCTGTAGAGCTTCCACAAGAAAATCTTTGCGGACGCGGCGGCAGAGACGACGACCATGAATCAACAGTAGCCACTTGACTTCGTAAAAGGGCTACAATAATATAGCATATTAAAATTTACTGAATGCTCTTCTCAGGCAACTCGACTTGCGGTTTGACCTGGGTTCCCCCTTAAAACAGAGTATTTTTTTCTGAAGCAGAAACGAATAGTGAAGGACCCATTTCTCACTCTAATCAACCCACAAATCAGGCACTACAAGATCTACAGCTGTTTCCTCAGAGTAAAAACACATCTTTGTGATAGTAGAATAGGCATAGTAAACAGGCTTCAAAATAAGTGAGGTCGAGATAGACAGAGAAGCGCGAGGGAGGATCTGAGCACTGCATGTCTTAATTTGAAACATAAGTAATCAATGGTAAAGCTACACATTTCGCAGCACATCAGTCTTACCGGGCAAACTACCAAGGGCATCATGGCCTAACCTCAGCTGGCATTTCCACAGTACACAGAAATTAGCGCATGGGAAATGTTTAGCATTGTAAATGAATTCAACTCCCACTCTAAGATGAAGCAAATAACGTTAATTATCACATGACAATGGCACATTAAGACCTACAGACAAACTTTGCACAGTAAGCGAACAGTCAGTTCTTATGGTCGACGTGTTGGATGTGGGAGAAATGGGACCCGAGTGACTCTGACAAGGGCCAAATCATTATGGCCCAACGAGCTGGTCAGAGCATCTCTGAAGTGGCAAGACTTCTGAGGTGCTCCCTGTCAGAAGATGTGAGTACCTGCTGACAGTGGTCCAAGAAGAGACGAACCATAATCTGGAGACAGAGTGTTGGGTGCCCAAAGCTCATTGATGCACAAGGGCGATGGGAGCCATCCTGCCTGGTCCCAACCAACAGAGGGGCTACTGAGGCACAAACAGCAAATAAATTTCATGATACTTGTGTGAGGAATACATCATGACACACAATACATTGTGCTTTGCTGTGTATATTGCTCAGTAGCTGCAGACCAGTCATTATGCCCCTTCTACACCCGAATCTCCGTCAGAAGCACCTGCAATGGGCATGTAAGCTTCGTAACTGGACCTTAAAGCAACTGAAGAAGGTGCAGCAAGTCCCATCTTCTTTACGTCATGTGCATCCGCAGGGTGCGTGAGCACCATTTACCTGGGGAAGAGATGGCACCAGGATGCACTGAGGAAAGACGTCAATGTGGTGGAGGGAGTGTGAAGCTCTAGGGAACGTTCTGCTAGGAAACCTTCGATCAGGGAATTCAAGCACACATCCCTTTGATGGAGCTATTTCGGTGGAATAAGGGAGACCTACACAATATTAGACTGGTTATTTTAATGTTGTGGCTGATGGGTGCATGTGACAGTGACTCAAATTCAATAAAAGAGAATAAAGCCAATCACACTCAAGATGCAAAAAGCATTGTTTCAAAAATTGGTACAAAACAAAAAAATCCAAGAATTATATGACAAAGCCATCACATGCATAAGAGCAGACATGTTGTTTTCAAATACAAAAGGGACTACCAGCTTGTTTGTTTTTGCTCACAGAATGCCCTTGGCAGGCGTCATAACTGACTTAACATTAGTTATCTGACTGTCATTGAATATAACCAGACAATAGCATATATTACTTATTTTCTGATGAATGCATCTGAAAAGGGACCATGGTATAGCAAAGTCCCTGAGGCCCAAATGGAGAAAATGCAAATAAATGTGCTACACACTGCACGAGCATTTTTTGCAAGATAGCCACATCGAGATCAAGTAGGAACAAGAGCTCACACAAACACCACACTTTTCAACTGGCATATTCACAATTTTAAAACACAAACACAGAACCAAATCTCAAAAGACAAATCGAGCCCTCAAAGAGAGCCTGGACTCTCTCAGTTAGCGCGCGCCTTTGAGTCGTATGTAAAGAAGACAGTGCTTAAATATACAATTACCAACCCCTAATCGGTAATCTGCATGTTACCCAATTATCAAAGTTATTCCTCTGGAAGCCACAACCTTTTAAAAAAGGTACTAGAAAAGCACAGAATGCAAATATCTCTAAGTGGAAAAAAAAAAAGCCATGTCAACCACGTCAAATAAAACTAGGACAACATATTTCGGTGGCCAGAGAACAACCAACATAGATGACTGCGAAAATCAAGAACATGCAGACATATTTTTCCAGAAGAATTCAAAACATATACTCACCGAGCGCTTCATTAGGTACACCTTTTCGACTGCTTGTCAACGCTGTTATCTAATCAGCCAATCACATAGCGGCAACTCAATGCATTTAGGCATGTAGACATGGTCAGGATGATCTGCTGAAGCTCAAAGTGAGCACCAGAACGGGGAAGAAAGCTGATTTAAGTGACTTTGAACGCGGCATGGTTGTTGGTGACATACGGGCTGGTCTGAGTATTTCAGCAGCAGCTGATCTACAGGGATTTTCAAGCGCAACCAGCTCTCTAAGGTTTACAGAAAATGGTCTGAAAAAGAGAAAATATCCAGAGATCGGCAGTTCTCTGGGCTAAAATGCCTTGTTGATGCCACAGGTCAGAGAAGATTGGCCAAACCGGTTCAAGCTAACAGAAAGGCAACAGGAACTCAAATAACCACTCGTTACAAGCGAGGAATGCAGAAGAGCATCTCTGAATGCACAACATGACGAAACTTGAAGCAGAAGGGTGGCAGCGGCAGAAGACCACACCAGGTGCCACCATAGAGATATATAATAGAACCAGAGAGAACGAGGAAGTACCTTTGCTTCAGCCAGTCAGCATGTAAGCTTCCTGCTTCCGCATTTCCCACTGGAGACAATTTTGTGGCCAACGACGCGGCGGCTCCATAGACACCAATTGAAAAGTCCGCATTTTTTTCTTGCCAAATAAAGCGAAAACAAAAGAAAATGTATTCGGTAATCCTTCATTATTTTGCTCTTTGTCTGACGCAACTGTTCAATGTTTTCAAGAGGGCCTGTAAAATAAGAACTGATACTTAGTGCTTGATGACAGCTCGTGCACGAGTTTGGTTGTCCAGCTGTTGCTCTGACTGCAGCAATTCAACGAAAAGAGTGAAAAGTGTGTGCGCGTTCCGGATTAACAGCGATGCTCGTCATTTCCCCTTGAAAACATTTGCCAATATGTACAGCCGACACACTTCCTTGGCCATTTGCGCTGTGTAATCAGATTGGCAATCTTATGAAATGGTGCCAGAAATAAGCACCCATGGAATGCCATTTTTATAGATGGCATCGGTCACTTCCGTACTTCCTGGGCTGAGGTAGCTAGCCTAGCATCTCCCATTGAAAGTAATATGGGTGGTACTTCCTCGCTCTCTCCAGTTCTATTATATTACCTCCATGGGTGCCACTCCTGTCAGCTAAGAAGAGGAAACTGAGGTCACAATTTGCACATGCTCACCAAAATTGGACAATAGAAGATTGGAAAGACATTGGCTGATCTGATGAGTCTTGATTTGTGCTGCTACATTCAGATGGTAGGGTCAGAATTTAGCATAAACAACATTACAGCATGGATCCATGCTGCCTTGTATCGATGGTTCAGGCTGGTGATGGTGGTGTAATGGTGTGGGCGACATTTTCTTGGCAAACTTTGGGCTCCTTAGTACCAATTGAGCATCGTTTAAATGCCACAGCCTACCTGAGTATTGTTGCTTACCATGTCCATCCCTTTATGACCACAGGGTACTCATTTTTTGATGGCTACTTCCAGCAGGATAACACGCCATGTCACGAAGCTCAAATCATCTTAAACTGGTTTCTTAAACAAGGCAAAGAGTTCACTGTACACAAATAGCCTCCACAGTCACTCGATCTCCATCCAACAGTGCACCTTTGGGATGTGATGGAACGGGAAATTCGCTTCAAGGATGTACAGCCAACAAATCTGCAACAACTGCGTGATGCTATCAATATGGACCAAATCTCTGAGGAATGTTTCAAGCACCTCGTTGAATCAATGCCATGAAAATTAAAGGCAATTCTGAAGGAAACAGGGGGGTTAACAAACTCGGAACAAGCAAGGTGTACCTAATGAAGTGGCCGGTGGCTGTATAACATTCTATGTGGCACATTGCCTTCACCGACGGCTCCACGGCATTTGAGATTGTCGTCGCGATAAAAATCACGTGATAAGAATCTTACTATTCACAGGCTTTTCTTCCGAGCCTACTCCGCCGATCAAATCCCACAAAACATTTTGGCTAGGACCCTCCGCTCATTTGACAAGCTATCACTTTTACACCAAGTTAAGCAGGAGGCCTGCGGTATATCTGTGAGAAAATGTCAGCTTTATCACCTTTTCCGTCTGACCAGGTTTGGTATATATATATCCAGGAGTGGGGAAACTAGCTGGGCGGTCTTATCGAATTAGCCTGCAGGATATCTTGCAGCTGAACGTCGTGCACCACAAAGAAAACTACTCCTTGTGAAATTCAGATGCATTTGACTGTTTTACTGCAGTATGCGCGTGCAACTTTATTGGCACTTTTCTCCGATAGTCATGCAAAGCAACCGAGGCCATCAAGCCATGATGAACAATCCCACTCTGCATATTTGCTTTGGGCCATGAGGTAACTGCATTTCCCGAGTGGCAGTTCTCACGGTTTGTGTTAAGCATTTCATAGGCTACTGCGAAGCGAAGACTACACAGTGAAGCGTCGATTGGAGACGACAGACTGCTGCGAATTTCGCTCATACCATAACGACCCATGCGCGTCGAAACTCTGAAGATGCTTTCACACCGGACGCGATACGAATTTTTCGCACGACAGATTACACGCGAATACACGTCTTTGCATTGACGCGAATATAATCTGTCGTGCGAAAAATTGGTTTCGCGTCCATTGTGAAGGCGGCTTGGGTCATTTCAACATTTTCCATCTTGCTACATTGTAAATATATAGCAAGCTAACAAGCCTCACTGTCGTCATAACATTGCACCGCTACAACGCTGGTGTAGCAAGTTGGTTGCAGCTAGTCGTTGTGCAAAGGCTACAGTGTGTAAAACTGGCACAGCAGAGTCACGATCTTGTCAAAACTAATCCAGTCCGAAGAATATCGGTCAATAACTGCCTGTCGCGATTTTGCGTACTAGTCGACATTCAATAAGACAACAAATTACAGCATTTGTTAAGCCTACCCTGAGTTCGTCCCTCTCGGCCTCCCAGCGATATTTCTCGGCCTGGAAGCGCCCCCACTCATACTGGATGAAGTGCAAAATCCCAGGCAGTGAGAGGCCCGCTTCGCCGTCCTGCGGCTCCCGTGGTTGGGAAGAAGCGGCCATCGCCCCAGCTGCTGCTGCTGCTGCTGCCGCCGCAGCCGCTGCAGCCGTAGCTGGCCCTGGTACAGCTTTTGGCCCGTTCGGATTGCGCCCCACGCCGCTACCTCCTCCCGGATTTGGATTCGTTCCGCCCGCAACGCCACCGGACCTTTCTCCGTCCATTATCTTGTAGGAGCTGTCACCAGGACCGGGGGTTGGTAAATCTGGGAGAATCACAATAACACCCCCTCTCCCAGAGTATTAACCACGGATTCTCGTCCTCGCTCTGTGCCTTTCTTTCTTACTCGCCAGAGAAATGCAAGCGTCCGTACAGAATGGCTGCCAAATAGTGATCTCCCTGAAAACACACTGAAGCCAATGTAGGGATGTGTTACCAGCCGTAACCAGGGCGGTAGCTTCCTGCCATATTGTGATCTCACGCGTTTCCTGTGTTCATTTCCGAAGCAGCCAGGCTGGGACAAAAAATTTCGGACTGCGCCTTTGGATGAAAATAGAAAGAAAACGGGAGGTTACTTGAGTGGAAAGTGTGTTTTTTCCCCCTCCTCAAAGCTGTGTCAAGTATGTTGTTTTATGTATATTCTTCTGCGTCCAGACAATGAAAAGTACTCACTGTTAATTGTTTGAACGCTCCTCGTTTTGTAGCGGATTTTTATAGCATAACATTGATACCTGAATTGCCAGCCAGTTGTCGGTTATCCACACGAAAACGTAAATTGCCTTCTCGGTGTCTTGAAAGGATCCAAACGCGAAGTGTTGACGGTTAGAAAGCCACCTTGCAAGCTTAGGTGTGCGGCTACAAGTATATTTGTCGGAAATCTTAGATCTGTGTTGAATGTTTTGCTTAAAAAAAGAAACTGCTTTTTATTTGACAACACTGGAATGTCTCCAATATCTTGTCGTTTATGCAAAACGCAGCTACGTATGACTTGGCTAAAACGACCGAGATGTCCCAAAGGCACTGCAACATGTTATCTGACCAATTTATATGTTTTGCGCATTCAGTTCTTTTTAAATGGCAAGGGATAAACCTAGAGAAACCTAGAAAACCATAATGCATTTGCATGCATGTTTATTATTTGTATGAGCAATAACAAATCGATATCCTATTCATAAAAATATCTCCTGCGCGGGGTTCTAGAGTTGAGTCTTCAACAGACGATGATGGCAGTTGCCTCCTTGTCCAACTAAAGCCAAGCAGGTAAAGCAAGGCAGGTGCTCGTTGGTAGATTGTGACACATATTATGTGCCTTTTGTTGCCATTTGCGATTGCTTCTTGTAGTTTTCAGGTGAGTTGTTCTTGGAAAGTTTGTTCAAATGTAAGCTAATATATTTTGGTATGTGAGATCTGAGATATTTATCAAACACTGCATTCTCCAGCTTGCACATTTGATATGAATTACACTCGAAACTGTTGCCAGACAGCCTACATGTTCTGCTGACTGTTACATAATCCCATATATTAGGACTGGAATTCATGTCTACACACTTCAACCTGTCATGGTGCTTGCATGACCCACTGGTTTTTTGAGGCCAGTGTGACAGCCCATCATCTGTTGCTACAACACAACCTTTTTGTGTGCCCTTTTCACTGTTGCCTCTTATGTTCTCCTCCACCCAACAGCTGCAGCCTCTCTGTCTTCACCACATGCTGATGGGGTCCTGAGATGAAGAAGTCTGCTCACCTAGACGGTGCCTACCACATCGCCCAATGGAAAATGTGCAATAATCTGCAGCAAAAAGTTGGGGCGTTCTCATGGGAGTAGACACCAAAAGTAACGCCTCTAAGATGACGCTCCATTAACCATGTCGAGTTCAGATAATGCCATGGGGTTTCAGAATTTCATGCAAAAAGTCAGAAAGGGGTCCGCAGCTGCTCTTTCTTACTGAGGGCGCCGTTTGCATGCAGCTGTTGGAAACTTGAGTCCAGCCTCTCTCACCCTGCGTACATCCTTTTCATCCTCTCCTCAGCAGACAAAATAGAAACGATGTACAAAAGGTCCCCCTAAAAGGTGCGGTGTGCTTTGACCCAAGCTTGAGAGACATCATTCTGTGTACTGCAGCAGGGAAAACGCAGGGGACGCAATGCGAGTGAGCTTTTGTCAGGGGCTCCTAACGGGAGCCATCGCCCTGAATTTGCTGATCCTTTACTACGTGTCTCGCGCACAGCAGCAGATGATGGAGAAGCGCCGGGACACTGGGAAGGCCTCCCTAAAAAAGGCAGCCCTCCCATTGTCAGGGCTAGGGGGCGCTGTGGGCCTGGCAGGTGGGGGCATGGTGGCAGGAGGGCCTGGGGGCGGGGCTGGAATTGGTAGTGGGCGGAGTCCTCGAGTGACGGTGCTGGTGAGGGATTTTGAGGATTTTGAGAACTACGTGGACGAGGTGGCCCGTTCGTTCTTGCGCCAGAGGCCCGACCTGCCCTTCCTGGCAGTGGCCGACGCCCCTCCCTACCCGCCGCTGGCTCTGCCTGAGGGCTCTCGTCTCCTGGTGCTGACGCCCAGTCCGGATCAGCCGCCGCAAGCGCATCGGCCAGAGTTCCATGTGCTGACGGAGTTTGTGCTCCTGGTGCCGGATGGCGTGGAGCTGGACCAGGGCCGGCAGCTGGAGCGACTGATCCGGGAGCTGGAGGGCGAGGGTGGGGGGCCCGTGCGGCTGGTGGGGGCTCCAGTGCTGGCCCGCTCGGCCGTGCAGTGCCTCCACCTGAAGGTGAGCCTGCGTGATTGGACCGCTACCTACGCCCAGGCCGCGTCCGGGAGCAGCGGGAGCGTCTGCAGTGCCTTGCGAGGAGACGCCGTGGTCCTCATCCGCTCGGAGGACCTTTTCAACCTCTCCACCCCGCTGGCGCGGCCCCTCTTCCCCTCTCTCTTCATCCAGACCTCCCTTCGGGGCTGGAAGGTGAAGCTCCTGGAGGGGCCGCCCTTCTCCGCTAGCCGCCGTCCACTCTTCAGTTCCGCTCACAACCAGTGGAAAGCCGACTCGCGGCTTCGGGAGGCCACCTCCCGCCTCATGCGTGAATTCGGTATCAGGCGACTCCTACACCCCGATGGGAAGGAGCAGTGGTTCGGCTGCAGTAAGGAGACGCCCCGCTGCTTTGGGACGGTGCATGACGACACCCCCGAGTACCTGTACCTGGACCGCTGGACGCCGCCCTGCTGCCTCCGAGCCCTCCGCGAAACCACTAAGTATGTCATCAACATCCTGGAGAGCTCAGGCGTGCGCTACTGGCTCGAGGGGGGCAGTCTTTTGGGAGCTGCTCGGCACCAGGACATCATACCCTGGGACTATGATGTGGACCTGGGCATCTACCTGGAGGACGTGCCCAACTGCGACTACTTGAAGAACCTGGATGCTGGGTCGCTGGTGGACGCCAACGGCTACGTATGGGAGCGGGCGGTGGAAGGAGACTTCTATCGGGTTCAATACAGCGAGGCGAACCACCTACACGTGGACCTGTGGCCCTTCTATCCACGCAACGGCGTCATGACCAAGGACACCTGGACTGAGCACAAGCAGGACGTGGAGTTCCCCGAGCACTTCCTGCAGCCACTGGTGCCCATGCCCTTCGCCGGCATCACTGCATACGCTCCCAACAACCACCGAGCCTTTCTGGAGCTCAAGTTTGGGGAGGGCGTCGTCGAGAGCCCGCAGTACCCCAACCCAGCCAGAAAGAGGCTGGACAGAAGTCGAGTGTGACCGGGGGAGAGGGGGGTGTGGTCATGGCTAGGACACGGGGAGGGCCTTAGCCAAGCAAGAGTCATTACAAGTGTTGCACAATTTCGTAAAACCATGCCTGAAAAGTGTTGGTGAACTGAACCACTTAAAGGAAAAATTGAATAAACTGAGGTTATTTATTGGATTTGCATGTCAAGCGAACTTCTCGGTCTACTTACTTGTATTCAAAAAAAAGTCAGAAGTGGTAACTCATGATTGAGTAATCTGTTCTTCCTGAAACCTTGAAAACTGGGTATGTGTGACAGACGTAAAGGCTTTTGGCCCACAGTTTTCCTCGTCCTTAGCGCAAGGCTACGTCATGCTCATGTATCTTATGGACATGTGAAGTACAAACACATCCACTCTTTTTTCAACTGTAAATGCTGCGCCTAGCCGTGTCTTTATCTGTATGGGAGTGCCTAGGTCTCTGTCAGTAGAGGATAGTTAGCTAACGGTAGAGAATCCACAGCTGGACCCCCCTCTTAAGTTTAAGGGGAATGTTTTAACCCTTCAAGTGCTTATCCCTGCTATAGTTAGGCAAGGCGCAAAATATACGAAGCAAAATTTCATATTTCGGCCTTCACAAGGTCAACAAATTTGTCAGTTTTTAGTTGGCAAATTAGTTGGCGCTGACCTTCAGAAGGGTTCGCAGGTACCTGTAAGTCCCTCCTGAAGGTCATTTGTCAACTAAATAATGAATGATTACTTTTGGAGGGATTGGATGAGTAGAAATTAAGCTCTTTTGGGGTTAATGAACGTGCGTTTCTGAAAGGGCCCAAATTGGTATTTCATTAAAAAATGGATTGAAACTTCAATTTTTTTCTTGACTAAGACAAGTATTGATCATCTCTGTTTGTAGACACTCAGTTTGGTGCATTATCCTGTTGCAAAAAAAGGTTGGCAAATGTGTAATTGCCATTATTTTTGGTGGAAGCAAAGGATTTAGAATGAGAAACAGATGTATGTTCGACTGCAAATTTTTGCTCTTTGTCTTCCTGTTTGTGTGCAGTTTGTCTCTAAACTACCAATTGGGGCATTCTGTTGTAGGAAGGAAAATTTTGACGTTACGTGATTTTGCGTGAGTTATTCTGTGTAGTCTTTGAGATGTTTTCTACATCACACTAAGTTAAGAAAATGGCAAAAAAAAAAATTTTATTGGGCTGGTCGTTCCTGAGATATGGGTGTAGGAGACCAGTCCGCTTGTGGGAGCACTTTTCCGTAAGAAAATGTAAAAGACTGGAAAATGCCTTAACATTGGCCTAAAGAAATTATCAAAGTCATTTCTCATTGTAATTCTGGGGTTTAGAATCCAATGTTAATTTTTTTAATGTAAAATAAAACAAATACATGCATTTCTTACGTTTTGATGTTTCTTGGTGGTCAACTCCTAGGTCAAAATTCAGAATGTGAGTGAGGTCTGACAAAAAACATTCAGTGCAGTGTTGATTTAACACTGTTTCGTTGGCAGCCTCGGAGAGTTGAGAACTTTAAGAACCACAGTGTATTACACTTCTCTGAATTTTTTAGACAAACCTTGCTTACATAATGAATTTTGACCTTGATGTTGACCCCCCTCAATAATATTTAGCGGAAGTAATATTTTTTTTGTTAGTTTGTTTGTTTTTTCAGATTCACATTAAAATGAGAAGACCACGGCATTCATTTAACTGACGTTTGAATTATTTTGTTTGGCCAATTTTGAGGCATTCTCTGACTTTTTTGGGGTTTCTGACCTTTACAAGGACCAGTCTGTGAGATTTTTGAGGGATCTTTTGGCAGAGATTGAGTATAATATCCATTAATATTTTTATATGTGTGTATGATCACTTGAAAATAAGAATTGTCACATTTTCTTTACCTTAATAATGGACACCAAATAGGCATACTCTCTGGCTGCCCATTACCTAGGTGGAAACAGGTAGTGACCTTGTGCATCGCCTCGTTTTAATGACGCAATACCAAAACACTACTGGGCAATTTGCAATTCTCGACGTAGACGATAGATAAACAAAACAATAGATGCAGCCTGTTGCTGCCTTATGGGTAGCCCAAATAATTTGGCCTTTAACTCTCTATTGACCACCGTAGCATATCTGCTACATAAAGTGAAAGGGTTAACAGCCTGGACACCCTGCTGGTTTTGTTTCTTATTGCCAAATAAACATTTGAGAATAACTTGAATGGTCCGTCAAGTTAAAATTTTATAATTTAAAAAAAAAAAAAAAAATTAAAATTTTTTTTAAAATTTATTTTTCCAAATATTGGCCCATAATCAACATATTTGCATAGGGAAATGATTTTTACACAATTGGAAATGGGTTTGGTTAATAGAGGGTTAAATCTACAGAGAAAGTGAAGAGCCCTTTTACAGAGAGCCTCTCCACTTCAGATTAATGCCATTTTGCTGAAGTTGGCCACAATTCACCTGGAGGGCACTTGCAAGATGGTCCTCAGTGAATGGGAGTTAATGGAGCTAAATGGCTAAATAATTATTTACACCTGCCTCTTGACAAAAAATAAAATAAAAATAAACAACTTGTATATGCTTCATGGTCTACTGCTACCAAGTGGCTGAGAAAATGCCATTAAAGGTGCACTATGCAAGTTAGTTTACTTTCACTTCTGTTGGCATTCAAACTCAAACAAAACAGAGGTAGCCCGCCCCTCCCTCCCATAGTTCCCTCCTTCCCATGCTTCCATAACTGTCAACTCTTGTCGATGATTGGCCGGGACAGTTTGTTATGTTTGTTTTGTTTATTTGCAGTTTGGAGACCGCACAGGCGTCACAGAGCCCGGGTTTTTTTTTACAGTGAATTTAGGGGCAGGCAGCTAGCGGATCGTGGAGAGATGTCCGCGAATTGAGACAAAAATATAATCGCGCAGAAAGTAAACAAACTTGCATAGTGCACCTTAAAATGGCTTGTGACAAAAAAAAAAAAAAACCTAAAAATTGAACAGTATCTATTATATTGACCCCTTTTATCACAATCATAATGAAAATTGTCAGAAATTTGTTTCCCCCATGGACGTATCATTTTTGGGACTACAGCACTATAGGCTCCCATTCATTTTGGTCGATCTTGCGAGCACCTCTGTAAAACAAGAAATTCTCAGAGTGTGAGTACTCTCCATGGAGCTAAAGAAAACACTAGAGTGGACAACGTCATCGGCTGAATCAACCAGAAAACGTGAGATGCTTCCACCATCTTGTGTAAGGAATCGGCTGGGGAATTGCGCAAACGCTGTACATATTCATATGCGACTTGATAAAATGAAATGGAAAAACAGTGAATTTATTTCACAGTAAAAATATTATGTATTATAAGTGATAAATCTGTTAATTGTTGTATCATCAGCATCAAGTCCAATTTCAGGTCCATTTTTCACATATGCTCATATACAAACTTCGCCGAGGTTAATACACCCTAAGAATCTTACTTCATGTAAAAATCATCAACCTAATATCTGTATTCCACCTCTATGCTACCTTGGTCGAAGGTTTCTCTCAGTTCCATATGAGGCGCTATCCTTCGGTAAGATGGCGGACGCGAATCTCGCCAAAACTGGTCTCGTGTCCACTCCAGTGTTGTCTTTAGCTCTGTGGTACGCCCTATTATAAATACTCTGGGGAGCGGGTCCTCTTTCACGGAGTTCGCCATGTTACAACGCCATGTTTCTGCAGGAGCTCAGAACGGGCTAAATGAACACTGGTTTTAGAGCAGGGGTCACCAACCCTGTTCCTGGAGAGCTACCATCCTGTAGGTTTCTGCTCTACCTCCTATTCATCACACCTGAGTCAAGTAATTAGCTACTTAACAAGATCATGAGCTGGGCAATTAAGTAGCTAATTAGTTGAATCAGGTATGCTGAATTAGGGACAGAGCAGAAACCTACGGGATGGTAGCTCTCCAGGAACAGGGTTGGTGACCCCTGCTTTAGAGGATTCCTTTCGCGTTTTTTGCGAGCTTTGCGGCCACCGTAGATTTTCTTGCACGCTTGGAGGAGGGGGTTTGTGGAAGTGGTGAACAGTTGGTTGCAATACACCATTTCACCACTAGATGGCTAAATCCTGCACTCTGGTCCTTTTTAAATGGTACCACATTGCACAGTTATTTGGAAAGTTATATTGAAATATGTCCAAAATAGAGGTCTATGCACTTTTGAGTGAACAACCTTGTAAAGGTCTGTAACTTCTTTTTCTTTTTTAGCCAGTCCTTGTCTTCCCTCTGAAGATCAGGCTATTGAGTGATTGTCCACTCCATGATAATGAGCTCTGTTCTGAATGGGTGGTGTACAGAGCTACTGCCCCTGCCCCTATGTGTCAGCGTATAGCGACTAATGCAAAACCCAATTTTGAAAAATTTGGCTCATTATTGAAAATGCAAGTGAAATGAAAATAGGCATTTGAAAAGTCCATTCTCCCTCTGCAATATTGTAAAGAGAACAACACATTATTTCATGCATTAACTTGTGAATTTAGCTGTTTGTTGAAAAGATACACATATTTCAAATCTGGTCGTTGCAAAAATTTGGCACAAAGGCATTTTAGGACTGATAATGATATGGAAATGTGCAATAATTAGGTGATGTTAAACAGGCGAGCTAATCCTGTAAGAGTATAAAGGGAGTCTCCAAAAATGCCTCCATCTATGGATTTCACAAAATGTGTTCAGAAATACTTTGGTAAACCTTCATCAGTTGATGCCATTCACCTCTGCATCCACAGATGTAAGTTCAAGCTTTACTATGCAATGCTGAGGCCATTTATCAACATTATCCAAAAGTACCGCCAACTTCTCTGGGCTCGCTGTCACCTGAGATGGGCAGTAGCACTGTGGAAGTGAGCTTTCTGGTCAGACAACTCAGCATTTCAAGTCATTTTTGGAATAAAAACATTGTGTTCTTTGTGCGAAAAGATGAGGGAAAACCCAAGCTGTTATGAGCATCAAGTCCAAAAGTTAGCATCGGTCACGGTATGGGGAATGAGTAACTAGCAGCTGTCGATTACTTTGGCAGGATCATGTTGTTAACAAACGCACGAAAAAGTAACACTCGTGCTATGAGGGAGAGAGGTGGGAAGGTCAAGCGGGACATGAAATATGCGGAGCGGCCTTTTTTCTGACCGAAATGAGCAGCAATTTAAAACTATATGTTTCAAATGCTGAAGTGGAAGAGGGGAATTATTGGCTCAAGTGTGGCGGTCTTCAAAGTCCATTTTCTCTGGGCTGTTAGATATTGGAGGAACCACTACTGGTGGACTGAACTAGGGAAACGTATGCATTCCTTTGCTGCAAAAAACCACCCCTAGAGAGCCCCAAATGACCAATGTTTGGCCACTGGTGCCCATGTTGAAAAAAACTTTTTCTTATTTTCTCAACCCAGAGATATCGACTATACTCCTTCGGTCCAGCAAAAACCCCGATGGAAGGTTGAAGTATTTTCACTCTTATAACTGAATGTCCAAGACAGGACTAGCCAGCCAACTTCAGTGTTAGATGTGTTACAACTGAGAGACAGTATAGAGAGAGTGAGTGTGTGTGTGTGTGTGTGTGTGTGGGGGGGATGTTGCACAATTTCACTTTATTTTTTTTATGTTGCACAATCATGTTCTACACTGGATTTTATATTTAATCAAATGTCAATTTTACTGTGAATATGTTACACTGAAAAGGTCGGACAATACTTCAGTCTTTTGAAATGGAAAAAGTGGAAAAGACATGGAGAAACATGACACTATCTTTCTCTAATGTTGCGATAATATGTATGTGATAACTTGTGTTTTATCATTATGTGAAAGAGAGATAAAACAGTCGTGTAAAACAGGGGAAATAAGCTGCAATTAAATAGTGGATTGTCAGTAAATGTCCAGGTTTTCCAGTCTCCTTACTCATAAATTGCATGTGTGTATTTGTCTGTGTGTGTGTGTGTGTGTGATCCTAGTTTTAACATCTGTTTTTAACAGCAGTATTAAACACGCACTCAGAAGTTTATTTGTCTCGGAGGTTGATTCAGGGTTAAGTGCAAACTCCACTCCTTCTGCAGTGTCTGATTGGCAGGTAATGTTTAGATTCACCAATGCCAGCAGCAAGTAAGCCTGGATTGTGTATAGTCAAATTTGATTCAATTATCCATTAAATTTGATTAGTAGGCTGTTTGAGAGACAAAGGGGGCAAATACTTTTTCACATGGAACCAGCTGATGTAAGTTCACTTTATTGTATGTGAATTACGTAACTGAACATTTAAGTTGATTTTGTGTTTATCCTGGTTTTCTTTGTCCGTTATTCCATTTTGTTGAAGATCTGAAAAAATTAAGTAAAAAATCTATGCAAAAATATAAATGAAGTAGGAATCAAATCCGTTTTAACTGCACTGTAAAATAAGCTGTGTTTGTTCCACTGTTAAAGTAGTTCATTGGTGCAGCACAGATATTTTGGGAATACAGGAAATAGCTCGCCAGGTTGTGCCAGTGATATAGAAAACTTATGAGTGTTTCAGACCAGGGGCGCATCCAAACTTTTTAAAGAGCAGGGAACCGTCCTTGACCGCAGATATGAACAGGAAATAGTTTGGCTGGCAGCCATGACAAGGAGTGCAAAATTGTCTATTTCCTGAAGGAAACAAGGCTATTGGATCATTTGTTGCCTCCTTCCAGCAAGGAAACACAGGACCAACTTTGCAAGAAAGGAATCATAGTTTATGGACCACAATCCTTTGCAGCTGCAGTGATTGGATACGTTGTTCATCATAGTTTTCCTGTTAGAGCCATGATGTTATCAACTGCCATCAAGCTCATGACTTATTGAGAGAAAGGACGTGATTTTTCTCACATACGTCTGAAGGTAATTTCAAAATCTCCCTGCAACGTTCCCTTGAGGTGAGTGACTACTTCTATAGATGTCAAGGAAAAGTGCTAGAAAGATGGTGTTTGTGAAAGGGATTGGTGGTATCCATGGACCGCGTATGCAGTCAGTGGTTGTACTCCAGGTCTGGGCAGCACCTGAAAACATCTACTATCAATGGGCAAACTGATGCATTTAGATCTGACAGTAATGGTGGTTGACAGAAGTACAGTTTTCTCCAGTAAGATCATGGATTATGTTTGCATTTTAGTTGAAAGGTAAGTTTAAAACTCATTTGTTCTATGATGTGGAGAGGGAGAATTGGACGCATCTCTGGGCATTTAGTTGCATTGTGACCTTTTGTAATTCACTTTCACGGCCTCTAGATGGCAGTAGACATTTAAAAATTTTTATGCTCGCCCTGAAAGGAGCTTCACGTTGAATAAATTCGCAGTTCAGGAAATTTCCTCAATTTCTCTGAACCCTGATGTAAAATAGGTCAAAAAATGCAAGGCCATTCATTGGTCCAACTCTTTTAGAGTAAACATTTTTAAAAATATTCCTGTGACATCAGACATCACATTTTAACACTGCAGAGAATCAACTCCTCAAAAAAGTTAGTTGTAAAATATTCGGGAAAGCACAATATGCCAGACAAGAAACCATTACTTTGCCTTCCTATTTCAGTGTTTTCTTCAGCTGAAGATGGAGATAAATAGCTTCTGCCCAACCCCCCTAATCCTCTATAGTGTTACCTTACTGCCCCCTACTGTGTGGGAGTGTGAATGCAATGTAATCAGTATGTAAAATTGCATAAAATTTGAGAATGAAATAGAGAAGTGGCATCTGAGTTTGAATGTCCTCCAGCCATTGATGTCAAATGGTCAAATGACTTGAGCAATTTAAAAGAGGAAGTGGATACATTGGTACTGTTGCCCTGTTGTGTTGCAGCTCTGTACAATCCTGTACTGATGAAATGTAATTCTAAAGGTGCTCGGACACTTTCCTCATGACGCTTCATCATGCGTACACAATTTACTTACAAAATGCATTGTAAAAACGACGAAGTGATATGAAAGGACTCTTTTTAACATTATGCCCGCAAAATGTCCGAGGAAACTGTGACCTCTGGATATCTCAACTTGCCGAATCCCATTAGTGAGTTTAAATTGTTTTGAGCTGTAAGCTGGAGGCTGCTACTATCAGTTGAGCAGGTTAGAGAGATTGACTATTAGAGGGTGCGAACACCGTCACTATCGCGTGTCGCGCAAGCCTGGGCGATAAAGATGCATTACTTACGTCTCCTCCCACCAAGTTGCATGTTACCCTGATGCGCAGAAGGTTTTTACTCGCGAGCAAAAACCAGATTTGCAAATAAAAATGAGCACTTAGAGCAAGAGTAAATGTAATATTCATAATTTTTTTCAGAGCAGTTTTGCATTTGACTGATGCTTGCTAATATAAATTAGCACTTTTTTTTTGGTTGCGCAACAAAGACACAAAATTAACTATATAAATTCGGGCAGCCATTTATAATTTCACTGAAAATGATCACTTGCCCTCTCCAGGATCTTTTATAGCATTGACGATAAAATCAGTCTTGAGGAGCTGAGCAGAGCCAACTGTGAATCATTACAGAGGCTCTTGTTCTCACCTCCTGACATGATCACGTTGGATGAGTTAAAGGTCCCCAGTTATGTCACCAGGTGCACAGCTAATTCATTATTACAAGACATTTCAAAATCTTTTCCCTCCTGACATCACATGGGGAAATAACCAGCCAGAGGCAAGAAGAACTGATCACCTTCAGCCCAGCAGTCAATCAGATTTCATTATTCTGGGCGGTCACTCCCCCTTGTGATGTCAGGAAGGGGAGACTTTGAACTGGCTCATAATGGCCAATTAGCTGTGCACCTGGTGGCATAATAGGGGACCTTTAATGGCAAGGAAACGCAGGATAAGTTACGCATTTTTCTGCTGTGAATTTTGTGCAGTGTATTTATTCACCGATGCATACTGAAGTAATTAGATTCATTATGGGTAGTCTCCCTGTAGTACAGCAAAAAAAGAAAAAAATGCATCCAATTCCTCCCAGGATTCTCTTGACCCCATAACACCAGTTGACCACATATGGGTCCATTAAATGGAGCTGCTGTATACAATCTGGTGGAACATCTGGCCTATTTTATATTCTAGTGGAGACCCCAAGGTTTCCAACGATCCAAAATATGTCCTGCTCAATTACAGGGAAGAGTGTATAAAAAATTAGGCAAAAGATCTTGATATTTTCCATTTGATGTAATGCTGCAGTCACAAAAACATAGCGTCCGTCTCAGAGTTCAAATATTTCTCCACATATGATGGAGCTTCTGTGAAGCATGGCAACCAAAAGATACAGAATATGTATGTGAAATTGCCCGACAATATTGATATACCTTTTCTGACTCTGAACCTACTTATAAAAGGGAAAAAAGAAAACAACTTATCATGCAGCTCTCTTGCTGATCTGTGGGTATTTGTGTATTTTATTCCATAAACATCAAACTATGTCATCAATAATTGAGGAGTCATTAAAGAAACAAAGCATGTGAATTTAGAAAAAAAAGCCTTTTATTCCACATTCAGTAAGGTATGCGCGTTCAGAGGAGGTACAATCCATGACAGAGGGCTCTCTTCGGCCCTTGTGACGTTCTTGCGTTGTCACGGCTACAGTGCTCCTTTGGGTGACGGTGAGGAAAGCTACAGCAGCAGATTTGCAGATGAGTTGGCAGAGAAACAAGAATAACCGGTTTTACGCACATTACAGATTAAAGGAGCCATTCACATTTGTTGAGAAAACTGTGCAAAACCATTACAAGAGTTCAGTTGGAGGGCAACAGCTGCACTTCGGAAACTGACTGCCTTTTAAACAATACAATATATCTAACATAAAGTGATGCAACACAGGCTGCTAAAATGAGGAATCCGTTACCTTGGGGAGGCATGAATGTGAAAAGGTTAAAATTCTTGACTTCAAACCGTAAATAAAACACGTGCGAGTGGATTGAATGCCCTGCATGCGCACACTCAGGAGTCAGTCTAATGCCAGAACAGCTGGCAATGTTCCTTCAGAAACACGACACCCCCACCATGTTCGAATGTAAAAACAGGTCCAACTACTCAAGTCTTTCTATATGAGAACAGACACATACATATTCATAACTATCCACAAACACAACGGACACAGCATACCGCTGCGTATTTCACGCACTCAAACACACACAGCGCAGTGAGACGAAACAACTCGAAGGTTATTTAACAGCACAGCACAAGACTAATACACTAGGCGACAGTATGGAGAACGTGCGAGAAAGCAGAATTTAACTAAATTTAAAAACAAGGATATGGAAAAAAAAAAAAAATTAAAAACGATAAAATATCTTTCAGCGTGTGAAACATTCCATTGTCTCACGTGACGCACCTGGTCCAGTCTAATCACATTCTGCAGGTGATCAATGGGATCACGACCACGAAAGACAGCATGTCATCTCAGCAAATAGTCACAAGTCACGACCCATTTCAAGTGGGGGAAAAAAAAAAAAAAAAACAACACTCTCCCACAGCTCAATTTTTTAGATTAATCAGACACACTCGTAGTGGCTTCATAAGGTACATTTCCAACAGAAGATTCCCATGACCTTACATCGCATAAAAACATAATCAAACTGCCGCCTTGTCATTTAAGACGTTAATACGTGATTTGTGTAGCGCTATCTTTATACAGTCATTAAAGTTGATCATATGCGCAATGGAATAGTTCAGGCCAACTAATGCACGCCCAGGCATGAGTATAACACAACATGTGTGCATTGCAAACATTTTCCTCCATCTTAATCGGCCTCTGCAGACTCTCCTTCACACATTATTAGGAGTCAGGAAATTAGAGTGCTTTTAGTTTTGCGCACTCAACCATTATGGATATTTCAGAAGCAGCACAACATTAGGTACGTTTATGACAGAATAAGTTATAATTCATAGAGGGATTATATGGAGTTAAATTTTGCACAAACAATGACCTGAAGGACTGGTCTTGCCTGTGTGTTCTGACTAATATCAGTGAGACAAATATAAATATTGACACAAATACTGCTCTTTTCCCAATATCTGGGGTTCAGTCAGAACACCTGAGATGGAGCCCTCATAAATACATGCACACTTCATCCTAAAATTCATTTCATCACCCCTTTAAAAGCCATCTGATTGGTCATCATTTAATCCAATGACCTTTATTATCACCATCCCAATACACCCCGACATCTCCCTCATCTCAAGTCTTAAGTCATATCAACAGTGCTGCCCAGCAGACAAACTATAGTGGCATGTTGAAATAAGCTGCTCCTTTCAGAAATGTAGCAATCACTTGAAGTCGAGAGCAGAGTCCAAGCCTGAACTGTGTTTAAAAGCAAACAGAGCCGTCGGTGACATAGGCACACCACTTAAAATGCGTTTAAGCAAACATACCCACAATAACCAGAGCCACGTACCCAAGTCAGAACAATATTGCCACGCCACTACGCGGGAGAGTCTACATAAGCATGTGTTTTAGTCCTGAAACAAAACTCAAAACAGTCTTTTTTTTTTTTTTCGGCAGAAGGGAAGAAAATATCAGCATGTTGTGAGATTCGTTTTTGTCGAGTGTCTTGCTTCGTTGGAAAATCTTGAAATGGGTCAGATTTTCTCATGTCATCGACCACATGTTTGTATCTTATAGCAAATAAGTGATAGGAAAAAAAAAACTGAGGGCTAATTTTATCGATTATCTCACTAGGGTCGCGGGGGAGCTGAAGCCTGTCCCAGCTGACTGTGGGGGAAAGAGTGAAACTCCCTGGACAGCTCATCAATGAGGTCTGAATACAATTAAAAAAAAAAAAAAAGATGTTTTTCTGTTTTTGGAGAGTACATCGCTTTTCCTCACTGCAGAAATGGATTGGTTACATATGGAGTTAATTTGAGAGAGTGGAGGGTTCCACAACAAAGTCCTAAAGCACACAAGTACACTCAATGCTCTGGAGTAACCCATAAAATAATAACTATAAAAATAGATTGCTGGAGTTAAGTAAGGTTACCATTTCTTCAAGCGCAGCAGCATGTATTCACAAGGTGCCAGACCTTGTCCCTTCTGAGTCCGAGACTGGAGTAATGAATGACTGAAGATATGGTCCAGCTCTTTAAAAGTAAGAGGAGTACTTCGCAGTTGGTGAGGAAAGATACCATGTGGCATTGCTATCCACATATAAATATTGACACTTAAAAAAATAGAACAGTACACTTCTTGTCAACCCCCCCCCACCCCGGGCTCCGTCTCAAGTTTGAGTGGATTAAGTCAGTGAAGGAGTCTGTTTTGGTTTATCCTTATGAACGGAGAAAAGACAGGTGCAGGAAGGAGATTTCGCCATGGATGAAATGGCGCCCTCTCTCCTACATAACCGATTCTTCTTTCTCGCCGCGTCGCCTCGCCGCTCCCTCGTCCAGATCCTCCCGGCTCTTGCTCATGAGCGGTGACCCCTCCTGACTGGGCAGGGCGGTGACCTCCGTCAGCTCCACCCCCTCCTTGCTCTTGTTCCGGTCCACAAAGTACTGCAGCAGCCCCGCCCCGAAGGCGTCGCCCTCCACGTTGATGATGGTGCAGGTGCGGTCACTGCAGGGAGAGGCAGAGCGGAGTTTAGCACAGACTGATGGACAGGCGGACGCACGCACACACGCGCACACACACACACACACACACACACACACACAGATACATACTGTCACAAACCCACAGAGACGTACACGAAAAGAAACGTGCACATATGCGCACAGTCACATGTGCACATGCATAAACCATCCTGCTGACAGGTTTAGTAGGAACCGCGCACAGCTGCTTCAATTTTAAACAACTGCTAAAATTAGGCATCCCTGACCAAAGCCTTCACCAACAAAAGCTATTCCGTCAGCCCCTCCCACACCCAAACAGCAGCCCTTCACAAAAACAGCCAATCACTTTCTCATCTGCCCCACCGACAACCCAAAACCCTTCCCCTTTTACTCACACAAGCCAATCCACAGCGAGGATGAGGGAAATGTCATTGGTGGGCAGACCCACAGCTTCCAGGATGATGGCCAGCGTGAGCACGCCGCCCGCAGGGATCCCTGCTGCTCCCACACTGGACGCAGTGGCTGTCACTCTGCCACAGAGAGGCGGGACATAGTCAGCAGTCAGTACGTCCATCACATACCACACAGATCATCTCACAATGTACACAAATACCACAGTGCATTCCATCACAGTGAATAAATGTATATGACTAAGTATACTCTATAATAAATAGATATATATACACTCTATAATAAATGTATATGTGCTCAAGATATTATACAAGCAGCCAATAAACATAGTCCTGTGGAGCCACATGGTGCGCCGGTCCTTGGGTTTGACCAAAAAAAAAAAAAAAAAAAAACACGAGTCAAATATGAGGACCCAGATGAGGTGACTTAAGTGCATAATTGTCAAGTACAACTGATATGTCATACAATAACTGACTTCAGTTAAGGTGAATCCAATGATTTATCCACCTTGGACAAGTGAAATTCACCGAGGCACAGCCTCATCAAATCATTGGATTCACCGATAACTGAAGCCAATAACTCTGCTATGATGTGACCCTACTTGAAAATATAAAATAAGAGAAGGGCGACAACTCTAACGTAAAGCTCCTCACGGGGATGAAGCGACACGAAATCCGGATGCTGTCAGGAGCTCCCGCGGGGAAGCCTGATCTATTTTTAGCTGGAGGTCGTAGGATTGTTACATTCACCTCTCGAGCATTTTCGCGTGGTGAATTTCACCGTTTACAGTGACAGGCAGAGCTTGCCACGACCAATCAGGAGAAAGCGAATCCTTACATCATGTAATAATATGCTGAACGATAGCAGCATACAGCAGTCTGCGTGGCTCTCAGGTCCAGTTACAGCCGCAGAGCTTTTTCAGCTGCAGTGCGCCTGAGCAGGGAGGCGTTCTGATCCCCAGTGGTAAGGAGTCAAGCTAAATGCCCTCATTAGCAGGATTTTGTCTTAACCCTTAAAGTGCAAAATTTTTACTCACCCTGTCCCTCCAAAAGTTAATCATTCATAATTTAGCTGACAAATGACCTTCAGAGGGACTCACAGGTACCCGAGAACCCTTCTGAAGGTCATGGACAAAATTGTTGACCTCTTGAAGGCTGAAATCTGAAATTTTGCTTTGTATATTTTGTGCCTTGAGTGACTATAGCAGCGATTAGCACTTTAAGGGTTAATTAGCAAATAAGTAGGCAAAACATGATATTAAGCCTGAACAAAATACCTGTTTTAATTGACTTATTATTTGGGTTTTGCAGAGCCCTTTGCCAGAGAAAAAAAGTGAGAACGCTGACTCAGATGAGCTGCAGGCGAAACGAACGCGTTCTGTGCTGAATGATACCCGAGAGAGTGCTGGACGGCGCTGGTGAATGTGCGGCAGTAAGAGGCGGGGGGTGCGGAGGGGAGGGGGGGTGCTCACAGGATGGTGATGACCTGGATGAAGTTGAGCGGGTAGTCGTTGAGCTGGGCGATGAACACGGCGGCGACGCACTGGAAGAGCGCCGCCCCATCCATGTTGACGGTGGCTCCGATGGGCAGGATGAAGCGGCTAATGTGCTTGGATATGCCGTTGTTCTCCTCCACACACTTCATCATCAGCGGCAGGGTGGCCGAGCTGCGGGGGGGAGAGGCGGGCGTAAGAGGTGTGGGTCGGGGTGCAAGGCAGTGGTTCTCAAACTCAGTCCTGGGGGACCACTGTGTACGCAAGTTTTCATTGCCACCACAACGGCAGTCCCAGAATTCTATTCAGCTGTTCATTTGTCTTAATTAGTCGCATTTCATTTATTTACCCTCTGATTTCACATCAAGTGAGAAACAGCAGTGCCTGCCATGGGGAATGAAAGCCCCAGGTCCATATTGTGTTGATAAAGCAGTATTGTATCCAACTGCACAAGGTTTAACATATTGACCGATCAAAGTAATTCTAAGATTAATTAATGAGCCCCTGTGGGTTGTTTCACTCAAGCTTAAAGTTCATTAAATTTATTCCCTCAACATTAACGCAAAACAGGTGTGAGTCATGTCACTCGCTTTACCGTCAAACTCTTTATTATCTAATAATTGCATGGATTTAGTTACAATGTATCAATTATACAAATTAAGAGCCAACTGAGTTTTTAAAATTCATTGGTATTTTTGTTTTACTTTCTCATTTTATGTAGCCGTTTCCCATATCGCATAGTGCGAATATGGAACCATTACTGTACGAAGCAAGCCAGGGTTTCCCCACACATAGACCATTGTGTGGCGGGCCGCCACAGAGTCAACTCGGACCGCCACAAATGGATTCCGCCCCAACGCGATTTTCTTCATCGCGTGCTCATCTGCATGCACGCAAAAAAAAAAAAAAACGGTAAAATTGAAAGTACTGGAAGACGCGTAATGTGCGCAATATTAGTGCCATGCTCTAAGAAAGGATAGGCATCTTCCCCCCCGCGGCTCAACGAAACAAGAAGCAGCAACCCTCCCCGCTCAACAAAATAAAAAGCATGTTCCCTCCCCTCTGGTTTGCCACTACACAGAGCTTCCTGCTCTGTGGGAAACATTGCAAGCATAGCAATTTTTTACAATGTTGCTCGACAGGGTAATGCAGAGAAATTACCCTCATTAAAATTCTTGGGTTGCATTTGTAATTGCAACGAAAACCAGCAGGACCGAGTTTGAAAAGCACAGGTGTTAGGGGAGGGGGGTCCTCATGTAGATGCCTTAGGACAGAATGCACAATGAGGGTGAGGCGACTTTTGCCATTATGCCTTGTGGCCAAGGTGCTTCAAAGGGGCATGGAAAGTTGTTCAGACTTAGACACAAACTGCTACTGCACCTCAGGGTAAGGACTGTGACCCCAAATTGCACCTGCGGCGATAAACTGACCTTTACGCCTTAAACTCACTTTCACTCAAATTTTCCCTTAAGCAGGTGCAGGAAAATCAGAAAAGGCATTTCTTTCATATTTTAAGACAATGTCACAAACATATTCTGTATCTGCTGGTTGCAGTGCTTTAATGAAGCTACATCGCACTTATATTGAGAGAGATACTCAAACCCTAGACGCCATGTTTTTTTTATGGCCGCAGCATTACATCAGATGAAAAATATCTAGATCTCGTACATTATTTTATACACATTTCCGTGTACTCAGGAGCACATATTTGATATTGTTGGAAATGGGATCTCCACTAGAATCTAAAGGAGACCAAAGGTTCCAAGGTTTTAATACAGCAACTGCATTGAAAAACCCCATAAAAGGGTCACTAGGTTTTATAGATTAATCTCATCAACTGCTCGTTGGTTTTTATAAAAGCCTTGGCTAATGAGTTGTAAAGTGCATGTAATGAGAGGGAGTCAGACGCTAAAGAGAAGAGAGAGGGGGAGAGCCCCAGATAACGCAGGTGGACTGTGGCGAATCGAGAATGAGTGCAAAGTGAAAAGGCTGAAAGAAAGGTGTGCAGACAGGCCGCAGGAGGAGCCACAGGTAAATTGCCAATCAAAAAAGTGCAGGAGAACGGGCGGGGTGTTTCACAAAGCAGAATTACCGAGTTAGCCGGTTAACAGCGCCGAGTAAAATCTGATATGGCTCCTTTTACTCCAGTCCACCTTCCAGATTTGAGAAGGTCCAGATTTTAAGCAGAGCAGCTATCCAACAAATGACGTAATCCTGCTTTGTGATGCAGAGACCTGGGCAGGAGGCCAAGGACTTGGGACAGAAACTGATGCAGAGAGCAGGGGCTCGTGGAGAGTGAGGGAGAGCACTGGCTAAGCCTGAGCAGTCTGTTTGGGGTTAGGTATGAGCGCAGATACAGCTTCTATGGTTATTTATAGTATGTCTACATGTGTTTCACTGTTGTTATGTACTCGTATTTATAATTATTTGTTTACGCTAAGGTTGTTCTAGTTATATTTAACGTGTCATGTTATGTTAATTGGCTTTTAACTAGAGAGTTAGATTTTTTAACATTGTGGTTTGACTCAACGTTTGGAGCTTTGTAAAGCACTAAGAGCTTGCTTCTGACATGAATTTTATTGCACTTGACAAATAAAATAAAATAATAATAATAATAATAATAATCATCTCTATGTGCTTACCAGGAGCTCAAACCAGCTGCTCAACAGCCTGTTGAACTGCCCACCAGTACACAACCCCATCACACACACAGAGGGAGACCAAGAAAAGAACAGATTGAGGTCAAGCAGAGGGTTTCGTGAGGCCAGCACACAGCGCCCTACCTGGAGGATGTCCCGAAGGCGGTGGCCAGTGCCGTGAGCAGGCCCAGGAGGAAGGTGTAGGGGTTCTTCCGCGTGATGATGAAGTAGATGAAGGGTAGGACCAGCACACCATGAACCACGTGACCAATCACGCAGCAGGCGATGTACTTCCCCAGCCCGGCAAACAGCGTTCCCACTTCATCCATCTCCACAATCTTCCCAGCCACCAGGAACATGATACCCAAGGGGGCGTACCTGCAGGCGGAAGATGGGTGGAGCAAAGAGTTAGGGGGCGGGGCAACATGTATATATTCAAGCAGGGGCCGTCTCTCTTTGAATCGAGTAGGGCTGTCCCCGACGAAAACTAATGTTTGTCAACCAACAGCCGGTGGTTTCTTCCAACTGATTGATTATTCAAATTTTAAAGACCATTTGGTGCCTCATGTTCATGCTGCCAAAGCAGATTCTACTGTTGCATTGAAAAGTCAAGGAATGACCACACAATAGGCAAATGGTTTTACTTGACCAAATAATTAACTATGCATAAGAGTGTTCTATGTTTTATTTAATAAACCTGGTTGGTCTCATTGTAATTTAAAATCTCTTTTGCAAAAATACCTTCTTATCGAAGGCCATAACAATCTAGAAGTCTAAAATTTTCATGGACTCTGATAGTGTCTCAAATAGATGCAAAATGGAAATTTCATTAAACAAAGAATAGGGTTGTTTAAAAAAGTTCTTTTCGTTTTCATGTATTCTATTAAACGTTTACGGTTTAATTTGTTGTATTTTTAAGTCAGACTTAAACAAAATAGCTGACAAATCAGTCCATTCCAACATCCTGTTGTAACAGATGCCTTGTATTTCCACATTAATACAAACAGCAATGCCAAAATTTGGTGAAGTACGCTTAAGGTGAAATCATATTAAGAAGACTTCATTAATTGAAGAATGAAAAATCAATGAAATTACAAAATAAATAATAATCATAAAAATGAATTCACACATAATGCCTCAAATTGCAACTAATAAATTCTGTGACGTGAAGCTTTATATGATGTAATCGCATTCTGCAAATAAATTAAACATGCAAATAAAATGGCAGTGTTATTTGGTTAGTTGGCTCTAAATTTGTCCAATGCTTTAAGCTAGTCAGACAGGCTACAGTGACAAGAACATCATTGAGAACGCTTTTTCTTTTTTAATGTCACGGACACGGAAATGAGGCTGGGCAAAGAATTTCAGTTCCTCTTCTATACTGTAATTGTTGCACATCTTTGTTGGCAGTCTGATAAGCAGTCAAAGCGGTTAGTGTTACAATTCGCTTGAGGGGAGGCCTTTCTGAGTCTGTCACGCATGCCTGTGCACAGCTGGGTAAATAAGGAAGTGCTAAGAATTCTCATCAGGCAGAGTGCAAATGAGTGAAGGCACGAAGTCATCATAAACTATTTAAATATAACTGCTGTGGTAAAAATATACACTAAATAATGGTGTAATACAGGGCTTTCTAGTCACAGTGTGACTGATTAGCTTCAGGAGACTTGGATTATGCTGCAGAAACTGCGTGAAGTAATTTCATTGTCATTTTTGGCTGTTTTTTGGACTCTGAAGAATGCCAATGACCAAGTGCCCATTGACTTTGGTAGTTTCGGAGAAGGCCGCTACGAATTTGTGCTGGTATACTCAAAATTTGTTTTACGGATTAACTTCACCCGTGTTTCAACTGGCATGGAGGTGAATTGACAATGAAAGAATTTCCAGTTTTGGATGAAATCTTCCTTTAAGTGTGAAGAACCGTCACTGCCCCACCCGCAGCATCCAGAATGGATTATTTTACGGCTACGGATAATCTGCCACAGGTCAACTAAAACAAATCTTTGTCGACCAACAGCCCATTACCCAATTATTGACCAATCGGCTAAATCCGGTCAGCCGAAGAATCCAGGCGTACATTTAAAGATGCACACTCTCTCATACACGAATATACACAAAAATTTTCGCACATGCTCACAGATACACCCTTTCGCACAAACTCACATTCACGGGCACTCTCTCACACACTCGCAGGTTCTCTCATAGACATAAACTCAGTGCACACACACATGCACTCTTTCGGGCATACACATGCATAAAAACACAGCCACACTTTCCAACAACATCACGCACCTGCATACTGTACACGCTCATGCAAATCTATATGCAAATCCACTAAAATGTATTCATATATCGAAGCTTTAACACTTGCATATTCCTAAGCATAGACCAAGCCAGTCTTTGTGCTCGTGGCGCCTCTCCATGATGAGATTTCATCCCGAAGCTCAGACCGACATCAAAAATAATATTCATTTTCTAACCTCTAGTGCTAATTGTGGCAAATTTAAACAAACTATTTTCGGTTTACCACAAGCAAATGTGCCCGTTTGCATTACACAGGAGCACAGAGAGTAAGTGGACTCTCCCTTTTTCTTCTCATCCAGCTACAAAACAAAACCCTCACCACATGATCCAGGCCACCAGCACCATGGTGGCCTCGTTGAAGGAGTTGAAGAACTTGATGAGAATCTCGCCCTCCTCGCCGAGCTTCCTCAGCGCCACGCCGAACACGATGGCGAACACCACCAGACCCAGGATGTTCATCCCGTCCACGTCTACTCCGAAAGGAACCTATCGGGCGGGACGAGCAGGTCATTGTAATTGAAACTACATGTACTACTATGTAACAAGACATAACATGAGTGGCGAGAACAGGCCATTCAGCCCAACTAGGCTCGCCACCACAAACTAAACCACCAAAAAACAACCAAAGCAGCTTTATGCATTACCAGACTGACTCCACCTTCCCATTCGGTCTGAATATTTTAAGACAAATCATGTTTGAATTAATTTCAATTTCAGTGTTTATCTATAAACATGATTTCAAAATTAATTTTCATTTGACGATTTTAGGACAGCACAGCTCTGCCTTGTATACAAGTGGCACAGCTAATAGTCCCACAATTTCTCACTGGTAGCTTCCAAAAAATCTCCATACGTGAAGTCAGGCAAGCTCTGGGCCAATACAGGGACCATGTTTGAAGCCGCTTTCTGTCTGCTGTATGATGTGCTAAAAGACACACTTCCAATTACCTAGTGCTTACCTGAAGACGAACGGTTTCTCGCAGTAGCAAGAGGAGTACACAGAATGAAAGGGTAATAAGGTCGCAGAATTTTCAAGAATACTTGTACATATTGTAATGTGGTAAATAGCCACTAGATGGCAGTATTGACTTTTTTTTGTGAAGCCCAGTCTGAAGCTAGGTTGGGCATGTCCAGGGCATGCCCAGAGGGGAAAGTCCCAGAAATGGGAGGGGGCTGGACAAGAGTATATAAGGAGAAAAATCGAGAGTGTGTAGTAGTAGGAGAAATTGCAAGAAGGATACATTTGACCAGACCTGTCACTCTTTTCAAGACCTGTGAAGCTTTTTGTGGATTTTTGCCTGTGTTGGAGCATTTTCCTGTCCCAGGACATCACAACATAGCAGCCCATCTCCATTACAGGGAATTGTAAATATCTCATTTTTTTATTTTCTTTTCAATCTTGGTCAGTAGTGTAGGGTGTAGATTAGTTCTATGTGTTTGTTTAATTAAATCTGTTGAACTTAAAGGATTTTGTCTGTCATCCCTTGCTGTCCGTGACGCCATAACAAATTAGGGCCATAACAAATTGGGGGCTCGTCCGGGATGTAAAGCTAGTGCCTCCATTTTCAGAGAAGGAGGTTGATAAGTATTTCCAGTGCTTCGAGAAGGTAGCTAAGAGTTGTCAGTGGCCAAAGGAACACTGGCCTCTGATGTTGCAAACTGTCCTCAAGGGTAAAGCTCAACAAGCCTATTCGGCTTTGTCTGCAGATGATTCCTCTGATTATGAGGTTGTCAAAAAGGTTATTTTGACAGCTTATGAGTTGGTTCCAGAGGCTTACCGACAGAAATTCAGAGGTCTGAAGAAATCTGACAATCAGACTTTTGTTGAATTTGCTAACGAGAAGAAGGTTTGCTTTGAGCGCTGGTGTACTTCTATGGAGGTCAAGGATGATTTCAACTCACTAAAAGAGATGGTGTTAGTTGAAGAATTCAAGAACTGTGTCAAGGGTGATATTAAGACCTACCTTAATGAGAAGCAAGCACTGAATTTGCAATCAGCTGCCAAGTTTGCAGACGAATATGTTCTCTCACATAAGTCCAAATTTCTGTCTAGCAGTAACAATAGATGGTCCCAATTTCAGAAGAAAGGTAACGGTGATACCCAAGATTCCTCACCCAAAGACAAAGACAAATCTGGTGATGGTGCTCAGAAATCCAGTAAAAGGTCTGAACAAAGTGTGAAAGCTGACAGTGACAAAAGTGGTCTAGTTTGCAATTATTGCAAGAAATCTGGTCATGTTACAACTAACTGTTGGTTCCTTAAAGCTAAGAAAGAGCAAGAAAAGGATACCAAACCCAATGCCTTTGTGAAGACAAGGTTAGAAACCCCTGTAGTAGATGACCGATCTGCTAAATTGCCTGCTCCTTGTGAGGCTAAGAAGCCTGATACTGCTGACTTTGTGAGGGAGGAATTTCTTCCATTTGTGTCAGAGGGATTTGTGGCTCTGAATGAGCATTCTCCTCCTGTCCCCATATATATCCTAAGGGATACCGGAGCTTCTCAGTCACTTTTGTTGATGGACTCCTTGGAGTTACGTGATGAGACCGCTTCTGGGGATTTCATACTTGTACAAGGTATTGAAGGGAGGACTGTATCTGTACCCCTGTGCTCTGTATTCTTGAAGTCAGATTTAGTTACAGGACAGGTAAAGGTGGGACTTATGTCAAGTCTACCTATCAAGGGTGTTTCTCTGTTGCTAGGCAATGACCTGGCTGGGGGCAATGTAGTTCCCCCTGTTCATCTTACTTCACAGCCGAGCACTGAAGATGGCGATGAAGACCCATCTCTGTATCCTTCCTGTGCAGTGACTCGTGCTATGGCCAAGAAGGCTCAAGAAGAAGATGATGTGGTGCCGTCCAGCACCTTGAATAGTCATGACTCAGGTGGTTCGCTTCATGACTCTGTTCAGCCTACTATGGTTTCTCCGTTTGAGGACTTATCAGACACTTTTATCAGTTCTCTATTCAGCCAGCCAGATGGGTCTGGTGATTCTGATGTGTCTGGAGACTTGTCTCTGTCCAGAAAGCAGTTGATTCAGGAGCAAACCAATGATCCTGAAATTTGTGTACTAAAGAAGAGAGCCCTTCCTGATGAAGAAATAGACACAGTTCCAGTTGGGTATTATCTCAAGGATGGAGTGTTGATGCGGAAGTGGCGCCCTCCTGATATCCCTGCTAATGCAGATTGGGCAGTGGTCAAGCAAATTGTTGTTCCGAAGGTCTACAGGAATGAGATCTTAACAATGGCTCATAGTTTGCCCTTAGGAGGTCATCTTGGTGTTAACAAGACTGTTGATAAGATCATGAAACACTTCTTCTGGCCTGGACTTCGGAAAGATGTTTCCAACTTTTGCAAAACCTGTCACACTTGTCAGGTAGTTGGAAAACACCAGTTAGACCCACCTGTAGCTCCATTGCAGCCTATCCCAGCATTTGGGGAGCCCTTTTCCAAGGTCATTGTTGATTGTGTTGGTCCATTACCCAAGACTAGATCTGGAAATCAGTACTTGTTGACAATCATGTGTGCATCTACCAGATTCCCTAAAGCCATCCCTCTACGCAACATCAAGGCAACTGCAATTTCGAAGGCTTTGATAAAGTTCTTCACGTTGTTTGGCCTTCCCAGGGAAATTCAGTCAGATCAAGGTAGCAATTTCACTTCCGGATTGTTTCAGCAGGTTGTGTATGAACTAGGTGCGAAGCAGATTCTTTCCAGTGCCTATCATCCAGAGAGTCAGGGTGCCTTAGAGCGGTTTCATTCCACTCTCAAGACAATGATGAGGACTCATTGTTATGACCATGAGAAAGATTGGGATGAAGGTGTTCATTTGCTGTTGTTTGCAGCTAGGGAAGCAGTGCAGGAGTCTACTGGATTCAGTCCGTTTGAGCTAGTGTTTGGCCATGAAGTGAGAGGACCTTTGCTATTGTTGAGTGAACAATGGCAAGAGAAAGAGCCGCATATCAGTCTGTTAGACTATGTTAGCAAGTTCAAGGAAAGACTGCGTGCAGCTTGTGACCTAGCCAAAGAGAACTTGAAATCAAGTCAGGGAAAAATGAAAACTTGGTATGATCATAAGGCTAGAAGCCGTGAGTTTGAACCAGGAGACAAGGTCCTTGTGTTGTTTCCCTTGCAATCCATTCCATTGCAGGCTAGATTTCATGGTCCTTATGAAATTCTGACAAACCTCAATGATCTCAATTACATTGTGAAGACTCCAGATAGGAGAAAGCCAAAACAGTTGTGTCACATTAACATGCTGAAGCCTTATCATGATAGGGATGCTAGGGGTGCAGCTGTCACTTCAGATCCTCCTATGGCCGAGACTTGTGAAGATAAGGGGGAGTTTCAATATGATAAACCTAGAATTAAAGCTGAAGTTCTTTCATGTAAATTGTCAAATTCTGAAGAGTTGCAAAATCTTGATGTAAAACTCCAGCACTTAGAACCCTCACAGAAAGATCAGTTTGAGAGGTTGATCAAGAAATATAAAGATCTATTTCCTGATGTTCCAAAGAGAGTTTCTATAGCCTCTCATGATGTAGATGTTGGTGATGCCAAACCAATAAAACAGCATCCGTGCGGATGAATCCTGAAAAGAGAAAGATTGCTGAGAAAGAGGTTGAGTACATGTTAGAACATGATATTATCAGACCCTCTAACTCCGATTGGAGTTCACCCTGTGTTCTAGTTCCAAAACCTGATGGAAGTACTAGATTCTGTACAGATTATCGCAAAGTCAATGCTGTAACTAGAACTGATGTGTTTCCAATACCTAAGATTGATGATTGTATCGATAGAGTAGGGCAAGCAAAGTTTCTGACCAAGATTGATTTATTGAAGGGTTATTGGTGTGTGCCTTTAACTGAGAGGGCCAAGAACATCTCTGCTTTTGCCACACCATCTGGGTTATACCAGTATGAAGTCCTACCCTTTGGCATGAAAAATGCCCCAGCCACGTTCCAAAGGATGATACAGTCTACAATCGCCGGATTGCCACACACGGGTGCGTACATCGACGACCTGATCACATGGAGTGACTCCTGGGAAGAACATCTGAAAGATGTAGAGGCGTTGTTCAGCGCTTGACCCAGGCTAACCTGACTGTTAACCTGAACAAGAGTGACTTTGGTTGTGCTACTGTCACGTATCTTGGCTACGTCATAGGCCAGGGTAAGGTGGAACCCATAAATGCTAAAGTCCAAGCCATCATGGACTTTCCAGTTCCTGACAACAAAAAAGCTTTGCGCCGCTTCCTTGGAATGACCGGGTACTACCGCAAGTTCTGCAAGAACTTTGCTGAGATTGCTCTCAGTCTCACCAACCAACTGAAGAAAGGCGTAAAGTTCACTTGGGATGAAGCATGCCAAAGAGCCTTCGATCGCCTGAAGTCTCTGCTGTGTCACCTCCCCGTGCTCAAATTTCCTGACTTCAACAAACCGTTCTCCATGGCGGTCGACGCTAGCGACCAAGCTTGTGGATCTGTGCTCCTACAGAGAAGTGACTCTGATGACATTGAGCATCCCGTGGCATACTTCTCCAGGAAGTTCAATCGCCACCAAAAGAACTATTCCACAATTGAGAAGGAGCTGTTGGCTCTGGTTCTATCCTTACAACACCTTGAGGTCTATGTTTGTACGGGGCAAAAGCCAATGATTGTATATACTGACCACAATCCGTTAATGTTTTTGAGTAAGATGAAAAACAAAAATCGGAGATTGTTGAATTGGAGTTTGATTTTACAAGAGTTTGACTTGGAAATTAAGCATGTAAAGGGTGCTGACAATGTAATTGCCGATTGCTTATCCCGTGTTTGAATATGTGTATATATATATATATCACCTGTGTTTATTAGCATATTGTATTATATGTATATATACACAATTGTCTACTTAACCATTTTTGTATTGAAAAGAAAAATTTTGCCTTTATAAGTCAAAATTTTTCCCTTTTGGAATGGAGGTGTAATGTGGTAAATAGCCACTAGATGGCAGTATTGACTTTTTTTTTTGTGAAGCCCAGTCTGAAGCTCGGTTGGGCATGTCCAGGGCATGCCCAGAGGGAAAGTCCCAGAAATGGGAGGGGGCTGGACAAGAGTATATAAGGAGAAAAATCGAGAGTGTGTAGTAGTAGGAGAAATTGCAAGAAGGATACATTTGACCAGACCTGTCACTCTTTTCAAGACCTGTGAAGCTTTTTGTGGATTTTTGCCTGTGTTGGAGCATTTTCCTGTCCCAGGACATCACAACATAGCAGCCCATCTCCATTACAGGGAATTGTACATATCTCTTTTTTTTTATTTTCCTTTCAATCTTGGTCAGTAGTGTAGGGTGTAGATTAGTTCTATGTGTTTGTTTAATTAAATCTGTTGAACTTAAAGGATTTTGTCTGTCATCCCTTGCTGTCCGTGACGCCGTAACAAATTAGGGCCATAACAATATGTATATTCCTATGTCCATGGTCTGGCTAGCGCACTGCAGAAACCGCCGCTCAGGAACTAAACCACACTCAGAGATGAGGGGGAGCAGTCAGAGCCAAATCACAGTTGGAAAGATTACACTACGGAGCAAAATTTTGACTTTTTCTTGTCCCTGGGCAGAAATTGTTATTTCCCAATTGCGTATACCTAAACTTCATGGAATAAAAGATCTATTTTCCTCTTCAAACTTTGCTTTTGTGACCTGGGTAATGAAATTTTCAAGTTTATCCATTTTCCAGAATATTAAAAGGTAGATTCAAGGCCAACTTGCTCATAGAGAATTTTCTAGAGCTTACAAGAATTTTTGCAAATTTTCTAGAATGTTGTGCAACTTCCAGAAAGTTTCTAGAATGTTCGGAGATGTTGTAGGACTTACGAGAATTTCAAGAACCTTTTTTAAAAATTTTCAGGATCTTCCAGTTGATACATATCGAGGGTTTGGAGCACAATGGTTATGTCCAAAATTTTTCGAATTTGAGATCACGTTTGTGGTCCAAGGAAAAGCATCAGAAACCATTTGTTTTAGTATAAATCTCAAATTCAAAATTTTGGGCATATAACCATTGTGCTCCAAACCCTCAATATATACAGCAGCTCACCACTCACCACCTCAGTTTAGTTTTAGCTGCCTAAGCGAACACATAGACATATCTGAATTTTTCAGAGATTGCATCAAAAAGCTGCAAGCATTCTCCAGATGCATTCTGCAATAGTGTGGCCAATCTATGAAAACAAGAGCAAAAAGCACTCCTTGACAGCTTCTGCTAAAATGTATGAAGCCTACAAGGTATATTCTGGCATGCCTGTCAGGGATCAACACAAACTCTGCGCACCTCATTTTAGCTACAAGCACTACAAAAAAAAAAAAAAAAAAAACTCAAGGTAAGACAGACAAATTTTGCTCGCTTGAATATAAGATTTGATAATATACAAATTTAATAAAATTTGATTCACATTTTGTTCTATTCAGACCCTACGTAAATGAAAATGAGCAAATGTGCCCGTTTTTACATGGAAAATAGGTGAATACCAAAATGTCATTATCCAGGTCTCAAAAGCAAAGTTTGAAGGGAATAATGGGCATTTTCTATTCTTTTACAACACAAGCAATAAAGAAATAACACAATATCCAGGAACAAAATTTTTGTTACAGTGTTATGGAAGAAGAGGCAAGTTCTTTTTATTACAAGGGCAGACGTCAAATGACATACTCGTCCTACCAACTAGAAAAACTAAAATATGGAAGGAAAAAGTCTAACAATCTGTAGAGTGCATTTAGTAGATCGTCCAAACTGTGAGCGCAAACCTTTTGGGCATGACTGCACACAGCAAAACTAAGATAATGCATCATTTGGATTCTTTATGGAAACATAACATACAACTTAACCATTTAATCAAGTGCTTTCTCCACCTGACATAAATAGATCGCTAGTTAGCCGTTTGGTTCTCTCAGAGTTCAGTCAATCCAGTGCATGAACTGTTGTGCTTAACATAATACATATATTTTTTAATGAAATTTTTAATGATTTTTATGAAATTAGAAAATTGGCAATCAGCAAATCAAATTCAGTGGATTCTCTGGATTGACTTGATTCATTTACTCTCATGATGGAAAATTCTAACTTTCAGACAAAGAGGAACAAGCCTTGATATTAGCGCCCTTTAAAGATGGAACAGTCCCTTACCTTCTCCACAGTGAATATCGTCTCATTTCCCTCCTCACCGGTCAGGTTCTTCTGCTCTTTAACCAGTTTGTAGCTGGTGGAGTACTGCAGAAATAAACAGCAACAATTCACCCTCAGGCCACATCACATCACGCTTATCAGCCTTCAAATCAAGTGCTCAAGCTGTCCGAGCTTTGATTAAAACCAGGCAATAGGTGTGATTAGATACTCAGGGTCAACAAAGAGCACATCAAACTTAAGACAGTCCCAGCACTCAACAACAATGTAACCACCTTTCCTCCTCATGCCTCCTAGTAACCTGTGAGAATGAAGTAAGGAGGTGTGCGAATGCACTTCTTTAGAATTGAGACAGACCCATCAAATATGAGGAGAGTCCTTCCACATGTTCATCCCAATCCTTTCCTAGGCTTCATGCGCAACCAATGCTTTCCAAGGCCTCTACTCTAAATACAAATGAGTTTTTTAAATCGCACAGGGTTTCCCACACATAGACCATTGTGTGGCGGGGCGCCACAGAATCAATTCGGACCGCCACATATGGAATCCCGTTAATTCTGAGTAAATACGCAATTGCCGCCTATTGATAATGCATGCGCACGTTGGAAAAAGAAAAAAAAAACCGGAAAAATATGAAAGGCACTAGAAGACGCGGAATGTGCGCAATCCTTAATCAGCCCCCCCTCATCAAAATGAAAAGCATATCTACCCCCCCTCCACTCAGCAAAATGAAAAGCATATCTCTCTCTCCCCCTGCTCAACAAAATGAAAAGCATATCTACTACCCCCCCCCGCTCAACAAAATTACAATCATCTGTCTGAAAACATTGGTGTGCCATCACACATTGCTTCCTGGTCTGTGGGAAACACTGTCGCATGAAGTGAGAGCATATTTCTGAAGTTTTTACCAGCCGTACACCAATTATTATTACTTATTACTTCTTATTAAATCTTAATTACTTATTAAATCTTATTACTTTCACTGAAAACTCAAAGACCTAATTGTCAATCAAAAGTACATGTTATCCTCTGAAGAGTTGTTCATCGGTCGTAGCATGGTTCTCTCCTTCAGTTTTTTAAGTGGTGTAAAAAGCTACCAGGAACAATAAAAATTCTGAATGGGTGTGTGGACTGTGTTTGAGACTAACGCCTGACAGGAAAACGTGACATGACTCACCGACTGGAATGCAGATGCAACCAAGTTGGAGGGGAAAATGTTCCTGGGAAAGAAAACAGCAGATATTGAAAACACTGGCGAGTATTTCCTCATGGAAGCTGATTTATGCACCACTGCTTTAAATTCCTTCTTTTACAGCTGATTCAGGACCACTGTGCTCTTTTATATCCTTAACTCACAAGTTCCCAACTTTGTCTAGAAAGGGCCAGCGTAGGTGCAGTCTTTAGTTTCAGCCTAGCAGTTAGACATCCAATCCTAGTAATCAACCACTTTTCTTTCCTAAAACCTTGATTAGTAGAATACAGTGTGTTACTGATTGGTTGGAGTGAAAGCCAGCACCCACACCAGCCCTTTCTAAATAAGACTGAGAGCACTTGCTTTGATTATTGTAAGTCTGCACTCATGAGCAGAGCTGATTCTGGATCAGTGTTTAGGGTTGTCAGCTATCCACATTCAAATTTGGGTTTGGGCTCGTCTTCAAATATTTTAATGAACTGCACAGCGCACTGAACCGCAGTCATTCCCATGGCGTTACACAAGATCCATGTGTGATATCTGGACATTGAATGGAGAGAAGTTGAGAGGCATGGAAAGAGGCCCAGGTTGAGTGTATCGCTCAGGCATAGCACCAGTATCACAGATTTGATTTGAACCTGCAGCCTCCGAGTTACACAATCTACCACACAAGCTTACATAATCCGCAGCCCCCTCAGTTCCTGCGCAAGTTCAGTCCCACTGAAGTCACAAGATTTCTCAAGTGGACACAGTTGGCACAGATTAACAAGATTAAGCCTGCAGGGATCAGTTCCTTAGTCCAACCACTCATTTTACCAGGCAGCTGCCATACAGGGAAAACCCTAATGCACTTCTAATGGCTTTTAGCCTTTAACTATTATTCATTACACGTTTAACAACATTTCAACACTTCAGTTCTTCCACAAGGCTATGTGGAGTCACTTTTCGTATTCGTCCAAGTAAGGGAAAGAAAAAAATAAATAATTAAAAAAAAAAAAAAAATCACACACCATCCACTAACACACTGATACAGACGAGAAATTTACAGCCTCTAATGACTTTAACATGCATATCTTTGGTCTGTGGGAGGATACCAGAGTACCCGGAGGAAACCCATGTAAACACAGGGAGAAAATGCAAACTCCACACATTTCGGTCTCAGGCCGTATGCTCGCAGTGAGGCAACAGCATAACCCAGTTTGGCACCGTGTCGCCCAATTATTGCCTTTTAACGAAGTCCCAAATGCTCAGAATTTCTGTTGGAGACGCATTGGCCTCATGCACCTTCTACTGCTAGGCAGCAGGGTCTGGCCGCGCTCGGATTAATGGGCGATTAACGTGCCAAAGCGATCAAGTCGTGTTCATCCATTTGAGTGTTTACTTGCCGATTCAGTTAATTTCCTCTGACCTAAATACAAGCATCACTCCCACACTTACCGGAAGCACACGCCTCCCTCACTAAGCAGCAGCATATTCTAATAGGTAACAAAGTGCCCTTGAGACCTTAAGGTTGCAGGCTCAATCCAGCGGTAGGATACCGTTTCAGTAACGCTGAGCAAAATACTTACCCTACATTGCTCTAGTGTATACCCAACTGTAATCAGATATTATGCAAAAACCCAAATGTCACTCTGAATATCTGCACATGTAAAGAATACCTGTTTGCATGTGCAGTAAATATGCCGTGTGTGCAATAATCAGAAAAATGACAAGCAGAACAGATACTACATTACAAATACATAAATGGTATACAGTTAAAGCCCTGTGTATGAAGACAGGTGCAGAGATGCTTTGGCCATCAGCCAGAACGAACTGCCCAGCCCTTCTCCTCACAGAGTTTGTCTGCTTCTCCTGTGCACTGAATGCACACATCCAGGACACCTCGACTGAAGGTCACCTTGTATCCGTGACTCTTGGCCGAGTTGAGATCAATTACAGCCCCCCCGTCCCTTTTCCCCTGCGGGTGTCTCAGCCAAAGCGACCCTGAGTCAGAGGTGAAGCCTGTAAGCATGGTGTAGGGAGATTATATTCCCAATTTGCGGGGGACACGGAGTGCATGTACCCTTTTAGCATAGGGTAGAGAGTGGTTATAGCTCATTAGTGGGGTATGGGAAGAGGATGTAGCCTATTAGCATGGGATAGAGAGCGGGCAAGGCTTTTGTGTTGGGAAAATATTTAGCCTATAGGCTGTTAGCATGGGAGAGAGAGTGGGCAAGGCTTGTGTTTAGGATAAATACAACTAGCATGGGACAAAGAGTGGACAAGACTCGTGTGTAGGTTAAACGGAGGGCGTACAGCCTGTTGACATGGGACAAAGAGGGCAAGTCTTGTGTGCAAGGGAAACAGACAATCTATAGCGTGTTGGCATGGGTCAGAAAGAGCCCTGGGGCTTATGTGTAGAGCAAATAGAGGCGATGTAGCTATGGGGCAGTGCTGGAGCAGGGCGATAAATTGATTTTATCAAATCATTTCAATTCATGGTTTAGGACAAGATTAAAAAACACCCCGCAAAGCGAGCGTTACCCCTCAGCCCATGGATTATTTCGAATGAATATAAATTGACGAAGGCGTTCGGAAGTTATCCTACGGAATACAAAATACAAGATGGCAGCTGTGGCAGCCATAATGAACATCCAAGCACCATGAAAATGAATAGGCTTCTGTAGGTACACAAGACCAAGCAACAGAGCAAAAATGGGTTTGATTGACGGAGGCGTTTTAGAGTTATGGTGCGGAATGGAAATTCAAGATGGCAGCTGTGGCAACCATATTTGATTTTGGATCGCGACTGAAATCGATAGGCTTGTGTAGTAACTGTACCCTGATGTCCTCACCAAAAATCGTGATGATCGGTGATGGCGTTTTTTCAGTTATCGCACGGAATCAAATGCGGACGGACGGACGGACAGACGACCTCTGTGCGTGACAACAATACCCCTCTGCCCATTAGTTGGGGCTGAGGGGTAAAAATGAAAACCAAAGACACAAATCAATACGTACCGGAATCACCAAGTCATGGTCATCAAAGTGACACTATTGCTAACTCCTGGATAAGCGGTTTGTGAATCTTACCGTCTGTGGTCAAGCTAACGGCAAATTGATTGATTGATTGATCGATCGATCAGTGAGTGACACTCGAGTCTCATCACAACACTCCTTCCTAAGCTTCGCTAATCCAGAAGTAAAAAGGGAGATTCAACATTTATAAAACACAGTTGGGCCATTCCAGTGAGAGCCCTACTGAGAAAACCTTCAGTGCAATGACTGGGCGATGCCGGGAACACCACGCATGACGTTTGCCCTTGGGAGCCGACAGGTGTTCCGTTAGGTAATACAACATCCTGTTCCGTGTTCTCTTGATAACTGTTAGAATGCAGGGTCAGCCAGGATGGGACACGTAGAGGACTAAAGAGGGCAAACACACAAAGGAGTGCAATGTGACACTGCAGCAGTGCAGTGGAGAGGAATTCGTGTGCATACTGTACGCACCCACGCATGACATGACGAAGGCAGTGAAAACGTAAATACTAGAATGGGGCTTGGGTACCATTTGCTGTCAGGGCTAATTGCCATGAAAAAAAGAACCTTCCAGTGGCTGGAATTCCACAAAATGGCCGTGGAACCATACATGTAAACACCAGTTTATCAACATACGCCACGAGAGTTGCGGTGAGAAAACAGTCTCCGATGCCATTCCGGAAACTTCCATAAATGTTTGACAGGGGTCACACGCCCAAATCCACAGAGAGAAAGGGAGCACCACACTGTAGTCATGTAGAGCCCTCACTGTTGGGAGCCCAGCAATGAAGCATCAAGTCAAGGAATTCTGGGTCCTTTGAAAGAATATTACTCTGGGCTTCCCAGAGCAAAATCAAATGAAATACGGTGTGTCACTTCCTTTCACCCTGTAATGATGGCTTTGCTTGTGTAATTAGTGAAATTACTTGGATGCAAGCAATATGTGCAACTGTCCATCTGTTAAGGATGTGCCATGTGCCAATTCTGTTAACCTATTTCACAATGACTTTGCAAAAAACCTTCCCTATAAATAATGAGGTTTTTTCACCACAAACTGAGCACAGACTCCCAAGCAATGAATAATTAACTGACCAAAAAATAATAATTAACAAGATGACATTGTCATCTTGGTATCCGCCACGATGGTATCATGTTTTCAATCTCAGTCTGAGTCGGGGATAGTAACAAACACACAAAAGTTCATTCCTCAAGGTACAGTAGCTCCTGAGAAAACATGTCCCTCCTTATCCAGACAGACGGATGGACGGACGAGCTTCATTGGAATACCCCCCGCTCCATTTCATGCTGGGGGCTGATTAATGTTTTGCACAGGCATCTCAGGCTTTAATCCTCGAACCCACTGAAGATCTGTGATGTGTCCCACAGAATTTGAAAATGTACAAAAGAATGAGGTTATCCAATATGATCAGTAATCTTTTAACACATTGTTGAAGAACATTCTAGATTCATCCATCTGAAATGAGTGCGCATTGAAAGTACTGAAAACTGGGGTGCCGAGATAGCCAACTGGGGGGGGGAATCACAGCTCATTTAACCATTTTCCCCTTGAAATTGCCAAGTGTAAAAAACAATGTCATTTGACAGACACCCCCCACCCCCCTCATTTTGTATGTGCAAGCTTGTTTTTACATGCATGCTTGTCTGAGTCTGTACACGAGTCCATTTGCATGCAGTGAATCACTTCACTGGGGCGCTTACTTTGGTCTCACGCCTGGGCGACAGGCCAGCCTCTGAACGATGTTTTGAATGGAGCTTTTGTAAGGAGCAGCTGCCAGCAGAGAGGGGGGCTTTTAATGAGCTACAAAGGAGGCACGCGCCATGAGGCTAACAAGCTGACCCATGTACTGCGCAAGCATTGCTCACTCACCCGGCACAGAGTTCGGCCAGTCCAGGTAAAAACCGCATTCAGAGGCTCGTACTCATGCAGTGACTAACAGAGGGAGAGCCAATTTGGAATCATTTGCCACAAAATTTACTTTAAAATGGGAAATTGATGGGATCCTGTGTGATGTGGATCAGGAGGGGAGGCTGTAGATTCACTTTTGGCTCAATCCCTAATTGCCCACTACACCCTCAACCTACCCACTGTCCCTCTGTTTGAGTGTTCATATCGAAGGACCACAAGACTGAAGTCTGTCCCAATTCAGCTAGTGCTGAGATAGATGGGTCTATAAAACCCTCCACCAGCCAGTCTTGAACCCGACTTTCCCCACCTCACTCTCCCTTACCAGAGGCAGGACGGAAGGAACATCGTCAACAATGCAAAGTGTCTATCAGTAACCATGGTGATGACTCCTCCCATTTCTCAGCAGATAGAGGTAAGGGAGTGTGCGCATGAATATCTATACTCTCCATCTTCATGAGAAGTGCCGTCCACAGCTGTGAGGGAGACTTCACACAAAGCAACACTTGGAACTGCAGTCCTAGCATTGAGGGAGCAGTTTCGGAAACGCCTTAGTGCAGGTTTGGCTGGGATGCATTTGCTGTAATTTGGATGCCGGAAGTTCACCCTCTCTCTCCCTCTCCTGTTTACAACCCTTCCCTTTTGTCAAAACAACCTTCTGGCTGTCCATCTCCCTCTCTTCGTTAGGCCTAGATGTTTTCATAGAAGTCCTTTCTGAAGTACTGCAATTTGTTTTTGAATGACTACCCCAATAAAGAGGGGTTTTAAACCTCTCCCAAGCTCTCTCTTTTGCCATCTCTTGACTCTGTATTTTATCTCTTGCCTTCTTTTCCAATGTAGTTTGACCAAGTAGGTTAACTGAATGAAACATGCTTGAGCCACTGCTTCCCTGTCCTGCCTGTGTGATCTTCAATGGCATTTAAGAGGCGGCCATTTTGTGTTCCAAACAAACTAAATATTGAACCTCAGGTAAATGACCAGCCTCCAAGGCATGAAGAAAGGAGATAGCCCCTCCCACATCTCCTAAAGGACGAAAGGAAAGCAAGGACCCGCCCACTGACCAGCATATGAGGGTCTAGAAAAAAAAAAAAACAAATGTTGGGCTCTGTTGCTTCCATGGCAACTACATGCCATACTGTCCAGCTACACCATCAGTAAACTGTCCAGTCAGACAGAGTGCCTGATGCAAGGCAGCACCCACAACACTTCAAAAATTTAGTGTGACGTATAAAATAGGCTTCTTCACTTCAAGGGATGGGAAGGAATGGCAATGGTGCTTCTTGAACAAATGCTTGAGAAATCTGCCATCAAGAAAATGCTCCGATGTCCTCGTTTTTAACTGGAATGGAGACCCACAGGTACCCTTCAGTATCATATAAAACCTATAACAGCTGGTATGACGCTGAGGAATTTTAATTGCTCAAAAGTTTCCATTATGGCATGATGAATGCTAAAGCCATGCGGTATAGCATTGTGCCTGTCATAGCATGAGTTTGGCCGCGTTCGTTCTGAGATAAAATAACTCCATACGTCAATATTTACTAAAGCACACCTCAATGGACTGTCTGCTGGGGGGGTATGACTTTGCAGGAGAGTTGCTCAACTGAACACCCCAGATTGAATCCCAGCAATAAAAATATTTTAACGCTGGTTAAATTGCTTCATCAGAATATATTCCACAAACACTCAATGAAGAGATCAGGAAGTAGGCTCAAAAAATAAAACAATAAAATAATACTTAATTATACTTCGCAAGGATTTCTCAGTATCTCATCACATCCAGACATCGGCAGTAGTGCTCCTAAGTTAGGTCATTTAATCAATGAGGAAGAAAGACAAACGTTTAAAAAAAAAAAAAAAAAACTCTTAAAAAAATATGACACAATTCTAGTCATAAGAACAGCCCTAAATTTAATCCAAAGAATACAGCGAAGGTACGGGACGTCCTAGCCAAACAGCCCAAGTTATCGTTACTTATGCAAGTACATGTCCTTTGTAATGCCAAAGCATGCCTGTTTTACCATAGGATTTTCAGCCAGAAACTATTAATAATGATAGGCTTTGTGTCACATTGGACTGTCAGTTGAATGTCCTTGATGTCACATCGTCAATGACAGCAAGGCATTCTATTTTGTGTGGATGATGTCTCCCAATTAATTCAGACTGCATTGGAATGCAGATGTAAATATCTGAAGGGAAAATTAGACTCTTCCTGCCAGGGGCATTCAAGCATGGCCAGTTAATTTAGGCAGGACATGGACATTCAGTCATATTTTCATAAATCTCTCAAATTTCCCTACAAATTCCAAAGAGGAAATGCAGACACGTCATTTTCCGGCATTAAAAGGGCCTAAAACAGGTTGTGCTAGTAGGTAGAGACAAAAGAAAAAGGATGACTGACTGTAGATGGTACTGAGGATAGATGGGAGTCGTATTTCATCACAGAAGACTTCCGGAAGAAGATGCATAAGCCTAAATTGATCTACTAGAGAGCGAGAACAGAATGGCAACCAGCAGTAACGTGATTTAAAACTGCGAGGGCAAACAATACGGGTGGCGAGTGATCGGAGGGAAAGAAAACCTGTAAGATGACAAACTGTACCAACACATGACGGAATGACTGATGGGAAATTGACAGTAAAGCCGTCAGACTGACGATCTTCATCTGCCAAGGAGGCTAGTGTGTTTACTTTGCATGTGTTGAAGGGCTGCTAAATTTAGGTTACATAGGTGCGCTTAAAAAAAAAAAAACGGATTTCGCGCATAAGGTGCATTTTCGTTCGGCCCCACTTTTGTTTTAAAACGCAGTTAAGCACATAGTAAAGCTAGTAGGCAGCAATTTTGTCGAATCAAAACCACTAGGCCTATATATATTGGTCAAAATAACCACAACCACGTTGTCTAAATAACTAAATTGGTCCCAAACGAGATACGATAATGCAATTAACAAAATGTTTTACATGCTGACAAGTATCAGTGTTTTTGATATATAAACTTGCCCTGATAGAATACATCACTGACCCACCTCGATGCAGAGGGCCGACGCAAATGCTGATGTCAATCGCCGCTAGTTTCTCTATCATTTAAGGGTTATTTCTCCTCTTTAGCCCCAATGTCCCAATAGCTTCAGCTGTTCGCAATGAAGGAATATCTGTGCTTAAAAAAATTGCAAAAAGGAGCACAACTTTAGCTTATTTGAATAAAATAAGGACGATGGTGAGTTCATCGGGCCCTGACTACGTTCCTGAACATGTGCTTCTTTCCCTTTCATACAATAAAGGTCCGACTCGTCATCATTTACCGCCCTTATCTCTTAATTCGTCGAAACCAAATTAGTTATTATGAGGGAAACATCTGCCTTCATTTTCACCCATTATAAGCCAATTGCTCATTTAACTACATCAATTGCAATTTTCGCGCTTTAATATGCAAAAAAAAAAAAAAAAAAAAATCCACTGATGTACAAGAACATAGAACTCGTCAGGACAGTTATACCCATTTTTTTCAACAAATATAGCTTCAAAGGGTGAATAATCCGTACACGACGAATAAAGTTATTAAGAAAAAAAAAAACGCATTGTCAAAATACTGGGAGTGTATTTATCCTAAGAGCAGAAGCATTGAACACGGGAGGGGGTGCTCAGTTCCGACGTTAGGAACCACTGGTCCACATGATGAAATCGAGGAAACAATTTGTTCTGAATTACATTCGCAGGGAGGGACAAGATGTACGGTCTCACGAGAAAGTTGGTACATTGTACGTATAACTAAACCATCTTTGCGCAAGATCACTTTAAAGCGCGATACATGCGCGCCGCTGTATGGGCAGCTGATGCAACCGTGCTAGAGTTTGCAGCACCGTGCCCGGCATGGATTAGTCGTGGTTACAGTGACACCTTGGGTGCGTTGGCCTGGACGGACACGTGACGACAACATTGGCAACCGACCAGTCACCACCACATCCACGTTGCTCGACCGGCGCGGTATAAATAGATAGCTGGGAAGTAAGATCGAACTGCGATGAAACCCGTCCTTTATAACATTTCTTAAGCCGCTTTCACACTGGACGCGAAACGAATTTTTCGCACGACAGATTACATTCAAAGTCAATGCGAAAACGCGTGTATTCGCGTCTTTGCATTGACTTTGAATGTAATCTGTCGCGCGAAAAATTCGTTTCGCGTCCGGTGTGAAAGCAGCTTTACTATTAAAAAAAAAAATCGAAGCGGCATAAAGATGTGCCTCACAAGGTTAGCCAAACAGCAATTCGATGATCGCTGACATCTTATGAGAATGATGAAGACCAATTTTTTCAAAAGACGAATGACGTCAGGAAACATCAACCAGCTACCTGAATCGGGTTTCCTCAAGAGCAGCGAAGTAACCTTAAGCTACTTTAATCGTAGCGGGGAAAACAGCGGTCTTTGCCATTGGCAACAATTTGATTATGAAGACACACTTCAAAAATTGGCGAGAGAAACGGGCAGGACTAATCTGCTGAAAATTCGCTAATTCTTCTTTTTTTCATCAACTCAACTAGATATTGATAGATATACATCTCAAGAATAACTGGTGAAAATTTCATCACAATATATTAAGAAATAAATAAATTATGAAGTATAGATGGTTGTAGTTTTTCAACAGAATGTTTCAGCAGATTAGCCCTACTCGAGAGAAACTACATTTACCACGTTTGTTCAAATAACAGAGAATAGGGTCCAATTAAGTAATGCGCAAACTTCTAAAGCATCTTAGCTTTCACTGCTAACTGCCACGTCCACGTGTGACCATTCAGGAAAGCCAGATGTCAAATGAAGCTGTCGTAAACTAAGCTACCCATAGAATACAGTTTGATTCGAAAGGTCAGTTTAAGAGGTTTCCTTACCTTACTAGGTCCAAAAAAGAGTCTACCACTTCTTTGGACTGTGGGACTCCATCGGTGACCCCTCCAATCACGGGCTTTGAGGCAGACAGTACACCGGGTTTGATAATGAACGCCATTATCACCCCAATGGCTGACGCAATTAAAGTTGTCACTAGAAAAAACAGCATGGCCCAGCCGCCCAATTTTCCCAGAGCTTTGGGATCGATGCTGGCTGCTCCGGAGACAAGACTGCACACGACCAAAGGGATAATGATCATTTTCAGCAGCCGGATAAGAATTTCGCCGGGGAAGCCGAAATAAATTTTCTGTGCCTTGTTAAGTTCTGCATTACGCACCCCAAGTCCGATACAAACGCCAATTATTACCCCGGCCACGGTCAAAATTACGAGTAAATTGGCCCTAGCGATTCTTTTCAATTTCTGAGGGAGAGTTTCAGGGGCATTGTTCTTCTTATGGTCACTGATCCCGTTGGCCATCGCCGAGTTTTGCTCGTCAAGATGCGCCCCGCCGTTGGAGGTCTTCATTTCGTCCTCTATAGCAATTTTTTCTGCCATGATGATATCAGTTCGTAGTTTGAAACGCGTAACTTCAAGTTTTAAAAATATAAAGGCACTTCTATGGAACCTGTCTCAGGATATACTTTTCAGAGGAGAGCCTCCCGCGGTCTGCCGCATCTACTTCGCACAGCGGACACTCCAGAATATGTCAATGCTAGAACAGGAAGGGGGCTTGCCCCTTTGACGTCAGAGGGCGGTCTCGACGTCCCTGACGCGTAAGATTTCACTTCGATTTTTTTTTTTTTTTTGTATTAGCTAAGAAATATGCAGGAATGGTGCTCTAGCTCTACAGTAGCATTCTTTTTTTTGTAATTTGCCGATATTTATTTATAATGTTATATTAATAAACCCCCCAAGCCAGCCTCTTGTTTGTGGGTTTATTGGATCAGCCAAAATCTTGAATTGGAACCTGCAAATAAGCCGATTCCCGCCTTTGCAGAATTAATTTATAACAATATTACGCCACAACATAAAAAAAAATCACCTGCATGATATTTCATGGGCTCCCCATACAGCTCCTTAAAACTGACGTCCGCTTGAATTCCCAGACCCAGCGATTCCCAGCAGAACATTTCCCAGAGTATCACACTCCCTCAAGCAGCTTATCTTCTCCCCAAGGTGCATCCTGGTGTCAGCTCTTTCGCTGGTAAATGGTGCTCACGCACCCAGCCAATGCACATGATGAAAAACAAAATGGGTCGAATTGGACCAGGCAGCCCTTTTCAATTGCAAGGTCCAGGTCCTACGGTCACGTGCCTATTGGAGGTGTCTTCGGCAGTGGACCAGGACTAGAATGGGCACTCCAACTGGCACACCGCCACAAAGCGCTTCACCCAGCAGGGTGCGATGTACCCTGCTTTGCGACACATTCCTCATGTAAATATAATTTTAATTCTCTGACATACACTGCTTAACAAATTTATTAGACCACCACTCAATGTAAGGTTTATGCCACAGCCGCCCTAAATTAACAGTGTTGACAATTACCAAAATAATTTTTATCTTTCTGTAATAGTTACTCCACCAGTATGCGCAAGCTCTTTAACTGAAATGATATTTTTAATGCTAAAATATGATTATCGTTGTTTTCCGCGAATTTTCGAATTTACCGTTTTACAAAAAAACTGAAAAAATTTATTAAGCACGTTATTATTTTTTTTTTTATTAAGATGCCAAATAACAGTTTTCTTGAATTCCTGAACATGAAAATTAGTTTTAGAGGTTGAATGCAAGAATGCAAGCTGTTATCAAAGGCCAAAGGAGGCCATGCAAAAATATATATATATATATATATATATATATATATATATATATATATATATATATATATGTGTGTGTGTGTATTGGTTTTTATGCGTGAATAAGGACTATTTAGTGGTTTCAGCTCGTTATTTGCCTAAGAAATAACAAAATAATTTCAGTTTTAAACAAGTTTTTGACAAATTTCTTAAATATTCATTTTTTTTTTTTTTTTTTTTTTTATGACAGGTGGTCTAATAAATTTGTTAAGCACTGTGCGTGACAATAATCCTTCTGTCAGTTTGGACCTCACAGGACTACCTCCCTTGCCCTTGCGCACTGATGAGTTTCAGGCCCCCAGCACCCTGTCGCTGGTTTATGGTTTCCCCCCCTCTTTTGACCTCTGTCGGTAGGTACTCGCCATTACTGACCGGGAGCAACCCAGAAGCCTCGCCGCTTTGGAGATGCTCTGAACCTCTCCTCTGACCATAGCCAAAGCTGCTGAAGTCCCATGTCTCCCACATCCAACATGTCAACAGCAAGAAGGTTCGTCTGCAGGCAGATTCCCTGCTTCATCTGTGAGTGGTTTTAATATTTTGGCTCATTGGTGAAAATGCAAATTACACAAATATACTTATTCTAAATGGATGCCTTTGTGGGTGCCTTTTTGTAATGCAATGAGGAAACCTATGGGAAAATGTGGATAACATGCAAACTCCATAAGGAAAGGCCCCAGGCTAGATTTGAGCCCACAACTTTCTTGCAAGGCAGAAGCACTGCTACTCCCTGTACAACCATGCTGTCTTCATTTATTACAAATGAAAAATAATTATTTTTAGTATCCATTAATATCCTTTCTTCCAGTGGCAAAATTATTGTGGTGTTACCATAGTGATGCACAGCTATTTAATGAGGAAACATAAGTTTAAAAAAAGAAGAAGAAGAATTTGCATTACTAATGCAGCAGTTAATTACGAAACACAGAGAAGTTAACACAGTCATTTTTTAATCTACAGACATACCCAATTTTATTGACACCATGGTCAAAACTAAGAACACAGGCCTCATATAAGAACAACACATTAATCATCAATACGTTTTATTAAGAGTGCCAACAATTCTGTATACAAGTGTATGAGCGCATAATTATTTCATGGTCCGTATATGTGGAATTCTAGTTCATTGCAAAATGAAAAAAGGTAATTTTAATAATGTGTAAACAGTTCATCATAATTACAAGTATTCATTATTCATAAATTATTAGTCATACTTTATTCTGTATTGAATGTACTAATAACTAATAAAAAGTAAAATTTATTCTCAATGTGCATCTCATTATTAATTCATGACAACAACTACATTTTGTAAATATAAATTTGTAGACAGAGAGCATTTCTATTCAAAATTCCTCTTGTGGGAGCACTATAGTGTAGAATGCAGCAGTTATCTAAGAAAGCACTCCATGCATCAATGAGATTCCAAATTAAATGGTAGATTGTGCAGCAGACATAAACATAAATTATGGCATGACCTTGCTTTTTTTCCTCCCCCAGTCCAGGGGAATAATGTTTCTGTCAAAGCAGCACTGTTCAAGGTTTGGTCAACAGGTGGTTGCTCCAGTATTCTTGGTGGCTAAGATGTGTTATTGTTGGGAGGATTTTTTTTAGGAGCCATGGCTTTTCAACCCTCTTGCACCGTTTTTCCATGATTCTCTGAGATGCAGCCATTACAACAGTTAGTATTTATTTTTCTGCAGATTGAAATTACATGGTAAGTTTTCATCCTTTTCCCCAGCAATGAACTTTTTACCTTTTATAAAAAGTTTTAAGAGTTGGCCTCGGTGCCGTGTTCAGACATAAATCAGTAAAAGAGACTGGAAATTGGTAGCCATGTTTGTCAACCGAAATGACTGCACAGAGTGCTCCTGAAAGTAGAGTTTTTGAGTAATCATTTTACCGGGAGATATTTAGGGCAATCATTTCTTTGCATATCTCCAAATGCTCTTCTTGGGTTCTTTACGCCTCTCCCACCACTGACTGCCGAGAGTTAAACCATAATAAAATAAAAATACAAATCCAGAACTTGACTGCCGGCTCACTGACAGCGTTACACTGAATATGACATTTTGTTCTTATGGTGTTCTCTGGCCATTGAATTTCTTTGGCTGTTGCTCTTATTTAAAGTAATGTAAAATAAGCGCAGAACACATCCAAAGGTCACTAGAACTTCGAAAGAACTCAGGTCAGATAAAATACATTAAGGATAATTTAGGTTCAGCCCTCTGTAACATTGCAGTTAATACTAGGGTAAGCAGCAGAGAATGTATAATAATTTCTGTTTGCTCTTAAATTCCATAGCTGGAGATGGAAGACTAGTCTTCTCAAAATAACTCCTGTCACACAGCCCACAAAATTATCACGACCAGGGTTTGCCATTGTCCACCTGTGCGTCTGGGTGCATTCAGTTGTTTTGAAAATAATAAATGAGGGCAGCCAATCACAAGCCTGCTCCCGCACCAACTCCCAGTACATTCTTTCTTTGTGCTGTCCTGAACATGATTGTGTTTCTCCTGGTCCTGTCCCAGGAGGTTCACAAAGACTCCTGAAAAAGAAATCCATTAACCTCCTCCCCCACTACCCAACCTACTGTCCTCGCTCCTGCTGTGTGACCCTGGCCAAGGTGTAGGTTGGCGAGGCCCGAGAGCTATCGCCTTACTAGAGAAGAATGGAGCTCAGTCTTCGACATTTCTCTGACCGTAAATGTATAGCAGACATACAGCTTCAAGGAACTGCTGGACGCCCATGGAATCTAAGACAATGTACAGTTCGGAAAACCAAAACGGTATCCTTTTTTGGGTCGACTCCTCTAGAAACACTCTTCTAGTGTAACAGATAGCATTCTCGTTAAAGCACTGAGGTAAACTTGCCCTCTGCTCTCACATTAGTTTTCAGAGGGCAGAGGTGGCATGTTCTGGGGCCAGAAAGTAGAATTCATTCACCCGTGACAACATTTAACTGGAATGTGAATACGTCCCCCCCCCGGCCCCCCTTCCCTGCCTCACCCACCGGACGGACAGATGGACAGACAGACAGGTACATAAAAGGCAGCACTGCAGGACCTGAGTAGTAAGTATGCAGAGTTTCGTTAAGATCATGTAAACGGTTGTGGAGTTATGCTCCGGACAGAAATTAATGACATCCGGACGGACAGACAGACGGACAGACATATAGGCACATACCAAAAGGCACCTCTTCAGGAGCTGAGTAGTAAGTATGCAAAGCTTCGTTAGGGAGCTTGTCAATATTCTGAACAGTGAATGAGTTCATTTTTGAACATACGCCTGTTCATTTTTGGATGCTTTCGAGGCCGCAAACCTGGTCACTATGTTCGATAATGAACTCCCCTCTGTTCATTTTCTGATGCGTTCATTTCCCGATGCCTGCTCAAGGCCTGATGCATTCATCTAAAACTGCACGCCATTCATATAAAACAACTTCGTTCATTATAAAATGTTCGCAATCCAAGAATTTCTGTTTGTAGCCAACTGTTCTGAGTTTTTAATTGCAGATTTTGTCGATGTTTGTGACAGTTTATGCGGTTAACGCCATCCCCCATTTTCCGTCATTTACTATTGATAGATTTTATAAATAGAAATTGTCGGTGTTACAGCTGGAGTCTTCTCTCTGTTTTATGCATCAGTTATATAAAATATTGTCATCACTCATTTCTTTTTCTGAAATGTAGGCCTATATTTGACTGGCGACGTGGTACCAGAATTTGGAAAACGCAAAACGAGCATGTATGTTACCCTTTGCTCGCCGTCGTCTTCGTGGTCTCACTGTTGTGTTTTTCTGTATGCCTATCTGATTTTTTCTACGTCAGCTAAAGTTGTAATAAGACATATCACCCAACGATAAAGATTTATAGCAAGATTTTAAGGGTGTCGAGAACAATAAATTTGCCATTATGACTGAAAATAATCAGCTATAGGGGAGACCTGGTCTAGTTGTTACACTTTTTCTTTTAACGGCTGTAGAATTGATATTATCAGGTTTTTGTTACCAATATGCACTGTACAGATAGAAAGTTTATTAGACTACATGACTGATCTGCAGCAACCCCTATATTCTGCGTATGCATGATGCTGGTGAGGAAAAAATAAACCCCCGTCACCTGTAACAAACTACCCCATATATGGGGTAGTTTGTTACAGGAGGGGTAGTTTGCTACAGGTTGTGGGGCATTTTGTCATCTGCTTGTCTAGATCTGGACTTGACGTCGGCAGCTCCCACAGAGCGGCGGTTTCATGTGTTGTGACTTCAATCTGAAAAAAATACTGTACAATAAATTAGAACAATATATAATATGACAAATTGTAGCCAACAAAATCTGCGACAATCAATGGAACAAAATCTGAATATCATTGCAGAACTCATCCTGTACATAGCCGGCTGTAAAGTGTGGCATTTTTTTTTTTTTTGGCTTGCGCGTTCACAGGTTTAAAAAGAAAGGATTAATATTGCGGATAATTTTGCTATTTGACATGAGCGGGACTAAGTTATCCTAGTTCTTATACTCACAGAATAGTAGAATTAAACTTGGGCTGTCGCGCAGATGATGTGATACAATGCGTAAACTATAATTTTAATGTATTTAATTTCATTTCTTTACAATCTTTTGCATACAAATTGCCTAGCGGTCACATCATGATTTGGAATTCTAAAATGCTTTTTTATATAAGAAGGAAAAAGTGGCATACTGACACCACACGGAAGCGATGTTCATTCCAGTAAAGTATTCACACAGCAATATTTGAATGTTTTGGCTGACTGAGCGTACCCCGGTACCATTGAATCACAATTTATCTCAGGTCTTGAGTGTGGAATGTGTTAAAGCATCTTATCGAACTCGATGAAAAGGGTAAGCGTATAGCGGAAGATTGGCGATCGGTAAAGATATAATCTCGACACTGGAGATTTGGTAGGATTTTTTAGTCGACTTGAAAACTGTCGTTTAATAGGCATGTACCTTACAATATACTTCTAAATTCTGCAGGATGGGAGACGAGGAATTTTTTTCTTGTAAGAAGGAAATATTTACACATGTTGGTGTAAATTTTGCGAAGTGGAGAGCAGATTCATTTTGTAATGCAAGAGAGGGTAGCTGCGTTCGTTTTTGGATGCAAAATGAACGCATGCTCATTCATTTTTTAACACTCTGCCGTTCGTTTTTTAGCTGAACACGAACAGAGACTAGTTCATTTTTGAAGGCCTGTTCAAATTTGAATGCGTTCAGTATATTGACAAGCTCCCTTAAGATCATGCAAACGGTTTTGGAGTTACGCTCCAGAAACGAAGTGGGAACGCCGACGCGAATGCGAACGGGAACCGAGGTTAAAACAATATGTCTCCCCTCTCCCTCCCGGGGGGGAGACATAATTAGTTTGACTGTCCAGCTAAAATGCAGTTATTTCTGTAGGGTTCAAAAAGAGACAGAATACTGTGTGAGGTGTAGCACAGACATTTTCAGCACAAGATTTCTGTCGAACCACTGGGGAACGGAGTTGACACATTTGCAATCCCACGCACCACTTCACTCAATACGCAGACCAACCCAGAATCAGACAATGAGGCTCATCCTGACGCCGCTGTGTCAACTACTCCAAATAGAGGCTCAATCTTCCTGACCTTTAGTGACACTTCCCATGCTGATCAAAGAGAGACATCTTTAACTAGGAAAAATAATTAAAGAAAAAACACAGCCAGTGACTTTCTGAGCACATCTGGGAAAATATTCCGCAATATAAATGTGTATAGTATGTAGTTATTACTCCTGTATGTGAAACCTGCCTATATTTTTGAATATTTTAGAGCATACAAAAATATTACATTATTTTAATTATATACCGCAACTTCAATGTTGCGTGTTCACAAGGTGATAGTCTTTTACAAGGACTGATCACATAAAAACATTTTGAGATCGTAAGCACATAGCAGGAGCCCATGTGAGAATGAAAAAAAAAAATTGAAATAAAATACTCCAGGGAGAAGTAAATGGAAATTCCTCTGTAGAAAATCTAAATTTGCAGGATACTGTTATATTGATACAGTGATTAAAGAAAGAAATGTAAAATTACACCACCAGGCAAGGCAAGCCAAATGGAAAAGTGTTGAAAACTAGTTACTTTGGCCCATTTGCTGTAATTACATACATGATGACCTACCCACTGTATGTAAAATTCGTAATCATTCTCCATTGCTATGGTAATACCTACGGCACATTGTAGTGTAATCTCACTGTGCTACAGTGATGTAAATGTGATTTTGTCAGGCACTGTCCTCCGCTTCATATTGACTATTAAAAATCCACAAAACTTTCCTGAAGTGACCCAGGGATTCAAATGGAAAAGTTAGCAGACTGGCTTTGTGGCTGAAGCAATTAGGTGATACACTTTCCGACCCAATTTCAGTTCAGGATGTGCCTTCACATGTACACTGTGAAAAGATATAAATTGGGCTTTTCCTCAGAATGAACAAAAATTTTCAGCATGTGACAAATAACACAACAAATGATTTTTCTAAAAACATACATTGTGGTGAAAAATGTATTTGCACCCTTTCCCGATTTCTTCCACTGATGCATGTTTGTGACACTAAAAAGTTTCAGATCATCAAACTAATTTTATTGGTAGATAAAGATAAGTTGTGTAAACACAAGTTGCATTTTTAAAATGACTATTTTATTAATTGAAGGAAAAAAGCTCTCCAACCGTGGCCCTATGTGAAAAACTAACTGCCTCCTTCGTTACGAAATCAACCAATTATACACAATCAACTGGTAATTGGGCTCAATTTCTCTAGACACACCAAGGCATGGTCACTGCCTGCCCTGCTGAATCTAAACATCACTGAAATAGAACTTGTCTGGCAGTCTGAAGTAGGCAAACAACACCACATGATGCTGCAATCTAAAGAAATTCAAGAACAGATAAGAAACAAAGTCATTGATAACCATCAGTCTGGAAAGGGTTACAAAGCCTTTTATAAGGCTCTCGGACTCCAGCGAACCATAGCGAGATCCATTATCTACAAATGGATAAAACTTGGAACAGAGGCTAACTTTCCCAAGAGTGGTTAACCAATCAAATTTCCCTCAAGAGTGCATTGATGACTCATCCAGGAGGTCAAACAATAACCCTGACCAACATATAAAGACCTGCAGGCCTCACTTGCCTCAGTGAACCTTCATCCTACCAAGTGGGGTCCATCTGGACCCCACACCTATATATTCGTTTGCCATTTTAAAAATATGTGACATACTGTCTCACTGTTTTAGGAATTTGTCAGAATTTATGTCTTAATTACAGCACAAAAGCACCGGAAGATCAGCTTTTTCATTGTAAAGGTATAATTAATTTGTTACTGGGGTCCAACTGAACCCCAGAGTAAAACTTATCTGTCTTTTATTTTATAATTGAATAGCACCCTGAAAATTAACTTCTTTTTAGTTGTTTCAGATTTATGATGGCCAACAGACAAAGACAAGCAAGATACACAGCAGCAGAGGCCTTAAGGCCTACACTACAAAACAAAAGCCCTACATTATTTTAAAATTACTTTTTTGTTTTAAATTCTGTAAGAAAGACAGAAGTTTTAATCCAGAATGTTCTACAGCTGCATGAGCTGCAAAATCATGTATATGATGCCAAAATTTATTTTGTGGTGCTATAATTTGCTAAGTGTATGCTAGTTATTGCAATATTATTGCAATGTTATTGCATTTATAATACATCATTGATATTCAGCAGTAGTGGATTTTGTTCTTCAATAAAGTTATGTGTGTTTGCTGCATTGAATTTGCTCTTACTGCATTGATTTCAAGGTATTCCCTCCTGGGGTCCATACAGACCCCGCCTGGTAGTTTGCGTATGTAAAATTGGCCGGTAGGATGAAGGTTAAGGTCAGTCTTCATGATTCCAGAATAAAAAGAGACTGGGCAAAAATGGCATCTATGGGAGAGGTTCAAGCACAAAACTGTCCAAAAAGATCACAGATCCTGCTCTCACATTTGCCAAAAACCTCATGATGACTCCGGAGACTTTTGGGATAACATTCTGTGGACAGATGAGTCAAAAGTGGAACTTTTTGGAAGACATGGGTCCCAATGCATTCGGCGTAAAGCTAACACAGCATTCCACAATAAGAACATCATACTAACAGTCAAACAGAGTATGGTAGTGTGATGGTCTGAGGCTGTTTTGCAACTTGCCATAATTAATGGAACCATGAATTCAACCAGAAAATCCTGAAAAAAAAAAAATGTATGGTCATCAGTGTGTGACTTAAAGCTCAAGCGCAGTTGGGTTTTGCAGGAGGACAATGATCCAAAGCACACAAGTAAGTCCACCTTTGAACGGCTCAGAAGAAACAAAATGAAGGTTTTGGAGTGGCCTGTCAAAGTCCTGACTTGATTCCGACTGAGATGCTTGAATGAATTAACACTTAGTTGCTAATCAGGAAATGTAAATGGGAAAGGGTTTGGAGTAGTAATGCGCTTTAAGGTGAGGTGAGAGCAGGAATGATGTAAGACATACATGTAACTACTTAACTTTTAATAAACTATAACTTACTAAGTTGTACATAATAAAGTTAAAACATTATATTATGACTTTAGTACAGTTGTTCCAATTCCAGCAATCTTAAAATTAAGAAAGTTTGGCAGGGCAAGTAAATTCTCATAAGGGCAAGTATAAAATTTGTCATACTTGCCCTGCTGACAACTATATAAAATGACAAATCCGGGCCCTTGTTTATCCCTAAAACACATGCATGCGCGTATGCAAACATCCACAGACATTTAAGCACTCATACACGCACATACGCACATGAGCATGGGTATATAAACACATGATGTGCACACACATGCATGTGCAAACGTACACACATACAAATCCTCAACACACACACACAGAGCGAGAAAGGGGGAGAGAGAGAGAGAGAGAGAGAGAGAGAGAGAGAGAAAACTGTCATTATGTCAGCACAATCGACGCGCCAGGAGCTCAAATGTCACCATTGTAAACATACTGGTATCCCAGACAGAGAAGAAAAGAGAGGGTCATTAAAAGCACCACATTCATTATAACAGAAAGGGCCATGTTATTTAAAACCGTGATACCCTAACTCTGCTAACAAAGTCTCCACCCAGGCTGTACATCTTGTACCTGCTGCGATTACTTCTGTCTTCCCGAGAAATTGCTGACATGTCCAGTGTTAACATAACATAACATAGCATAACATAACATATTATATGAGGTGAGAACGGGCAATTCAGCCCAACAAGGCTCTCAATTTTCCTATCACTAAAGTGAACCTTAAACTTCAGGTACTCAAGGACTAGATTGTATCCAGCACTATATCAAGCCTGGACTTGAAAACTCCCAGAGTTTTTGCCTCTACAATATAGCCAGGCAAGCTAATCCACACTGTCATCACTCCCTGTGTAAAAAAAAAAAACAATATGGCCTAATAGCAGTTAAATTTGCCGTTGGCTACATTTTACATTTCGTTAGCTTAATAGCATAGTTGCCTAAGTCATATTTGAACGTTTTTGGAAAACAAGAAAAAACACAATTTTTAGCAAGCACATTTTTTTTTTTTTGATATTGCAACAGTAAGCCAAAAAATGACTTAGGCAATTATGCTATGAGGCTAACTATTTGTGACCTTCAGTTCTGCAAACAGAACTTGGCCTAAGTAATCCAGCATAGTTTACTTTGTTAATCCTTTTAACATATTTAAAGGCCTCAATCAGATCTCCCGGATGTCTCCATTAACTAAGACTGAAAAGATTATGATTCTTCAGCCTCTCCACATAGCTTTTATCTTTTATACAAGAGAATAACTTTGTGGCCCTCCTTTGAACCTTAAGCCTCTATGTCTTTCCAGAAGAATGGTCACCAGAGCTGCACACAATATTCTAAGAGTGGTCTCACAAATATTATTGTACAAGAGAAGTGTGACCTCCTGAGATTTGCAGTAGTACTGAGCAAAAGTTTTAGGCGCATTTAACACAATTCCATGAGGTGAAGATGCTTCCAAAAATCACTAAAGGTTTCTGAATATTGACAAACGTACAATATATTGCTGTGAACTACAATCCCAATTCCAAAAAAGTTGGGATGCTGTATAATTTGTAAATAAAAAACAGACTGCAATGATTTGCTAATTTCATAAACCCACATTTTATTCACAATAGAACATAGACAACATATCAAATGTTGAAAGTGAGACATTTTACCATTTCATGAAAAATATCAGCTCATTTTGAATTTGATGGCAGCAACACATCTCAAAAAAGTTGGGAGAGGTGCAACAAAAGGCTGGAAAAGTAAATGGTACTAATAAAAACAGCTGGGGGAGCATTTTGCAACTAATTAGGTTAATTGGCGACAGGGCAGTAACATGACTGGGAATGAATGAGTGAATGAATGAAACTTTATTGTCCACCAAAGTGGAAAGTTGTCTTTAGCTCACCAACACAAAAGACAAACAGTTCTAAAATACAGAGACACACATTTTGCATACACACAATAAAAAGGCAGTACAATAACCTGCATCAAAATCAATAAATAATCAAGAATAATTAATAAATAAGATGAAAGTAAGGTAGTTCAGATCACTAACTGTGGATTAGTCATTGGTCACTTTGTTGAGTTAAGGATGCCAATGGCATTAGGGATAAAGGACTTTTTGAAGACACCTTTGGCAAGAGGGGCTCTGTAGCGCCACCTAGACTTCAAAAGTTCAAACTGATTATAAAGGGGATGAGAGCTGTCTGCCAGGATTCTCCCAGCTTTCCTCCTTGTCCTTTCAGCATAGAAGTGGGTAAGAGACTTTTGGGGTTTTCCCACAATTTTACTTGCCATTGTCACAATCCTGCTTAATTTGTTCTTGCACTTGCAGCTTAAATGACCAAACCAAGCTGGAAGATGAAATGTTAGGACACTCTCTATGTGTACAATGTACACAAGCTCTAGGATCTGTGGCTTAACACTGTGACAGCTCAATCTTCTAGGAAGATGGAGTCACTGTGAACATTTTTTAAAGACAAACTGTGCATTCTCAGAAAAGTTTATCTGGATGTCCAGAACTGTGCCAAGTTATTTAAACATTTCCACAATTTCAACAGGTTGACCATCAAGTGAAACTGGCTCTACTGTCAGATTTTGTTTAGTGCAGATAACCAGCTCCTTTGTTTTAGAGACATTGATTTCTAGCTGGCTGCTAAGACACCATTCTTCAAGGGCCTTAACGTGAGCGAGATAGAAGGTCTCACCAGAGGGGTCAGTTTTTTGTAACAGTCCGACTAAGGCCATGTCATCTGCATATTTAACCAGTTTAAAATTAGAAGAACATTTTAGAGAGGCAGAGTCTCTCAGACATAAAGATGGACAGAGATTCACCAATCTGCAAAAAACTGCATCTAAAAATTATGGAACAATACCAGCAAAATGCTCCTCAATGTAAAATTGCGAAGACTTCGAATCTACAATACATAATATCATCATAAGATTCAGAATCTGGAGAAATCTCTGTGCACAAGGGACAAGTGCATAGGTCAATACTGGATGCTTGTGATCTTTGGGCCCTCAGGGAGCACTGCATTAAAAACAGGCAATACTAGCAAAACTGGAACACTCTGCATGGGCTGAGGAACACTTCAGAAATCATTGTCTGTGAACACAGTTCACCGTGTAATGTACAAATGCAAGCTTAAGTTGTATCATGTAAAGAAAAAGCCATATGTGAACACGATCCAGCAACGCCACTGTCTTCTCTGGGCCAAAGTTCATTTAAAATGGACTGAGGCAGAATGGAAAATTGTTCTGTGGTCAGAATGTACGAATGAAAGAAGTAAAGGTGATAATTACCTCCGCCCAATGAAGTTGGAGGAGGTTATGTGATCATTACCGTTTGTCTGTTGGTTGGTTTATTGGTAATCAGGATTACGCAAAAAGTTATGGATGGATTTTCCTCAAATTTAGTGGAACGATTAAGTATTTTTCAAGGAAGAGGTGATTCGATTTTGGGAGGTCAAGGTCAAAGGTCAAGGGCATGCAAAAGGTCAAAAACACATGAAAAACATATTTGTGTGAAGACTACAGGACTGCATAAACACAGGGGTTGCTAGCTAATACTGGCAAAAATAACACTAAGAACACTGGCGGAGGTACTCGCGCACTCTGAGCACAGCTCTAGTTACATTTGAATTTCAGATGCGCAAATCTCCAAGGGAGCAACTCATTGACATGCAAAGGGATACACATGAGAATGTGAGCTATTATTTTCCCGTGTTTCAACACCAAAGTGCGCAAGGCACAGATTCGCCCCCCACTGAAAACGCTGAGTCATGGTGGTGCATGATTTTGCATCAAGTGGGCGCACAAGTCACCATGTGCAGAGGAGGGAAGGGTCGCGGGAGCTGCCGAACCAGCTCGCTGTCTCCCTTTTATTTTCTTTTGGCCCAGGAGCGTGAGAATGTGAACAAAACGTACGATACAGGGTTCAGGACAATGGCTGTTTAAAGATGTTCTGAAATTACAGTCCCCCCCCGCACTTTTCCACTCTGAAAATGCAAGTACCACAAGCCTGGATGAATTTACAGACGTGAATGCATGTCGACGGCATTGATGTTGCAGGTGACTTTGTCATCTATAATTACGTGAGCTATAACAACATTTTATATTTGGTAAATAAATGTATTTTCTACTGAATAAAATGTCTGTCAAACCATGAATTGGCGACAGAATTGAGCCAGCCCAAAGCTCGTCAATGCACAGGGGCAAAGGAGCCCCAAATTGGTCCGGAATGACTACGGTGGTTCAAGTTGCTAAGAATGTTTATGAAACTTATGTTAGGAATGTGTGACAGCACACATGGCATTGCATCTGGCTGCATATAGTGCTTTGTAGCTGCAGACCAGTCGGCAGGTCTACTCTAACCCTGGTCCGCCACCGCAGGTGCCTACAATGGGTCGGGATGAACTTTGGAGCAATGGAAGAATTGCACCGGTACAGTGAGTCGTTTTCTCATGCATGTGTATTGGCCACATACGCGTGCACAAATTACTTATGGCATCAGGATACACTGTGGGAAGAAGACAAGCTGGCAGAGTGAGTGTGATGCTTTGGGAAACATTCCGCTGGGAAACCTGGGGTCTGGGAATTCAAGAGGATGTCAATTCGACGGGGCTGTTTTGGCAACGCAAGGGATACCTACACAATATTGGGTTTTAATATTGTGGCTCGTGCGTGTGTGTGTGTGTGTATATATATATACATATAGATTTGTTTATATTGCCACGTCCTAATTGCTATGAACACTGAAAAATTACACTGGCTAAGTCTGGTGACTCTACCCCAAGCAAATGCTTTGGAAGTCTGCAGAAAGTCCACTTGAGGTGCATTGCGTGCTGCATGAATTGTGAATTTAAACAGCCCGCAGAAATCACAGAATGAAGCTGGGCCCACATCGAAGGATATTTCATCTGATTTCATTTTTGTTAAATGGCTTTGCTGATTATCTTGCCTGATTCTCCTGTGTTGTGAGGTGTGTTAAGAATGTCTGTGATGTAATCAGATCTGCTTAGAAGCCCATCAGGGCCACACTGATTTCAAGTTGGAGATCTTACAATGTTCAATATTTGCAACCTGATATAGGGTGGGGTAGGGTCCAAATCATTTAGTGAGTAAGCTCCCCACTTACCAGCAGACCAAAAAACTATTAAATATATGATGTTATGTAATTACATGTGGTTTCTCTCACATCTGAACATCAAATTAAATTCCAAAAATCTGTTGGTTTGGAGTAAGCTTTATCAGGAAGATAATCCAGGAGTCTGCAAGTGCAGTGAAGTCCAGACTTTCGGAGTAAGCCGGGGTTTTTTGATGTTAACACCAGGAGAATCTGCTCCCCAGAGGAGTTCATATCCACTGGGGTTGAGGGCACTGTAGCTTAAACAATCCTCTGAAAGCAGGAAAATCCACTGCAAAGCAGTTATAGGTTCCTCCAACGAAGGGAAAACATGGCGCCTCTTGTAACTGTTAGATCAACTCTGATTTGCTGGTGAGAGGCAAGTCAAGCCTTAATAGACCTCCCCAGATAGAGTTAATGACCTGGCATGATTTTAGGAAACATGGATGCTGTGTCACAATGCACAGTGATTTATCAATTTTTATTTTTTTAATGGCTGGCACAAACATATGCTGACACTTTACACCAGTGGATTATGCTCACTAGCTACAAGGCTGGTTTGTTCTTCCACAAGGCAAATAAGGACAGAGCCTTATCAGTAAGTCCTGAAATCCAGATGACCCGTTTTGAAATATGATATTTTATAGAACAAAGGCACCAGTGACGCAGAAATCTTTGAAGTGCATTTACGGGAGAAACTGAGTACAGAAACAGGCAATTACGGAGGTCACGTCTTCTCTGCATGCGACCTGCCACTTATCCATACATGGTGGCTCAACCAGTCCCCTCTTGTAACACTGTACCAATTATTCTGCAGCAAATGCTCAAATATGGGTTGACTTAAGCTGATATTAGGTCGCCTCATCCAATAATAAATCTCAGAATTAACTGCAGTCATTCCCTAAGTGGCCCTTAGGGAAGATAAAAAGTGCAATTGCATTACAGTTTGCTGACGCTTTAATCAAAAGCAAATTACATTTGATAAGACTTCCCAATAGAGAAGGGGCATCAGTCAATGCACTCAGTGGCCACTTTTATGGGAAACCAGAACACCCGCTCATTAATGCAAATATCTGAGGAGCCAATCGTATGGCAACAACCCAATCCATAACAGCATGCACTTATGGTCAGTTGTTGTTGCTCAGACCAAACATTAGAATCGTGAAGAAATGTGATTTGAGCAGCTTTGATTGTGGAATGGATGTTGGCATCAGACCGGGTGGTTTGAGAATCTCAGGAACTGCTGATCTGCCGGGATTTGCATGCGCAACAGGCTCTAGAGTTTACAGAAAATATTACAGAAAAGAAAAACGTCTAGTGAGTGGCAGTTCTGTGGGCAAAAACGCCTCGATAATGAGAGATGTCAGAGGAGAATGGCCGGAGAAGTTCAAGCAGAGAGGAAGGCAACAGGAACTCAAATACTCACTGTTACGACATTGGGAGGCAGAAGATCATCACTGAATCCCAACACCTCAAGCCTAGAGTTGAATGGGATGCAGCTAGGTGATCACAGCAGGGTCCAATCCTGTCAGCTAAGAGCAGGACACCGAGGCAACTGTGGGCAAATGCTCTCCAAAACTGGACAGTGGAATATCGAAAAAAGGACGCCTGGTCAGAGAGCTTGATATCTCCAGCAAAGTTTGTCGTGAGCAGCGTGAATTCATAAATCTATCCTCCCTCGTGTCAACGGTTCAGGCTGCTGGTGGTGATTCAATGGTATATATTAGGTGCCTTAATAGCTATTCAATACAATTTAAGTACCTCAACTTAGCTGAATATTGTTGCTGGCCGTATGCATCCTTAAATGGCCACAGCCTACTTATCTTCCTATATGGCTATTACCAGCAGGATAACACGCCGCATAACGAAGCACACGCCATCTCATACTGATTCCATGATCATGATCGTGAACACAAGTGTGTTCATTGTACTCCAATGACGTCCACAGTCTCCAGATTTGGATCAAAGAGAGCACCACTCGCGATGTTCGAGATTCACAGCATGAATGTGCAGCCGACTAATCTGCGGCAGTTGCATGGTGCCGTCTATCAACATGGACCAGAATCTTTGTATAGCTCTCTGCTTCATTGTCTCTCTCAAATATTCACGTTAAGATTGCTTCTACTGACCAAAGACATGTTATATTGGTAAAGTAAAAGTCCATTCACAGAAAGCCAAAAACGCAAAATGCAAAAAGAACAAACTTATCAATATTGTGTCTTTGCCTTTCCGTCTTTGTAGTCAAGGTCATTATTTCTGGTTACAGTGCCACTTTGCAATTAAGCATACAAGCCCGACACGGCTTATCAGGCTTAATGTGGCGAGCAAATACGCGTGTGTGTACGTACGTCTGCTAGCGTGTTTGAGTGGGCTAATATCTGTGTCTGCATGCTTGTGTCATCATCACGTGTGGCCCACGTAAGGTCAAGGCGAATCGATGGGGCCTAGAATTAATCTATCAGACTGGACCTCCTGCCCCTCGTGCAATCACCTCCACACTGCCCTCTTCTATATAACATGCAGGAGTGCTGACATCCACTTGGCTGCGTAGCATGAATCAATGTGCAGAAAACCTGAAACGAGAAGCCGCCATTTGCTACATTTCTTATGTCCTGTCACCAGGTTAAAAATACTTCCGTAGTAAGTCATGTTAACGGCTTGATTGATACCCTCACAGAGGCAATGACACTCACATGTATATAAATGCACACATTGCAAACACAGACACACGCACATACACACACACACACACGCGCGCACACACACTCAAGCACACACATGTGTGCCTATGTAAATATCTCACATGACATTTTGTAATCCGACACTAAAACTGGCACAGGTTGAAATAAAGGGAAAAATTAGTAATAATGCTTCCTTCAAATCACTGGATGACCAGATTAATCACGAAAAAAAAAAAAATTCATTAATTTTAAAAGATATCACAAGTGGTTAATGCCAAAACACCATCTGCCTTTACAGTACAAGATAGGAATTCCAGTGCAACAGATAGCAATATTGATGTCAAGCATAAACAGTAGAATCTACTGAAGTGAGACTTGGTGTCATCATTATCACTATAGCATAATAGCATATTAGAATGTAAAACACTAACACCGTAATATTTTTTTCTCAATGTGCTTTACATCTTTCCACCCTCACCCTCCCTCCTCACACTCTCAGGGAACAGATAGGCAAATGCGTGCCCGTCTTCCCACAAGCTGCACGGTGGTTTGAAATTCTCGGCACGTGCTGCTGACGGAGAGAATTTGAAACATACAGCTGCTCCCACCGCCCCCTGCCTTGGATTGGTCGATACTGTCCCAGGACCTTGGGTCTTTACCCCAGGGCAGACTCATGCAGTAATACAATGGTTCTTAGTGCCTGTAAGTGTCCAGGGAGCCATGAGTCACACAGTCAGATACCCTCTGGCCTTGCTGATTAGGCTGACCTAATGTGAGAATGGAAAATGGAAAGTGCTGGACAGCCCAATGCTTAAACTCTTAACTTGCATGTTTGCTCTGAAGCAATTACTGACGCAGTTAACTTAGTTTGGTACTGAGTCTTCAATTTTTTTTTCTCAAGTAGGAAATATAAAATTGTCTCAAGTTACAGCTAGCTTGACAAGTAAAATTCTCTCATCTCGTTGGCATATCTAAGCTGATATATGAAGATGAATGGAATTTCAGGCTAATTTATGAGAGCCATCTCATCCCCTGGCTATACTTCTCCTGAGTTTTATGCGCTAGCATGCTGTGATGAGTGTAACTTCTGACAGCTCACCAAGAGGCCGGACCGTACAGCTCACCAGCAAGAGCTTAATTTATTTTAAATTGGCATTTTCCCCCAGCTGACCATGAAGTCCAGCCAGTCAAAATAATGAGTATTTGGTCAAAATATTGCTAGTTATTTTGTTTAAAATTGTTATACGTACCTCACACCGTCCATCACAAATTTCTTGTCGGCGTTATATCCCCTGCTGGAAAAAAGAAAGAAAGATACAATTTATTGAACCCTGTAGGGTAATTTGTCCTCTGCATTTGACCCATCCTATTGTTAGGAGCAGTGGGCAGCCACAGAGCAGCGCCCAGCTCCAGTTCTAAAGCCAGTTCCTTGGTCAGGGGTGTTCATGTATTGCATGTTTTCGTGGGTGGGGGAAACCCACGCGAAACCCGTGCAGAACACATTTCTGCAAGACCGGATTTGAACTCACGACCTTCTTGCTATGAGGCAACAATGCTAACCACCATTGTTAACCACCATTAAATTGTAGCTTAACTTAAAAAGGTCAAAGGTCAAGATCACATACGGTCAGTTGTGCGAGGGGACTGAACTTTTGACTTTTAGGGCGTATGAAGCAACGACTGCAGAAGCATAGTTATCATCGCTTTGCATTGAGCCATACATTGTTTTTCTCGGCTTGCTGTTATTCCACAACTTTTAAAATTTTAAGTACCGCTGTTCATACAACCAGGTGGAAGAAAACAAAGAGCAACCAATTTCATGTTATCAAGGTTTACAAAGACAAAATCTATGAAATTGGGCAGTGACCTTGAAAATTATCTCACGGTAACTAAAATCTATTGGTGTTACGAGATCTCCCAAGTAAATGCTATTGATAAATATGAGCTAAATTGATCGACTGGTTCTAGGGATATTGCATTCACAAGGTTTACAAAGACAAATTCTATGTAATTGCGCTGCGACCCTGAAAATGACCACAAGGTCACCAAAATTGACAGGTGTCGCGGGATGCCCCCAGACACATGTATGAGGTACTTATGAGCAAAATCGGTCCCCTGTTTCTTGAGATATCGCGCTAACACCAATGGGATGGACGTACAGATGGACGGAAGTGAATACTACGTCCCCCGTTCCAAGCTTTGCAGCGGCGGGGGACAATGATGAGATCTAATTAGGGAAAAGGAAAGATAAACTAACAAGGATGGCTGGATTGCAGGGGCAAACTATTAAGAAAAGACTCAGAGCGTGACATACTATTTTGAAGAAACTGTAACAGTAACAGACACAATTGCACACAAATACTTACCGTCAGGTCCATAAATAGTTGAACAGTGACAAAGTTATCTTTATTTTAGTAGTCTTCCTCAGTTACACTGTGCAAGATTTAAAGGACTTTTTGGCACATTTATAAAGAGTCTCTCTCTCCTTTATCTTGACCAAAAGTAATTGGGCAGTTGACTACTCAGCTGTTCCAGGGCCAGGTTTGCATTATTCCCACATTATTTCATGGTCAACAATTGTGGTGAATGAGAGAAGAATTCTTTCCCTGGTGAAGAAAAATGCAATCACAACAGTCAGCCAGATCAATGACATCCTCGAGGAGGTAAGCAAATTTGTCTCAATGTCAAAATCCAGAGAAAACACCACTAGAGTAAATACAGAGGGTTCACCACAGCAAGTAAAACATTAGTAAGCCTCAAAGAAGAAAGAATATAACAGAGTTTGTGATGAAACATCTAAAAAAAAAGCCTATAGAGTCTGGAACAACATCCTACGGCCAAATTAGAAAAAGATAAATGCGCACCAGTATGATGGGAAGAGAGAAGTATGGGGAAGGGAAGAAACCGCTCATGATAAAAATCATAGCACCTCATCCGTGAGGGATGGCTTTATGGCATAAGCATAGATGGCTGCTAATGGAACTGGTTCCCTTGAAGCAATGATGTGACTGCTCACAAAAGCAACCTGATTCATTCACAATTTTACAGGACTTTTTTTACACTAATTTCCAGAATTACTGGCACCCCAGACCCACTATAAATACAGTCAAAAATAAACAACGGCATTATACAGATAGAGGAAAGAAGACAACCTTTTCTGACCCCAAGACACAGAAGTAAGCACTTGCTATTCGCCAAAAGTCATTTAATCAATAACTGAACGAAGGTGCTGGGTGATATGAGACCAAAATTGAACAGTTTGGTCAGGTACAGCAGCGGGATATTTGGCATGAAAATGAGGAGGCACATAATCAGTTTTTTTCTATCTCATTTTCATTTCTTCAATCTCAATCGATTGTGGTCGTGTGCAGAGCCAGAATTATGAAAATTTTACCACTTTCCAAAATACAACCCCAATGCCGAAATATTTAGGACAAAGTGTAAATTGTGAATAAAATCAAAACGCAATGACTTTCGAATCACACCAGCCAGTATTTTATTCACAATAGAACAGAGATAACATAGCAAATGTTGAAACTGAGAAATTTTACAACTTTATCCACAAAATGAGCTCATTTCAAATTTAATGGCTGCTACAGGTCTCAAAAAAGTTGAGACAGGGGCCTGTTTACCATGGTTTAGCATCTTCTCTTCTTTTTAACACAGAGTGGAGGCGTCTGGGCATCGAGGAGACAAGTTTCTTGAGTTTAGCCATTGGAATTTGATCCCACTCTTGTTTAATACAGGCTTCCAGCTGCTGGAGAGTTTTGGATCTCCTTTGACGGACTTTTCGTTTAATTATGCGCCAAATGTTCTCAATCGGTGAAAGATCAGGACTGCAGGCAGACCAGTTCAGCACACGGACTCTTCTACTACGAAGCCATGCTGTTGTAATAGCTGCAGTATGTGGTTTTGCATTGTCCTTCTGAAATACACAAGGCACTCTTTGGAATAGATGTCGTCTGGAGGGGAGCATATGTTGCTCTAAAACCTTTATACACCTTTCAGCATTCATGGTGCTTTTTAAAACATGCAAGTGTCCCACACCATATGCACTAATGCATCCCCATACCACCAGAGATGCTGGCTTTTGAACTAAATGCTGATAACAGGAGGGGTGGTCTTTCTCCTCTTTAGCCCAGACGACACGACGCCCATGATTTCCAACAAGAATGTCAAATTTGGACTCGTCTGACCACAGGACACTTTGCCACTTTGCTACAGTCCATTTTAAATGAGCCTTGGCCCACAGAACACGGCAGCGCTTCTCGATCATGCTCAACAATGGCTTCCTTTTTGCACGATAGAGTTTTAGGTGGCATCTGTAGATGGCACGGCGGACTGTGTTTACAGACAGTGGTTTCTTGAAGTATTCCTGAGCCCATTTAGTAATGTCAATGACAGAATCATGCCGGTGAGTGATGCAGTGGTGTCTGAGGGCCCGAAGATCACGTGCATCCAGTAAAGGTCTTCGGCCTTGTCCTTTACGCACAGAGATTTTTCCAGTTTCTCTGAATCTTTTGATGATGTTATGCACTGTCGATGATGAGACCTTCAAAGCCTTTGCAATTTGACATTGAGGAAGATTGTTTTTAAAGTATTCCACAATTTTTTTACACAAGCCTTCACAGGTTGGAGAGCCTCTGGCCATCTTTACTTCTGAGAGACTCAGCCTCTCTAAGACATCCCTTTTATAGCCAATCATGTTACACACCTGATGCCAGTTAACTTAATTACTTGCTAAATGTTCTTTCAGCTGATTCTCATATATTAATTGCTTTATCAGCCCTTTTTTGCCTGTGTCCCAACTTTTTTGAGACCTGTTGCAGCCAGAAAATTTGAAATAAGCTCATTTTGTGGATAAAAATGTAAAATGTCTCAGTTTCTATATTTGACATGTTATCTGTTCTATTCTAAAGAACATATTGGCTCATGTGATCTGAAAGTTATTGCATTTTGATTTTATTCACAATTTACATTTCGTCCCAACTATTTCGGAATTGGGGTTGTACTTATTGATCTCATTGTAAATGTATACCTGCACATATATACACTTGCAATTGCAGACAGATCCAGCACGTGCACGCACGCACGCATGCACACACACACACACACACACACACACACACACACACACACACACACGCACACACCCTTGTTCTCCCATCCCTCTGAGGGCTTTACATTGACTTCCATTAATTCTTTGAGTGTCTCTACAGCCTTTCCGTAATCTTAACGATAAGTAACGCATGCCTAACCCAAACCATTACCCCAACCTAAATCTATCCATAATTCTAATCTTACCCCTAACCTTAACTAATAAGTCACAATTTGCCTTTGTAGTTGTGAGGACATTTGAAAATGTCCTTACTTCCCAATAATGTCCCTAATCTGTAGCAAGAAAAAAAAAAAAAAAAAAATTATTCCTCACTGCGTAGCAAGTACAAGAAACACACACACACACACACACACACACACACACACACAAATGTATTTGCACTCCTGCATACCAAAAGGTGCACAAGCCTACACACACAAAAGGGCACTTTTCTCTACTGTTTATAGCAGTTTTCTCGCCAACACAACCATGAAGCCGTAACACCACAGAAAAACCATAAACAACAACAACAACAACAAAAAAAAAAAAATCATTAATCTAAAATAAAGCAAAGGAGACGTGGTAAATTGTCACATGGTGCATTACACAATCCCAGCCGGTGGCGGTAAAATGTACGCCATTAGGAATGGAGCTCCTGGATCCCAGCACATGGCACACAGTTTCCCTGCATGGTAATTCCCAGTACCACATGTTTCCAGACCAGAATGTTCTAATGAGGGCTGCACTAAGGCCACCGATTGGCTGAGACAGACACGCCTACAGCACTGAAGCGACTTCCCCATCCTGCTGCTCACGTTTGTATGAACACGCTCTTTCATAACATGGCATCTCCCCCAAATGTTATTTCTCAATCCTTCTGCGCCTCTGGCTCTCTCGTTTTTGTGTTTTACACCTTCAAAACCAGGAGCGGTTTTAGGATCGCGGTCTCACTCTCATTAACCTTTCTTGTATTCCCATGTCTCCGGACAGGCCTGTTGTGACTGCAGCAACCACGTGAATAACTAAAGCAACAGTGCATTCCAGAAATATTAGTTATACCAACAGTTAGGAATAGTGTTGTGCTTAGTCATTAGTGGGAAATGGTAGCAGTATTCACGTTATGTTGTTTTTGTATTCATGAGAAAAAAAAGTTTATTTTGCTTTTAAAAATCATACACATTGTCTAGATTGGACTCAATGGGCAGCAAGCTCTTCTGCACTCAACATGTAAAGTAGAGGCCGTTTGCTGCAACTTCTAGGCTTCAGCGCCTGGCCCCTCCTACCGTATCAAGTTCCCATGCACACTCTCTGAAGGGAGACTTCATGAGATCAGCAGATTCTCTCATGCTCTTTATTCATTAGCGGTGTTCAGTGCTAATGAAATGCACTGCATCTAAGGTCCAACATCCTTGCCTTCCTTGTAGATATCAAATATCAGAGGAAGCCAAAGGTAGCAAATTTTTTGCAGGGATCCTCAAATTATTTTTTGCATCTGGACCCCAATAGTCGAGGAACAGCTCCGTCTGTGCGTCCATTTCCCTCCATTCGTACAGGCGATAGCCCTGTGTGTCTTACACATGGTGCAAAAATCAATTTTTAGAAATTCATACTATCAGATGTATTTTTTTTCATGGTCAAAGTTTGTGTTTTTTTTTTATAAAATGCAATAGGTGGCAACACAGAAAAAGCTGATTTACTCAAAATGAGTAAAATGGATATATTGCATTTCGGAAACAAACTCTTTAATTGGACTCATGGGACAAACTTGCAAGAGCCAACTATTTTCACTTTTCCCGCTCATATAGTTCATACAGTCCCTGAACAAGTGTCCCGCGCTCAGTGTTGAGACGCAACTCTCACTCGCTGGCCTTGTGCGGTAGGTTTGCTCTCCACATTTTTTTGTGAACCAGCATTACCATGTGACTCTGAGCTGACCCCATTGAACCTGAGCACTGAGGTGTCATGGGCGGAGCACCATCATTACGGCTCTGCCTTGAAAAGACAAATGTCAAGAAGGAATGTTCTATTTCCTACTCTTAAGGTGTTGCCTTACCAGCAAAGGAGATAAACTTGTCTGCTATACTAGCTTCTATTTACTAGCTTTCAGTGTTCGTTTTTACATTAAGCACCTTCACATCCGATCCTGGATGCTCTAGGACCGAGGGATGACCAGTCCTGTCCAAAGTGGGCCAATCCTGGATGTGGCTTTTGTTTTAGCCCAGCTTTATGACACTTGGTTCAGCTGTTTTAGGTTCGACCATCAAAGGTCCCCTATTATGTCACCAGGTGCACAGCCAATTAGTTATTACAAGCCATTTCAAAATCTTTCCCCTCTTGACATCACATGGGGATGTAACCAACCAAGAAGAACTGATCAACTTCAGCCAAGACGTCAATCAGATTTCATTATTTTGGGTGGTCACTCCCCCTTGTGATGTCAGGAAGGGGATACTTTGAACTGGCTCATAATGGCTAATTAGCTGTGCACCTGGTGGCATAATAGGGGACCTTTAATGCTTAAATGAGTGGAAACGGGAAAATCTGTATCCACACATGCTGCTTCAGATTGAACACTCCTGAGATGTAAGATGTGATATTTCGGGCTATGCCTAATGATACTGAGCTTTACACCATACTTGGGACAATCTCCTCACTTACTCCTCACAACTAATGGGATCGAACCTCAAGTTCATTCCAAATACTCTAAAACAAATGTGTCCTCCTTGGTTTGCCCCAGTTGGCGAACCAAAACCTTTGTTGGCAGTCCTGCAAGCAACATTCCTCGTGAATCACAGCTACCTCACATACCAGGGATTCTTTCTTCACCAACTGTGACATCATAAATAATGGGTGTGGTGACCTCCCTTCTCTCCTTGACTTTCTGACAAGGCCTCACCCCAAAACTGCGCAATTCACAAAATGCAAGCCACCCTGATTATTAAGAATTAGCCACTAATCTCTGGTAATACTGTGACCCACGTATTTTCCCTGGACCTCCAAGCCCGTTAGAGGATTATGCCCAAGGAGAAGCCTCATGGCCTCCGATTGAATCCTGTTTGTGCCAGAAGGGACTAAAGGTCCATGCGGTGATGTGTCATTGCAACAGCGCCGATTAAACTATGGGAGGGATTAACCCTTGTGTAGTATTTATATTTTACGCCCATTGATACTGTTCTTTGAGTGTAATTGACCTGCAATATTATTGGGATTTTAAAACAATATGGAGATAAAAGCTTATGTGGAATTCTGAATACGTATTGTGTTTAGATGGGTGTGCCCAAGCGAAGATGATTCTAATGATTGATGACGTTGATGGAAATTCATTTATCTCTTCCTTTCTGTCATTTGCCCATCGAGAGATGCGTAAAACACAAGAAAATGTTGGATGGCTGGAATGTTGCGGTATAGCATTCTGCTAGTTTCCACAGTACGAATCCCCACCCAGCAAATCCTGCAGGTTTTCAGGCTTTTTATTACTTTAATAGCATCTACATTCAGCGCTCAGTTCGAGATGTGACCTTTACGGTTTTTGCTAAGCTGTTCCACCCGTTTTGGCATGGTGCTGACCAGGTTTTTGCTGGTTGCCTTGATTTCTTCGTCGTGATGCCATGACTTTGGCTTTAGTGTTGCAGTCCTTTTGCTGCAGCTTTGACTTGATGATGGACCAGAGATTCTGAACGGGATTGTGTTCAGGTGAATTAACAGGCCAGTCCAACGCAGTTACAGTACTGTGTTGATGATGCAGTCACATCAGTTGCATCATACAAGTCAAGGAAATTAATGAAATGTGGCTAAAAGGTACAATGCAGTGATCTTTGAGGTGGTTATGTAAAACATACATCAATTAGCTCTCTCAAATTGTATGTGAGTGTAGATTCATAACATGGATTGGGTGTGTTTATACCCAAAGAGGAAACTATTCAAGGGTAAACAATTCAAGTCCGCATCTAAAAGTCAAGCACTGCCCACATTCACTGAATGTTTACGTGTTCTCATTGACTGCAGCAGTAATTTCACAACATGACTCTGGCTTAAAGCCAAACAACACCCACGCGTTTCTAGGGCTACATTGCGTGGGTTGACTCCTGAAGTGGAGCCTCAGAGTGGAGTCATCTGCAAGATGTACCTTGAGCAACTGTTGCTAGGGTTGGATGTTCTATGTTGCGCAGACTGAGGGCGCTGACATGTGAGAACACAAAAATAAACAAAAGGTTCATTAAGAAGCAGAGGGACTAAGCAGAGCGAGTTTGGCGGGAAATTGAGATCAGCTCCTTTATGCCTGTGGCATCACATTCAGTGCAGCGAATAACGAAACGTAATCTCGCCTCTTGACGTCAGGGCATTAATGACAATCATGTGGCAACAACCATCTGAACTCATTCTTCTCAAAACAGAATGGTATTGCTGTGCAGTCCCCAATTCAAAATAGTTTTTTTTACAGATAGGATGACCAGAATCAGTCAAAAAAAAAAAAAAAAAAAAAAAAGGCTAAAAATGAACTTGGAGATTTTCTTTCCCTGCATTTATATAGTGCTTTCTAATCACATGACATGACCCCAAAGCGCTTCACAATTATGCCTCTCATTCACCCTGATGGCGGAGGCTGCCATGCAAGGCGCCACCCTGCACAACAAGAGCAGTGTGGGGTTCAGTGTCTTGCTCAAGGACACTTCGACATATTCTCTGGAGGAGCCAGGGATCGAACCAGGAACCCTCTGATTCCTAGACCGCCCGCTCTACCTCCTGAGCAATGCCACCCCACATGGCTCTACCCCATTTTGGGTAATATTGGCCTGTGTAATTACTGACAAGTGAAGCAACTGACTCTGTGGATGAAAATCAGATTTTTACACTGAGCAACCTCTGGCCCTGTAATCATTCCTCGGAGGAGGAGGACTTAGATGCCACACGGAATGTGAATAGCCCTTTTGGTCAGAGAGGGACTTTCAACAAACCCAAAGGAAAGATCCAGGTTCTGTGTGAAGACTGCAGACTTGAGGCAGAAGACTTTTTATGTCTCCTCAGACACAGGTTGAAAAGGTACAGATATAATTGGCTACACAAGTTACACAAGTGGCTTGGAACTGCTCTTAGGGACAACCACAATGGTTATATTTTAGCTTTCCTTATCTGTTGACACAAAAAGATCTTAATCTCCGGAGTATGAACTACGTCCGACAACCACACCTGAAACAATGATTCCGTGACAATGATGCAATCCTAACGCAATCCTGCAATGTCATTGTGATGTGAAACCTGTGGTAGGAGGTACATGATAAAGAGGTGTGCGCGCGCGCAAGCGTGTGCGTGTGTGTGTGTGTGTGTAGAAACAGACTTGCCTGAGGGAAAACATTTCCTCAAGTTCTCCACCCTCACATGCACCACCCAGATTTACGGTCCCACCCCCGTGTCTCTGTGGTCATTCACGCTTCCTATTGCACTGTAACGGCAATCAATCACTTACATTGATGTCAACAACGTGAAGAGTCTTAAAATAACCGCAAGGACACTTTGTGCCAAAAGGGGTAAATTTAGCTAACACAGGCTGTGTCGCTGATTACACACATGTTGTAATTCCCACAGGTCCCAAGGCTGCCTGGTCCCCCCTCCCTGCCTCCATTGCTCCCCTCCCCTGTCCCGTCTTACCCCCATCGTGTGACTCCTGTGGCAGTGTACGCAGGACTGAAGCAGCAGGTGTGTCCTCTCCGCACTCAGTGCAGGCAGGATGGGGGCTGTACTTCGCCGTGCTTGTGACTGAGCTGCAGTATAGTCATTGTAAATCCTCTCCGAGGAGAGTAATCGACGCAATGGCACGACACACCCTGTAAATCTGCTTCCATCAACAAAGTTGCCCGGCAGATTAAAGAGCGAGCTCAATTTTTCATAAGTGCGCAAACATTTGTACAGTGACTTGACAAAAAAAGGCTTCATTTTCCACATGGCTCAGATAACACGGGTGGAAATACCAACAAAGTCAAGCAGAGAATTTCTCTTTACCTCATATTCATTACTTTCACATCCACTGTGCTGGGAAACAAAAGGGAAACAAAACTAAACTTGTATCACTATCAGAGCAGTTACACACTGCACTGTAAGTCTGAAAATGATGCAGCTGAGTGACCCTCGGGGCCAGGCATTTTTGCCTGAATAATTGGGAGACATCATAGCTGCAAAGGTCCATTTTGATTAATCAAATAAATCAAAGTGAATCCAAATACATAAAAAAATAATATTACTAAGTTCCAAACAGAAGAGAAAGATGCTGTCACACTGACTGAAACGTTTTGTTCCGTCATCTGACGCATTATCATGCAGGTCAGTGTATCGTCCGCTAGCTCCCAGATACATCCCTATTGGCTGAGGCATCATTATGACCAAAATCACGTGAGCTCTCGAATCCATGGAAACGGTGATTGCGCCATATACTTCTGAGAGGGATGCAGGAGCAGTGTCATCGTTGCCATGGGAAGTGCTGCCATAGCAACAAGCATCACACACGTCTTTATGCCTCCCCTCGTGTTAAAAATACCCTCCCCCTCCGAATCAATTGATCAATTACGTTTCTCTTTATGACGGTCAGGACACTGCATTCTTGAAACGGCTCAAACGCAATTGAATACCTGAATATGAGATGGGCCCAAGTCCACAGCATAGCGTTTTGAGAAAATAAAAAAAGAAAAATTATATTTTGTTAAATTATTAATTGATGGTATTGCTGTTTATATGACAACTCATGTATTCATATCTAAATGTTAAATGGCATAGTACATGATTATATGCACTTTGGTTGCACTGCATTTAATATGATGATTTAGGGCGCTTCTTATAATCATATTGTAGGAAAACATTGGCTTATTGAGTTTTTATCATATTTTCCTTGTTTAAGTTAAAATAAACACTATGTAGAGACTTTATTATTGAAAATACACACATACAACATATTGGCACTTCATTCTGAATAACTTTATTTATTTAAATTCACTTACCGGCATTTTGTTCTTGTTGTTCTGGCTGCTACAACTTTCCCACTCGTGCTAAAATACTCCTTACCCTCTGCTCTCAAACTTTTCCTCTTATTTGCCTTCCATTCTTTCTCATTTTTGTCTTTTTTTTCCATGAATTTCATCATCATTGAGATGATTCTGAAAATGTTCCATGTTGAACATGTGTGGCATAGACATTCGTCAACAGAGGGCGCTATCTGTAGGTGTATAACAAAGACCCAAGTCCTGGAGTTGGGCCTAACTTTTATACATGCCAGTTTTCTAGCAGGCTGTAGTAGCACTTAGAGAGTGGAATTGGGCCCATCATTCATACACAAAGTAGTCCTATGTGTAAAGGACAATTTTTTTTATGTTTAACTCAAATTGGCCAAATTATGGACTTGGACCTGTCTCATATTCAGGTATTCAATTGCAAATGCAAAGACATTCTGAGGTGGAAAATTTAGGTTCAAAAAGGAAATACTATCACCAATATCTCAAAACACCAGGATGAGCTGATTTGCACTATTCCTCAGCCAGGATTTATAGTGCTAAATTGTGAAATCAAATGGCACTTCACTTGTGGCAGAAACACATGACGGGACTTTTTGACTCCTGGATTTTCTACCTTGTGTTGCCAAAATAAAAGGAGCGAGGAGCGCTGCAAGCAAGACTAGTTCAAGCGTTTGAAATTTCTCAGTAATCTGTCAGGTAATGTGGTTGACGGGCCACCTGGTGCCCACAGTCTGGGAATAATGCAGCATTACCCCCTGGTGACACCCCCTGGTGAGACGCAGGACTGGGCAGACTGGGGTCTGAAGCATTAGAATCATTCTGAATTAAAGCCCCTCAATCACCATGGCTCAAGGTCTCCAAAATTCATTATTGCTGTAATATTTCTTTAATATTCTGTTATTGGCAGTTGCCTCTCCCCCCACTACATCTTGTTAAATTATACGGCAGGGGGATGTATCCCCGTCTCGTGAGATGCAGAAAATCCGCTGGTCTAGCCCACTATCTTTCCCACCAGGAAAGTGCAGGAAGTCTGCTGGAGACCTTCAAAGCTGTCTAGAAATGAGCCCTGCTCAAGAGGTCAAATGGTCATGGGGGGAATGGGCTAACTGCGACAGTGCGTGTTGGAGCATAAACATGCCATCATGGCTCATGGTGACCCCATGTTTGACACATCCAACCCAGTACAAAATGTTAGTTGATTCAGTCGACCGGCGAATGGAAACAAAGACCAGTAGTGTTGATGACTATGGGGTCCGAAATTGAGCTCCCCGAAACAGAGCGATCATAACTTTAGGTAAGGCACTGGCATCGTTCGTACTGCCGCTCTGGCTATTTACCCGGGCTAAATGAGCTAAAGAACCAAAACCAGAGGTTAGCATGGGAAGCATAGGACATGGGAGAAGGCTAGAGCCTGGCGGTTACCGTGCTGTAGTCACAATGAGGTCAGTATGCTGATGGGCCCTTGATTGGCCCCGACTTCGATGAGCAAACAACACAATCTCATCCCCACTTGTCAAATAAAGACGCTACCTGACCAAGCGTCGATACTCAACAAAAAAAGGGAGGCTTCTGGTGTCCTTATTTGACACTTACGGTTAGGGTTCGGGTGAAGGGTCAGGGGTGAGGAGTAGGGCTCTCTTTAAACTGGCGTCAAATAACGATGCCAAAAGACTCCTTTTCCATTTTATATCGACGCTTAGGGAGCTTGTCAATATTCTGAACAGTGAACGCATTCATTTTTGAACGGACGCCTGTTCATTTTTGAACGCCTGTTCAAATTTGAATGCGTTCAGTATATTGACAAGCTCCCTTAGTGAGTTAGCGTCACTATATGACGCGTTGGGATGAGACGGGGCTCCAGAAAACTGTACCCCGCTTTAGATAAAAGTGTGAGCCAACCTATAATGCGATTGTGATGTAAAGAAAACCCACAGTTGATTTATTCCTGTTATGTGACCCTTGATTTGGACCATGTGACAGGAAGTGCATGTGCGCAAGGTACATAGCATGGGTTTGACCTGTGGGATTAATACATTGGCTTAGCCCGGCCCACCTCCTGCCACACATTTGCAGCCCTGACTCCGCACGGTACCTTAATCTCCTTACTGAAGGTGCGAATGGTCCCCCGCCCCATCCGCCACTAACCGGCCTACTTTCCTCTCCTAATCCCAGTTTTGAAGCCACTGCAGCCGAAGAGACAACTGCCCGGGCTGTGTGGCCACACCAGAGAGAGGGTTATGAGCGTAAGAAATGTACTGAATATTAAATATGCAAAGTAAACCACTCACACCCCAAAATGCTTGTAGAATACTGTATGCAAGGTTAACAGGTTACACGTCATGTGAGTTGTACGCTATACATGCCGTAACTTACAGTATGACTTTACGTGACTATAGATGGATAGAACCTTTAGTTCAAACGGGGAGAGCTGAGCACATTTTTTTAATCGGACCAATAGAACAAAATTACGCAATCAAATACCACAGAAATGGAACAAACAAGATTAAAAAAAAAGATAGAGATCGGGAGGAATGAGAATTGGAGGCAGGGATGGAACAAGAGAAGAAGTGGGAGTGAGGGCAGAGGAGACGAGAGAACAGAGAGGGATGGGGAGGGGGGTCACAGGACCAGTGTGGGAGGGGCCTTGGGGCATGGGGCAGGAACCCCAGCCATTCCTGAATAGAGGGGCTTTGACACACACACACACACACACACACACACACACACACACAAACATGGGCATCCACAAACATATACACATGCACAAAGGCATTCACGCAAAACACACATACATACAAACACACTCACATGCGTACATGAATACAAAAAGCATTAACAGGGTTATAAACAAACCTCCACTGACATGCTGTCGTCATCAATAAAACAGCCACTTACAGACTCTCATTGTGTCTAATATAGCAGAATACACCAGAATTTAGCCAAAAGATTCACTCACAGATCATAAGATTGCCTACTCCTTTTCTTCATCTTTCTGTCATTTGTTCTAATCGTCCTTCCTCAGATCCCACACCCATTTTTTCCTCCTGCGGTCTCTGTGCCCTGTGTAGGCCAAGGCAATAAGAGTTTGAGATTAATACGGTGCAGCCGCTTTTGTGCAGTTCAAAAACCTGACTAAAATCCATCAGACAGGTAACAGAAGGTCAAAGTACTGTCAGTCAAGTTCTAAGGGATCCTCCCACCCACCTTCCCTCTTGATATTCAAAGTGCAAACTTTGGCCCAAAACAGACAAAAAACTTCTGGCCAGCACACAGTAAACATACAACATGGTTTTACTGTACATACTCTATGTGTGTTTTTATATCCCTCTGGAGGTAGTGTACTCAAGTCCACAAGGGGACAATCCATGAAATTTTACTCAAATTGACAAAGACAGCTTTAACTGGTTGTTGTCTGCCATAAAACTCTCTACAGTGATGCTTGACGCTGCGACCTGCGCTCCCGTTGTTATGAGAATTCTGGTCAAGACACTTTATGATCTAAAAGCACATGAAATGAACTGCATACTAGAAACTAGTCAAACCTGATGGTAATTTACCAGAAAAAGCTGCTTCTTCTCAGTTAGTGTAAACAATAACATACCCCAGAGCAGATCAAACAAATCAAGCCTGGTTTTGTGCGCTGGCTGTTTACATGACACCAGGAGGCTTTTGCATATGAGATTATTATTATGCATTTAAACTGTGTTCAGGAATTAAATGCAGTGTGTTCATTCAACTCCAAATGTGTGCTGCGCGTTCCCATTTCAGGAAATGACCCTGATTTATCTCCACAAGATCAGTGGTGACTCCCAAGCGAATCCATTTATTCCTGTATTTGTGCCTGCATGACCTGTTTCTGTGGCAACTGCAACTATGACCTCAAGGATGAGAAGCAAGTTTATTTATTTATTTTTTTTGGTAAATATGATATTCACGGCATGAAAATCCTAATTTGTGAATTGTTTGGCATCTTCACAGAGCCAGAGTTATTTGCAAGGGCTGCTAATTTTACAACATTCAGAAAAACCATGAAATCCAAATAAATAAATGTATAAATAAATAAATGCACACTTACCATTAGTGATATTTTTAATGGTTTTGGGTTCGTTTTTTTTACTTGGCTGACTGGCTGATTTACATTAATTAAATGTTTATTGGGCTTCTGATTGGAAATAAGTGGTGGTTGACAGGCAGACCAAGCTCTGGAGGTGAACACGTGCTGCAGGTGAAAATCAGTAGGGAGACTCCACAATGACAAACTAAATGCATTCTGTTATTCTGAAACTGGCCATTAAGGGCATAATTACTGGAAAAGGATGGAGAAAAGTACATTAACATGCCATAAGGGCAGAAAAAATGCATAAAGGTGGGAACTATGCCAAATGACCAACCACACTTGGACAGTAAAATACAAAGAAAGTTTTTGGTCCTTTTCAAATCGCAAAAAAACAGCTAAATAAGAATGTCTTTGACGTCAACTTATAGCACACGCAATCATTGCAATGCAAGATCTCTTTCCAGCTTCATGTCAGGCATAGTCAGCTAACCCACTCCTACAGCACTCCTGCTGGTTGATCATGTTCCTGCAGCCTGACCATTTCCTCATTACTTGTGAAACTGTCTTGCCAAGCTGTGGATCATAACTATTCCTATGTGTTCTTCAAGAGGTCCGGCTCGGAACCAAACATTCTTGCTTGCTATACACCTAATTCAAACCTCCCCTTTAATTTATCCTCGCCCTAATTCAAACCTTTATAAAATTACAAAAAAAAAGAGAGAGAGAGAGAGAGACCAGAGGCTTAATAGACTGGCTTCAACCCTGTCGCATTGTTATAAAAGTATGGATCACTCAAAACTTCCTCATTCTCAATTCAGATAAAACTGAGCCAATGACAGCATGCCCAAAACATCTGAGGAGCAAACAGTCAAGTCAAATTTTTAACAGAGATTTTTTTTTTCTAGCCTCAAACTGAGCTGTGAAAGACTGTGCTCTTACCATTGATCAAGACCACTCCTTTGATTTGAATATAAGTTAAAAAACATCTCCTTGACACATTTCTTTCATTTGCTTAATATCGCCAAAATCAATAATTTTTTTTTTTTGTCAAAACATGATACAGAGAGGCTAGTCCTTGCTTTTATGACCTCTAAGCTGGAATACTGCAGCGCTTTGCTGTTTGAATGCACAAACAAGTTGTAAAAAAGCCTCCAGCTGGTACAAAATATGCCTGCTCATATGGTAACCAGAACCAGACGTTCTGAACACATTTCCCCAGTGCTGGCCTCCCTACACTGGCTGCCGGTAAAACCTTGAACCGGTGTCAAGATGCTGCACTTAACTTAAAAGGTATGTAATTGTCCAGCACCAACATATCTTAAAGGCCTAATGGCTCTGTATTGTCTCAATAGAATTGTTCATTGACAATGAGCAGGCTTTCTATCCACTCCCAGAGTAAATAAACCTGCAGGGGGGAAGGAGCCTTTTGTTACTGGGCCTCTCTCCTCAGGAACTATCTTCCAACTGATGTTTGGGAAGCAGAGACACGCTGCTTTTCAAGTCAAGACAAAAAAAAAACAGCCTTTTTGCTGAGATTATTTGGGATGTGGTGGCATATTATGTTATTAATTGTTCATTTCCGTATTGTCTTGGTATTGGCCTGAGGGTTGCCACAGTTACCGCGACCCAGAGGCCAATACCTAGGCAATGCGAAAATAAGCAATTTATAATATTTTTATTAATTGGTTAAGTATGTTGCGCTATCATCACAATATTATGACTATGACTTCTGAAGTACGCGACTTCAAGACTCATTAAAGAGCTAAATGCTAAGTCCGCGACTGTCGTCCGCTTCTCTGAAGAGAGCGAATGCCACAGTTGCCAATGGTTACTTGTGCACGTGCTGAACTCGGCCAATACAGGTCGGCCAAAAAGAGATATATTGGCAGGCCGTTTTTACTGTATGCGGGCAATAACATACATAACCAATTAAAAATACCCTTCATAGAGTTTTTGGTGGACTAGTCTGTCTTGGCAGTTGTCCTTCTGCAAATCTTTACTGTGGTTGGGTCAGGGCCTTCCTAATGATGGTCCTGGCTCACTAAATACCATTCCATAGTTATGCTAATGCTGCCATAGGCTTAGCCTGCCAAAGAACTTCCTAATGGAGCCCAGTCTCATCCCAACACATCGTATATTGACAAAACCTGAACAAGCGTCAATATACGACGCAAAAGGGCGCTTTTGATGTTCTTATTTGATGCCAGTTTAAAATGGACCCTACCCCCTAACCACTAACCTTAAACCCGATTAATACTAACCCTAAGCATCAAATTAAGACCTCAAAAGCTTCCTCTTAAGGTAGCGTCAATATATGACGTGTCGGGATGAGAATGTGTTGCCTAGTGACACACCAAGCAACCATACATTTCAATATTTCTGATTCAAACAGAGAATGGCTTTTCGCTAGCACTGTTCTCCCACCGTACTCCCCACAGACTCCAACCTTACTCAGTGGAAGAAGCATCATGACCATAAGAATATGTCTTTATGCCTACTTTGGAGGGGCATCACGATGAACACTTAGCACAAAGAACCCTGTTCTACCCTAAACCCTGTCCACCCCAGGACATTCTGCCACCATCATACACATCTGAGCCTAAACACAACCTGACTATCAATACACATAGCTCTAGCTGACCCTGGACTTATTCTGAACGACTAATTCTTCCAGCCACTTTTGTATCATCCAAACACAAACCCTTGCTTGAGTCTGTACTTGCACCTCATTTTGCATATCCTACCTTTGTAGCCCATGTTAAGCTAGTATTCATTTTATGACATGCAATGTGATGTATAATATGCTATTTGCTTGCTTAAGAGGTTGCCGCAAATGGCATTGAACAATACAACCGGGCATTCTATCTTGGAAGGCAAAAGGCATAAATATACCGTATAAAGGTAATGATTATCCTTTATATACCGCGTGAGTATATATTGCACCCTTACAACTGAGGGATCAGCAATAATCCCCACCGAGCACCCTGCTGGTTCATTCAGTTGGTTCAGCTTCAAAGATCCAATGACACATGGAGCCCCCCGTCCTCTTCAGTACAGTGCCACCATTGTCTTCTTCATCTGAAATCTCAAACAACTTTGAGCTCTTCTGCCCAGCCGTTATTCCCTTGATCCCACTGTGCCCTGGGTCCTGTTTCACTTCTAAATAACAAAAAAGAGTCCAGAAGAAGACAGCCTGTCCTGACGGAACATGAACTGAAGGGAATGGCTGGCCATGTTGCCAAGCAACAGGTAAAAACTATTGTAAAGGACAAAGAAAGGTCACTTTTGAACTGAGAGTCAAAGACTATTTTTTTCGGCATTCTGACTGTTTTACTGTTGGTACATTGCAACTCCGGCACAGAGTATACACATTTTAAAAACAAACATTTACAACAGGAGCATTTATTAGCTAAGATTTTTATTGTGATTAATAGATCAATAAAATTGCTTAAACAGGATGGTGTTTTTATTAGTGTTCAGCACATAATGCTCTGTACGGCAGGCGCGTGGGCTCTCAGAAGATTACTCCAATGAGGGAAAAAAGCCCTGGTTGCCGGCTGTTATCTATGTCCTGGTAGAGGTATGTGCTCGTGAGGGCAATATACTCGAGCAATCTAAAGTAAACAGATATAATTATTTGAAATTTTATACAAGTCCCAAAATTATTTTCTCAAAAAATGGCAGGAATTAATTCCACAACATACAGTAATTCTTTCTGATCATAATATTGTGCTATCCAAGATTACTCTTAAGAATACAACCAAAAAAGCAAAACGGTGGCGCTTCAACTCATCTTTACTTAGTAATGTAAATTTTTGTCAATTTTTTAAAGATGAGCTACAAAAATTTATAACTATAAATGAGGGCTCTGTTGATGAGCCACGGATTTTTTTGGGGTGCTTTAAAGGGATTTATATGCAATTCTGCAATATCATTTTTAGCCTATCAGAATAAAACTAGGTTAGAGAAAATAAATCAATTAGAGACTAAATTATTTGATCTCGAAAACCATCAAGCTTCTCCTTCTGATGAGATTAAAGTGACCCTTGATGGCACATGCTCTGAGTGAAACTCCTTGCTGAGACAAAGAGCAGAATTTTTAATGTTGAGAGTTAGGAGAAACTACTACTTTAATGGACCCAGGCCCAGCCATTTGCTCTCAGTAACGATCAAACAAAATGAAATTTTTCTTATATACTGGACAAAGAAAGTTAGGGATCACCCAACTTTTCAATATTAAAATATGATATGGAAAAAAATACAAACTATCACATATTTCAAATTCAAAAATTGGGGTGATCCCTAACTTTATTTGTCCAGTATATAACATCTATTAGCTCTTCAGATGGAATATTAACAGATCCACAAGAAATAAACACAGAATTTCGTAATGTTTACTCTAATGTTTATAATTCAGAGCTAACACTAGATTTTTTGAAATGTAATGATTTGTGGAAAATCTTAATCTCCCCACCTTTACTCAGGAGGAGGCAACCCATTTGGAGAGTCCTATTACTCTAAGTGAGCGTGAAAATGCCACTCTTTGCATGAAAAAAGGAAAATCACCTGGATGGGATGGTGTTCCACCAGAATTTTACACTACATTTTGAGAAGAGCTTGGACACTATATGTTAGACATGATATTGACTTCTGTTAAAAAAGGTTAATTTCTTCGCTATGTTAATATGGCTCTACTTGCTGTTCTTCCTAAACCTAAGAAAGACCCTTTATTTTCTAAGAATTATAGACCGTTGAGTATTTTATGTGTTTAAGTGAAGATATATACCAAAGTCCTAGCGTTCAGAATTGAATCCCATTTAAATAAGCTGGTACATCAGCACCAGACTGGTTTTGTGAAATCCTGCCTAGCAGGAGATAATATACGTAGGCTACTACATGTGATACATTTTTTCCAAAGATATTGGGGACCCCTGTGCAGTGCTGTCCCTCGATGCCGAGAAAGCTTTTGATCGGCTCGAGTAGCAATACTTGTAGGAGGTCCTGGACAGATTTGGCTTTGGGCGGGGCTTCAGTGAAATGGTGAAGGGTCTCTATTCCAACCCTACGGCTGTAGTTACAGTTTACAATATTTTGTCCACTCCATTCCCCATCTGTAGAGGTTCATGCCAGGGGTGCCCTCTCTCTCCACTCCTTTTTGCTCTCTCTCTCGAACCTCTGGCTCAGAGTATTAGACAGCATCCATATATTGAACCTATTACTTTTTGCAATAAACACCATCACATATCATTATTTGCTGATGACATTCTGTTATATGTTGACAATGCTTTAATCTTTATTCCTCACATTTTGGAAACCTTTGCTCAGTTTAGAACCCTTTCTGGTTATAAGATTAACTGGACTAAGTCCCAGCTAATGCCTTTAATGTTTCTTTTAATACATCAACACTTCCAGCTTTTATCCTGGTGGTTAACTCTTCCAAATATTTAGGTTTTGATATCTATCCCACTTTATCTATTTCTACCAAAAATTTTCAAAATATATTTGAACTTCTAGAGAAAGATATGGAAAGATGGACAAAATTACCTATTTCAATGTCAGCCAGAATATCCATAAACAAAATGGATGTTCTTCCAAAAATATCTTTAATTTCTAATATGATTCCTCTTTCGCCTCCCAAAAACTATTGGGATAATTTGAATAGGACCATTTCTAAATTTCTGTGGGATGGTAATCGTCCACGTCTTAAGTTGTCTACATTACAAAGGAGCAAAAAGGACGGTGGTTTAAGTGTTCCTAATTTTGAACTGTATTTCTGGTCTTATGTTATACATCCTGTATCGGTTTGGCTTGATCCATCTGCACAGGCCTCTTGGAAACCAATTGAAGAAAATTTATCCCATCCACATAGGTTACAAGACCTTATTTTTTCTATTCTTCCCTTCAGGAGTGCTAAATCCCAACTCGGGCTAGTTATGTCTTTTCTATTATCAACATGGTAAATGGTAGAGAAACATTGTCAGATTAAGCTAAAATGGCATACTCACAGCCCTCTTTTTTATAATTTTAGCCTTACCACAGGGGGAGTCCCTTTCCAGTGTCCTCAATGGGCTAGTAAGGGTGTTAATATTCTTGCGGATGTCTGGGAAGAAAGTGGGATGAGATCTTTAGATAATTAATGTCTTTCATATAGTGTCCTCAAGAGCACTTTCTTCTTCTATCTTAAAATTAGACTAGCTATACATACTTATGGTGTTACACTGGGTGAAAATCTGGCAATCCGTCCACTTCATTCTGTACTAGATGCCAGAGGTCAGACTAGAGGTTTAACATCTAAAATTTATGCATTTTTAAACTCTGTCTGCAAACCACTAAGTATTAGACAAATCTGGAGTAGAGATTTTTGCATTTCTGTGGAGGATATATGTTGGTAAACTGTTTGGGATAATTCAGATTATACTTCTAAAATTCCTAATCATAAACTAATTCTTACACCGGATTTATTTTACACCTAGAAAGCTTCACTTAATGAAATTTGTACCCTCCCTGAACTGCAGGCTTTGCCTAAATCATGATATTGGATCTTTTATGCATATGAATTGATATTGTCCAGGAGTTGTAAAATTTTGGAAAATGGTTTCGACTACATTGTCAGAACTTCTTGAAAGTGTAATCCCTTATTGTCCTAAACTGCTTTTATTGAATGATACCTCTGATTTAACTTTACCTAACTGTTATCATTTAGTTTTATTTGCCGGTCTGAAAGCTGCTAAAACGTTGCTAGCAATTCGCTGGAAACCTCCTCACTCTCTCTCTCGGAATCATTAGTTAAATTCTCTACTAGATATACTATACATGGAACTTTCAGTAGCAGAAATGCACAATGCTAAGCAAGCCATGATCATCTCCTGGACTTCCTCAATAGAGAAAATCAAGAACATCGTGGGTACATAAACTGGATCTTGGAGCTCCTTTTCTTTCCTTTTTCTTTTATTCTCTGTCCTACTTTAAATCTTTTTTATACCACTCTGGAATATATGCATTGTGCATCTTTATATTTAATTAAGCATTTTTTTTTTTTTTTTGCTACGTAAACCTGTTTTTGTGTCACATCCTTGGCCACCTAGGGGTGGGGGGTTGGGGTGTCTGTCTCGTTTGTGTCTGTTTCATTTATGTATTTTGTTTTATGTACTTGATTGAAACTAATAAAAATTGGTTAAAAAAAAAAAAAAAAAAAACATACAGTAATTCCTCAAGAAGATTACAAGAAATAATATTAGTCAGGAAATACAAAACTACTATGTTCACTTTACTCAATATCACAGCAGGCATGACTTTATCAGTAACTTTATTTGTTCACAGTGTACTCCAGAAGAGACAGGTTGGTTTAAAATAGAGGCAACTATGCACCAAAACTCCAATGCATCAACCCGTCATTCATTATGTAAAATGAACGCACCTTCAGCCAGTTCCACATAAACAAATTAAGCTAAATCCTGGAGTACGCAGTGTTTTCGCAAGAGAATCCACAGTCAAATTTTGTTCAGAGGGAGACCTCATCTGTACTACCAAAAAATGGTTGCTTATGAACAACGAAGAGAAAGGAATGACCATATTCAATTCAATTCAATTCAAGCCTCTATTTAAACTTGGAACCCACTGAGGGAGACCCTCATTTTCGGTGGGGCCCAGTGCACAAATGGACAATTATAAAAATAACAAATCATACAAAGAAAAAAAAAGAGGGGGGGACACAAAGCAATGAATAAAAAAATAAATAAATGAATTAAAATATTAGTCAAAACAAACATTAAGCTACTGGTGAACAAGGGAAAGACTTCATGCCCAGAGGATGTATCAAAAGAATGGTAGAGGAAGTGGCCCCCTCTTAAATGAGAGTGCCAGCAGGAGGGGCGGTGGTTTTCAGGAAATCCTCTCAGGGTATGAGCAAATCATGAATGTATTATAAGAACCGGATACTGAACCAGGGCTGAGACGCACGCCGACAAGGGCTTAGCGGTCAAGCTGATATTGCAAGTCACGTAATGCCATGGGGGGCAAAAATAAATTTTTCCATAGGGAACAATTGAAAAAGACACTAATAAATCCATGAATAAATTTTTTTGACTACCACAAATGATACATATATAATCTGTTGATTTTTTTCTTATAAATCACTGGTGCCTTTTTCCATGGCAGTGATAAAAAATTTTTTTATTTTAATTCAGGCTACGCAAACACCAAGGGGACCTTGTCTCTAAGCGCGTTCTCGTAAGCAGTGCAGCAGCTGCGGGTCTTTGCTTGTAGCCAGTGGTTAAAGTGGGATTTGACAGGTGGGGGAACCCTAAAATTCAGTGTCGTGGCGCAGTGGGGGAAGATGGCACAAATAATTGCAAATAACTGTATTTGCTTTATTTTTGGACCATTGGGACTAAGACATTGAATTTTCGTATTCACATAATCAGGAAGTGGGCATAACGAGAAAAGCAGAGATGGATTTGGCTGAAAACTAGCAGGATATTGGGAAGTATGACAGTGAAGATATTCTACTGTTACAGTATTTTTCATTTCCTAAAACAGTAAATCAAAACGATTACATAATTAACAAAATGAACAAGTAACAGAAATCTATGACTCTTTTTGTGATTTCAAGACACTGTCCTTACACTGCACACATAAACCATATTCTACTTCCAAAATGTTCTGATTTCCAATGCAAAATTATGGCTAGATGTATCAAGATGGATCTCTAATAATTTTATGCTCTAATGCAGTTAGCGACTATGCTTTTCGGAAATGCATCCCTGGTGGCACAGGACGCTGCGATGCTGCCTGCATAATATAGCTTGCTTGCTAGCAACATAAGAAAAGTGCTGCTCAGCGCAATGATTTTCAAGTAGCTCTGCCGCTAACTAGGGGGCGACTGTAGATGTCAAAGAAAGAAATGCGCAAGTAAGTTACTGCTGAGCCAGAAACACAAACCAACATTGCGCGCATAACTATCGGTGCAATTGAGCCTTTGTCAGACTTTGACTGAATCGCTAATAATTTTATTAATGCACTGGCTAGCTGGTAATCAGCCTGGTAAGCGTTTTGCACATAGCCCAAAGCAGCTAACTTTAACCCTTTTTAAATTTAAATTCTTTTAGTTGGCCGGTTTGAATTGTTGAATATTATACAACTTGGCCATCGACTTCAACTTAAGTTAATCCACTTACTTTGGCTAAAAACGCCGTTTCAAACATTGACAATTCCTCGCAGGCTGGTAGGTGATCGATGCACTCACTCAAATGAAATACTGACAGCAACGATACAGCTGCGTTTTAGTGAAGGCGGGGCTAGCAGAGACTGATGTTGTGCTCTGATTTGTTGAGCATCTTGGTGCTTTCGAGGGAGTGGCAGGCAGGCTGTAATTGAAAGCAGCACGCGAAAATGATCTGTAGTCCGCGGCACTACTGTTAAGGCGCTTTCACACTGGACGCGAAACAAATTTTTCGCAAGACAAATCCGTGTTTCGGGTGTATTCGTGCCTTTGTGTTGACTCTGAATGTAATCTGTTGTGCGAAAAATTCGTTTCGCGTCCGGTGTGAAAGCAGCTTTAGTCTAATAAATATTTCAATTCAAACTAAGGTGGCGGAACACAGCTCCGGACGGTTCCGGCCCCCTTTAACCCCTGCTTGTAGCACTGGTCAGGAGATTTTGTGCTGTTGGCTTACGTTATTACCAAGTTGGTAAAGTGAGCAGGTGTAACGACACTAATGTTTTCATTTGTTGTATTTGATGAATGGCTTTGTTATGTAGTGACTCGACTGCTTCACTGATCTTTTATGTAACGTTACAGAATATACAGTAAGGTAGCAAAGGCTGTCATTGGTTAACTTAGGTTGAATAATTTACGGGCGTGTATTCGGCATCTTTTGAAGGTGACCTTCTATAATCTTGCATGTAGCTAATACTTGCTTTGCTTTTTCGTATTAAAATGTTGATGATGCACCTAAGCTGAGTTGTTTATTTCCATTACTTTGAACATCTTACACCGATTCACGGTCCTGTGTTTTGCTGCTTCATGTATAATATGCTGGCTACGTAGCTAGCTAAGTAGCATTGACTACGTCCATATGTGCACTTTCAGCGTGGTATAAATTCAGCTCAAAAAACTGCACAGCTAATCATTTATTTACCATTGCATGCTCATTCTTAATTATTAAAACAATAACAGATGTGCATACGTGATGTTGTGACTTATCAGCAACTTTTAAGATAAGATACAAAATATGGAGTTTCTGTTATTTTATGCATGCGCCGAACTTGCATGACAGCACTGCATAAATAGACAGTATTTGTTGTTCAGCGTTTTTTAGCTGCAAGTGTTGAGTGGGTTGGAAATGCTGGACAAGTTGAGATGTGAACGACACACTGTTAGGGAGCAGCATCAGTGTACGGGAGTGATGCTGCGGAGATTTGCTGATGCGGCCGAACTCCATCTGCGCAGAGAAAATACAAGAGTCCCAGAAGAAAGAAACAGATGAGAATGAAACGAAGATCGACTTTATATATATTTTATAACTGGGCTGCTGATCATGAAAGGACTTAGGAATTTGCGAATCCTGTATAAGGGGAAGTAAAATAATTCCGTAATCAAACTCCACAAATGTCAAATAAAATCAGCACTTTTTCAGCTTACCTTGATGTTTGAGTACCCAGAGAAACATTCGGGTTGTAAAAATGTCAAGCGTGAATATAGTCAAGAAATTGTAGAGTTTAATTTCTAGCGCTGATAAACGTGGTAATAGCATATAACGACAGTAGCTATGTTACAGATGACACACCGGGTTGCGAGAGTATGCGCAGCATATGCATTCGCAATATTACAAAATTAAAATTAAATTCTAATGAATGGTGTGTGCACCCTGCGAGTCAGCTGGGTTGGGCTCCAGTTCCAGGTATAGAGAAAGGATGGATTTAATGAGCTTTGAGCATTCGTACACTAAAAGTAATTTTGCTTGTCAGAATTGGCTAAATACTTTGATCAATGTCATCAACTTTCATGAAGCACAGGCTGTGCTCTGTGCGGTTGGGTTATCGTCTTCAATCCAGTAAAAATAGAGGAGGCTGCAAGCTAACAAGCCCGAAACGTTTCACTTTCTACGAATACATTTAGCTTTGAACTGTGTGGAAAACGAGATTGAACTGTCATCTTATAGAGCAGCAAGTCAACTGTTTTGCAAAAATTGTTTGTGATAGTGATTAATTTTATTTCCCTGTTAAATAAAAATAGTTCATCAACATTTTATATCCCTATTAGGTATATAAATTGTTTTTCCAAACTATATTTAAGCCGAGTGCTATGTTTGCCCGTTCGGTACAGAGCTGTTGCATGGGTTTAGCAGTGGACACATAGTTAGCTACATTTCTGGAAAACATTGGTTGTGAATACGCATCCTGTGTGGGAGTGCTTCGGGCGCAGACCGTTGTCATAGATACCCTCAGGCGTCAGCGCATTCATGAGCCCCACACTACGCATGTGTGAACGAAAAGTCACACAGCGCATGTCCGCGTGACTCCAGAAATAAGGCCCCACGTCGGCATGCTGCGCCACTGAGCAAGTTCCATTGAAATGAATGGGCGGCCATTTTCGGTTCAGTATCCAATTAAAGTACATCCATGGTGCAAATACAAAAATATAATGCCTTTTATGTCAATGCTATTGTACACTCCTGGGAAAAAAAAAGATTCAAGCCTAAAACGGCAATGATTAAGCCTATAATGGCCTTAACAACAAATCACGGGTCAGAAAATGAGCAAAAATTTAAAAAATGCACTCATGAGACCTTCTGTACCAGCATTTAGTTTTTAAATTTTGCTGCCGTGAACAGTTTGGGGAAAAGCAGAAAAAAATTCTCTTATTTACAGCAGTCTTTTTGCAGTTATTCTGTGTGTGCCCATGAGGACTCAATGAAGTGTCCACATACTTTTGGCTATAAAAAATATCAAACCCTAAATATGGTTAATTTGAAATTAATGTGCTTTCAGTATTCAAAATTCCTTTTGAAATCCTATGGAAGGGCGTAGAAAGTGTATGCATTTCTGGGCAGAAAAATTAAGTTTGATTGAGACTTCTCATGACATTCCCTGCGTTTCATTTTCTCAGGTTTATTTCATCTCACAGAAAACAAGCTCAGGTAACCTTCAGTTCTACTTCATACAAAACATTACACACCCCGTCAGACTTTCTTAAAATCAAACAAAGTTGCATCCATCAAGCTTTCTGACAGAAGCAAGACAGCGTAACATGAAAAATGACTGTCACTGATTATGATGATGTCTCATACCACTAGAATGCATTTGCCTGCAGTCATAACAAAAGGCTTAAGTTTAAGCTGTGAAACTGAATCCCTGGAACAGACAAAAAAATATGTTCATGGGAGATGTCTTGGGAAATGAGTTGAAGGAAAAGCATAAGACAGGCTTCTAGACAGTGCACTTAGACACTTAAATGACGGTTTCGGAAAGCCTGAGAATTAAGCCGCTTTCACACCGGACGCGAAATGAATTTTTCGCACGAAAGATTACATTCAAAGTCAAGGCAAAAGTTGTTTACCAAAACAAAGCAAAAGGTCAGCTTTATCTGTGGGGATTTTAACATAGATTTATTAAATCCCAACAAACACAAAATGATAGATGAATTCACAGAAGCAATATATAGCATAAGTCTATATCCTGCAATCACAAAACCAACCAGAATAACATCCTGCTGTGCCGCTCTGATAGACAATATATTCACTAACAATATGGATAACAACACTGTGAGTGGATTATTAATGAAGGACATTAGTGATCACCTGCCTGTCTTTATAATATATGACTGTAATTATCAAAAGAAGGAGTATAATGAAATCATATACAGGAGAGTGAGAACTGAAGAATTGATATCTGCATTTAGAAATTATTTACTGAATTATAATTTGAGTGATATATTTAAAGAAACCAATGTAAACAAAGCATATTATGTATTTTTAGATATATACAAAACTTTATATGACAGGAATTGCCCATCAAAACAATATAGTAACAAGAGTAACTTTTCAGAAAACCCATGGATGTCCAAAGGACTGCAAAATGCTTGTAAAAAAAAGAACTCTCTATACAGGAAATTTATTAAACACAGAACGAAAGAGGCAGAGCTAAAATATAAGAAATATAAAAACAAACTAATTAATATAATAAGAATATGTAAGAGGGATTATTATACCAAAATATTAGAGACTAACAGAAACAACATTTAAGGAATATGGAATACATTAAATGGAATTATTAGGAACAAACAAATCAAACCAAATTATCCAGAACTTTTTACTGATAATGACACAACGATTACCAACATGACTGAGGCGGTTGAAGGATTTAATAACTTTTTTGTGAATGTGGGTCCAAAACTGGCTAGTGAAATAAATAACACTGGAGAGAAATACGTTATTGAGGACTACCGAGAAAGAAATCCAAACTCAATCCTGTTGGGAACTATAGAAAAAAATTCAATTATAAAAATAGTTAATGGATGTATGAATAAAACGTCCACAGATTGGAATGACATTGACATGAGTTTGATAAAGAAAACAATCAAAGAAATTATAGATCCACTAACTCATATATGCAATTTATCATTCCAAACCAGTACACTCCCAGATAAAATGAAAATTGCCAAGGTTATCCCAGTATACAAAGCAAATGATAAACATCTTTATACTAATTATAGGCCAATATCTCTCCTTTCCCAATTCTCAAAAGTATTTGAAAAACTTTTTGTTGCAAGGTTGGACAATTCTATTGAACAGAACAATTTATTAATGGACAGTCAGTATGGGTTCAGATCAGCCAGATCAACCTCAATGGCTTTAATGGAGTTAGTTGAGGAATTAACGAGTTGTATAGAAAATAGAAAATATGCTGTGGGAATATTTATTGATCTTAAAAAAGCATTTGATACAATAGACCATGAAACTTTACTTGAAAAATGGAGAGGTATGGTATCAGAGGTGTAGCTCTTGACGGGCTGAAAAGTAATATTGTAAATGGGCAACAATTTGTGCAGATGGGCCAACACAAATCAAAGTGCCTCAATATTACTTGTGGGGTCCCACAGGGCTCAGTACTGGGTCCCAAATAGTTTATTTTATATATCAATGATATTTGCAAAGCATCAGATTTGCGAAAATGTGTTGTTTTTGCTGATGACACAAATATTTTTTTGTTCTGGAATGGATTTACAGCAGTTTTTAGAGGTGGTCACAAAAGAAATGGGTGAAATTAAATGTTGGTTCGATAAAAACAAATTATCCTTAAACTTGAACAAAGCAAAATACATGTTGTTTGGTAACCGTAAAATAAATACAGAGGTACAAGTCAAAATTAATAAGGAAATGATAGAAAGGGTTTATGAATATAAGTTTCTGGGTGTTGTATTAGACCATAAGCTCAGTTGGAAATCCCATGTTAAATATCTGTGCTCCAAGATCTGTAAAAGTGTTGGGATATTGTGGAAAACTAGACATATGCTGAACCAAAAACACTGTACATGCTGTATAACACACTAATTCTACCATATCTCAGCTACTGTTTGGAAGTTTGGGGTAATACCTACAGGAGCCACTTACAAAAAATATGCACACTGCAGAAAAGAGCAATAAGGTTAATGCATCATGTGGGATACCGAGAACACACAAATGTGCTGTTTTTAAAATCAAACATTCTGAAATTCATGGATCTTATAAAATTTAAAACTGTACAAATCATATTTAAAGCATATTTAACTGACCCGGCTAGTGATCAAATTTGAAAAATATCAAACCAAGACAATTACTGTCCAACATCAGCACCGGCCAAACACTCCCCCTCCCCTTAAAGGATCATATGAAACCAGAAAGCGAAGAACACATAATTGTGGATTATTAGGGTCCGTTTTCAAGGAACTATGGCTGTGGGGGGTGGGGGGTTACGAGTATGCAGAATCAGGCAGAGGTACTCAAGGAAACGATTGTGTAAATGTTACTGGAGAAAAAAAAAAGCGAGGGTCGTGACCAACAAACGGATCATGAAAACTACTGACTTCAAGAAAAACAGAACTGGATATTTGGTAAATGTATTTTAAACTGTTCTGTCCAGATTAAAGTAGCCAAATGTCTCAATTATTTATTTGCATCCCTGTTTGTGCAAGACCTTAAAAATGAAACATCGAGCAGCGATGTTTCCCTATTTTCAGTTATGTTTTTTATCACTTCTCTACTGAGAAGCAACCTCCAAAGAGACAGCATCCTTCTCTGAGTTAATTTTTACTGAGCAGCCATAAATTCATCTTTGCGATAACACTTTACTTGGACATTCAGCTCCAGATAGTTCATGAAGTATTTGTAACATTTAAACAGCTTATTAGCTGATATTTAATGATTCAACAGTTTCACTTTGTCTGGAGATGTTTAACAGATTATCAATAAAGTTTATGTGTTGATTCATCAGTATACCTGTAGAAAATTTGTAAGGCTTCAACAGCTTATTAGTTGAGATTCAACAATTCAACTGTTTCGCTTTGTCTGTGGATGTTCAACAGATTATCAACATAGTATATGTGACAATTCATCAGCATACTTAAATATTCTCAGAATTATTTAGTTGAACTTGAAGTGCTCACTCAACCTATGCTATACAAATGCTCATCAGCATTTATTCAATTATTCAATAAATAGTCACTAAACAATTGTATTAATATGTGTTGAACGTCCTAATGTTTTCTTACCCTGGTCTTTGTACCGAGGCTAAAACCTCCATTTGGAAGACAGTTGTGACTCCGGTGCTTCTGTAAGGTTGCCACTGCTTAGATTTGTCCAAGAGTGCCGTAGACTCTCTTGAGCAAGTTCAGAGTCAGCATGTGCCTTTGGATTTCCTAGTCGAAGTCATCATAGCAAGCTACTGAATGCTCTTGACATTCCTAAAATTGCCACCCTTTTAAATAATTTTAAAATTTCTTTGTATAATCATATTTTTAAAGTGAGTTCTCCTGCAAGGGATCTTAATTTGTCACTCTTGTCATCGTATATCTGTGAAGGCCGCCTGGTAAGGGGCTCTCTCATTGAGTCCATCTGTTCAAATGGCCTTTCTCCCCACCATGGGCGCATTTGCAAGGACGACAGGCTCTCTCCGGGTGTCCCGTCAGTCCCGGAGGGGCCAGGATGGGGTGGTGGATTCGCTGAGGGAGCTTCTCTACTCAGATGAGTTCAGCCACAGGGGTCCAGGACCCAACATCTCGCCAGTCTCCTAGTCAAGGCATTTTAGAATGACCTGTATTATATGCGACTGTAATGTTGTTTATATGAATTGTTGTATTCTTCCTCTCTCCCCTATAAAGGAGGTTTTGAATAAACAAATAAATGTTCAACTAATGTTCAACTAGTATTCAACGTCTGTTTAACTATTGCTGAAATTTTAAAATACACTAAGAACTATCTGTGGCTGGATATCCAAGTAAAGTGTTATCATTTTGGCTATGTTTATCAAGCCCTGGATAAATAATTCCTTGTCAACATCCACTCCTGATGTAAACATCAATAATGACCCATTAGCCAATTACTCCCCAATGTAGGGTTTCATATAAGATCTGCATGGCACAACTGCTACTGCACCCAATTAATAACAAACAAATGAGCATCAACACACTGGTCTCCACAGATGAACTGTAACCTTATGTGACAGTTGATGGGTCCTGTCACTAGAAATTCCTCCTAAGAAGTACGCACCTTGGCAACCTTGCCAACAAGCCTGGCTCTTTGGCGATGTGGTCAGCGCGTATGGTGTGACTCTTACCCGGGAGTCTAGGGCTCAAACCCCAGCGCAGGCCCTCTTTCGGCCTGCCACTTTCAGATGCAGATGTCTAAATAATGCCATAATTGTACTTGTGCCAGGCATACATAACTGTATATTCAATATTTACGAGGAGTTGGTGCCCTTGAACTATTCAAAAGTTGTGAGCTCTAAAGCCTGAAACGGTGGAATACAAGTCGGATGAACCCTGTCTCCCTATAAAAGCTGATCTGCTATCAGCCTGGTGTATCCAGCTACAGAAGGTACCAGAGTCACGTCCGTGCCTGGCAGCCCGGTGCCTGGCAGGCCTACATCTCAAATCAAGTCTCCACTTCCTCGTTCCAACTCCCCTGAGTATTGATTGCATACACCTGTTTTTCTTTCCTCTCAGTTGTGTTCAGTTAGTCACCGAGCGTCGTCTATAGTACTCCTGCGTTCCTAGGTCTTGCGGTTCCCGGTCTGGTTAACTTTCGCGTTGGTTAACTTTCATGTGTTGGATTTCTCAATTCAATCATTTGTCAAGCATTTATTCTTTTGTACTTTGCGGTTTTTGTATTTTGACTTTGTGCCATTTGTGACTTCTGGATTTTGTTCCTTTGCTAATTTGTTCTTTGTTCCTTTGATACTTTGGAGTTTGTTTTGACTTCTACCTTTTCTAAGTGTTTATTAGGTATCTCTGTTTTTGTTATTTCCCTCCTGTAATTTGCTTCTGCAGTGTTTTGTTTATATTAGAATTGTCTTATGTTATTGCGATCTCCTGGATAATGTATATTTGGTACTATTATTGTGAAATTAAATATCCAGCTCCGTGCACTAACTTCCTGCTCGACATTCTCGTTCTTGATTGTCCCCTGACAACCAGGGAATATTTCATAACATATATTGAACTTGAAAAATTTCTCTAACCTTATAGCAACAATATAAAGCAGTACATACTGAAATGAACATTAGTACAGTATTGAAATGCTGCCAAGTGAATAACAAACGCGGGAAAAATCAGTACACAATAAGTTCCTGTATTGTAAGTGAACTAGCAAAATCTCGCATGTCATATTAATATCAATACACAATGTTATTGTTGCTAACACACAGAGACATCCCTTTCAAAATTTAGCATAGATTTTTTTCCATCTATTACGAGCCCTCTGGGAAAAATACATACAAAGCAGAGCTAAATTCGAAAATTCTCCATCTTTGGAATTTTTGTCTCTTAACCCTATCTCATGGCTCCGCAAAAATTATAGCGAGGGGACTAAATTTGCTTTCAAATGGTGTATCACTTTAATTATAATCTCATTAGTGAGGGGTTGTAATCTAACACACGATGAGACTTTTCTTTCTGGAAAGGCCTTATTTTCATACTAGCAAACACAAAGTAGGTTGCAGGTATTTCAGCATAGCAAAGCTATTTAGTTTTGTGATGTGCAACAACATCATTAATTTGTACATGGACTGACCCGAAATAATGTCATTTATAAAACATCATCTGATTCTAATGTTATTAATGACAATTTACTATTGACGAAAGCATAATGCATGACAGTGAATGATTTCATGCCCTGGTATTGGAAACAGAGAGCCTGTGAAGATGAGTTTGTTTGTTTTTGTGTGTGTGTTTGTGTGTGTTTGTGTGTGTGTCACTATTTGTGGTAGTGGACAATTTCATACACATTTAATGGACATTGAATATTCAGTCAGCTTTCTGTTTAGTTTGGAGGCTGAATGGATAGGTACTTTAAAAGCCCCCTCATTGAAATGGTCAAAAATAATGAAATATGGTAATATCTATGAAGGTACATTTGTGTCTTTATTATTCAATCAAAAAAAGTTGCTCCACCCAAAAAAAAATATTTTCAATCAAAAAAAAAACTTCAAACAAAAACATTTTCAATAAAAAAAAGTGTTTGAATGCAAAAATAAAATTGAGACCCAAAAAATTGCATTTGAACACTGTTTTTCTTTGATTGAAATTTTTTTTTTTTTGATTGAAGTGAGTCATTATTTGATTGAAAATTTTTTTTTTGGTTAAAGCAACTTTTTTCTTTGCTCCATATTATGGATAGGACATTGTTGTCTTTATTATTCAATCCCAAAAAATATCACTTCAATCAAAAAATATGTTTTCAATCAAAGAAAAAAAGTGTCCAAATGAATTTTTTTGGGTCTCAATTTTATTTTTGCATTCACTTTTTTTCTTTGATTGAAGTGAAAACAAGTTTTGGAGTCTTTTTTTTTTTGATTGAAGTGAAAGAAGTTTTGGTGTCGGTTTTTTTTTTTTTTGATTGAAGTGAAAAAAGTTTTGGAGTCTTTTTTTTTTTTTTTCGATTGAATCATTTTGACACAAACATCCCGCAGCGGGCGGATGCTTCCCCATTGGTCAGACATGTTTGAGTGACAAGTGTCTACACCAATGATGTTTGAAATAGGAATCTCTTTCTAGAACAAGGAAGTTGCCATTTGCAGTGTACGCACTAAAAAATGATGGGTTGATTTTTTTTATTTCAACCTTAGGGTTGCTTGAGTTGGGTCAATTTTATGGGTTGTTTTCTGAAATATTGGGTTATTTGGTCTAACTCTACTGTTTGGTTGTCATAGTGACAGTTATGTGCCTGTTCTTCACATGCTTGGCGCTTCCCGCTCAGAGGTCTCCTATGGAAGAAAAATTAGCAATGGAAAGAGTTACTGGAAAAACATGTAACTGGAAAAAACGTGTAAGTATTTTATATTTCAATTGTGTTCTTTTCATCAGTTTTTGCAAAAAGGAATACAAGGGTTAACACAGGTGGCATTATGTATACATCAGATCGAATTTTACACCGATTTACATTGAGAAAACCGTAGTTCACCGTCATTTTTTTTCCTAACTTTGCATAGCGTCCGCTATTTAGCCAGCTAAAATAACGGTTGGCGTTTACTGAAACTTCAAGTTAAGAGCTGAGAAAAGAGTTTGATAAGGGTATGTTAGTTATATAACTGTGAATTATTTAACGTGGGTTTATTTTTGCTGCATAATGGAGTAGTGGAAATACAGGTTTTTAACAAGGTAAGCTGGCCAGCAAGGTGCCTCAGTTTGTTCCTTCCCATTGATGAAAAGCATCGGTGCTGCCGCAGTTAGCTCACTCACGCTCTAGAGGAGGTAACGGTAACCCATCGGTGCTGCCGCAGTTAGCTCACTCACGCTCTAGAGGAGGTAACGGTAACCCATCGGTGCTGCCGCAGTTAGCTCACTCACGCTCTAGAGGAGGTAACGGTAACCCATCGGTGCTGCCGCAGTTAGCTCACTCACGCTCTAGAGGAGGTAACGGTAACCCATCGGTGCTGCCGCAGTTAGCTCACTCACACTCTAGAGGAGGTAACGGTAACCCATCGGTGCTGCCGCAGTTAGCTCACTCACGCTCTAGAGGAGGTAACGGTAACCCATCGGTGCTGCCGCAGTTCGCTCACTCACGCTCTAGAGGAGGTAACGGTAACCCATCGGTGCTGCCACAGTTAGCTCACTCGCGCTCTAGAGGAGGTAACGGTAACCACAGCTTATCTTTGCTTTACTTCTGAGAAAGGTGATGAGTTTGAAAAGGAAAGCTAAATGTACCATCATGTCCTGATGTTAGCGTTAGTTCCGCTAATATTAATAACGGTAATATTAATATCCTGGCTAAATTACGGCTCGCTGCCTTGACGTTACTGCTGCTTGTATGAGGACGGAGGGGAGCTAACGTCAGGTAACAGTAAGGAAAATAAAGCCAATGCAAACAGGATTAGTAATCTCCTGTCAGGCCAACTGCATTTAGCATATGTCAGACTAGTAAGCATAAACGTTACATTACCGCCAAAGATTTGTTCGAAGTGGGGGATTTTAACGGGGCTGGCCAGCTAAATTTGACATTTTATTTATTTATTTATTTATTTATAAATTTGGCATCTCCAATCCCACCCGAATCTGGAATGCCCAATTGGTGAACTATGTACAAGGCTTGCTCTTGCTTCAGGAGAGTGTAGACAGTTCGCGGCTCTCCTCTGAAGCACGCGCCTGTCAGCCACCGCTTCTTATACACTCATTGGTTGAATCTTCGCAAGTTCAGAACGAGGGCGGAGGATACCCGGACATGAACAGACTTAGAATCTTCCTGACGAGCGCCCGTCTGGCCAACAGGAGGTGCTTGAGCAAGGAACAAGGCAACTACTATTTTCCCTTCCCGGCAGTCCCCTCCTAATTTGCAACCCTGTAGCGCAATAGCCAATTGTGCGCTACTCTGAAAAAGCTGCCAACCACCGCCGGCTGGTTCGAAGCGGAGATCGAACCCGCGACGTGATAGTCACTTTTGCTTCGCAACGTGATGCTTTACCGAGTGAGCTATCCGGCTGCCCAAATTTGACATTTTATAATGACCGAACTGTGCGTTATTATGGGATTGTGTTACTGAGGCGATTGTGTGAGTAGCTAAGTTGCGAGCTAAGTTAGCTAAGTAGCGAAGTTGCTCCAGTGCATTTAAGTCTTCAGTCGGCTGTGTGTTTGTAGGACCTGAATGTTAGCCAACTTGGTAACTTCAGTATTTCAAACTGTTAGTTAGCACTTTATGATGAATGACGTCAATGCTTTTGGCCGAGGGAACAAAGTTGAGATAGTGGAAAGGATAAAGCATGTCCACTTAGTTTGTTAAGCTTATTTATCCAATGTTGATGTACTGCTGAAAGAAAGCTATAACTGTAAAATAAAAATTCAGATTTATGAACAGAAAGTGGATTAATTAAAGAGAATTGAGAAGCTATTAAAGTATTTTTAAAAGTTTTTTCAGCTGAATTTGGTTGAATGGTGATGGATTGAGAAGTCATAATTTTTTAAAAAGATTTGTGATCGGAAGTTGGGTGACTTTCCAGTTTGTATTATGCCATTTTATTGTTCACTGAGAATAAAAATGTATTTAAATGCTTAATCTACGAAATCTGCTCTCTCTCTCTCTTCTGTTGTCTGTATATGTAGCAATAATGGAAAGTAAACATTTTCAGGGGGTGCTCATCATAAATTGGGACATAAATGCACTTTTGAAGTGGCTTCTCCAGTTTTCTGTATCCAGAAAAGGTTGGATAAGGAGCTTTTGTTCAGCATGGAGAGATAGTTCCTGGTGGAATGGTTTGGAATAACAATGCTAGTTTTGTTTTTTTTAAAAAAAAAAAAGTTAGTATTTCATTAAATGATACAAAAAATTATCCATTCAGATGTTGAAGGTCCCTCCCCTGAAGACTGCTGACCGTGATGCTGTCATCCCTTGACAACAGAAATTGGAAGACGTATGTGACCCAAGCTTTGAAGAAAATAAGAAATCTTTCACTGACTTAAAGCATGTAAGTACAGCCTGCAATGCTGCACATCAGTTTCCGAACCATAAAGTGACCCAAGATATCTAACCACACAACTGCTGTCTCAGTCACCATGGATGATCTCAGACTGTTATTACCAAAGAATTACGTTTAAACTTATGTTACATTTTCATGAAGTTCACTTTACTTTCACTAAATGCATAGCCATGAAATTATTCAAAGCTGCCAATGAGCGAGACCAAGCGCAGATCAGCAGAAGATGCCTCCAGGGCTTTTAATGAGCTGAAAACACCAAGGACAACTTGTGACAGGAGCACAGACTGGAACAGTGGTCAGAAAGTCCAGTTCAGGCTATCGGCAAACAACGTCAGAAACGGCGATTCTACACCGTGTTCATCAACAGTTCAGGGTCAGATGTTGGGTGGTCAAGATGATTTGCAACGCCTGCAGAACAAGGCATCCACTGGTGCCTGTGTGGGAGTGGGGTCCATCTCTGCTCTGGAGGCATGTAGAGAACAGGGAGAGTCTGTACCTATTAAATTGCACTAGTTGAATCAGTTATACTACTTCTACCTAGATAACTGAAGATGGAGAGCACTAGGACTCGAGATAAAGAGCTGACTAGGAAACTTCAGTCAGGCAGAACAATCTAGCAACAATTTACACCGACTTAGCGACTTATATATACATAATAATCATAATAATAATAATAATAATAATAATATTACATTTTATTTGAAGCGCCTTTCAGGTCACCCAAGGACACTGTACAAAGGGTAAAAATAGACATAGGGCAATAAAAACAGAGAAAATACAATAAATAAAGAGCACAAGTAGGAGACAGCATTAAAATTACAAAGGAAGAGATCACTGCGAGTTACGAAGCAAAAAAGATACAAAGACAAAAAAGACAGAGACAGGGCAGCTAGAGGTAAGAAGGAAAAGCAAGAGTGAAGAGGTGAGTTTTTAGCAAGGATTTAAAGGTGGTAAGAGAAGTGCATTGGCGAAAGGCAAGTGGAAGGGTGTTCCAGAGCGTAGGATCAGCCACACTGAAAGCCCTATCGCCCATGGAACGGAGGCGAGCAGAGGGAGTGGAGAGGAGGTGAGAATCAGCAGAACGCAGGGTGCGGGTTGGCTGGTTTGGGAGCAGAAGATCAGAGAGGTATGAGGAGGCTAGGTTGTGTTGAGCTTTGAAAACCAGGAGTATATTTTAAATTGGATGCGGCATTTCACAGGGAGCCAGTGTAGTTGATTGAGAATGGGAGTGATATATTGCCGAGAACCAGTGCGTGTGAGAACTCTTGCTGCAGAATTTTGGATGTATTGTAATCTGTTGAGACACTTTGCTGGGACACCAAAAAGGATGGCATTACAATAATCCAGCCTGGATGTTACGAAGGCATGGATGAGTGTCTCAGCAGTGGAGGAGTTGAGTGAGGGACGGAGTTTGGAAATGTTTTTGAGATGGAAGAATGCTGATTTAGTGATATTTTCTATGTGGGAGTTAAATGTGAGGGTAGAATCAATGACGACACCAAGGTTTTTAACTTCAGATATAGTGGTAGTGAAATAGCCAGGGATAGATAACTGTTTCTGATTTATCCTTTTCAATACTGTGGGTGTGGCAATCCAGTTACTGATGGCATTGAGGCAGGTGATAAGATTGGTGGGGGGGAGGGAGTTAGAGGGCTTTGTGTGCATGCAAGTCTGTGTGTCATCCGCATAGCAATGAAAATTTAGACCATACTGACGTAAGATATAGCCAAGAGGGAGGATGTAAATTTTGAAAAGCAGGGGACCTAGGACCGAGCCCTTGGGGACACTGTGTGAAAGGGGTGAGCTAGGGGACCTGAAATTACCGATGGAGACAAACTGTTCCCTTGATGTGAGATGTGACCTAAACCAGGAGAGTGCAGTGCCAGTGATACCCAAAAGTGTTTCCAACCGGGTGAGGAGAGTGTGGTGGCAGATGTATCAAAGGCGGCAGTAAGGTCCAGTAGGAGGAGGATGCAGACATGGCCTGAGTCGGCAGCAATAAGTAGGTCATTGACGACCTTGACTAGAGCCGTCTCAGTGCTGTGCTTGAGTCAGAAACCAGATTGGAGCACTTCCCAGGGACTGTGATGGGATAAATACTCTTGAATCTGGGAAGCAACAGTGCATTCCAGAAGTTTAGCTATGAATGGAAGATTGGAGATGGGGCGATAATTTTTGAACTCTTCAAGCAGCTGCTCCAGGTTTCTTTAAAATTGGGGTAACAGCTGCTGTTTTCAGGCATGTAGGGACAGTGCCCAAGTGAAGAGATGAGTTTATTATAGTCATTAGAAGGGGACACAGGGCAGGCAGACATGATTTGACTAGTGGGGTGGGCATGGGGTCCAGGAGGGAAGTAGTAGACTTAGCCTTTGAGGCCAGGTCATGGACATACTGCTCATCAACGGGTGAGAAAGTGCTGAAAGACTGAGCAGGTACTGGAAAGGAGGCGAGGCAGTCATTTAAAGTAGCAGTAGTAGGGAGTGTTTTTAGCTGATCATAGATGGTACCAATTTTGTTTTGGAAGAAACTGAGAAACTCACAGCAAAGATCAGTTGATGGGGTCAGTGGGAAGGATTTGTTGGGCTGGAGTAACTTGTTAATTGTGGAGAAAAGGGCTCTAGGGTTACTCTGCTCTTTGGCAATAATGGTGGAATAATACAAAGATTTAGCCTCGTTAAGAGCCTCCTTGTAGGCCAGTACATGGTCCTTGTAGGCCAGCGCATGCACAGTTAAGCCAGTTCTCCTACTTAGGCGCTCCACGGGCTCCTTTTCACCCGCCGGTGGCACCTTACGTTTCTCCGTTGTTGATGCTGCTGACACTTTGACGCTTTGATACTCACAAATACCCTCAATATAATCTATTTTAAGGCAAATTGTATGCAGTGTTCCGCCCAGGACGCTCGGAGTGCTGGTCGGAGAATTGTTCATATGCAAGCGCTTACAGCGCGCAAGCTGGAAAATTTTTTGCATCAATTCGAAAGCAGATATTGCCTCTGAGTCACCAGATTACTGTGTTTCTTTGATGTGCTCCTCGGTGCGTAATGAGAGGCCTCTAATTTTCGTAGATAGATGCCATATTCATAAACTTGTTTTTCTATTTTGTATCCAAATACTTTTGATTAAATTTCGTAATTTGACTTAATAACTGTCATTTATGTTTCAAACATTTCTTCAGTGGCGCCCATTGGACAGAGAACAAGGAGGGGGATAAACATCTTTAAACTGCTTATTAGTCTTGATCTGTTTCAGTCATTTTGCTTGATAAAAGATACTTTAACTCTCCCTTCTCAGGTGTAGCTAATTGTCTTCGTTAAGACGAGAGATAAAACGTGTCAACTGAAGGCAAAAAAGTGCGCATTTCTTGCTTTGTAAGAAGTGGCAAAAGTTAACAAGGAAAATCCACAGTAGGTTTTTTTTCGTGAAGGGTTACCTATTATGGCACGTGAATTAAACATTTTTATAGAATTTATTAATCACTGGCCTTGCCATTTCATTAAAAGGGAAACTGTGTACTTAACTGCAAATGGATTTTTCATATTGTTAGAAAACGTGTTAACCAAGAACAATGATTAAAATCGGGTCAATAATCTCAGCCGTTTCAAGGTATGTTTTCCGCCCCCTCGGTTTTCCATCCACCGACCGCCACTGTTATTAAACACTGATAGATTAACATGTAAAGAATGCTACCGTCCTCAACAGAGATTTATTTAGTTTTGCTGTCGTTTATATAACAAGAAAACTTTTCTCTCGACATACAAAGTACAGCGCATCAGAAATCAATCACCCTGCCTGATTATAATTGCCTGTCTTTCATTAGATTGAGACAACCGCACCGATCATTTCCCCACAGCCTCAGATTCAATTCGCCCATGAATACCCAGCACACGTGGGCACGGATGGCACTCGGTGTTTCCATCACTGTTGGGCAGGTTTTTCAGTATCAATGAAGACCAGCGCAGATGGGGCGTGGGTCGAAAATGAAAGTTCGCGATTCTGACAATGACAAGAAGGGGGGGGAGCATATTTAGGGTCATTTATGTTTTGTTTCAAGCGATTTTATTGGACACCGGATGCATTCATTTTAACTGATCTTTGAAAAAATAGTGCCGGTGTTCTGACAAATTTTGCTACCTATCAAAATATGCTACCTCGAGGTTCTGCGCTTGCGCAAACCTAAAATCTCAGGCTGTTTCCTCGCTCATATCTTAAGTATCTTCAAAAATCATAAAAAGAGACTTATTTTCAGTGCGCATTTCGACCTGTAAGCGTACATATATTTGCATTTACACGCTTGGTTTTCCTGAAAACACAGAAATCAGATGATAGTGGCGTATATGGGCATATATCTTTGAACAAACTTATCCAACTCGTTATAAAATCTGCTTATGTTATAATAAGCTAACAAATAACAAAGTTACTACTGTAAACGGATTCATATTGCAATATCAAGGCGAAAACAAAGCCTTTACGATCGCTTTGCATTACGGTAGCATTTTTTGACAAGGGAGCAAAATTTGACAGAACACCGGTCGGGAAAAGCACTAGCTATCTAAACTGAGTGGTGGTCGGTGCATTCAGAGTGCTGGTCGGCGCCGACCACCGCCTACCAGCATCGGCAGAACCCTGTATATGACTGCGGGTGATGTAATCTAAAAAAAAAAAAAAAAAAACATTCCAGGAGGGGGTCCCTACCCCCTCGTTGAGACCCACTGCATTAGATATACCACAAACAAATTACATTTCATATCTAACCACCACAGACATTATGTGATGTTCAGCAACAAATTTCAAAGGGACTATCCGAGAGAAGCTGCTCTTGGTGGGGAAGCCTGAGCGCTAACACCACGGTCATCTTTGAGGCTTCCCAGTAAGCGTGGTTTGAGACCTTACATTCAAGTGGGCTCTATATGTCGCCCACGGGTTTGGAGTTTAAACAACGAATGGACACACTTGAAACTAAATTCAAACATCGGTAATGTATCGGTCATTACAACTTACTGTTGTGTGCTTTTCCATCCGCCGCCGTTGTTTGAAAAGTTTGTGCATATCGATAGGACGGAAGACGGATTTTCACCGCATACCTGTACATTGCAAATGGCGACTTCCTGCTTGTTCAAGAAAAAGATTCCTATTTCAAATGTCATTGGTGTAGACATTTGTCACTCAAACATGTCTGACCAATGGGGAAGCATCCGCCCACTGCGGGATGTTTGTGTGAAAATGATTCAATCAAAAAAAAAAAACAACTTCAAAACTTTTTTCACTTCAATCGGAAAAAAACATCTCCAAAACTTTTTTCACTTCAATCAAAAAAAAAGACTTCAAAACTTTTTTCACTTCAATCGAAAAAAAACGACTCCAAAACTTTTTTCACTTCAACCAAAAAAAGACTCCAAAACTTTTTTCACTTCAATCAAAAAAAAAGACTTCAAAACTTTTTTCACTTCAATCGAAAAAAAGCGACTCCAAAAGTTGTTTCACTTCAATCAAAGAAAAAAAAAGTGTTTGAATGCAAAAATAAAATTGAGACCCAAAAAAATTAATTTGAACACTTTTTTTCTTTGATTGAAAACATATTTTTTGATTGAAGTGATATTTTTTGGGATTGAATAATGAAGACACAAATGTCCTACCCATACTATGGAACAAAAAAAAATTGCTTCAACCAAAAAAAAATTTTCAATCAAATAACAACTCACCTCAATCAAAAAAAACCTTTTCAATAAAAAAAGTGTTCAAATGTAATTTTTTGGGTCTCAATTTTATTTTTGCATTCACTTTTTCTTTGATTGAAAATGTTTTTTTTTGAACGAAGTGAAGTTTTTTGATTGAAAATATGTTTTTTGGTTGAAGCAACTTTTTTTTTTTTTTGATTGAATAATAAAGACACAAATGTACCTTCATAAGAATGCATTTGCCCGCAGTCATAACCAAAGGCTTAAGTTTAAGCAGGTGAAACTGAATCCCAGGAAGAGACAAATAAAATATGTTCATGGGAGATGTCTTGGGAAATGAGTTGAAGGAAAAGCATAAGACAGGCTTCTAGACAGCGCACTTAGACACTTTAATGACGGTTTCGGAAAGCCTGAGAATTAACTTTCACGGGAACGAAAGCGAATTTTTAACGACAGATTACATTCAAAGTCAATGCAAAGATGCGTCTTTGCATTGACTTTGAATGTAATCTGTCGTGCGAAAAATTTGTGTCGCGTCCAGCGTGAAATCAGCTTCACTCTTCTTAACTGACCCTGCTAGTGATCAAATTTGAAAAATATCAAACCAAGACAATTATTGTCCAACATCAGCACGGGCCAAACACTCCCCCTCCCCTTAAAGGACCATATGAAACCAGAAAGCGAAGAACACGTTTGTGGATTATTAGGGTCCATTGCAAGGAACTATGGCTGTGGGGGGTGGGGGGTTATGAGTATGCACAATCAGGCAGAGGCACTTAAGGAGACGATTGTGTAAATGTTACTGGAAAAAAAAGGCGAAGGTCGTGACCAACAAACGGATCGTGAAAACTACTGACTTCAAGAAAAACAGAACTGGATATTTGGTAAATGTATTTTAAACTGTTCTGTCCAAATTAAAGTAGCCAAATGTCTCAATTATTTCTTTGCACCCCTGTTTGTGCAAGACCTTAAAAATGAAACATCGATTAGCGTTTCCCTATTTTCAGTTATGTTTTTTATCACTTCTCTACTGAGAAGCAACCTCCAAAGAGACAGCATCCTTCTCTGAGTTAATTTCTACTGAGCAGCCATAAATTCATCTTTGCGATAACACTTTACTTGGACATTCAGCTCCAGATAGTTCATGAAGTATTTGTAACATTTAAACAGCTGATTAGCTGATATTTAATAATTGAACAATTTCATTTTGTCTGCAGATGTTCAACAGATTATCAATAAAGTTTATGAGTTGATTCACCAGCATACCTGTAGAAAATTTGTAACGCTTCAACAGCTTATTAGTTGAGATTCAACAATTCAACAGTTTCGCTTTGTCTGAAGATGTTCAACAGATTGTCAACATATAAGATCTGCATGACACAACTGCAACTGCGCCCAATTAATAACAAACAAATGAGAATCAACATACTGTTTTCCACAGATGAACAGTAACCTTATGTGACAGCTGTTGGGTCCTGTCACTAGAAATTCCTCCTAAGAAGTACGCGCCCTGGCTACGTTGCCAAGGAGCCTGGCTCTTTGGCAAAGTGGTCAGCATGTGTGACTCTTACCTGGGAGTCTAGGGCTCAAACCCCAGCGCAGGCCCTCTTTTGGCCTGCCACATTCAGATGTAGATGTCTAAATAATGCCATAATTGTACTTGTGCCAGGCATACATAACTGTATATTCAATATTTACAAGGAGTTGGTGCCCTTGAACTATTCAAAAGTTTGGAGTTCTAAAGCCTGAAACGGTGGAATACAAGTTGGATGAACCCTATCTTCCTATAAAAGCTGATCTGCCATCAGCCTGGCATATCCGGCTACAGAAGGTACCAGTGTTACGTCCGTGCCTGGCAGCCCGGTAACCACGCCCACATCTCAAATCAAGTCTCCACTTCTTTGTTCCACCTCCCCTGAGTATTGATTGCATACACCTGTTTCCTTGCCTATTTGAACTCTCAGTTGTGTTCAATTAGTCACCGAGAGTTGCCTATAGTACTCCTGTGTTCCCAGGTCTTGCGGTTCCCGGTCTGGTTAACTTTCGCGTGTTTGATTTCTCGATCCGATCATTTGTCAAGCATTTATTCTCTTGTACTTTCCAGGTTTTGTATTTCGACTTTGAGCCATTTGTGACTTTTGGATTTTGTTCATTTGCTAATTTGTTCTTTATTCCTTTGATACTTTGGAGTTTGTTTTGACTTCATCCTTTTCTAAGTGTTTATTAGGTATCTCTGTTTTTGTTATTTCCCTCCTGTAATTTGCTTCTGCAGCTTTTTGTTTATATTAGAATTGCCTTTTGTTATTGCAATCTCCTGGTTAATGTATATTTGGTACTATTATTGCGAAATTAAATATCCAGCTCCTTGCACTAACTTCCTGCTCCACATTCTCGTTCCTGATTGTCCGCTGACAACCAGGGAATATTTCATATCATATATTGAACATGAAAAATTTGTCTAACCTTATATCAACAATATAAAGCAATACATACTGAAATGAACATTAATACAGTACTGAAATGCTTTCAAATGGTGCATCACTTTAATTATAATCTCATTAGTGAGGGGTTGTAATCTAACACATGATGAGACCTTACTTTCTGGAAAGGCCTTATTTTCACACTAGCAAACACAAAGTAGGTTGCAGGTATTTCAGCATAGCAAAGCTATTTAGTTGTCTGATGTACAACAACATTGTTTATTTGAACATGGAAATAATGTCATTTATAAAACATCATCTGATGTTTCATAATGTTATTAATGACAATATACTTTTCACGAAAGCATAATGCATGACAGTGAATGACTTCATGCCCTGGTATTGGAAACAGAGAGCCTGTGAAGATGAGTTTGTTTGTTTGTGTGTGTGTGTGTGTGTGTGTGTGTGTGTGTGTGTCACTATTTGTGGTAGAGGACAATTTCATACACATTTAATGGACATTTGAATATTCAGTCAGCTTTCTGTTTAGTTTGGAGACTGAATGGATTGGTACTTAAAAAGCCCCCTCATTGAAATGGTCAAAAATGATGAAATATGGTAATATCCACTTGCATTTAATGCAAAAGTTTGTACCATGTGGCCTGTCCAGGGTGTATCTCCACCTCTGCTCAGTGCACACTGGAATAGGCTCTGGCACTCTCCACAGGGGTCAGAGGTCAGATAACAGATTGATGGAGGGCTCCACCATGCTGCTGTACCACCTGAAGACAGCGATGGTTGCGTACTTTAAAGCAACAAAAATATCAAATGTCCTTTTGTGATGTAAAGTGCAGTTTCATCTGTATACAAGGGGCTCCCTGGGTTTCCCTGTCCTGGTACGTTTTTGCAATGAGAACTGCATTAATATTCTACTGTGACTGGTTGACCTGCGCACTCAGTGTTACTAGTACAAACAAAACTAGGTGCAACCTAGTATATGGCCGGCCGCCAAGTGCTGTATGAGAATGTGGGCCCAAGAAAAGGGTGCTAAATGAGGCAAAGCTCATGCAATTATATGAAGTGCAAGTGTAGTAATGAGCTGGAGCTGATAAATTATTTACAAAGTGGTTGGGGAGAGTGGGAGTCTTTGAGAGTGAGTGTGAAAGAGTGAGAGAGTGAGTGAGAGTGAGGGAGTGGGAGTGAGTGAAAGTGTGAGTGAGAATGAGGGAGTGGGAGTGAGTGAGAGTGTGAGTGAGGAAGTGGGGGGGGTCTTGAGTAAGGAAAACATACCAAAAGCAAGTTATACATTTGAATAGACCAAGAGCTAGAGTAAGGGTAGCTGTTATTGATTTTGAATGTCAATTTGAGAGAGACAGCTGCAGCAGATGTAGATGGCAATTAAAGTATGTATGTATGTTCCTGAAATGTGATGAAACAATAAAGTTATCGTTACAGTTGTGCTAACCGGGGACGTGACATGACTTTTGTGAACACGTGGCAGTTCCTATATACTGAGCGTTTTAAGAACGAACTTCAAAGATTCCTTTTTTTCCCCCATGTTTCGTCTTTGGGCATGTTCTGGACAAAGAATCCACAGTTTCAAGTAAAACTGCTTAAGAAATATGTTCGAGTGAAGGAGTTGCCATGTGTTTGCATAAAGCATTATTTGATATTGGTGATGATTGAATATGGTTAACTATGTGACAAAAAAATTAAAATGCTATTAATTTTAATGAATTTATGACCTATTGAAAGCTCTTGAAAAGGCCTTGTAGTTAACAGCAAGATCATGAGAACTGGCCGAGAAATTAGAAAGTTCATTCGATAATTTAATTTCATTTAGTTTGATTTGGCCGAGAAACTGAAGTGATTTCCACTGGTCCTTCATCAGAGGACTTTCGGTCAGCAATGTTGCTTTTTGCTGTTTTTTTATATATAAATATATATGTAATATATTTATTGCATTCTTCATAACTGTCCATAATCATGACCCACTCCTCCTAGGAAATTTTCTTTATTTTTTTTTTTTTTTAAGATTTTCTTAATCACCCAGCAACCACTTACATTACATCCAACGAACAAGTGCATACATCAACCAACATGAATGCACTAACATAAATCTAAATTATAATTTCCCAAGTGTCCACCTGAGTAAGCGCATGCATAATTATGCAGTCTCTCAAGTGTCCAACCAATCAGTGTAAAACTTCAAATGTGTCTCCCATTAAGCTGCTGGCGGCGCCCCCTGGTGCTGCGGGGGGAGATAACCTGCGGTCACACTGATCCTGAATCAGCTATAGCTTCCTCGGAGAAACATACAGCACGCGATCGGTCATTTTTTGTTGAGCAGGCTCACTCAAATATAGCCTGTCTATTTTGAACTTGCTTCGTAGTATACCTAGCCTGACTCCGCCAGCCTTCCTACTTCCGCTAAATTTCATTTCGCTTCATTACTCAGTCTGGTCACTCGGAGCTCTGCCTCGTTTACCACGGCAGAAAATACGCCGGACCAACCAACGAACAGAAGGCGTGGCCGAGAGCCATGATGTAGCTGCTGCGCCGAGTTTGAAATTGTAGTCTCCGAAATCAACAATGGCAAGGGACATAGATAGACGGGAGGCCATTTGCTCTGTCGTGGAGAAAATCCCAGGTATCAGCGACTTATAGCCACAACAAGATGAATGTTTGGTTAGTTTTTTGAATGGAAACGATGTTGTAGCGCTACTCCCTACAGGTTTCGAGAAAAGTTGTCATATCTAATATCCATCATGAAATATATGAAATAGGCACCCTGTTCATCTCTGTGAGAGACCGCCGAACCACCTCAGCTAGCTTGTAGCTTCTAGTGTTACATTGCCCAGGAATTTCACGCTATTTAAGTTAGCAGCGAACTTTTTAAAAGCCGTGTTTTTCTTCATGTCACAAGACCTATTCGCTGTCTCAGTGTTATGTTGTCATTATCCATGAATGAAATGGCTGCCTGAGACAGCCAAACGCTTAGAGCCAAACTGTGTTACTATATAGTTAGATAGCGAGCTCAGTATGATGTCAGCGCAAGTATGGTTAACGGTTCAGTTTGTGTCAACGCAGATTTCGTCCTGATGTAAATAATGAGTTATTCTCACCAATTCTGCCGTTGGTTTCGGGTCTCTTAGGTTTTTTTCATAGCAGCATTATCGGCAGGAGAAACGATAGCTCAACAGTTTGTTTCTTGTAATGAGAACAGAAAGAGCACCTTTGGTTCTTTTAAGTGAATGAGTGAAGGCTAAATTTTGGTAGATGGGCATATGTATGGGTGCAGTATTAACTTTAATGTACTGATCAGTTTGTTTTCGCTGCAATCCTGGTATGAAGGACTGTGTTTACAGTGGTAGTACTAGGCGGTTGAGCCGGCGCATAGCATACGTCATCGCCAAACGTTAGTGATTAGTTTACGGGTACACCAATGATTTTAAACTTTAGACAAGCGCCCACCCACCAGGAAGTAAACACTTGTCAATGACGACTGTCCAAACTCTGTGTACAAAGCAAAGCAAAGTAGCAGAGTCTGGTTATTCCAGGCTATAGTATACCCCCCAGGAGGAATGAATGACAAACGCCCAGCCAGCCAGCCAGCCAAGTGTCGGCCAACCAATCGTTGAAGTTCTTGCCCGCCGGCTAACCAATCGCTGAAGCCAGTCTTCGGCCAAGCAATTGTTGAAGTTTTTCCCTGCCGGCCGACCAATCGCTGAACTTGATTACTCAGGTACTCACTCACTCACTCACTCAGCGACATTCGCGTTTACAGGGGCTGGGCCGCTGCTCGGTCCAGCCCAAAAATATGACCTTCAAACGGTCAGTATCAAATCATCCTGTAGAGGGCAGAATACAAATTTTTAAAAAAACACAAAACATATGGTTCACAGTTGTGTCTCAGCCATAGACTGTACAAAAAGATGGACGCAGCACCCGGGTCTGAAAAGTGAGGCCGATTTGGAAATCTCAAAAATTTGCATTATTTTTAATGGCCGGCAGATGGCGACGTCGGTGGTTGCAGAAAGAAGTTCAATGCTATTGAAATCTATGAGAAAATGACCCTACTTTGCCACCTGATTTATTATTTCAATGATGATTTTCCACATCATTTTTTGGTATCTATTGCTAGTTTCAAGTCTCCTTCGATATATCGTGATATTCACTTTTGTAAATTATGGTCCCAAGTAGGCTAGAATAAAGGATAAAACCAGAATATGCTTTAGGGGCATGGCTATCCTCTGGTCCTCGTCCAATACGGTCAGATCCAGAGCCACGGTCCTCCCCGGATCTTCAATTCACGCTCTCGTCCAATAGGAATCGCATCCGGTTTCAAAATGACGAAATGATGCTGTTCGAATTGCCAAAATCGAGGCCTCCTAAATGGTATGCTGAAACCAAAGGGTGATGTCACCGTTGCTTCGTCCATCTTTTTACAGTCTATGGTCTCAGCCATAGCACTGCATTCCAAACAAAGAATTCCCTAAAGTAAAACAAACTGAATCTGTCAGCTTCTGGCAACTGGAGGAAACTGGTCAGAACCTGTCAAGAGATCCTCTCTAAAACTGACTGCACCATTACATCCCCCAGTCCCCAATGACCTCACTGAGGCTTACATCCTGAAAATAGTTCCCTCGGTGCTCTCTGAGCCAAGTACCTTTTATTTACCATCGTCTGTCCTCCACACACATCCACCTTACTTTTGAGATCATGTCCACCTTCAGTCAAGAAACTTGTCATCTTGAATCATTAACTTCATATAGTGTAGTACAATAATAATAAAAAAAAACGTGCACCACCCAAGATTTTTATCATTTAAACTTGGCCTTAGGTGTTTCATATCCCCTGCCACAAAGTGGGGCGGGGATATTGGATTGAGGTCAATACGTCCGTCTGTCCATCCATCCATGTGTCTGTTCGTCCGGAACACAATGGGGAGAAGATTACTCTGAAACAATTACACCTAGATGTGTGAAATGTGGTATGCTTAATAAACTACTCATGATCTACATTGAGTTTGAAAATGAAAGATGAAAGTCAGCAGTATCATCCCATATGGATCAATTCATTCCAAATTCAAGTAAAATGTCAAATATTTACAATATAAATATGCCAGTTATTCTGTGTGTACCCATTAGGATTCAATGAAGTGTCCACACACTTTTGGCCAAATAGGGTATCGAATACATATCAAACCTTTACTAATGTTAATTTGAAATTAATGTGCTTTAAGTATTCAAAGCTCCTTTTGAAATCCTATGCAAGGGTGAAGAAAGTGTATGCATTTAGTGAAGGAAAAAATATGCTCGATTTTGACTTATCATAAAATTCCCTGCGTTTCATTTTCTTGAGTTTATTTCATCTCACAGAAAACAAGCTCAGGTAACCTTCAGTTCTAGTTTGTGCAAAACATTACACACCCCGTCAGACTTTCTTAAAATCAAACAAAGTTGCATCCATCAAGCTTTCTGACAGAAGCAAGACAGCGTAACATGAAAAATGACTGTCACTGATTATGATGATGTCTCATATGACTAGAATGCATTTGCCTGCAGTCATAACCAAAGGCTTAAGTTTAAGCTGTGAAACTGAATCCCAGGAAGAGACAAATAAAATATGTTCATGGGAGATGTCTTGGGAAATGAGTTGAAGGAAAAGCATAAGACAGGCTTCTAGACAGCTCACTTAGACACTTTAATGACGGTTTCGGAAAGCCTGAGAATTAAGCCGCTTTCACACCGGATGCGAAAGACAGATTACATTCAAAGTCAACGCAAAGATGCAAATACACGCGTTTTCTCGTCTTTGCATTGACTTTGAATGTAATCTGTCGTGCGAAAAGTTCGTTTCGCATCCGGTGTGAAATCAGCTTCACTCTTCTTAACAGACCCTGCTAGTGATCAAATTTGAAAAATATCAAACCAAGACAATTATTGTCCATCATCAGCAGGGGCCAAACACTACCCCTCCCCTTAAAGGACCATATAAGGATCATATAAAGGATCTTTTATAAAATGTCGATCTGAAGAGACCAAACAAAAATATAAGAAATACAAAAATAAACTAATAAGCATTATAAGGTCATGCAAAAAGGATTATTATACCAAAATATTAGAGGATAACAGAAATAATATTAAAGGAATATGGAAATATTAAACAATGTAGTAAGGAATACTTCTAATAAAAAATATCCAGAGTGCTTTATTGATGATAACAAAGAAATTGATAATATGAATGATGTGGTTTGTGGGTTCAATGATTTTTTTGTAAATATTGTACCAAATTTGGCTAAAAAAAAAAATCATAGATAAAAAATCAAAAAATGGGATGGATGATGAAAAATACATAACAAAAAATCCAAACCCACTCTTTCTCCATCCTGTAAATTCAAAAGAAATCATAGATGTCGTGAACAAATGTAAAAACAAAACATCTACTGATGGGAATGGAATTGATATGTTTATAATCAAGAAACTCATCCATAGTATTGCAAACTCACTATCCTACATTTGCAATTTATCATTCACAACTGGTACATTTCCCAAAGAAATGAAAATCGCAAAAGGCATTCCATTATATAAAGCTGGGGACAAACAGCAATTCAATAATTATAGGCCTGTGTCTTTACTGTGTCAATTCTCCAAAATACTGGAAAAACTATTTGTTAAAAGGCTAGATCATTTTATAGAAAAACATAATCTATTGTCAGATAGTCAGTATGGTTTTATAGCTAACAGATCCACATCAATGGCACTACTGGATTTAATAGAAGAAATCACTAATTGTATGGATAGTAAAAAGTATTCAGTAGGAGTTTTTATTGATTTTAAAAAAGAATTTGACACCCTGGACCATGATATATTGTTTAAGAAAATGGAAAGATATGGGATGAGAGGGGTTGTGTTAGACTGGGTGGAAAGCTACATGAGAAAGAGAAAGCAGTTCGTTCAAATAGGAAACCACATGTCAACATGCCTGGACATAACAGTTGGGGTACTGCAGGGATCTGTTTTAGGGCCAAAACTGTTTATTTTGTATATAAATGATATATGTATAGTGTCACAAAAATGCAAATTTATTTTATTTGCTGACGACACCAATGTTCTTTGCTCGGGGGAAAATCTGCAGCAGCATTTGAAGGAGGTCTCATCTGAAATGGGCACATTGCAACAGTGGTTTGACAGAAATAAGTTATCACTAAATTTATGTTGTTTGGGAACATAGATGTACACACAAACTTACAGATAACAATTGACAATATTAACATTGAGAGAGTTTATGAAAACAAATTTCTAGGTGTGATCATAGATGACAAAATCTGCTGGAAACCCCAGATCAATTACATAAGAACAAAAGTGGCAAAGAGCATTGCAGTCATTAGGAAAACAAGAAACTTACTGGATCTCTACTCCCGGCACATTCTCTATTCTTCACTCGAATTACCGTATCTGCTGTACTGTGTGGAAGTTTGGGGCAACACTTACAAAAGTAATTTGCAGCCATTATGCATACTTCGAAAGAAAGCAATAAGAATAATACATAATGTTGGGTATAGGGAACATACAAATACACTGTTTTTAATGTCACATGCATTGAAATTTATGGATCTGGTCAAATTTAAAACAAATTTAAAACATTTAAAAAATAATCATGTTCAAAGCAAGAAATAATTCACTTCCGGGGAACGTACAAAAAATGTTTTGTGACAGGGAGGGGGGTTATAACTTGAGAGGAAAACTTAACTTTAAAAAACGTATGTGCGTATGTGCGTTCGTACAGCTAAAAAAAGTTTGTTTATTTCAGTGTGTGGGGTGGATCTGTGGAACGGGTTGGCAGATGAGCTTAAAGAAAGTATAAATGCAAATCGTTTTAAAAAACTGTACAAAAAAGGAAAAGCTGTTTTAGGGTTATCAGGATTTATTTAGTATCACTGGGGGCATTGTAAATAATTTAGGAATGTAATATAAATTTGGGTTGTAAAAATGGCAGACTTGTCTATATAACTGTATATATGTGTAAGAAAGTGTGCAAATAATATAAGAAAGCCTAAAAGAAGGAAATATATGTAAAAGTGTGCAAAGAATTTAAGTTAATAGAATAAAAGTGAAAGAGGGGTAGGAACATGTAAGTTTTACTTCCTCCTACTCCTATTCAAACCTTTGTTTTTTTCTTTTTTGTTTTGTTTTTTTTTTAGCATCTTTTGTTATAACATTGTTTTAAATTTTGGTTCGAAATAAAGTTATTCATTCACTCATATGAAACCAGAAAGCGAAGAACACATAATTGCGGATTATTAGGGTCCGTTGCGAGGAACTATGGCTGTGGGGGGTGGGGGGTTACGAGTATGCAGAATCAGGCAGAGGCACTTAAGGAAACGATTGTGTAAATGTTACTGGAGGAAAAAAAAAAAAAAAAAAGCGAGGGTCGTGACCAACAAACGGATTGTGAAAACTGCTGACTTCAAGAAAAACAAAAGTGGATATTTGGTAAATGTATTTTAAACTGTTCTGTACAAATTAAAGTAGCCAAATGTCTCAATTATTTCTTTGCATCCCTGTTTGTGCAAGACCTTAAAACATCGAGCAGTTTTTTCATATTTTCAGTAATGTTCCCTATCACTTCCCTTCTGAGAAACAACCTCCAAAGAGCCAGCATCCTACTCTGAGTTAATTTTTACTGAGCAGCCATAAATTCATCTTCACAGTAACACTTTACTTGGATATTCAGCTACAGATAGTTCATGAAGTATTTGTAACATTTAAACAGCTGATTAGCAGATATTTAATAATTATCAGCATACCGGTAGAAAACTTTTAACGCTTCAACAGCTTATTAGTTAAGATTCAACAATTCAAATGTTTCACTTTGTCTGTGGATGTTCAACAGATTATCAACACAGTATATGTGACAATTCATCAGCATACTTAAATATTCTCAGAATTATTTAGTTGAACTTGAGCTGCTCACTCAACCTATGCTATACAATCAACAGCGTACATACAAATATTCAATAAATACTCACTGAACAATCGTATTAATATGTGTTGAACATCCTAATGTTCAACTAATATTCAATGTCTGCTTAACTATTGTTGAAATGTTACAAATACACTAAGCACTATCTGTAGCTGAATATCCAAGTAATGTGTTACCATTTTGGCTATGTTTATCATGCCCTGGATAAACAATTCCTTGTCAACATCCACTCCTGATGTAAACGTCAATAATGACCCATCAGCCAGTGAGCCTATGAAAAGTTACTCCCTAATGTAGGGTTTCATATAAGATCTGCATGGCACAACTGCTACTGCACCCAATTAATAACAAACAAATGAGCATCAACACACTGGTCTCCACAGATGAACAGTAACCTTAGATGCAGATGTCTAAATAATGCCATAATTGTACTTGTGCCAGGCATACATAACAGTATATTCGATATTCAAAAGGAGTTAGTGCCCTTGAACTATTCAAAAGTTGGGAGCTCTAAAGCCTGAAACGGTGGAATACAAGTTGGCCTGTCTCCCTATAAAAGCTGATCTGCTATCAGCCTGGCGTATCTGGCTACAGAAGGTACCAGTGTCACGTCCGCGCCATAGACTGTATAAAAAGATGGACGAAGCAACCGTGACGTCACCCATTGCTTTCAGCATACCATTGAGGAAGCCTCGATTTTGGAAATTTGAATTGCGCCATTTTGTCATTTTGAAATTGGATGTGATTCCTTTTGGACGAGAGCGTGAACTGAACATCCGGGGAGAAGCGAGGGGTGGATCTACGGGTGGATTTTAACGTATCAGACCAGGACCAGAGGATAGCCACGCCCCTGAAGCATATACTAGCTTTATCCTTTATTCTAGTCTATTTGGGACCATAATTTGCAAAAATGAACATCATGATATATCGAAGGAGACTTGAAACTTGCGATAGATACAATGAAGTAATGTGGAAAATCATAATTTAAATTATAAATCTGGTGGGAAAGTAGGGTCATTTTCTCATAGTCTTCTATAGGATTGAATTTCTTTCTGCAACCACCGACGTCGCCATCTGCTGGCCATTAAACAGAATGCAAATTTTGGAGATTTCCGCATTGGCCTTAGTTTTCAGACACGAGTGCTGCGTCCATCTTTTTATACAGTCTACGGTCAGCGCCTGGCAGCCCGGTGACCACGCACGCACCTCAAATCAAGTCTCCACTTCCTCGTTGCAACTCTCCTGAGCATAGATTGCATACACCTGTTTCCTTGCCTATTTAAACTCTCAGTTGTGTTCAGTTAGTCACCGATGGTCGTCTATAGTACTCCTAGGTCTTGCGGTTCCCGGGGGGTATTCCATCAATGTAGCTAAAAACATCCAGACTAAGGCGTAATCTTGAGGCTTGAATTAGCACCAACTCCCAATCCAGCCTCGACCCGTTCCATCAAGTGAGATAAACTAGCTCCAACTGACGCTAATTTTAGCCTCATCTGCTAAGCCGCACTTCGCGCACGTGCCCAGAGAAAATAAAAAGCCCACACTAGCCAAGTGCCCAATATGTCGCAAAATGACTCAAAGCAAGGGAAAGGAAGGAGCGGAGGCAGGCTCCTCTTCTTCTTTTTGGTTTTTTCAGGGTGGGTCAACCAACGTTAAGGTGCATTACCGCCACGCACTATGGTGACGTAAGGTCTAGCGTGACTATCTTCAATATACAAAAAAAAAAAAAACTAATCCACCGTTCTCTTTTTCAACAAATTTTTTTTCTATTTCCCTAGCACCCAACTTCCCCAAAACATTACTGTAGCCTACACAACTAATTAATTTGCATTTGGCTCTCGCCAAAACCTTTTTCTAAAATGGCTTGGATTTCTCCCTTCACTTCCATAGGCTAATTCCAAGAATTCCCTCCCTGCATGGACCATCATCCTAATTCTTTCCGTCTTCGATTCAATTTCTTTTGCGCAATTAATGACCATTGCAATGAAAGCCAAAAATGTACCTAAATGTCTTCGCCCTACAAACTGCGGCAAAATTCTTGGCACCAGAAGCAACGTAGTGGCACCCTCTCATAATAAGCCAACACCGTATAACTTACGTAGTTCAAAAATATTCTGTCCGGTGACTTTTTCAAATTGAAGCAATCCCACCATGCCGTCTTGCTCCTAAACGTCACGATATGCGCCGAGCTGCGAAAACTCCCTCTACTGCCAAAAAAGAATCAACTTTAAGGGGTGATCTGGGGTTAAATGAAAAATGACACCAGGAAACAACTCAGAATTAATCTAAAGAGGTATATGTAATAACCACCAAAAAAGATACAAGTTGGCATTTTTCTGTTTATGCGGTTGCCATGGTAACCGAGCAGCTCATTAAATATGCAGAAAACTTCTGGCACCAATTCCTCTTTAACTGTATGATAGAATTCAGTTTTTCTTTCATCATTTAAAAGCCATTGCTTATCCAAATGCAATGACATAGCCATTCTTTGCCCAATTAATCAGTTTTGTGATTTTGGGGCATTTTACTCAAATTTTGAAATTATTTTTCGCAGAATCTGACGAATACTCAAAATATTCAAAGTATGTAACAGATAGGCAAAATTTCCCTGTGTCATTGCATTTCTAATGAAGTAAAGTACCTGTAGCCCAAATTTCACTGATTTTCAATGATAAATAAAAAAGTTATGGCTGCCACAAACATGAGAAACGTGGAAAAAGTAATACCTTAGGAAATCAATGGAAAATGCATTAGACCGCATTGAAAAGTTGAGTTCAGTCTTAGTCTGTGGCCTACACCCATTTTTCAGACCGTATTATCTGATTATTCAAATGTTTATCACTTTCCTGGAGTGAAAAGCATAAATTTCATCATCACAGTTGCTTTTAAATCATGATTTTATGGCAAAATTCAGTTTTTAATCCTTGTAGCAATTAGTGATTATTCAATTCAATTCAATTCAATTCAGTTTATTATACAGACTCATGTCCAAATCATACAGAACAAAACAGATAAAAAAGGACTATAAAAACACCACAATTATATCACATACAAACATACAGACATTTCAGCCAGTGTACCCTCAGTCTGGATGTGTACCGGGAGCAGCTCACTAGAGGATTTGATAGTGCACCCATGATGCTGTTGGTGGATTCATCCAGACAACGCATAAACTTAAACATCAAGTGTCTTAACAGCGCCTTAAGCGTTTTCACTCCAACTGAAACAAACATCTGGCTAGCACTCCCTCCTCTGGGAGTCTTGAGAAGAATTCTCATTGCATCATTGTAAGCAACTTGTAACCTCTGCATGCTGGATTTTCTATAAACTGACCACAGATGGGCAGTGTATAGTGGTGTACAATATGCTTTGAACAGAGCAACTTGGACTTGAGTAGAACAGCAGCTAAACTTACGTGCAATGGTGTTTGCCTGAGCATATAACTTACAACACTGCCTGTACATATCATCATCATCATTCATATCATCTGTGACAATATGACCAAGGTATTTAATCTTTTTACATAACTCAAGGCTATTATTGGACAGTTTGAAAACAGGAAAATTAAGCTTTTTGTCCGGTTTGGTTCTACATATTAAAACAGCACTTTTGCTGGAATTATATTTTATATCATATTCCACACCATATTCTGTACATACATTAAGCAGCTGCTGTAGCCCAGCACTACTTGGACTGAAGGTAACAAGATCATCTGCATACATAAGGTGGTTCACCAGCATGCCACCAATCATACAACCAGTGTTACAATTGCTCAGCCGCCTGGATAATTCATCAACATATAAATTAAATAAAACAGGAGACAGAATCCCTCCCTGCCTGACACCATTAGATACTCTAAAGGAGGCAGATATGCTACCCCCCCATTTAATGTGCATTTTCTGGTGGGCATACCAATAAGCAAGTACCCTCACAATGTACCCAGGCACTCCCCCTTCCTTTAATTTAATAAAAATTTTTTATTATAGATATATTATAGAATATTTTTATTCAAAAAAAAGTTTTGGAAAAATAATCAAATTTTACCCATTTAACCCCAGATCACCCCTTAACAGAATAAGGGACACCTCCAATAACACCCTTTTTAGTTGGCCGCCGATACATTTTAAGACATGTAATTTGAGAAAGATCAAATTATTTGATATTAAGTGTTCTTCCTTTGTTTCGTCATCCTACATTCAATTATCACAATTCCACTTCTACATACCCTGCAATCCTTTACATCCCCAGTTCCATTTTTTGACAAACTTCCCAACAAAATGATTATCACTGAATACACGATTGTTTTCCTATCTATTTCCTACCACCTTCATCCCTACAACAAACGGCCCTCCATCAGTTTCATTGCCACTTCCTTTATTCCTTTTCTTTTTACCCCCTTCCACCTCATCACTCTCCACTTGTTCAAAATTCAAAATTTCAAGCAAAAGACAAATCTAATAATCAAACAAAATGCTATACTTTCGAAATATGTGCCTTCCACTCTACCCGCGCACCCAGACTGCACTCTCTTCAGCGGAGCAAGCCCTCTTTATGGGGGTTTATGAGGATTATCGGGAAATTATCACAAGGAAAGGGAACGCTGCTGCCATAAACAAGGCGAGGGGGGTGGCCTGGCAGAATATCGCCGACAAGCTACATGCATAAGTGACACAAAGATCATTCAATAGGTTGTATTATATAATAAAAATATCCCGTATGAAAGGGACAAAATGAATGTAGATAGGCTTACTGAAATTCACCAAATTTATTAATTTATTTTCGAAAGTGATACCACATTTATCAACTTACTGCTGCGAAAATTTTAGATAATTTGCTAGCCAATTGGAATTTTATTAATTTTTTTTAAAGTTTGATTTTGTCTTTATTGGAATTATCTTATTTAATTTTGAATAGTTTATGTTTTCTAATGAATTATATTAATGTTGCAAGAAATAATTATTTTTCATAAAATCACCTGTTACACAATTATTGGCACCCCTAACAATTCCTAGGAAATAAATGTAATTGAAGTATTTCTGTCATTTCTACAGTAGTTTACAAAGTTGATCAGAGTATCTAGGAACATTTAATTAGTAATTCATCACTTCCTGTTTCCCTGGGGTATAAATATGACGTGACACAGAGGCCATTTCTCTTATCCACTCTTCAACATGGGAAAGACAAAGGAACACACCATTCAAGTAAGGCAGATGTGTGTCGACCTTCACAAGTCAGGCAATGGCTACAAGAAAATAGCCACTCGCCTGCACCTGCCCATATCTACTGTCAGAGGAATCATTAAGAAGTTTAAAACAACTGGAACAGTGGTAAACAAGCCTGGACGAGGACGCAAGGTTATTTTGCCACCACGCACAGTGAGGAGGATGGTAAGAAAAATAAAAAGTTCTCCAAAGCTCACTGTTAAAGAATTGCAACAAATGGTAGCATCTTGGAGTCACAAAGTCTCCAAAACAACTATCAGGCGCTATCTACATGCCAACAAGCTGTTTGGGAGGCATGCACAGAAAAAACCTTTTCTCACTCACAATCATAAACGCAAGTGTCTGGAGTTCGCTAAGCGGTACTGGGACTTCAACTGGGACCGTGTGCTTTGGTCAGATGAGACCAAGATAGAGCTTTTTGGCAACAAACACTCTAAGTGGGTCTGGCGGAACACAAAAGATGAGTATGCAGAAAAGCACCTCATGCCCACTGTGAAGTATGGGGGAGGATCGGTGATGCTGTGGGCCTGTTTCTCTTCCAGAGGCCCTGGGAACCTTGTTAGGGTGCATGGCATCATGAACGCTTTGAAATTCCAGGACATTTTAAATCAAAATCTGGTGGCCTCTGCCCGAAAGCTGAAGATGGGTCGTCACTGGGTCTTTCAGCAAGATAATGACCCTAAACATGTGGCCAAATCTACACAGAAATGGTTCACCAGACACAGAATCAAGCTCCTCCCATGGCCATCTCAGTCCCCAGACCTCAACCCCATTGAAAACCTGTGGAGTGAGCTGAAGAGGAGAGTGCAGAGGAGAGGACCCAGGTCGCTGGATGATTTAGAGAGATTGTGCAAAGAGGAATGGTCGAAGATCCCTCTTTCTGTATTCTCCCATCTTGTGAAACATTATAGGAGAAGATTAGGTGCTGTTTTGTTGGCAAAAGGGGGTTGTACAAAGTATTAACATCAGGGGTGCTAATAATTGTGGCACACATGATTTGATGTAATAGAATCATTTCTTAATGTGGGATTTTTTTCCCACTGAATAAATGCACTTGAATTAAAGGTTGGATTTTCCTCTTTTTTTCATTGTGGTCCTATATTATTTAGAAAAAAACTGAATTTATTAGAAGCTAAAGAACACATCTTAACCAGGCGTGCCAATAATTATGGAGGGCGCTGTAAATCACCACGGTTACTAGGCTGGGATTCACAGTAACCACATTGATGGAACGGAGATGTGGCTCAGGTTGATGGAACAGAAATCTGAGCTTAGCTGGATGTATCAGGCTTAGCCAGATTCATAGTTTCCATGGTTACCAATGTGGGGCTAATCTCAGCCACTTTGATGGAACTGAACTCTCGCTATCATAAGCCAGACTTGGCCATTTAAGTCTGGATTTTCCTTTAGCCTGCTTGATGGAATACCCCCCCGGTCTGGTTAACTTGCGTGTTTGATTTCTCGATCCGATCATTTGTCAAGTATTTATTCCTTTGTAGTTTGCGGGTTTTTGTATTTTGACTTTGTGCCATTTGTGACTTTCGGATTTTGTTCATTTGCGAATTTGTTCTTTGTTTCTTTGATACTTTGGAGTTTATTTTGACTTCTACCTTTTCTAAGTGTTTATTTGGTATCTCTATTTTTGTTATTTCAGTCTTGTAATTTGCTCCTGCAGTGTTTTGTTTATATTAGAATTGCCTTTTGTTATTGCGATCTCCTGGTTAATGTATATTTGGTACTATTATTGTGAAATTAAATATCCAGCTCCGTGCATTAACTTCCTGCTCCACATTATCGTTCCTGATTGTCCCCTGACAACCAGGGAATATTTCATAATGTATATTGAACATGAAAAATTTGTCTAACCTTATAGCAACATTAATACAGTATTGAAATGCTGCTAAGTGAATAACAAATGCAGGAAAAATCAGTACACAGTAAATTCCTGTGTTGAAAGTGAACTAGCAAAATCTCGTATGTCATATTAATATCAATACACAATGTTATTGTTGCTAACACACAGAGACATCTCTTTTAAAATTTAGCATTGAATTTTTTTTCCATCTATCACGAGCCCTCTGGGAAAAATACAAAGTAGAGCTGAATACGAAAATGCTCTATCTTTGGAATTTTTGTCTCTTAACTCTTTCTCATGGCTCCGCTAAAAATTATAACGAGGAGACAAACTTTGCTTTCAAATGGTGCATCACTTTAATTATAATCTCATTAGTGAGGGGTTGTAATCTAACACATGATGAGACCTTACTTTCTGGAAAGGCCTTATTTTCATACTAGCAAACACAAAGTAGGTTGCAGGTATTTCAGCATAGCAAAGCTACTTAGTTGTGTGATGTGCAACAACAACCTTTATTTGTGCATGGATTGACCTGAAAAAGTGTCATTTATAAAACGTCATCTGATTCCAATGTTATTAATGACAATATACTTTTGACGAAAGCATTATGCATGACAGTGAATGATTTCATGCCCTGGTATTGGAAACAGAGAGCCTGTGAAGATGAGTTTGTTTGTGTGTGTGTGTGTGTGTGTGTGTGACTATTTGTGGTAGTGGACAATTTCATACACATTTAATGGACATTAAATATTCAGTCAGCTTTCTGTTTAGTTTGGAGACTGAAAGGATTGGTACTTTAAAAGCCCCCTCACTGAAATGGTCAAAAATAATGAAATATGGTAATATCCACTTGCATTTGATGCAAGAGTTTGTACCATGTGTCAAAACAGATGCTTAGTTGTAAAACATTGTATTATTTAAAATTCAAACCAAAGCAAAAATCTATCAATTTTTAGCTGTTTAAGGTGGTGAGGGAGCAGCGTATATTTGGCCTCGCAGATAATCAGTAGTTCTGCATATCACCCTCAAATGTAGCACACTTCTGGGCAGTGAGTTTTTGAAGAAAACCTTTGTGATGTTTTGTTTTACTTCCTTGCTTTTTTTGTTTCTCAGTATTTTATTGTGAAATACCTTGAATGATGAATTTTCTTTGTGCTTTTTTTCCCCCAATTTTATGAAAATGAACAGAAACAAATTTTAATTCCAAATGACATGAGTGTCTTGCTTCATTGAAATATTTTCTCCAGTCTCTGTGATGCTCAAATCCAGAGTTATAAAGCCTTTATTAGGGTTCATAAACACACCGGCAAGGATAGGATTGCTTTGGAATCTCAGAGGGTAAGACACCACATGCAACCTTTTTATACCAAATTTTCAAGAGCTTATTTTTATTTTAATTAAGTTATTGACTTGCAATGGATAGGTGGCCTGTCCAGGGTGTATCTCCACCTCTGCTCAGTGCACACTGGAATAGGCTCTGGCACTCTCCACAGGGGTCAGAGGTCAGATAACAGATCGATGGAGGGCTCCACCATGCTGCTGTACCACCTGAAGACAGCGATGGTTGCATACTTTAAAGCAACAAAAATATCGAATGTCCTTTTGTGATGTAAAGCGCGGTGTGTCATCTGTATACAAGGGGCTCCCTGGGTTTCCCTGTCCTGGTACGTTTTTGCAGTGAGAACTGCATTAATATTCTACTGTGACTGGTTGACCTGCGCACTCAGCATTACTTGTACAAACAAGCATTCAGAGAATTCATAGTCTCGCCCAACAGCCAGAAATTTATGTCGTGCCGCGAGGTCAGCCCAAGGTGTTTACATGTGAAAGATGATTGAAATCGGGCAAGTGGTTCTGGAAATATCTGCCCGGAAACACACATACACACACACACAGACAGACAGACTCACAAGGCGATTACAATAGTCTCGCAAACCCCTACGGGGGCCCCCTCTGGGGGCTCGAATAAAAATATGACCTTCAAACGGTCAGTATCAAATCATCCTGTAGAGGGCAGAATACAAATCCCTCAAAAAACATAAAACATATGGTCCACAGTTGGGTCTCAGCCATAGCACTGCATTCCCCACAAAGAATTCCCTAAATTACAACAAACTGAATATGTCAGCTTCTGGCAAATGGAGGAAACTGGTCAGAACCTGTCAAGAGATCCTCTCTAAAACTGACTGCACCATTACATCCCCCAGTCCCCAATGACCTCACTGAGCCTCACATCCTGAAAATAGTTCCCTCGGTGCTCTCTGAGCCAAGTACCTTTTATTTACCATCGTCTGTCCTCTGCACACATCCACCTTACTTTCGACATCATGTCCACCTTCAGTCAAGAAACTAGTCACCTTGAATCATTAACTTCATATAGTGTAGTACAATTAAAAAAAAAAAACGTGTTAACCTCCCAAGATTTTTATCATTTAAACTTGGCCTTAGGTGTTTATTATCCCCTGCCACAAAGTGGGGCGGGGGATATTGGATTGAGGTCCGTCCATCCATCTGTCTGTCCATCCGTTCGTCCGGACCACAAAGGGGAGAAGATTACTCTGAAACTATTATACCTAGATGTGTGAAATTTGGTATTCTTAATAAACTACTCATGATCTACGTTGAGTTTGAAAATGGATGTCGATTTTTTTTTTTTTTTTTGGCTCTTGATCATGGCGGGGGATAGTGATGACACTGTTGTCTTGTTTTTTATTTTCTATGGTAGTGCTGCTATAAATAAGAATCACATTTGATTTGCCAAATAAAATTAATAATCTTACAAATAAGAGTTTGTATTTGATCAACGAAAGATGGTACAGATGATATACTGTAGCTCTGACAGAGCCGTAATCTCAACATCACTATGGCTATTAACTGGAGAGACCGAAGAGGCTACATAGTCATCTAATGAAACTGGAACACTATAGGAGAGCATGCACAATTTTTCGATGAAGGTTAGTCACACATTTGTTTTGATTAATTGTTTAACAACAGTTTATTGCTCCTTAGAGTGTCATTTTCATTACTTTTCGTGTCATTATTTATGGTAGCCTCCTAACTTTATGGAATGGAATGTGCCGAAGACTTCGACACAGTTATGTAGGTTTTATTTGCGTGTGTTATAGTTCAGTGTATGTTTTTCTCTCACCTAAACAGTTTCTGTGTGTCATACTAAAGCATATTTCGCATGTTTAGATAGTACACAATATGTTAAGAGCAAAAAGGTGGCTCAGATAGATGGGAAATGCTTGACTCTTGCATTGGACATAAATGAATGACTGGCCAACTGCTGTCAAGGCTATTGGTCAGTTTATCACATTTTTTTATTTGAGTAGGCCTACATTTCATAGGCACTTAGCAAGATCTATAACATTATCATTAGCCACTAAATTATTAGTTTTCAAGACCAGCAAGGTTTAAAATGGATGTATGAAATGTAAAATAGATGAAATGTGCCACTGGCAGTGAGAAACACATTTTTAGGTTCAAACTAAAGATGATCACAACTACCTATAATAGCTGTGTATATCTCACTTGCTGGAGGGAGCAATGATAAGGATTTATTGAGAAACTCAGAAGATAAAATCAAACGTTGGCCTCTTGGACGCTGGGAAAGCACCAGAAAACTGAATTCCTTTCAGAAGCATGAACTTAAAAGAACAGGCCGAGACTCGAAGACTGCTGAGGTGGACGCATATGCGCTTGCATTTGTGTCTGTACATGTGAGTGTTCTTGCATATGTGCCCGTGCACATATGTTTGTATGCGTAGATTACATACATCTGTGCATAGTGCATTTGTGTATGTCAGTGCTTGTGTGTAAGTAGACGTGCATGAGTGGACGTGTGTGTGAGAGTGCATGGTTGTGTCGGTACGTGTGTATGTGTGTGTCTGTGTGTCTATGTGCGTGTGTGTGTGTAGGCCCACGGGATTTATAACGCTGCCACCACCCAAGCTGTCATGCTGTACTAAACAGAACATGACTCGGCACTGAGATGCAAAGCCAGGCACAAACAGACCATCACTTATTAATCGCATGTTAAAGCTCATATAGGTCACTTCAAACTGGTTCAAACCAGAGACCGATGGATTGTCTTGCACAAACTGTATTTTTCTCTGTTGACCTTCAGCACAGTACAGGCCATTTGGAACAGTTTATAAGGAATAAGAATGTTCTCCAAGCCGGGACATCTGAAAGCTCCGAGGTTTATATTCTCCTGAAAAATCTTGACAGGGCTACACAAAATGGCTGAACGGACTTAGACTGAACCACGACATTCAACTAAAATGAAGAGATGATTTAAAAGGCCAAATAACTCAATACAAACAAACAAAAAAAAAAAACTGATTTAGCTTGACTTGACTAATGTAAGTGTGAGAAGAATCATGATTCTTCCATCTCAGTTTATTACAGTTGTTATGGCCTGTTGTGATACAGCTTTAGAAATGTTTTTGTTTGTTTGTTTGATTTCTTTTTTTTTACACCTTTTTTTTTTTTTACAAAGTTATATTTTGCTTTGAATTTGCAAAGAATGCCCATCGAATGTTTTAATAACATGTACAACAACTACGCTTATTCTGATTTTTAATATTTGGTAAGAAGCTCTTGAGATAAAAAAAAAAAAAGTTACTGCATAAAGCAAAATACACAGTGAAATGAAAACTGCTTTGATGTCGCCTAACTTGAAGTCCCAATGAACAGGATCAATCATTAAAATTGATGTCATATCTCAAAATTGGCTTAGATCTGGAGCATCCACCAACATTTTCAATGGGAAAACAGAGCATTCATCTGATAAAATGCATAACAAAAATAGCTCAGAAGACTTGTCAGAGCTGCCTCACTGACTGTATGGCAATGGCGTAATAAACACCTCAGGAGGAAGGGGCAATTTATATTAACTCTGGGACTGGTTGAGCACATACCCAATGAAGATAGTTGGATTACAAAGTGACATCACCTTGGGATGTAAAGGTACACGCCAAATTTGGATCCAGCCTCTGGGAAAAGAAAATCTTTGGATTTTTAAGTATATTTAGGGATTAGTATTCATCTTCTCATATTTTGCGTATGCATACTTTAAACCTCCAAGGTCAAAAAGAGACCCCCAAGGTCAGATAAGAGAGAACTGATGATTTAAGTTCCAAGGGACCTTCAAATGTACAGTGGGGTGCAAAAATTTGGACACCCCTGGTTTAAATGTCTGTTGGGTCATTCCACGTCAAATCATCCAGATTTTGAGAAATTTTCCAGGTCACCTCCTCAAAAATGTTTGAAAAAATTCACGAGTAAATATTCACACAAAATAAAAAATTGCCAAATATTAGGCCAGTATCTCAAATAGTTTTCAAGTTACAGCCCTTCAAAATTTTAATAATATGTTAAGTTTTTTGGCGAACCCATTTTCAGCCAACTTTGGCAACATATTGCTCCAAATTGATTGCTTGTACAAGGCTGAAATTGGGTATACTAACCATATTCATCCCCTAGTGCAGGGGTCCCCAGTCTTTCCCAGAAAGGGCCAGTGTGGTTGCAGCTTTCATTACAGACAAGCAGCTACACACCTGATGCTACTAATCAAGCTTATTAGCAAAGAGCCCAGGGGTTTGTAAGTAGTATCAGGTGTGTAATTGCTTGGTTGCAATTAAATCCTGCACCCACACTGGCCCTTTCTAGGAAAGATTGGGGACCCCTGCCCTAGAATCTGAAAATGGCCTTAGCTTCTGTGTATCTTGATCCACTTTTGTATGGTAAAGCCTCAAAATCAGCCGAAAACACAAAACACCCAAAAATGAGACCACATTTTCATTTCTTATGATTTTATGATATATCTCTCTGTAAAAATGCACTAATCCAAGTAATATCATTTGTAGAAGTTTTTTAATGAAATAATTTCTAAGTACATTTTTCCGGTTAAAATGACCATGTCACCAGTTATTCATCTCTCTGAAATTTTTACTGTGCAATCGTATAAATGTGAACAAAGTCTGATAAGAAAATTAGAGTGATGTTCAGCTTACTTTTTTTGTTATGAATTTTTAAATTGTTCTGAAATTTTCGTTACCTAAACGGGTATAGGCCTGCTGCTTTTTTGTGGTGAATGTTTCTGGGATCTGCACAGTACCTTTGATGCTTTGATTGGCTTTCAAAGAATTTTGAGGAGGTGACCTGGCACCCCTGGATGATTTGATGTGGAATGACCCTGTTACAATTAATCTGTGATTGAAAGCAAACCTGAACACTAAATGCTACAAAGTTAAACATGACACATTTCATCTCATTTTAAAGCAAGATTAATTTTTATTTTTAACTTTTTACAGTTTGAAAATAATAAAACAAGGAAAAAGGCCTTGTGCAAAAGTTTGGGAACCCTGTCAGCTAGTGCTTTGTAACTCCTCCTTGGGCAGCTATAACAGCTTGCAAACACTTCCTGCTGCCAGCTAAGAGTCTTTCAATTCTTGTCTTTGGAATTTTTCCCCATTCTTCCTGACAGAACACCTCTAGCGCAGAAATACTCTTCAGCCTTGCATGCATGGCATGTTTGAGGTCTCTCCGCAGATTTTCAATAATATTCAAGTCTGGGGACTGTGATGGCCTTTCCAAAACCTTCATCCGTCTTTCCTGGAGGTACTTCATGGTGGATTTTGAGGTATGCTTCGGGTCATTGCCTTGCTGGATTACCCAACGTCTCTTCAGTTTCAATTTGTGGACTGAGCTTTGAACATTAGCCCCTAGAATGTCTTAATATTTGGCGGAATCCATTCTCCCTTCCACCCGCACAATATTGCCTGTGCCCCCAGCTGCTACACAACCCCAAAGCATAATGGATCCACCTCCATGCTTAACAGTTGGCAACGTGTTCTTCTTCACAAATGCTTTACCCTTTTTTCTCAGGACATACCTTCTTTGGTTGTGGCCAAAAAGTTAAATTTTGGTTTTGTCAGTCCAAAGCACATTGTTCCAATAGGCTTGAGGTTTCTCAAGGTTTCCTTTTGCATTCTTCAGACACTTAATTTTGTGTTGAGGTTGTAGGAAAGGCTTCTTTCTTGCAACTCTGCCATGTAGGTCTTTGTTGTTTCAGGTATGCCGCATTGTTGTCCTGTGAACAACTAGACTTGTGCCTGCTACTCTTTTTTGCAGCTCTTTTGCAGTGATGTGTGGGTTCTTCTGACCATTTCTCGCCAGATATCGGGCCATTCCATCTGAAATTTTTTTTTGGTCCTCCAGATCTTGCCTTGACTTCAGTTGTTCCATTTATTTTCCATTTTCTTACGATGTTTCTGACAGTAGAAATAGGTAGTTTGAAACGTTGCGAGAGTTTTTTTGTAGCCCTCTCCTTGTTGGTGGAAGTGAATTATCTTGATTTTGACATCCTTGGAGAACTGTTTAGAGGCACACATGGTTTTTAATACCAGACACAACAGCCACCACAGTTGGATGCGTTACAAGGCATGGAGTTACTTCAGAATATATAGTTCAACCCTGGAATTATATTCAACTGACTCATTGAAGCCCTACCGAGTAAATCACCTGGGTCTGGGCCTTAGTAATCATCTTCTGAATAATACAAAAGGGTTCCCCAACTTTTGCACCGGGCCCTTTTTCCTTTCTTATCATTTAAAAACTCAGAAAAATTAAAATAAAAAGAAACCTTGCTTTTAAATTTGCAGAAAGGAGTCATGTTCAACTTTGCAGCATTTAGTGCTCAGGTTTGCTTTCAATAACTTGGAGATTAATTGTAACAGACATTTAAACCAGGGGTGCCCAAATTTTTGCACCTCACTGTAATGCTCCTCAAATTCATCTGTTTTTTTTACTCAAAGACAAACATTTGGATCCATAGCCATATAGCCTGAATTACTGGCAACTGAATCAATAGACAATAAACCCAACATTAATGAGCACTAAACCACAGCATGACTCAGCATATACATTATCATTGAAAATTCAGAGTTTTCAGACACCTTTTGAAGACATAATTTCACTGACTGCCCCCTGGTGGATTGCTCCAAATACAGCACAAACGATTCAGAGAATGGCCACAGTAATTGGTTGCAACCTCAAGATTACAGACCATATAATTCAGAGGGTTTGCCCAGATATAGGCCTATATATAAACATGTTGAGAGAGAGAGAGTCACTGCTGTAGCTTTATTCACATGATCACTGCCTGCACAGTATAACCGTTCCGGAAAACAGGGAAACAAAAACATCTGTTAGTCCAATGTCTAGCTCAGAGCACGGTTGCATAGGAGCTGAAGGCTATCCCAGCATCATCTGAGAAAGACACAGGTATACACCCTGAACAGGTCACTAGTCCAGCCTAGTTCACAAACTCTCACACATACTCTTGCAATGTGGCAGTATTAAGTGCCTCCTTCTGGACCACTGTGACCTCCAAAATGAACACGAAGATAGCTTTTAATTTAATTCTGTCGCAACCCTTGTGCAAATGCCTTCTGTGTGTCCTCCCAATCAGCAACTTGTATGAATTTTAGAAGTGATGCCTCCTGTAATTGGGTTGCGAATTGTATGGGCCTCATCACTGGAAAAAATGTATAGGTTATGTGAACTTTATACCACTGTGGTTTTATGATGTGCATTCGCCTAATATGAATTTTCGTAATTTAAATATCTTTGAAATTTTGGCTGTTTTATTAACTGAGCTGCAGTTTTTCTTCTTTGAATTATATGTGATTTTGCTCTCTGTATTTTTCTCTTCATAGTATTTGAGAATTCTGTAATATTGTGTCTTTGTGTTTTGTGCTATTTCAACATTTGAGTTCTGTTACTTAAAATCCTCCTTACTATTTCGCTATCCTGTTAACTTGAATTGTGTATTTGTTCTTGAATTACGTGCACTTTAGGATTATTTAGTCATGGATGTGTGATTGTTGTATTGGTTTTATTGGTGAGATTTTGTGTGTTAATAAAAATTTAGAAACCAATAAAAGCCAAAAGCCCAATCACTGGAAAGGTGGGGAGAGGGGTTGGTACCTTTGTCAGGTATTATGCCATCCCATTTCTCAAGGCGATGGGCTTGGGCGTGCTGGACCTTACAATTCCATATTGCGGAGATCCCCCTAACGTCTACCAAGTCTTAAGGGACTTCGCCTACAAGCGGGAGCTACTAGATCATGATGGCCTATTTAAGATCTGGCCAAACAGTTGACCTCCCGAGGGGCGGACCAGCCTGAGACCCGTCCATCATCTGGGTAAATGCCACTCACAAATGTTTTGACAAACAGGCAGAAGGACATTGCCTGGATGACGGCTCACTGGTGTTTCCCCACCAGAGTTTTTATGCATCGCCAGCACCTGGGCCTGACGGAGCAATGCCCTCACGGATGCACTGACCCCCTACCCCTTCGTGGAAACGGAACTCCCTGATGGCAGTGGCCGTGGAAGCAAGATAATGTGCCCTGCAGAAATGCTCAGGAATGGTTTGAGGAACACTACAATGAGTTCAAGGTGTTGACTTCGCCTCCAAATTTGCCAGATTTCTATCCAATCGAGCATCTGTGGGACGTGCTGGACAAACAAGTCCGATCCATGGAGGCCCCACCTCAGTATTTACAGGACTTACAGGATCTGCTGCTAACGTCTTGGTGCCAGATACTGCAGCACACCTTCAGAGGTCTGGTGGAGTTAATGCCTCCTCGGGTCAGGGCTGTTTTGACGGCAAAAGGGGGATTTACACAATATTAGGTATATGGTCATAATGTTATGGCTGATTAGTTTAACCGTCAGAGCATTTGTGGCCCAAGCAATGCTTCAACATTGAGGATACTGCCCAAACTCCCCAGAAGATGGCGGCAGAGGACTTGTTTTCTGCTGCAAGGCTGAACCAAGAAAATAAAACTGCGCAGATGTCAATTGTGGTCTTCCAAGCTACCTCCCTCATACACAATATTCTGCGAAGAAGAGAAGGCGAAATCAATCATTTCAGATGTTTGATTGCAGTTGTAGCTCCCACAGGTGGTGCAACCAGTTATTAGGTTTAGGGGGAAATTATTTTTTTCAAATGGATGACACAGGTTTTGAATTATTTTCAACCTTCAATAAATGAAATGGCCATTAAAAAGATGCATTTTGTGCTTACACACATTGTCTCTGTCATATAATAAAATTAGTTGGATGATCTGAAACATATAAATATGACAAGAAAAAATATATGCAGTTCAGGAGCGGGCAGCACTTTACACACACAAAAAGAGAAATTCCAATAAGTTCCAATAATTCTGGAGCCCTCTAAATATCATATTCTCTGGCTTTGAGAGCATCTGAGATTGACTGCCATAAAGTGAAAAAGAGAGTTGTTGTCTGACAAGTCAACATTTCAAATACTTTTGTTTGTATTCAAAAAAGTAAAGGACCATCTCATACATTACCAGCGCACAGTTCAAGTGCAAGAGTCAGTCATTGTATAGGAGTGTGTCTGTGCCTTTGGCATAGGGCGTTTGCTCATCAGTAAAGGCGTCATTAATGCTGAAGTGTGCATTTGTCTGACCAGGCCGCATTTTAAATTGCTTAATGAAATAATGGACTGACTGTTCTTAGGACCAAAGGGCAAAAGGAACACACTGATTATCGCCAGTGCCAGCATTAGTCTTGGTATGGGGGTGTGCTCGCCCATTGGCATAGTTAATGTGTACCCCTACACACCATCAATGCCAAAGCATTCATATGCTTTTCAATGCAAAACGGATTGCCATCTGGACGACATCTTTTTTCAGGAAACGTTCCTCCTAATTTCAGCAAGACGCCGCTAAGCCACATCCAACAAGTGTACAAACAACATGTCTTCGTAGTCAAAGGGTGCGGGTGCTAGACCAGCCAAACCGAAGACATGCAACACGTTATGTAGACACAATGGTGGAGACCTTGGACTGTTGAGCAGTTCAAGTTAAGCAGAATGGGGGGGTCCTCTTTCAAACTGCAAGTTTTTTTTTTTTGCAAAATAAAAAGGTGCTTATTTAACATGTATTATAAGAAAAATGCGGGTATCTCAAAACTTTTGGCTGATTTTGTATGTGCCCCTGAAGCTTTGTCCCCTGGAATCTTCACCATCTTTCAACCCTCTAGGGACGAGTCGCAACTGTAACCTGGAAATCATTGCTTGCATTTCACAACTCAGAGTGGCACAAAAGAAGTAAAAATATCAATTAAGCATTCATTACCTACCCCTTTATTCCTGGTGTGGGTCACGGAGAAGCTGGGGCCCATTCCACCAGACTGAAATGAGAACGTCTAAACTCAACACAGAAAGGCAAAGGCTCAGATTTGAGTGCAAGGAACTCTAACTGTAAGGCATCAGTGCTGCCCACAGCAATTATACCTATCAGTTACATTCATCACTATAATGCTAATTTACTTGTGAATAAACAGCATGTCCTAACTTGACAGAACAGATACATTATGAAAGACAGTGGAGAACGGATCCCAGCACTTTTTCGCTGATCATACCTCCTTAACTCCTCGCCGCCAGAAGATGGCAGCAGAACACTCATTCCCTACCTCAATTGAACCTACAGCGTAAGGGCAACTGAGGTACTTCTGCGATTGATGTGACTGGCTTGTTGGTGGTACTAGGATGTTTAAGTTTGCTCACAGGTGGTACTTTCTTCAAAAACTTTTAGAACCGCTGTTGTAAGTTAAACAAATGGGGATTGTGCCCCCTCACCCCCCAAAGCTCTGAATACTCAATATTGTCATCACCTTCCACCCTCTCCAGTGACAGCCCTGCATGTCAGCACTGGTCAGGGAGGATCTGCCTCAGCTCTCATACAGTATACACACAGCGCTGTAAGTTGCCTTCTCATTTGAATCTCTGGGCGTTCTTTTCCACAGCGAATGCAAGTCGTCAATATAGGTAAGTGACCCAGCGCCCACAAGAGTTCATAACAAAGCAAAGTTACTGAGTTAGGAGGGTAAATACACAACATAAAATCCAGAACCTGCCCACATCTGCCCATAGACAGAATACAAAAACAGTTGTTTCGAGTTCCACGCGGTGAGCATATCAAGCAGACTCTGTAATCTTGCTTTATAACAAACCCAAAAAAAAAAACAATGGATATATGAAGTAAACAATACCGAAGTGAAAGCTTAAAGGTTGCATACACAAACCAGATGGACTGTACCCCAGTACTCGACAAACGATGCTCCAGGCTGATCGTCAGCGTGGTTATTCCCGCCTTTAGGCTTGCATATTTCATTCATTTTCAATGCTATGTGGAGATAATTACAGTTTTGGTTAAATTACAGTTTTGATACACAATACCAGATTTGCTTCATATCCATTCTCAAAAACTATTGTTGGAGATGGGACTGGCCCATAACATTAATTAAACTAATAATTTTAGTTTTATACCAAAAATCTCAGCCTAAAAGATTTATATAATCAGACTTCTCAGTACGTACAGATGCAAAAATTTAGATATACAAAGGACAGAGTATAAACAATAATACCATACTGGTCATAACAACAACAGATAAAATTAAAGACACTGAACTCATACACTCGATAGCGCATAAAGAGTACATAAACACACACTCAGACGCATCATTATTACACAAAATGCTCCTGTTTTATTAAGACTGTTATGCGCAAAATCTTAGCACATTCGAAACAATAAGGTGAACAATGACTATGCATGGAATTTGTTTGCATTAATAACTTTAGTGCATTCTCAAAAAATCTAATGTTCGTGAGGTGTTTGCTCAGCTTGGCCACTTTCTCATGGAATCATAAAAAATGAGGGGGAAAAAATAATAAATATACATATATATATATATATGTATACACAACCCCAATTCTGAAATAGTTGGGACGAAGTGTAAATTGTGAATAAAATCAAAATGCAATGACTTTCAGATCACATGAGCCAATATGTTATTTACAATAGAACACAGATAACTTTTCAAATGTTGAAACTGAGACATTTACATTTTTATCCACAAAATGAGCTTATTTCAAATTTTCTGGCTGCAACAGGTCTCAAAAAAGTTGGGATACAGGCAAAAAAGGGATGTCAAAGCAATAAATATATAAGAGAATCAGCTGAAAGAACATTTAGCAAGTAATTAAGTTAACTTGCATCAGGTGTGTAACATGATTGGCTATAAAAGGGATATCTTAGAGAGGCTGAGTCTCTCAGGAGTAAAGATGGCCAGAGGCTCTCCAACCTGTGAAGGCTTGTGTAAAAAAATTGTGGAATACTTTCAAAACAATGTTCCTCAACGTCAAATTGCAATAGCTTTGAAGGTCTCATCGACAGTGCATAACATCATCAAAAGATTCAGAGAAACTGGAAAAATCTTTGTGCGTAAGGGACAAGGCCGAAGACCTTTACTGGATGCCCGTGGTCTTTGGGCCCTCCGACGCCACTGCATCACTCACCGGCATGATTCTGTCATTGACATTACTAAATGGGCGCAGGAATACTTCAAGAAACCACTGTCTGTAAACACAGTCTGCCGTGCCATCCACAGATGCCACCTAAAACTCTATCATGCAAAAAGGAAGCCATTGTAGAGCATGATCCAGAAGCGCCGCCGTGTTCTGTGGGCCAAGGCTCATTTAAAATGGACTGTAGCAAAGTGGCAAAGTGTCCTGTGGTCAGACGAGTCCAAATTTGACATTCTTGTTGGAAATCATGGGCGCCGTGTCCTCCGGGCAAAAGAGGAGAAAGACCACCCCTCCTGTTATCAGCGTTCAGTTCAAAAGCCAGCATCTCTGATGGTATGGGGAAGCATTAGTGCATATGGTGTGGGACACTTGCAAGTTTTAAAAAGCACCATGAATGCTGAAAGGTACATAAAGGTTTTAGAGCAACATATGCTCCCCTGCAGATGACATCTATTCCAGGGAAGGCCTTGTGTATTTCAGCAGGACAATGCAAAAACACATACTGCAGCTATTACAACAGCATGGCTTCGTAGTAGAAGAGTCCGTGTGCTGAACTGGCCTGCATGCAGTTCTGATCTTTCACCGATTGAGAACATTTGGCGCATAATTAAACAAAAAGTCCGTCAAAGGAGACCCAAAACTCTCCAGCGGCTGGAAGCCTGTATTAAACAAGAGTGGGATCAAATTCCAATGGCTAAACTCAAGAAACTTGTCTCCTCAATGCCCAGACGCCTCCACTCTGTGTTAAAAAGAAGAGGGGATGCTACACCATGGTAAACAGGCCCCTGTCCCAACTTTTTTGAGACCAATAGCAGCCATCAAATTTGAAATGAGCTCATTTTGTGGATAAAATTGTAAAATTTCTCAGTTTCAACATTTGCTATGTTATCTCTGTTCTACTGTGAATAAAATACTGGCTGGTGTGATTTGAAAGTCATTGCGTTTTGATTTTATTCACAATTTACACTTTGTCCAAACTATTTCAGAATTGGGGTTGTATATATATTATATATATATCCCACAGAGTGCACTGTAGTTGGTCTCAGAACTCTCTGGTACAAGATAATGGGTCAAGGGGTGTTTCCTGACACGGCGGAGGCTGCTTTGAGAGCAGAGTGACCTCCTGGACTTCCCTCCATTCCTCAGGCGCATTCGGTTGGGGACAGGGGGTGGAGGGCGGATGTCTGAGTGTTAAAGCAGGGTGACACTCAAGGCCCAGTCTTCCAATAATATGCATTTTTTTTCACACAGACATTACCATTCACATAACTCTCAGATAAACACACCATCAGACATCAACATAAATACATACTTTGGCACAGTCAAACACTGTGAGAAAGCCCAGGAAAGAGAGACAAACTTGGCAACACAAAACAGGTGTGCCATAATGGTCTTTGTCACGACCCTCTTGTGTCAGTAATTAGCTCCTGCCCTGTTCCAGCAGTTTGCATGTGTTCAGCGGGTTTGTCTGCCTTAATTGATTTATTGTCTTGTCTTCACCCTCTCTTCCCGGTATGATCATTTGTAAGCCTCTCCCCTTTTGTGGAGTGTCGCATCTATATGATTTTCTTGCAACATCTGTGTTGTCACAGGATTGTCAAGGTTCATTCCCTCTGCTGTGAATTTACAAAAGGAAGCAAGTCCAAAATTCAAAGTATTGCGCATGGACAACTTTTCATTATTGCCCTAAAATATGGTCAGAGGTAAAAGTTTTCCACAGGGGCCATAAAACACTTCATGTTTACCCCCATCTCATCATGACATAAGCAGTTTAATTATGTAATCATGGCTGTGGCTCAGGTGACTTGCTTTATTTTTTTCATTACAACTAGGACATTTTGCAACTGATGGAGCAGTTAAGATATGGAAGCAAGTCCATTTACTTCAACAATATACAGTACCAGTCAAAAATAAGCAGCCTTTATTTTGGGGGAAAAAAAAAAGATCTAATTCTAAAATCCATCAAACTAACCACCATTTGTTGTCATATCTGCAGCGCATTCTCACATTTTTATTTAACAAGGGCAGTCATATGACCACAATGCATTTGCAGTTGTACCGCTTGACTTTAATTTGGCTGTTGGAAAATAGGAGTTTGTTTGTCTGTTTACTTTGCAAAATATGGCTTCTTTGAGAATTCCAAAATTTACGACACTATTCAAACAAGTAAATTATTCTCTTTTCACTTCTGACTGTTCACCTTTTGCAATATTCCATTTGAGATTATATAGAGAAGTTAAGCCATTTAAATTTCTCTAAAAACAGAGTGCTGTGACAGTGGCAAAAAAAAACTTTTGACTGGTACAGTACCTTTATTCAAAATGTATGTAAAATCAAAGTATATCCCCATCATTTGCTACAGATACGAAATATTGAATATTCTGTTGTTTTACATTGGGTATGTGGGGCATTCCGGCTGTGGATCTCTCTCGGAGGTGGGAGTGAAGTCTTCCTGGAGAGAAACGTACATTTTTACATCTGCTCAAATTATCCATAGTATGCTTGACTTTGCTTTGTGTGTCTGTAACTGCATATACTTATGTATTTGATTGAATAGTTAAATACAAAGTGATAAATTCATACTTTCATACGCACAAAGCCATCAAGAGTCTAGCTGAACTCTATCTGTATTGTCAACCCGTTTTAAACAATCGTACACTGGTTGAATGGCTCAGTGAGGCATGAATGGTACCTAAATAAGTGATGCTGAGATCAGTGAATTCAATAAATTTACTCTTTAACGTATTCAATAGAATAAAAAAATACTGATCTGTGCTTCCAACGGTTGAAACGTCCTCAAATTTTAACATTTTAAAGCAGTTTTTAGAAACTGAGGAAACAACTCTCTTCATGAGGGTACAGAGCAGCCTTCATCTACTTTGTAAACATGAATTTCATTGGCTGAAAGTTGTGCAAGAGCCAATCTCATTGGTGTTGGACTTGCTTCTTTCAGCCATGTTATTTATGGCTTAACCAGAGTATGTTTTGCAGAAATAAACCTATGGATACAAAGGACATACGTCTCTGATTCCAACAATTTAATTAACATAATTTGGACAAAATAAGGTCTTTCCTCCTTTTGTCATTTCACGGCAGCCCTGCTTAACCTTCCATTTAGTTTTTGTCTTCTAGTATTAAGCAAAGCGCTCTTCATGTGTCCGGTTTAAATATTGAAAAGATGTTTCAATATTCTTCTAAGCCTATTTATTAGGAACAACCTCCCAAGCCTTAATCAGTCTCTAGGACTGGGACCCCATTCCTGTTAATACCCTTTGCCTGCCTGTTCCTCTGCTGAGTCAATTTAATAGGAAAACCTCCCAAGCCTTCTTCGGTCTCCAGGATTGGGACTGCATTCCATTTAAACACTTCAGTCCTGTTTGCCAGCAGCCCTGCAACTGCATGCAGGATTCTTCGCCTGGCTTCTGCCCTGGGACGGTTACTGACTTTGGAGCACACACGCCCCCACCCTCCCCAGTCATGCTACTATTTTAGCTGGACTGCCGGTCTTCAACTTTGGGCTATAGCATTTCTTCTTCTATTACCACATTCCTGTCAATAAAAACTCCCTAGTGGATTGCACCATAAATCTGCATTCCGTTCCTTGTTTAAATCTTAACAGTACAATCCAGCCAAATAATGGAGCCAGCAGATTATCCTAGTCCAGTTGATGCCTTGAGGTTCCAAAGGGTTTGGGTTGGTTAGCAAGAAGCAGAGCTCCGCCAGCTACACCAATCCATTGGTGCTATCTCCAATCAACTTGTGGTTATCACTGACCTCTCCCAGGATTCCACCACCACTGCTCAAACAGCCAGCTCTATCATGCAGCAAACCCTCCCTCAGGCAGTTGCTGTAGTGGAACCCAACCTAGCTATGTGGGATCCGTATGCTGGCAAGCTATCCACCTGCCAAAGTCTCCTGGCCCAATGTCCAATGGTCTTCGAGCTCCAGCCATCTTTATTTCCCATTGAACGATCCAGAGTGGCATTTATCATCACTCGCTTCTACAGATGGCCCAGAGAATGGGCAGCCTACTATTGGATTCAAGATTTGAGCTTTACGGAGAGGGAAATGGCTCAAATGAAATAAGACACTTGTAGCATTTGGGTCATTCCATGTCAAATGTACGAATTTCAGAGAAACTTCCCGCGTGACCACCTCAGATTTGGCTGAAAAAATTCCAGCAGGCGCATAAATCTCCTAATAAATCCAAAATTTTAGCTCTCAACTCCTAAAAGTTTTGTCATAAAAAAATATTTTTGCAACCACAAATAATTTCTAGCCCTTTTTGAACGGCGATTTCTGAGGAGCCACTTTCACATGACTATATCTAGAAAATTATTATCTTCAAATTTTCAGGGGTGAAAATGTGCTACTATAATTTGAGGAATATGGACTTATAAAGGTGTCTTATTTTATCATATATTTCAGGGTGCTTAAAGTTGCCGGAAAATTTTACTCTGTGATCTACGGTAGCATATTTGAAGGACCGTAAAAAGCCTAATTTCAAAGACAGGGATTTGGTATTGCACATACAGCTTCCCATACATGTTGTGCATTTTGTATTCTAATAAGACCTTTACTGGATGCCTGTGATCTTTGGGCCCTCAGACGCCACTGCATCACTCACCGGCATGATTCTGTCATAGACATTACTAAATGGGCCCAGGAATACTTCAAGAAACCACTGTCTGTAAACACAGTCTGCCATGCCATCCACAGATGCCACCTAAAACTCTATCATGCAAAAAGTAAGCCATTGTTGAGCATGATCCATAAGCGCCGCCGTGTTCTGTGGGCCAAGGCTCATTTAAAATGGACTGTAGCAAAGTGGCAAAGTGTCCTGTGGCCAGACGAGTCCAAATTTGACATTCTTGTTGGATATCGTGGGCGTCGTGTCCTCCGGGCTAAAGAGAAGAAAGACCATCCCTCCTGTTATCAGCGTTCAGTTCAAAAGCCAGCATCTCTGATGGTATGGGGATGCATTAGTGCATATGGTGTGGGACACTTGCTTGTTTTAAATAGCACCATGAATGCTGAAAGGTATATAAAGGTTTTAGAGCAACATATGCTCCCCTCTAGGTGACATCTATTCCAGGGAGGGCCTTGTGTATTTCAGCAGGAGAATGCAAAACCACATATTGCAGCAATTGCAACAGCATGGCTTTGTAGTAGAAGAGTCCGTGTGCTGCCTGCAGTCCTGATCTTTCACCGATTGAGAACATTTGGCACATAATTAAATGAAAAGTCCGTCAAAGGAGACCCAAAACTCTCCAGCAGCTGGAAGCCTGTATTAAACAAGAGTGGGATCAATTCCAATGGCTAAACTCAAGAAACTTGTCTCCTCAATGCCCAGACGCCTCCACTCTGTGTTAAAAATAAGAGGGGATGCTACACCATGGTGAACAGGCCCCTGTCTCAACTTTTTTGAGACCTGTAGCATCCATCAAATTTGAAATGAGCTCATTTTGTTGATAAAATTGTAAAATTTCTCAGTTTCAACATTTGCTATGTTATCTCTGTTCTATTGTGAATAACATCCTGGCTGGTGTGATTTGAAAGTTATTGCGTTATTTTATTCACAATTTACACTTTGTCCCAACTATTTCAGAATTGGGGTTGTACAATTCTGATCATCCAAGCAAAACGCAGGCTTGTATGAACAATTTTCACACTCTATAAGGAGCAAGTATAACTCAGTAACACAGTAATATCTGAAATAGCCCTCATTTTAACAAAACAGACATTCCACTATCAGAAAAAAAGCAGGCAATATGCGACTCTAGATGGAACAGAATCAGCGCAACAAACTTAGGAGGGGTTTTGCCTAAGTTCTGGAGCTGTTCTCATTTTTAACGAACGAAAACCTAGGCATTCATTTTCGTTGAACGCGGTATAAATTTTAAAACATCACCACTTTGAGCAAAATGCCACCATATACAGTATTATTCGCAAAGACTGACGGTTACTCATACTAACCAATGTGGAAAACAACTTCTGTGATCATCATGGCTATGGTAAATGAAAGTAAGCCGTAAGCATTCCATATGATTCCATTTCACTCACTCAAAATGAAGCAAAACTCCCCATCATTGAACTCCTCCTCCAGACAAACAGAGCAACAAAGTTTTCCGGTTCGAGGAACCCTCCATTCTGTTCTATTCAGACTAACACCCATTATCCATGACGGTATCAAATTGTCATTGCATAAATGTAACCAAGGCACTTCTAGGTTGGGTTTGGAAGTCTTTTTTTCTTCTTTGTACTCACGCCATTCAGCCGCGCATAGTTGAGACAGTACAAGCTGACTTGCACTTACGCATGGGTTTAAATACTTTTATGAAGGTCCAATCAAAATCTTTCAATTACTGTGGAAAGTTTATACTGTCTGTATTGGATAAAAATGCGTCAATCAATAGATAATTACCGGGTTACAGTTCAGGTGGGTGTAAACTACAACTGTGGTTTACACAGATAAGCCTGAGCAAGCATTCGAGAGACTGGATATCAGTGAGGCATTGAATGAGGTTGGAAGGAACCACTGAATTAATCAATTACACATTTTTAATATCTGATAACAATAGTTGGTTGTAGAATGATATAGTATCACTACCATGTTGAATCTTTGCTTCAGAAAACAGATTTTTCTTCACTAATTAATTGAGATACCTTTGGCTTATTATAGCTGAAGTGGTTGCAAAAAAGGAAAACAATTTTTTTTTTCTGTCACAAAATATCATTTTTATTAACTGCTGGATAGATACTGTGGGAAAGTATCTTTCGGCAGTTAGCACTTTAATTTTTTAGTTTAATTCAGACAATTCCTGGGAAACAGGGATGGGACTTCACTCGTCCATGTCCTACAAACTAAATCGGTAACAGACATGGCTCTGTCATGAATATTCAATAACCGGTTCGGGTGTGCCACCCATTGATAGAGTAGTGTGACTGCGTGCATAAACAGAGCAGCTCCATGTCTGTAGGCGTCAACGTTTGCGTGGGGGGCTTAAGGCCAACATTCCCATGGGCCCTCCTTTTGGTGCAAATACATCTGCTGGTAAAGCAAACTGAGCGCTGGATGGGAAAGTGACAACTGTGTTGGTCATAAAATAGCAAAGACACTTGCTATTTGCTTGATCTCTTTCCATTGATCTTGCCGTTTAGGAGGGTACGATGCACGGATTCATGTCTGGCAATGCGTCCAAAATATTCCAATTTCCTCATCTGAATGATAGTAAATAGTGTCTTTTTGATGTTCATTCTAGATAATACTTCTTCATTCCTGATTTTGTCCTTCCACGAGATCTTCAACATCCTTCTGTATATCCAAAGCTCAGAAGTTTCAATTCGTCTCTTCATCTGCTTAGAGATGAGGTCTAGATCTCAAATAAAACCCTTGAACTGAGCATTTTTCTGCACAAGTTCTGACCCCGCCTTCTGTCACTGCGATTGTATGCAGTATAGAAAATAAGGTAATTCTACGCTGGCTTAGAGTGGCTCGAATTGATGCCGATTTTGTCCCCTGCTACTATAATCAATCAGTCAAAGATAAAAAAAAGCCAAGACTAAAAAGAACAGATTTTATCTACTTTCATTTTTATCAAGACAAAGAAAATGTCAGACACAGGTAATGTCCTCTGATAATTAAGCGTTTTGCAAAACCATAAAAAATTGTGATATAAAACAGCATATGAATACCTACATCACAAAAAATATGTATACTTGATGAACGATTTGATTTGTAAAGTGGCATTAAGCATGACCGATTCCAGAGTTATTTTGGAAAGACAACTGTCTGCAACTGCTGATCCTTTAAGGCAGGGGGGTAACATCACACCAGATGATCCAGTGGTCCCCAACTCAAGATAATATACTCTAACAATTCTTAGTCATTTTACTCCTCATTATGTGTTCTCAAAGTCTGCCAAATATTTTAGAAAAATTCCAAGTGGTTTGGGCTACAGAGGGATTTTAGTAAAGTAATTATGCTAATTTGCACTCGCGAATTTTATCTGATTCTGGAAGCATTTTGACAGGGGTAAAACTGCATAGATATGAAAATTACAGTATAAAATTTTACATGTATCCACTAAGTGTGACTCAGGGAAGTAGATTCCACTATTAGATCTGTTTTAGAAAAGATTTTTAAAGAAATATTTAGAGTCCAAAATGGCCATCCAGTCAGTATGGCACATCCTCGCCTGTAATTTTAACTTTTTTAAGGGGCTGCAAACCTCAGAGTATCCCTTAAAACCCAACCATTTTGATTTGTATCATCTATCTATGTCCATGAGAGTTGGTCTCTTGAATGAATAGATGCTATCTTTTTGAAATCTTGAGATATTGCTTGCCAAACATGGCTCCAGCATATACGGTACCCAACTTTGAGGCCCTAGCACGAGGGGGATGGGTAGGAGCAGTCTGGGAATCGGCTTATATGTTAGGGCTAAGATAGGCCTTTCACAGGATCAAATCAGCATTTGCTCCTACAGTGATTCCTAGGTGAAAATACTCATAAAAAACACTATTTTATATTTATATCCTAAACAATAAACGAGGTGAATTTCTAATACATAGAACAAGACAATCCAGTTATTTAGACGGCATCTTGCTGGCAAGTAAACTCAGGCTGAATGAACGTCTAGCTGACACACCTTCCATCTTGAGTGATCAAGGCGTCTTACTCAAGGACCCTCCCTTAATCAATAATCAGTTTAAACTTTATTATAAGACCTTGTATATATCTGAACTTGACGCCACAACAAAAGATCTAAAAAAGTTTTTTGTAGGGTTGAACCTACCCAAACTCTCTGCTAATGAAATTGACTTCCTAGATTCCTCCGTAACACTTCAAGAACTCTACGATGCTTTGAAGTTGATGAAACATGGAAAATCCCCAGGATGGGATGGTCTCCCCCTGGAACTATATTTGCATTTCTGGGAGGAATTGGGTCCAATATTGTTAGAAATGATACACACAGCCATTGATCAAGAGAGTTTCCTCAGGGACGTAAACACTGCCATTATTTCATTGTTGCTTAAAAAAGGGAAAGATCCTAATTTGTGTTCAAGCCATAGACCCTTGTCACTTATAAATACAGATATCAAATTATATGCAAAGGTCTTAGCTCATTGTCTTGAGTCAGTTTTGCCCACATTAATTCACTACAATCAAACAGGTTTTGTTAAGCACAGGCTCTCCTCAGATAATGTCCATCGCCTCCTCCATATTATTCATGAAGCATCCAATTTGCAATCGCCATGTGCTGTAATATCAGTTGATGCTGAAAAAGCTTTTGACAGATTGGAATGGCCTTACCTCTGGTACACAATGAACAATATGGGGTTTGGAGCTAACTTTATGAAAATGTTAAAAGTATTATATAACAATCCAACAGCAATGGTACAAACAGGAAATCAGCTCTCAGCACAGTTCCCTATTGCACACGGTACTAGACAGGGCTGTCCTGTCTCTGCTTTACTTTTCGCTATTTCTCTTGACTCCTTGGCTCAAAAATTGCGACTATCAGAAGCAGTAAAACTAATAACATTTAGGAAAACACGTCATACACTATCTTTATATGCTGATGATTTGTTATGTTATATGGACCAAGTGTCCACCTCACTCCAAGCTGTCCTTGACTTATTCACTCAATTTAGTGCCATTTCTGGTTATAAAATAAATCCTTCTAAGTCTGAACTCCTACCTCTAAATGCAGCAATGAAGGAACTGGACATCGATACTGAAATTCCTATTGTTAATTCTTTTAAATACTTAGGAATAGACATATATCCATTCCTGGATGCTATCAGAACACATAATTATAAAAGCATGTATCTTTCCCTAAAGGCAACTATAGATAAATGGACTAACTCAGCATTAACCTTAGCCGAACCTATCTCAATAGTGAAAATGAACATCTTGCCTAGAGTGAACTTCTTAGCTAGTATGGTACCTCTCCTGCCTCCTGGGGGATTTTGGGACAAACTCCAAAGTTTTGTCTCAAAATTCATTTGGAAAGAACAGTATCCTAGAATAAGAACTACCATATTACAACACGATAGAAGATCTGGTGGTCTAAATATCCCAAACTTTAAATTGTATTATACGCCTTTATGCTCTCTCCTTTGAAGAATTGGTTCACTGAGGACTCTAAAGTGCCATGGGTGAAAATTGAAAAATGCATAGTCTCACCCCTTTCACTTAAAGATGTTTTGTTTTCGGCTCTACCTAATCACTACTGTCTAAAACATTTTGGTCCAATTATTGCTTATTCAATTGATATATGGAAGTGTGTAGAAAAATTGACTGAGTGGGGACTGAACTGGCATATTGATACTCCTATATTCAAAAATAACTTGCTGACTATTGGGGGGAAACCAATCAATTTCCCACCATGGCAAAGCCAAGGTATCCATACCCTGCCAGATGTTATGAATGATGAAGGATTGAGGTCATTCCAAGATCTTAAAGATTCATTTAATTTATCTGGGTCATCATTCTACTTTTACCTCCAGCTCCGTACAGGCATGCACACATATGGTGTTCCATGGAATCAGTCACTTAAAATGCATCCGATGGTTGAAATGTTTAAAATTCCACATGCAGGTGCGGGCTATGTCTCTTATGTTTATGAAAAGATGCAGGACAGGATCCAAACCTATATGGGAATTGTACAAGTTTGGAATACTGATCTGGCAAATTATGGCTTCACAATAGACTGGGAAAGAGTCTGGAGAAATATTCCTGAGAAATCCCGCAACTATAACAATCAAGTGCTGCATTTTAAAATGATCCATAGATTCTATCTACCACCAAGAAAACGCTGCCAACTGCAGATAACTTCAACCCCTTATTGCCAACTATGCCCAGAAAGGTCAATTGGCACCTTTATTCATATGTTTTGGGAATGCCCAAATGTTAAACTATTTTGGGAACAAATTGCACAGTTTATGTCTGATATTATTGGTTCTATTATACCCTGCATGCCCAATATAATGTTACTGAATGACGACTCATCCCTTAATATAACTGGTAAGAAAAAGATATTTTTCGCTGGTCTTACAGCAGCTAAAAAGATAATTGTTACGAGATGGAAGCCCCCTCACTCTCTATCACTAGATCATTGGTGGTTCCTATTCCATAGCATACTTGTTCTAGAATTATCAATAGTCAGGATTAATGGTGCAAGAATGGATACAGTTGAAGCTCTTACAGTTGCAGCTGGCTTGGTTAAGCAACATATGCAATAGCCTCTAGTATATTTCCATGTTTTGTTCATTAATAGGTATACTGTACAGGTGCTTTACTGGTTTTAATGAATAGTTTGCACATGTTCTGTACATTCTACGTGCGTAACCTACAAATTATTATTATTCTATTTTTTCCGCCTTATGGATGTACACTTGAATTTATGTATTTCAATAAATTACTATCTTCATTGTCAATTTAAGTTATTATATTGCCTGACATGGTATTGTGGGGAAGGGGAATGATTGTAAACCATAATAAAAAATTGGTCATAAAAAAAAATTAATTAATTAAAAAACATTATTTTTCACATGACAAAAATTGGGGGGTGGGCTGCAATAAATGAGTATGAAGTCATAGAACCAGGCTGGAGCATATTACAAACAAGCTTACATAGCAGAGAAAAGATGACACTTTTCCACAGTCAAATCTGTCACTGGTTTCTGCTGGGACTCCTGTCCCAAAATCTTCATAAAAATATAAAACATGAGCAGAGGGGGCAGCTATGGCTGCAGGAGATCGGCAGATGTTTTCTTTGAACTGTTATTGTTTGATTGGAAATTAAATTATTTAAAATATCAACTCATTAAAATATTATCACAGTGTTCTGTCTTTTTCAGCTTTATTAGTTTTGGTATATTTAGCAGTTGTTTGTAGAGTGTGTGAAAGATGCCACTTGCGGCAGGCTGAGAAACATACCCATCAACCAAGACAGCTTAGAAAGTTTTTAGCATAACATACAGATATTAAAAGTTGTCAGAATAACTTACATACATATATATATATATATATATATATATATACATACACAGTGCCATGAAAAAGTATTTGCCCCCTTCCTGTTTTTTTTTTTTTTTTTTTTTGCATGTTTGTCACACTTAAATGTTTCAGATCAGCAAATAAATTGTAATACTAGACAAAGACAACCCGAGCAAATACAAAATGCAGTTTTTAAATGATGATTTCATTTATTAACCCATTTAAACCTGGACAGCATGTGCGCATTTCAAGAACGTGTCGTTGCCGACACAGATATGCGCGTAATCTTGAAAGTACCGTAATTACTGTAAGTTTTGCGCAATAGAAAAAAAAATTCCAACTGTTCCTGAAAGCTGAGAAGCTGTGCTTCAGCCCAAATACAGGTTACTGTCTGCTGGGATTTTTGCATTAGGCCTTAAAGGGTTAAGGGGAAAAAGCTATCCAAACCTACCTGGCCTGGTGTGAGAAAGTAACTGCCCCCTAAACCAAATAACTGGTTGTGCCACCCTCAGCAACAACAACGGCAATCAAGTGTTTGTGATAACTGGCAATGAGTCTTTCACATCGCTGTGGAGGAATTGTGGCCCACTCTTCTTTGCAGAATGTTTTAATTCAGCCACATTGGAGGGTTTTCATGCATGAACGGCCTGTTTAAGGTCATGCCACAGCATCACAATCGGATTTAAGTCCAAACTTTGCTTAGGCCGCTCCAAAACCTTCAGTTTGTTTTTTTAAAACCATTCAGAGGTGGACTTGCTAGGGTGTTTCGGATCATTGTCCTGCTGCATAACCCAAGTGCGCTTGAGCTTGAGGTCACAAACTGATGGTTGGACATTCTCCTTCAGGATTTTCTGGCAGAGAGCAGAATTCATAGTTCCATCAATTACGACAAGTCGTCCAGGTCCTGAAGCAGCAAAGCAGCCCCAAACCATCACACTGCCACCACCATGTTTGACTTTTGGTATGACGTTCTTCTTATGAAATGATATGTTAGTTTTACGCCTGATGTAACGGGATGCACACCTTCCAAAAAGTTCAACTTTTGTCTCGTCAGTCCACAGAATATTTTCCCAAAAGTCTTGGGGATCATCAAGATGTATTTTGGCACATGTGAGACGAGCCCTTTTGTTCTTTTTGGTCAGCAGTAGTTTTCGCTTTGGAACCCTCCCATGGATACCATTTTTGCCCAGTCTCTTTCTTATTGTTGAATCATGAATACTGACTTTAAATGAGGCAAGTGAGGCCTGCAGTTCTTTAGATGTTGTTCTGGGTTCTTTTGTGACCTCCTAGATGAGTCTTCGTGCGCTTTTGGAGTAATTCTGGTAGGCCGGCCACTCCTGGGAAGGTTCACCACTGTTCCAAGTTTTCTCCATTTGTGGATAATGGCTTTCACCGTGATTCGTCGGAGTTTCAAAGCCTTAGAAATGGCTTTGCCACCCTTTCCAGACTGATAGATGTCAATTTCTTTGTTTCTCATCTGTTCTTGAATTTCTTTAGCTCGCAGCATGACACGTTGCTTTTTGAGATCTTTTAGCCTACTTCACTTTGTCAAACAGGTTCTATTTAAGTGATTTCTTGATTCAACAGGTCTGGCAGTAATCAAGCCTGGGTGCGGCTAGTGAAATTGGACTCAAAAAATGTGGTTAATCACAGTTAATTCATGATTTAACAAGGGGGGCATTACTTTTTCACATAGGGCCAGGTAGGTTTGGATAGCTTTTTCCCCTTAATAAATGAAATCATCATTTCAAAACTGCGCTTTGTATTTACTCGGGTTATCTTTGTCTTATATTAAATTTTATTTGATGACCTGAAACATTTAAGTGTGGAAAATGTGCAAAAAAGTAAGAAATCAGGAAGGGGGCAAATACTTTTTTATGGCACTGTATATATATATTCATGAGTGTTGTAATTAGTGAATTAGTGGCCTGAATGTTGAGTGTTGTTTACATGTTAAAGAATTTTTGCTATATAAAAAAGCGTAGCAAAAATTAGACATGGCATTATACATGATAAGAACAACAATCGCGATAATTTTAATATTTATTAAATGATCATTCTTGTTATATCATGGTTCCATGGAACAATGCCCACTAATACCCATCCTCTGCCATTTTTCATCATGTCTTCTGAAGATTTTGAGACAGGAGTCCTAGCAGAAACCAGTTACAGATTTGATTCTGGAAAAGTGTCATCTTTTCTCTGCTATGTAAGCCTGTTTGTAATATGCTCCAGCCTGGTTCTATGACTTCATACTCATTTATTACAGCCCACCCCCCAATTTTCGTCATGTGAAAAATACTGTTTTTTTAATGAGTATTTTCACCTAGGAGTCACTGTGGGAGCAAAATGCTGATTTGATCCTGAGAAAGGCCTATCTTAGCCCTAACATTTAAGCCAATTCCCAGACTGCTCCTATCTATCCCCCTGGTGCTCGGGCCTCTCAAAGTTGGATACCGTATATGCTAGAGCCATGTTTGGCAAGCAATATCTCAAGATTTCAAAAAGATAGCATCTATTCGTTCAAGAGACCAACTCTCATGGACACAGAGAGATGATACAAATCAAAATGGTTGGGTTTTAAGGGATACTCTGAGGTTTGCAGCCCCTTAAAAAAGTTAAAAATACAGGCGAGGACGTGCCATACTGACTAGATGGCCCTTTTATACTCTAAATATTTCTTTAAAAATCTTTTCTAAATCAGATCAAATTGTGAGATCTTCTTCCCTGGGTCACACTCAGTGGATACATGTAAAATTTTATATTCTAGTTTTCATATCTATGCAGTTTTACCCCTGTCAAAATGCTTCCAGAATTAGATAAAATTCACGCGTGCAAATTACCATAATAATTACTTTACTAAAATCCCTACACAGCCCAAACCACTTGGAATTTTTCAAAAATATTTGGCAAAGTTGTTATAAACATATTGGGGAATATTTTGCCTGGATATAATTAAAAGCCATTCCACAAGAGATTGACATTCTGTGCGCAGTTGACCCCCCTGGAATTGAATGAAACTTGGCACATAGGTAGACATGGGTGTATCACAGAAAAAGCCTAATTTTTAGGTCCATATTTCACTTTGCCTGCCGATAGCGCCACCTGGAAGCCACTTAAGTGGCTCAGTTTTGCTGTTGACACCACATTTTACATCAACTATCATGACTTAAGGGTACACAGTACCAAATATGTTATACTTCTATCATGACCTGTGACACTTCAAGTCCAGTTAGACTTCAGCACCAAGCTGGGTAACTACGCTATTGAGCCAGAATTATTTGAGAAATAAGAATAAAAATTGAAAATGGGAATGGGAATAAAATAATACCCCAGACATATACCAAACTAGAATGCTTTATTATGTGTTTACACACAACAAGACTATCATTTTCAGTGAATAGTACTTTGGTATCTTGCTGTGTTTGTGCAATGGACGGCCAGAAAGATGGTTGAAATTCATTTTTGGTGCATGTTTGCGGTATATTTTCTCTGTAACCCAGATTTGCACTGTGAGGGTAAATGCTGTTTGTTGTGCTTTTGGAGCTCTATTTTCAGGAATGCCAAGCATTTCTTTGGTAGTATCCACGCTTTCAAGCTAGACGGAGCCAAAGTTGGAGGAAAACTCAAAATGGTCCATTTCATAGCAGATTGTGCCTGTTTAGGTGGCACTATTTTGTTTACCCAGGAAGATCGAGATCTGAAATTCTCTGGATACATAGTACCTTTGGGGTACATTACAGCATTAGTAAAATCTCAATGGTAATATTTTCAGTGTAGATGATTTTAAACATCAAAAGTTGGAAAAATTCGCCTCCAGGGGGCACTGTACGCTAGATGCAAGTACTGGCCATCCCCAATGAAATACCAAAGAAATTGTTTTTGAATTGTGATGCACACAGCTAGTTCTCTCTGAAAATGAAGAGTTTAGCTTGGTACTATGCTGGGTAGATAGCTATCTGACCAAAGGTGGTGCTCTAAAGAATGTTCTTATGACCTAACATTCCATATTCCAAGACATATACCAAAGTTCTGTCTTTTGACATATATAAAGTACACGCAAATTTGTAATCTCTTTGGTATAAAGCTGGGTTGCTTGTAAATTGGAAAAGAATGTTGCTGGTGATTGTAGCATTGTGTCAACATGCAAGACGTTTACCAGTAGTCAGTACAGTGTACAGTTTTGTAGTGTTGGTGAGTTTGAGAAAATAACAAATTCTCTGCATTTTTGCATTGCTATTAGAATCGGAGAGCAGACTTCAGTGTTAATTCTAGGATTTCCCAAGGGTATGGTGCTTGGGTATGAAAAAAGGGCACAGCAGTCGCATCTAGCGAGTGGTTATCCTGATAAAGGGCACAGAGGTCCTAGCAAGTAAGCAGCACCCTGCCAAGAAAAGGGCGGTTCATTTCTAGAGGTAACTTGCATGCCTTCATTTCTAACACCTGCCCATGATGCCTAGCCTACGAGATGCCCGATGGCTGGGAGGGCGGGGTTTCTTTTACAGACTTCCCATTTCCATGCATATCAAGCCATGGGTGTTGATGCAACTATTGCGCCATATAGGCTGCAGCCCGCTATTTAATTCAGAGACAGACAAGCTCACTATTAATGGCCTGTAAGCAGCCCTGTAGAGACCCAGGATGCAGTGTAGTAAGGCTTGCCTCGAGCTCGACTGGCTCCGTGGGTAGCAACGACCCGGATTCAATGAAGAAGGCCATGCATGGCTGCTCAAGGCCAAGGGCAAGGAGCACCTCTGGTGCGCACCACCAGGTGCCGCCAACCCACAATTGAATTCCAAAAAACGGATTGATGGATAGAGCTAGTCACATGCTGTGTTGACATCATTTCGCTTTGGATGAAATGAAAAGTATTAAACAGTTTTAACTTTTGTACTAGACATTCTGTCTTCATGTACACAGTTGTGTGACGAAGATTTTTTTTTAAGAGTTCAAATTATGGACTTTTATGTCAGTGTACTTATACTGTTGACGCATGTCTGCATTCTTACGGTGGTACGCCTTTTACATTAGTTCTTTTATTGGCATTTAAAAATTTTGGACTGGTCATGTTTTATAACGTGCTGTATGTTTCTGACTGTGCTGTACCCGTACTTGGTAATAGCCCATGTATTGTGCGTTTGATAATGCTCACAGTCACCACCAGTTTACAACCAAACAAGCTTTATGCCTAAGGGATTACAAATTTTTATGTATAACTGTGTATGTGCTTCGTATATTTCAAAAGACAGAACTTTGGTGCGTGTCTGGGAATATGGAATGTTAGGTCGGTGGAACATTAGCTCTTTAGAGCGCCACCTTTTGTCAGAAAGCTATGTACCCAGCATAGTACCAAACCAAGCTCTTCACTTTCTGAGAAAACTAGCTGTGTGTATGTAAAAATTTCCTTGGTACATTGCTGGGGATGGCCAGTACTTGCATCCAGCGTACAGTGCCCCCTGGAGGCAATTTTTTCTGACTTTTGATGTTTAAAATCATCTACACTGAAAATACTACCATTGAGATTTTACTAATGCTGTAATGTACCCCAAAGGGACTATGTATCCAGAGAAATTCAGATCTCTATCTTGCTGGGTAAATAAAATAATGCCGCCTAAACATAGGCACAATCTGCTATGAAATGGTCCATTTTGAGTTTTCCTCCAACTTTGGCTTTGTCTAGCTTGAAAGTGTAGATACTACCAAATAAATTCTTGATATTCCTGAAAGCAGAGCTCCAAAAGCACAACAAACAGCATTTATCATCATGGAACATATCTGGGTTACTGAGAAACTGTGCAAACATGCACCAAAATCAATTTTGACTATCTTTCCGGCCATCCATTGCACTAACCCAGCAAGATACCAAGGGAATATTAACTGAAAATGATAATTTTGTTGTGAGTAGACACATAATAAAACATTCTTGATTGGTATATGTCTGGGATATTATTTTATTCCCATTCCCATTTTCACTTTTTACCGTGATTTCTCAAATAATTCCGGCTCAATAACATAGTTACCCAGCTTGGCACTGATGTGGTGCTAATGTCTATCCAGACTTGAAGTGTCACAGGTCATGATAAAAGTACACCACATCTGGTACTGTGTACCCTTAAGTCATAATAATTGATGTAAAATATGGTGTCAAAGGCAAAACTGAGCCACTTTAGTGGCTTCCAGGTGGCCCCACCGGCAGACTTCTTGAGATACGGACCTAAAAATTTGGCTTTTTCTGTGAGACTACCATATCTACCTATCTGCCAAGTTTCATTCAATTCCAGGGGGGTCAACTCCTCAACTTCTTCAAAAAGTGCCATTTTCTCACGGAATGGCATTTAAATTGTGTTACTTGAATTGGGAATTTTTCAGAATTTTGGATCATCTGGTGTGATGACCTAAAAACCAAATGGGTGAGTGGAGAGTGATTCTATTTAAACACATTTGTAATATAAAAGATGTCAATGTGCTGAGGTGCAATAATGAGAGGGTTGTAATTGTAACAATATCATCACACCAGGTCTCTGATTGCACATGAATACACTGAGAATGCTTGCTGTCACACTGACTGGACCATCAGACTCACTTTAATTAAAATTTTTGCCATGCACTTTGTGATCAGAGAGAGATTCAAGAGCATATGTGAGGGACATGAGTGTTATTTCAAGAAATACCAGAGAATCTTCCAGTAGTACTATGCCCAACCGCACCAGCAAACCCCCACCCCCCCCCCCAACATATGCCTATTTTTAGCCACCAGCTGCCATAATCCCAAACCTTACATTTACCTTCATACAACTATAAACTTTCATATTGTGCCCCATCTCTTCCTCATCTGCCTGTATATGCATTTTCACAGTAATTGAATACTCTGTGTAATTTACTGCATTATTTTGTAATGCCAAGCACAGCTATGAGGGGAATTTTAGCCAGTGGAGGAAGTTTTACAAGCCTGTTCTACAACAATAGCACACTCGTGCTAAACTCTGTGCAGGTGATTGTTTTGAAAAGATAGACCAAACCTAATGCAATGATATTTTCTGCTTGCATAAGTATTAATCCATGCAGCTCGGAGGAATTTGAGTGAGGCATCGGCTTGTTCAGCATGAGAAATAGCAGATTTGATACCAACTTAGCAGGAGCTTCTTAAAATATATGTTCATTGATGCAGTTGTCACTGGAGCAGGAATGGTTGAATATTGCGCATGAATGGAAATGACTAAGCACTTACCGGACGCGTGCGCGCATACACACAGACGGAGGCAAGAGGCATACGTGCAGACCGGCACACTTCGACGAGGCGCATGCTTGGGGACCTACACCCAGCTGCACGGATAGAAGGCACTGATCTCGGACAATCGCAAGAAGTTTTATTTCTTAATTACTTCTTTTTTTCGACTAGGAAAAAAATATGAACAGGAACATGACCATCAGTCCGAGAGCAACCGTTTTACGGCGAATGAAAGGGTCCTTATTTTTTAAGCGTAGAAAGTGAGGGGGGGGGACGTAAATTATTTATTTATTTGGTTGTCATAGAAAACGAACAACGAAATATGCATTGTGAGGGACCTTTAAGTCATCCATACATTTCCTCCTAGGCGTATAATTTAATAAGACATTCCATATGAATGATACAAGTTTTATAAATTGAACGGGTTGCATTTAATTTAGCGTGCTTTAGCCGACTGTCAGCATATGACAAAGATACCAAGTACAAACCCTTGATTAAACTATTTTTTATGACTTAGGAAGGGCTTATTGGCAGCTAAATATAATTCTATTAGCATTAGTTGCCAAGACTACTTGGCACAAGACTTACTGTGAGTAGATAGCCAACACTGTTACTTGACGATAACTCCGGGACATGTGCCTCTAGTTGCGTTAACAATTAACTGCTCTCACTAGAGTCTCGATGAGCGCAGAAGGAAACGGAGTTCGCCGGAAGCTCGCAGGAAATGAACCGCGGTGGGCTGCTGCTCTGTTGTGCACGTGCTGCACAGGTGTGTTCCTGTGCCATTTGATTCCACAGAAAGATCAGGAGGCTTTTTCCTGTTTGTTTTATTGTTGTGTCTTTCCTCGGGGGTTTAGGCAAATTTAATTGTTATTAGTATTCCATTCCCTGTGTGCTTGTCATAGCATTGATTAAGGAAAGGCAACATTATTGTTGTTGCTCACTGAGTTAGTCCGAATGGCCGCCCAAATATGACATCCTCGTAATACCCTTGTAACATATCCAAGCATTTTAATTTTGTTCTGCTTTGCAAGTTATCATATTCATATCTTTTCCTTTTCTGGCAATCAAAGTAGACAGTTCTCTGTTCAAGATCTGCAGAAAGTTTTGGAAGTTTGAGACAGCATACATAGGAAAATTACGATTCTGCATCGTCACTGGAGTGTGTCATTGTCAGTCTATGGTAAATATTTTGAAGATTACCACAGAAGTGGGTTTTTAGATGTTTTTTCCTCTGTGCTGCGTTTGATATGTTCAATGTCAATACAAAGGAATAATCCTTATGCTTCTTTAGCCTGGAAGGGGTGCCGAAAGGTTAAGATGTCCAGGCTGAGTGCTGCAAGATGCAGGAGAGAGACTTTCAGCACAGGGAAGGCAGGCAGCACAAAGTAGTGAAATGGTATGTTTTAGTCAGGGTGATGTGAGAAACAGCTAAATTACATATTGAGATGGTGGTTTTTGGTGTGGGTGGGGGGTGTTTGTCTGCTTGCCTGTCCATAAAAGTCACCATGCGCCACTACTTTGTGCCATTATGACTCATCCTCCTTCGCGGGGTATGACTTTGTCCATAATAAAACTCATTCGTCCTTAGTGTCACATTTTCAGTTATGTGTCACTGTGGACTCATAATGGACAGCAGTACACTGCACATAGCCACTGACGGGGACATAGAGGGCGTTTGTCAGAGGTAGGGGCATGATCAGTAGTCTGACGTATGGGGTGCTGTACTACTGCTTTAATGCGCAAATTTAGTTCTCTCCACTTATACAGTATGCTATTCAATGTTTGGGACAAAGACATTTTTTCAGCTTTGTATTCCCCTTTTAGGTCTCCTGGTCCAAAGGATCAAGTGCATGATTGACATAGCGCAGTGTCCGTTGTCCGTCCGTCCGTCAGCTTCATCTTTAAAGGACTTCTTCTCATGTTCTACCTGGCAGATTTGGATCACACTTGGTACAAGTGTTCCTCTCATGGCCCTGACCAAGTTTTGTTATTTCTTGGTTCAATTCAGAATTGAATTTGGGCCGCCCACGGTCTCTGATTGGCTGATGTGTTTTTGACCTGCCCAGTTCCAGGGGTCAGATTTAGATTAGACTTAGTACATATTTGTCTCATGGCACTATCCTAGTGTTTTTATTTTTTACCTCAATTTTTTTGCTGCCCTGGCCTCTGATTGGCTGAATTCTCAAGTTCTTTAATGTAGATTTGGATCAGACGTGGTGTATTTATTTGTCTCATCACTCAGACCAAATGTCATTTCTTTGGCTTGATTCAAAAAGCAGTGATTGGGTGACACATTCAATTTCTTCTTCAGCTCCAATGGTCAGATTTTGATCAGACTTAGTGCAAATATCTATCTTAACCCCCTGAATATGTGTTGTTATTTTTTGGTCAATACAGTATCCAGTATGGCCACCCTAGCCTTTGATTGTCTGATACATGTTCAACTTCTTGCCACTTAGTACAATTGATCAAACTTGCTAGAAATGTTCACCTCTAAGCCCTGATCAAGTGCCTTTATATATCAGGTTGATTTAGAATCCAGTATGGTTGTCCTGGTATCTGATTGGCTGACACATTTTCGACTTCTTCTCAAGTTGCGCCAGCTAGATCTGAATTAAAAATTGCAAAAACTATTCAAAGTCTTAGTCCGGATTAAGTTGAAATGCTGATATTTTTTGAGCGCATGGATTAAAAATGTGGGATTGTGGGAGGCTGGGAACATGGAGTCCGTGTGGATCCTGTTCAAAGTCTCCATTGTGGAAGCAGCTGCCTTGAGCTGTGGTCTGAAGGTTGTTGGTGTCAGTCGTGGTAGCAACCCAAGGAACGTTGATGGACGTCAGCGGTGAGAAAGGCCGTCAAGGTGAAGAAGGTGGCCCTTTGGGCTTAGTCGGTCAAGCGAACTCCTGACTCAGCAAACTGGTATCGACAGGCTAGAAGGACTGCAGCTGCGGTCGTCACAGAAGCAAAAACCCGGGTTGGGAGGAGTTCGGGAAAGCTATGGAGGACTTTTGGGCAGCCTCAAGAGGTTCCGGCAAACTGTCAGACGACTCAAGAAGAGTAGGTAAGGCTTTGCCTGAGCTGTTTTCAGCAGGGCTGGGGCACTGCTGACCTCAACTGGGGATATTGTTTGGTGGTGGAAGGAGCACTTTGAGGAACTCCTGAAGCCAGCAGACATGCCCTACAGTGAGGAGGCAGGGACAGAAGACTCAGGGATATCTTGGTCCATTTCCCTAGTGGAAGTCACCGAGGTGGTCAAAAAGCTCCGCAGTGGTGAGTCACCAGGGATTGACGAGATTTGTTCTGAGATGCTGGAGGTTCTGGATGTTGTTGGGGTGTCACAGTTGTCACGCCTGTTCAACGTTGTGTGGATGTCTAGTACAGTACCCTTGGACTGGCAGACTAGGGCGGGGGTTCCCATTTTTAATAAAGCGGACCAGAGGGTGTATTCCAACTACAGGGAGATCACACTGCTCAGCCTCCCAGGGAATGCTTATGCCAGGGTGCTGGAAAAGAGACTTTGCCCGATCCTCGAACCTCGGATCTAGGAGGAGCAATGCTGGATCCATTCTGGTCGTAGAACAGTGGACCAATGTTTTACCCTTGCATGGATACTGGGGGGGTCACAGGAGTGTGGCCATCCAGTCTCCATATGTTTTGTGGACTTTGGAGAAGGCATATGACCATGTCCCATGAGGGATCCTGTGGGGGATGCTGCGGGAGTATGGGGCTCCAGGGCCATTAGTTCATCCATTCGATCCCTGTACTACTAAAGCCGCAGTTGTTAAACGCATTCTCGGCATTAAGTCAGACTCATTTCCAGGTGGTGTTGGACTTCGCCAAGGGTGTGCCTTGTCACCAATTCTGTTCATGAATTTCATGGACAGGATATTAAGGTACAGCCGAGGTTTGGAGGGTGTCCAGTTCAGTGGTCTCAGGATTGCATCTCTGCTGTTTGCAGATGATGTGGTCCTATTAGCTTCATCAAGCTGTGATCTCCAACATTCACTGAAGCGGTCAGCAGCTGAGTGTGAAGCAGTTGGAATGAGGATCAGCACCTCCAAATCTGAAGCCATGGTTCTCTGCAAGAAAAATGTGGATTGTCCCCTCTGAGTAGGGAGTGAGTTGTTACCCCAAATGCAGGATTTAAAGCATCTCGGGTTCTTGTTCATGAGTGTGGATAGGATGGAGCATGAGATTGACAGCGTTGTAGTGAAGAAGGAGCTGAGCTTAAAACAAAGCTCTCAATTCACTGCTAAATTTACCTTCCAACAATCACCTATAGTCACCAGCTTTGGGTAGAGACTGAAAGAACAAGATTGCGGATACGAGAGGCTGAAATGAGCTCTCCCTGCAGAGTGGCTAGGGATAGGGATATCCTTAGGGATAGGGTGAGGAGCTCAGACATCTGAGAGAGACTGAGAGTAGAACTGCTGCTCCTCTGCATTGATAGCAGTCAGTTAAGGTGAAATGGGCATCTGGTCTGGATTCCTTCTGGACGCCTACCTTTAGAGGTTTTCCAGGCATGTCCAACTGGGAGGAAGCCTCAAGGCAGACCCAGGACACACTGGAGGGATTATGTCTCCGGGCTGGCCTGGAAAAAGCTTGGGGTCCCCCAGGAAGAGTTGGAGGAAGTAGCTGGGGAAAGGGATGCTTGGGCTACTTAGTCTGTTAGACCCCATGAACAGGCCCCAGATAAGCGGTAGACAATGGATGGATTAAAAATCTATTTTGTATGGAACTCTCGAGGCCAACCCACATTTTCTTATATGACACTGACTTCACACAAAGTTAACTTCTTAAACTCTAACTTTATACTGAAGTTTTCCCGTAAATGGGTTCAAAGGCATAAAAAGCTTTTTTCCCATATTATATAATGTCACATAGGCTACATATTCTGTATCTCCTGGTTGCAGCACTTCAGTGAATGTCACAGCCCTTGTGTGTATTCCTTGTGTGCCTCATCTCAGATCAGCAACTTGTGTCTCTATTAATTGTATGTCTCCTGTGATTGGTTTGAGTCTTTTGCATCTCCCCCGCCCTCAGCTGTTCAAGTTAACCTAGCAACAGTCAGTACATCTGTTTAGTTGAACAGGAAGAAGCTCCCAAGCCCAAACTCTGTCACTCTGTATTGATCCGGAGGGCACCCCTTCACCCAGTCCTGATGCTGAGGGCACTCTGTCTCACTGTCCAGTTCCATGAGGTGCACCGGCTCCTGATCAAGTTTCTGATGGCGCTGTGTTGCCCAGCCTAGGCCTAGAAGACTCCCCGTCACCCTGTATAGATCCAGGGGGAGCTTCAGCACCTGATCCAGATCTGGGTGGCTCTTCCTAACACACCCCTGATCCTGGATCCAGGGGATGCAACTTTGGCCTGCTAAGATCCAGAAGAAGGTGCCCCGCCACCCAATCAGGACCCAGGAGGCTCTCCACTGTCTGGTTCTTATCCTGGGGGGGTGTCCTATCATCAAGTCCAGATCTTGTTAGCATTTTACCGCCCGAGCTGAAGGGGTTCTGCCTGCTGCCTGTGCTGGGGGGGCTTTGTCTTCCAGTCCTGACCATAGACTGTATAAGAAGATGGACGCAGCACCCGGGTCTGAAAAGTGAGGCCCATGCGGAAATCTCTGTTTCATTGCATTCTGTTTAATCGCCAGCAGATGGCGACGTCGGTGGTTGCAGAAAGAAGTTCAATGCTATAGAAGTCTATGAGAAAATGACTCTACTTTCCCACCTGATTTATTATTGCAATAATAATTTTCCACATTATTTTACGGTATCTATCGCAAGTTTCAAGTCTCCTTTTATACATCATGATGTTCATTTTTCTAAATTATGGTCCCAAATAGACTAGAATAAAGGATAAATCCAGATATGCTTAATGGGGCATGGCTATCCTCTGGTCCTCGTCAGATACGGTCAGATCCACAAGTAGATCCACCCCTTGTTCCTCCCTGGATCTTCAATTCACGCTCTCATCCAATAGAAATCACATCTGGTTTCCAAATGACAAAATGGTGCTGCTCAAATTGCCAAAATTGAGGCTTCCTAAATGGTATGCTGAAACCAATGGGTGACGTAACGGTTGCTTCGTCCATCTTTTTATACAGTTTATGGTCATGACCCTGTCTGTGTTCTGGCCCCGCCCTGTTTTTTCTATTCCTCTTGTGTCTTGTTTTCCGCTGTTCCATTTCCTCTCGGTGTTAGTCTGATTTGCCATTTTGTGACCCTCGAGGGGGGGGGGGGGGGTCTCGTGTCACTCCTGTCATCAATTCTTTTCCTCGCAATCCAGCAGTCTGTCTGTTTCAGTCTCTTTTATGTTAATTGATCCTCGTTATTCAATTCCTCATTCCTCTCCCCCCCCTTCCCTCACCTGTAACTCACGGTCTCTGTGTATAGAAGTTCTGTTTTGTGTCCCCTTCGCTGTATTGTTCCTCTTGCCATATCTTTCCTGTCCTGTTTAAGTATCTTTACTACCATAAAATTTACCAAAGCAACTCAAATTACCCTTTTATTAAGTACAACTTGTATATCCCTGTTCAGTCCTGCTCATAGTGGCGAGTTGGCTGTTACCTCCAAGCCTCGGTGTTCGAGGACGGGCATCATCCTTAAAGCTCTGAACTCCTCAACTGTATTCCTGGTTCTGACCAAGGATTTTTCCCTGACCACAGCTTGCCTATTCCATTTGTTCCTGTTTGCCCCTTGCCTGACTCTGACTGTCCCCAACTACTCAGCAGGTTGGCTTGGATGTGTCAAGAGGTGCTTTTGTCTGAAAATAGCACAAACTCAAATACACTGCAAGGTTACACTGCAAGATAAGAAACGTAACAAAATAGAATTGCCAGATTAAAACTAGGAAAGACAAACATCATAAGTGCCCGTGAAATTATTTAAAAAGGTGTTATGGACAGACCTTGGTCCCTGGGTGAGGTGGGTAATGTCCCAGAATGAAACCCTGGAAGGGCGGCACTTCTCCAATATGTAAAACATGGATTTAAGGAGCTGTTTTGTGTTTTCCTCTGACTAGGTCAGTAATCATACTTTATAGAACAAGCCCCAGTTCTCTCTATGCTGTCACCTGGGGACAAGATTTATGGTGTTTTTTCTTAAGACCCAGAGTGAACAGTTTCTGTCAGGATGCCATCATGCCCGTTATGCTCTGGCAGCAAAACCTTTTGTACTGATCTTGTTTAATTTTTTTGACCAGCAAATCTATTAAATCTGGAAACTGATTCATACCTTAAAGGTAACCAATTCGTTCCTTATCCTCAACTTTTTTTCCGCATAATTTGCCAGGCTGTTCCAATAAAAAGATTTGTGTGTTAGTTTTAATGTCGTCCTCGACCCCTAACAAGGATAAATTCTGAAGGACAGCAATCACTCGACCGTTACGATCAGCCATTGTGGCTGCTGGACCGCGGCCATTTCAACGTGCCTACTACTTAATATGCATGAGTGATTTGCATGAAAAGTCACGTCAGATCAATCATCAGATTCAACTGCTAGTAAATAAATTATGTTTATGTATTAGAAATTCATGACTATAAATATGTCTAGTTACAAATATGGGACGATTTAAAGTACATTAACAATCTGAAAGTGCTAGGAAACAGGGAAATCGGGCATTTTGCACCAGGCATCAAGTTTCCTTACACATCCAGCAAAAGTTTGGCCACATCTTCATCGGATATATGTCCAAACTTGGCTTTAAAAGTTTGCCAGCGATCACTTTGGCCTTTTATATTTATGGTGGCCTTCAATCGATCTTCTTCCAACACCTCTTCCAGCACTTTTACGGGCCGAATCAGTTAGATATTTCTTTGGCCATGGCATTTTGCTGTTGGCCAACTTCTCTTCATTTCTGCGTCCGCCGCGCACATCCGCTTTCGCATATCATCATTTTTGCATACTCATGAATACTATTGAGGTATTTCAAATGGCGTGGGGAGTTTTTGCAGGTGGCAAAAACTATTTTCACATTCAATATTTGGGGGATTGCAAGCGTTCTCAGAGAAAACATTTGTTTATTCCTATTTGTTTTGGTCATATCTATTCAATTATATAAAAAAGAACAGATTGGTTACCTTTAAGTCTCAGCTTCCATCTGTCTCCCCATCTCTAACCTTTTAACTTTTGCTCTATCCCATGTCAAACACCCCCCACACACGCATTTTACTCTTTGACCCAGTTTTGTCCTTCCGTTCTCTTCCTTCTGGTCTTTGTAAAAGACTGATCTAAAAAAGAAACACTGACGGCAGACAAGCAGAGTGACCTTTTGTCCTCCAAGCTTACATTGTTCATGCCGCTTACACTTACAAATAGCCATGTTCTTGGCAAACACAGGAAATGAAAGTAATGGATGTTAGCCTGCTGGAGCCTGTGCACATCTACATGCATAAGCAATTGCTTTGGTTGCATTAGCAGTGTCCTTTGGGTCATTTGCTGGCTGCTGGATGAGTGATGGCTGCTGAGATTGGGAACTATACATGCAAAATCTGTCCTTACACAGCTGCTACAATACTTTGTTAGCACATCAGTTAATCAAACAATCAAGTCAATTAATCATGACCGGTAAGCCTGCTCCAAACGCAGTGGCACATGCCTTTACACCTCAGGCTCTGAGTGTACAGAACAGTGAGCATCTTTTGTTGCAAATGATATTTTGCCCACAATTTGGGTAAAAAATTATATAAATGGTAGACTAAAAATGCTTGCAAGTTATTTCTGTTCTTCAAAAAGGTAAGTAAAATCACGGAGATAAATGTAATTACTCTCACTGTAGTTCACTAGAGACACAGAGCTTCAGAAATGGCTTTTTAACCATGTTCAGGCCAATATATTTTTTCAAAATCATTCTTTTTCTTCTCTTCCAGAATTTTTTTTGATTACAGAATAGTGTGCTGCTTATTGAACTCATTTATCCTATGTCACATTCATACACAGTTTCCATTTAAACGAGAAGACGGCACTCTTGGAAAAGTATGAGCAAGAGTTTGGAAAGTAACTAACAATTCATTGCAGGCACATTTCCCCACTGAGTCATGAGGATCAGAAATGTCATAGTAAGCTGTCATGTGTTGCCATTTTGGCTACTTGTGGTTACTTGCATGACATACAGTGCTGTGAAAAAATATTAGGCCCCTTCCCAGTTTATTCTATTTTTGCATTTCTGTCACACTTAAATGTTTCAGATCATCAGATTTATTTTAATATTAGACAATGATAACCGAGTAAATTCACGGTGCAGCTTCTAAGCGATGATTTCATTTATTGAATGAAAAGGCTGTCCAACCCTACTTGGGCCTATGGGAAAAAGTAATTGCCTCTTAGTCACTAAATCAAATAATTAAACAAATTTCATTGATAATTTGGTTAAATTTCACTAGACATGCCCATATTACTTATATAGAACTTGTCAGGCAATGTGAAGAATGTAAAAAGCAACACATGATGTTTAAATCTCAACAAATTCAAGAACAGATGAGATTATTATCAATTTTTTTTATTTTTATCGCTAAAGTGCTTCACAAACCATTAGAATACATTCAAAACAAGATCATAAAAATGATAAAATCACACAGTAAAAAAAAGCCTTTTTATAAAAGAATGTTTTAAGAAGAGATTTAAAAGAAGAGACAGTTTGAGCAAGCCAGATTTCAGCTGGTAGGTCATTCCAGAGTTTGGGGGCACAAATTGCAAAGGCCCTTAGTCTTTAATCGGGCTCTGAGTACAACTAGCAAGCGCAATTTAGCCGATCTCAAATGACGTTCAGGCTCATAGGGGGTCAGAAGGTCAGTTATATACCAAGCGGCCTGATCATGCAGAGCTTTAAAAGTTAGTAATAAGATTTTAAAATCAATTCGGAAGTGGACCGGAAGGCAATGCAAGGAACCAGGATTGGGGTTATGTCTTTTTCTGAAGCCAGTCATTAGTCGTGCTGCCGCATATTGGACCAGTTGCAGAAGGTGAAGGGAGGTCTGAGGTGAACCAGTATAGATAGCTTTGCTGAAGTCCAAATGTGACGACACAAAGGTATGAACTACCCAATGCAAGTCATTGAAAGATAAAAAAAGATTTAATTTTAGAAATTAATCTCAGTTGTCGAAAACAAGTCTGAACAACTTTCTTCACTTGAGTATCAAAGCAAAGACTGGAGTCAAAAACAACACATAGGTTCCTTGCCATTTGCTTGACATTTTGTGAAAGATAGTTTAATATGGTACTTGAGGAGTTGGGCGCTGCAACCAGAGTAATTTCTATTTTGTCATCATTTAGTTTTAGGATGTTTAGAACAGTGGTACCGAACATTGTTTTTACTGATGATTTGACCCAGGGGAAGCATATATATGGAGAAAAGTAATGGACCTAAAATAGACCCTTGAGGAACACCATGGCTAAAACTGGAGACAGGTGAAGTGGAATTTCCAACAACAACTGAAAATGTTCCATTTGACAGGTAGGAGCATTGTAAATTGAGTGCAGTCCCTTTGAGGCCAACCCATGATTCCAGATGCTGGAGAAGATTGGTGTGATCCACAGTGTCAAATGCTGCACTCAAGTCCAGTAGGACTAAGATTGAGCTGTCTCCTTTGTCTGCTGCTAGGAGTAGGTTTTTTGTTACCTTAACTAATGCTGTCTCAGTGCTGTGCAGGGATCTAAAACCAGACCAATCGGTATCAAAAATGCTGTTCTCACTGATATAATCAATGGGAATGAGAAACAAAGTTGTTAACATTTATCAGTCTGGAAAGGATTACAAAGCCATTTCTATGGTTTTGGGACTCCAGTGAACCACGGTGAGAGCCATTACCTACGAACGGAGAAATCTTGGAACAGTGGTGACCTGTACCAGGAGTGGCCAGCCTTCCAGAGTTCTAACAAAGGCGCATCGACGACTACTCCGGGAGGTCACAAAAGAACCCAGGCTAACTACAGATCTTGCTTGCCTCAGTCAAGGTCAGTGTTCACAACTCCACAATAAGAGAGAGATGGCATCCATGGGAGAGCTCCAATGCCAAAACCACTAGTGGTCAAAAAGAAAACAAAAGCTTGTCTCTCATTTGCCAGAAACACATCTTCATGACTCCCAAGACTTTCTGGATAATATTCTGTAGACTGATAAGTCAAAAGTGGAACTCTTTGCAAAACATAGGTCCAATTACATCTGGTGTAAAGCAAACACAGCCTTCCACTATAAGAACATCATACAGTAGTCAAAAAAAAGAGTTTCAAATGGGGTATCACATTATATGGTTTTGTTGGAAATACCCCATTGGGAGCCAATGATTTTGACGCAAATTTATGGTGTCAAATTGTCAGATTTCTGTCATAAGTCGCAAGTGCAAGAAAACACGCCCAACCAAATTATATTGTACCACATGTGCAGAATGGTAGCACGTGTGAAAGAGTTTGTGCTTCGCAAACACTGGAGGGCATGCACGCTCTCATAAATTCACATTTCCCTTGTGAACTTCACCTCTGCTTGCATGGAGGGCTTGCATGCTCGCATGGGTTACCTCCTTGCTTGAAATTTATTTCTGCCCGCGTGGAACAACTAGTCATTCCTTGCCAAGTCCAGCAGGGATTTCCCGGTGATTGAAAACCAATGAGATTGCTTGTATTTCTTAACATCCAATCCATACCAAATTGAGGGGGGAAGTCCTGCCTTCTCAAAGAATGAACGAAAGGTCTCAGCCAATGAGGGAATGTATTTTAATTTAAATTTTGTTAGAAACAGCGCATAGGACAGGGCTCCTCATTTCACGGTCCTCGAGGGCCGAGAACTGATGGTTTTCCACCCTCCCTTTACCTGGGAGTCAGGTGAGATGACAATCTGGCCAATCAGCAGCATTAATTGTTCACTTAATTGCCTGGAAGGAAGGAAAACCAGGACTGTATTTGGATTCGAGGGTCGGATTTGGAGAGCCCTGGCATAGGACCATGTTAACAGGACCGCAAAGCAAGGGACTGCATTTTCACTTGAAGATGAAAAAGTAAAGTGGGGAACTGCATTATTGTTTCAATTCTGAGAAAGATAATGCATTTGCTTCTTGAAAAAGAAAAAACATTTCCGAGAATGTATTTGCATTATAAGAGAAGCATTTTCCTTTTTAATTTTGTTGGTGATATGGTAAAGCACTTTTTGAAAATGAAAATGCAAATGGGGAATGTAATTTTTTTTGTTTTCAATTTGTTGTTCTAAGTGCATACATGGCCTTGAAAATGAAAACACAACATGGACGATTACGTTATCATTTTCATGATGACACAAATGATGCGCTTGCATCTCAAAAAAGAAAATGCATTTCTGAGAATGTATTTGCATTTTAACATTTGCATTTTCGTTTTCATTTTGTTAGCGATATAGCGGAGCACTTTCTGCCAATGAAAATGCAAATGGGGAACGTATTTTTATTTTCAATTTGTTATAAAAAGTGACATACATTGTGCCTATTACAGATAGGGCCTAGCTAGTAACGTTAGGGCAAAAAACAAAATCATATTGCTTAAATATTACGATGATTTGTGAAGATTTTCCTTAGCTAATGCTAGCTTGCTAGCTAGATGGCTGTATTATGTTAATCTAAAAAAATAATATGCGATTGCATACAAAGCAGTATACCAGTCTAGCTAACATGACATAATCGGCAAACAAGCCGTTAAGTTTGTCTACCTTTATTAACCGTTTCGTAAAGCCTCATTAGTCTTCATCACTGAACTTGTTGCCAAAACTCAGCTGTAAATAGCTATGAAATCACATGCCTGCAGACAACCTGTCTGCGAATTGTTCAGTTAAAAGAAGCTGCTAATGTGGGTTGAAGGAGGTCGTGCAGGTGTGATCGCGTTGAAAGTGATCAATCATAAAAGGGCCTCCCTTGGTTTCCGCGCCTAACTGTTAAAATTCAGGTCGTTTCGCTATATTTGAAATCAATTTTGAGTGAGGTGGTAACCCACTTGAGCGAGCGTGCGTGCCCTCCTGCACGAGCAGGGGTGAACTTTGCGAGAGAAATATGAATTTGCGAGAGTGTGCGTGCCCTGCAGTGCTTGCAAAGCAGAAACTCTCACGTGTCTGCTGCCATTCTGCGTACATGGAACACTATAATTTGCTTGTGGGCATGTTTTCTTGCGCTTGCAACTTTTCACACAAATATGAAACCATACTATTTGTAAAAACGTACTATTACTAAAAAAGTTTTTTATTTGTGTACACCCAGGCAAAAGTTAAGCGCCACCTAATTCAAAATGACACTCTCCGAAATATTGGCAAGTCCTGAACTCCCTACACTTGCATGGAGATTTTAGCATGCATTCCACACGCATTTCATGTTCAAAAGGCTTTGTCATGATTCATACTTAAAGGAGCTGTGTCATGATTACTGCACATGCTCAGAACTAACATCCTAAGAAAGTGAATCTTATGGACTGCAAGTCATAATCCATCCATGCCAATCTGTCCACGTTTTGTATTGCATTCATATATTTTAGTTACTCCGGCATAATGCTTTTATGGAAACGCTAGGATTCAAAGCACTATATTAAGCTTTAGCCAAGGTATATGAAGAATGTAAGCTGATTGCCATCACCAAAAATAATAGGACTTGCAGACTTGTACGACTTGCAGTTGAGCAAATTTACTTTGTTCAATGTTCTGAGCATGCGCAGTACTGGTGACACAGTTGCTGGCATCAAATTCAAGATGAGCATATATTTTTCAAAAACCAATAAAATGTTTGTCTCAACATCTGATGAATTGTCTTTGTACTATTTTCAAATATATGTAGAGTTCAAATGATTTGAAAATCATTGCATTTTGTTTTTATTTACATTTTACACAGCGTCCCAACTTCATTGAAATGGGGTTGTACAAAAGCAAAAAGACTTACATAAAATTAGAAAAGTCAAAATTAGACAATAACATTAAAAGACAACAATGTGTAACGAATTAGGTCAAAGTGAAAAACCGCAAAAAGCAATTTGGGCATAAAGAATGAAAGAAAACAAATTAACAAAAAACAAAATGAAAAGTAATGTATTCAGACATAATTTACTGGAGATATTACAATGAGAATTGTAGTGATGACATAAAACCAATATCATATATATATAAAGCCCAATATTTAAACCAGGATAGTTATGGGCATCAAATGTATGGATCCAAAAGGTCTCTTCCATCTATTCTCGCCTTTAACTCTTTAATATGGTCAATATCCACAATTTCTTAAAACGAAATCATTCTGTTGTAAGCCACTGCAAAATGTCTTGTGATATGATACTTTGGGATTCTGCTTGTGTACTGTATGTTGCCAGTACCACACGTAGGAATAATGCCCTTACAATCTCATAAAAGCCATTTCATTGCCCCACCTCTTTTTGCCTTCGGTAGTTTCCTGTAATCTGTGGGTGATTCAGAGAACTCGTGGACGAATGAAATCTGCGCGGCACTTCATAAAGTGGCATGTGCTCTATCAAAGCTGCTGAATGTCTCTGTAGTGTTCCCTGGCCACTTAACCACGCAATCCATAAAAGAGGGCTTTTACAACTTAGCAGGTAGACCTCAAGCCATGTGACTATTAAATCTATTAATAATGTAGATCCTCTTCCGTCCAATGTTGTATATTAAATGCAGCTCCGTTCGTAGGGTCCCGCCACCCTGCCAGGCCAGCAGCAGAAATAGTTAAGTAAAAGTTGTCATACACACTGCTAGTGTACATCAAAGCCATTTAACGGAATACGCAAAGTATTATAGTGAGATCCATTCATACCCAAATGATGGGGCAGTGTTATTTTAAACTCATGAACGCATTGACGCAGTCGGCGAGTTTTAGCCAGCTGGCCTTCCTGAATTTTGCAGCTGCGTCTGTGTGGCTTTTAGCTTGTATGAAGCATTTGTGTTCTTAAAATTTTTTATTATCATGATGTGCTCCTCCTGCGTGAAATATAGCGCTCTGCTGCCAGTCGTCTTTCCCATGTTTGCGACTGGTCATGTGCTGCCAACACCGCCCCTATGTGACCGTGCTCAAGACCACTGGGAAAAACCAGGGTTGACGAACCGAGTTGATAATCACCTTGGTGTGACCACTTAGCTTGATTGCGTTGTTAGGTTAAATGAAGCCGGATAAAGAAAAGGAACCCTGGGTTTGTTGAACTTGCTCCATAGTACAGGTTTATGATTCTGTGGACCAAGATCTGCTAAGAGACTAGTGATAAGCCACTTATTTAGCTGGGCATCATGAAGTCAGCGATGTTGTACCAGAGTGAAGCAAAGGCCTGCATGCATACTGACCTTCTTGGCTATTATTGAACCCCTTTGAGAAACAATCCTAAAATCCACGCTCACAGTTGATTTCTGTTCCCAGAGGTCGACGTAAAAGAGACCTAATTTCACGGGCTTTCTCTCCACCTTATTCCCACGTCCCATGATCCCTTGTGCGAATTCTGCGCACAACTTCCGCGGCATCCTGTCACTGAACTGTTTACCATGCTAGCGGCTCACGCGAATCCTCTTTTTTTAAGCGATTGAAAAATAATATATGAGGGAACATCACCTTTTAGCCCTCAGACGGGATAAAGTTACGGTACCGCTGCCTTCTACTATCGAAGAATGGGAGAACGACCTGAAGCAGTGGCCACACTAGCGCATTTGGCTACATTAGCGACTCCGTTGCCACAGACTGCGAAGCTATGAACAATCTACAAAGCTCCGAAGCGTATGCAGTACTTCTACAGCAACAAGGTCAGTCGTGTTTTGTTAAAGGAGGTAGTATACGACCTTATGTACCTTAAAACAGATATACAAGCACTTTCTGAGAATATTTATGAAGGAAACACTATATTTCAGCGGTAAATATTGCTCTACATATGAAACGTAATGGATTGTTATACAGAGTAAATTAAGCCATCAGACAGTACGAGTCAAATTAGCTCTACTCCAGCCAACTACATTATACGGTATTAAGTTGCAAGCTAATCCAATACTATAACATGTAAAACAGTGAATCCATTTTTCCCATACTTTTAATTTTAGTGAAACGAGGTTTGGAGTGCAAGACTATTGTTTGGAACAGAGTAGGCTATTTTCAAATTGTAGTAGACTATTGCTACTTCTACAGCCTCATCTTAAACTGTACAGGATGAAACGTTAGTTACACTGACTGGCATTACCTGATGAATACAACAATTTTCTGTCCTCCCTACATGTGAAATCATACCTTGTGCTCTCCTGGCACTGCTGTCAAAATGCTTCTGAGGACCCGGCGTCTCCTCTGCGGCGGTTTGTCTGAGCCTAGCCATAAAGTAGGAATCGTTGTTTGTCGACATAATGAAATGAGCACCTAATATTTTCGGGGGTCTTTTCAAATTCAGGTTTTTCAGCCAAATTCTGGCTTCCTCTTCTGTAGGTAGGCGATGGAAACCGTTTTGCTGAACACAAGGACAATCCCCTATGTTCTGGGTGCGCGTTCAAAACACTGTTGATCAAACCATAAATTTAGCTTCCTCTGGTTGTTAGTTCAGCCTCGAACAGCAGAATGGGTGCCGGAGCTCTGAAGGGACATTTTAAGAAAAGCAAGTTAATTTGTTAAAAAAACGAGCTGTAATCGCTAAGTTAACTGAAAGAAACGCCGCTGTTCTTGACTAGCCACTCGCTAAAAACTACTTCCGCCGGAAGTTGCACCCAACATCATATCTATAGTAGCGCCCTCGGGAATAAGGTGGATATTGTATAGTTTTTTTCTTTTTTTTTTAGTAAATATCACTGCCTCGGCACTCCTTTTGGTCAGTGTAGTGATCTCAGTTTGCATGCGCCATAGAAAATAGAGTTTAGCATTATTTTCAGTTGGAAGTAATTTTTTTTTTTTTTTCTGGAAAATGTATTCTAGAAAGCTGTATAATTACAACCTCTACAGTTTTAATGACACTTTGCATGCTGCTTTGGGGTTACCCAAAGTCTATTTGCATGCAGAGGTTGGCACCCAGATGTAGTGAAGCTTACCTGCGGAGATCGCACAAAATTGTCTCGGTTAGTTGATGAGAAAATGGGCTTTGCCAACATCAGAACTTTGTTAATGCCTAAAGATGTCGGCGAGTTAATACTGCACATCATATCCTCTTCTTTGTGTGCTATTGTGTGCAGGCTATAATTTAGATGTGGCCGAGTACGTTGGCCTTTTACAGTAGCAGTAGCCTAAACGCAAAGTCTTGTTCTGATTTGCAAATTATTTTTGGAAGAGATACCACATGTAAATTGCCCACTTCCGATCTGTGACCAAGGAAGTCGTTCTTATAATTTTTTTTTTTACATTTGTTTTTGTAGCAAGTCCTAAGCGTCACGTGATGCATGTGTGCACGTGTAATTGACAGACGAGCTCATGGAGAGGGAGCGGGGACGCTAGGGCGAGACGCTAGTGGAGGCACTCGAGGCGAACCGAACAGATCCTGACCACCGACGGGACCTAAAGGGTGGAACTGTCCTCGCGGATGGTTCCACAGTCGGTCAAAATGTTGCTTGAACGTATAAGAAACGGTGGTTTATGATATTATGACAATTTCAAAGAAAATGGTGAGAAAAATAAGACATGGGGAAGACTATTCCGGAAATCATATCAACACGCTGCCGGTCACGTACTGAGGGATTTCTCCCTTGTCAAAGAGGTAAGCTGGAGCTCAGAGCTGGGATCGCTTTGTGTGTATGTGATGTGTATATTTGCTTGGAAATGGATTGAAATTGAAAAAGCCTTCTCTGATCTGAGTGCTATATAGTCTGATGGATTTCCTTTGTGATTTTAAAATGGGCAATGTAAGTACAAGTTAGGAGCACGTTGGGTTGGAATGGCAGAAAGAACCCGGGCGTGAGGGGAAAGTAACGTTTGGCTTGTCTGAAATTAAAAGTTAATTACATGCGTTTGATTATTGCGAGTGAGGACACACACGAACCGTTTTTAAGTGACATTTTCCCGTTCTTTTGACCATGTGAACAATGAGGAATTGCGATCCTTGTAAAATTATTGAAATCTGTCACGGACTCTGCTTACTTGTCTAAGGACTTAACAACGATCGGTACAGTTAAAAATATAGCTATAAACGGGCTAATAATTCGTAGCCATACGTTATTTTGTTTTGGATCGAGTTCGCTGATAAGTTGGTATACCACAGTATCAGTAAACATTACCATTATTCATAGAAAAACATTCAAGAGAAATCTTTGTTTAGAAAAAGTAACCACTTAAGTAATTTAAGCTTGCCTGTCACGTAGGCTAACTATGAAACTAGGATAACTGCGAACCTGACACATGAACAGTGGTAACGTTAGCCAGCCGGCGGTGCTTCTTTAGCCAGTTTTCCCTGTTAATTGAGTGAATACTTTTTCGCTGGCCAATATAAGTCCCCTAGAAATTGTCATGTAAATTGTGCAAATATTGGTGAGGGAATAATATTATTATTATTTTTTTTTTAAAAATGGCATTCATATTATTTTTTAGCAGCGCCATCCCACTAACAAGCTGGCGACATTTTATGAAGATGCATTTATTAATTTACCATTACGCCTCTAGTCCTAATATCAATCTTCAAAAGCTTACAAGTTTTTTTTTCCTTGAGTAACGTTAGCCTAACTAGCTAACGTTAATGATTGTACATATGTGAATGTCATAATAAATAATTGTATTTTGTATCCTATAGGCATATTCCAATTCACAAACCGAGAAGAGAATGAAAAGGAGCATAGGCTTGTCTTTCTAAAGAGAGACATTGCCTGAACGAAAGAGCGACGGAGTTCATTTTAATATGAAACTTTTCAGCGCTGTGGTGCAGATCTGCGCTGGTCAGCTGTCAGTCGTGCTGCACACTCGCAATTCAAAAGAGGATTTCGCAGAAAATGGGGAGAGGACGTGAGCTACGTGCGCATCTGCTAGACGAGATGAAATGGAGAGGTTTGCACAAACTGACCTTATAAACAAAAGCTCTCCGCACAGATCAGAGAACCGCTTTTCCTCGCAGCAGAAAAACGGTGACAGAGACCTTCTTGTCCGCGCCGCGAATGCACAGCAACATCAGAGCATGGGTCTGAACACACCGACTGGAACCGCAACAGCGGCTGAGCTACTTGTCGACCTGGCCTCTAAAACGATCGGCTCTGGATTAGCAGTCATAAAGAATCAAGCGAAGACGGGTCTGCCTCTTTACCACACCGGTGTGGTATCCCCTGCTGCGACCGCCAAAGAGAGCTGCCGCGGGGGCTTGGCGCAGACGCCCAGCTGCTTTGTGAACGGAGCGGAGGAGTTGCCGAGTGGCCTTACGCGACCCCTGAGCTGCGCGCAGGAGAATGGGGACAGTCTGGTGCGTGACACCTTTGAGCCCTCATTGAAACGCGGGAAGGCAGAGCCCTGTTTCAGGCAGCCGCTGCAGAACCAGCGGCGGAGAGGCAGAGAGGAAGAGGATGAGGATCTGGTAGCTGCAGTGGGGTCAGGGGCTGTCAATGGTGCGATCCACAGACCAGGGGAGTCACCACTTGTTGAGAGTAAGCGGCGGCGGATAGTTGACGACCAGCACAGAGCAGGCACCAGAATGGCGAAAGAATCGCCGTCTCGTTCCACCGTCCTGTATGCCAACGGATATAATGGCTTGTTGCCCAGTAGCCACAGGCTATACCAGTCTGATTTGAGTCCCCCCTTGCTGGACTCCACTCCATCAGGACAGAAGATGTGCACGTCACCGGCAGAAGCCCCCCCACCCCCCATCTTGCCGGTGGCGGCCGGCTGGTCGCCCGAGCGCCTGGCCCAGCAGTATATCATCCCCTGCATGAAGTACTACGGCATCTGCCTGAAGGACGGCTTCCTGGGGCCGCAGCTCGGCGAGCGAGTGCTGGGAGATGTGGAGATGCTCAACCAGAGCGGAAAGTTCCGGGACGGCCAGCTGGTCAGCCAGAGGACCATCCCGTCGCGAAACATCCGCGGCGACCAGATCGCCTGGGTGGAGGGGCCGGAGCCAGGCTGCGAGAGCATCGCCATGCTCATGGCACACATTGATGAGGTCATCATGTACAGCAGCATGAGCGGCCAGCTGGGGAACTGCGTCATCAACGGACGCACCAAGGTGAGAGAGCCGATGGCGGGAAACACAGGGCAAGGCTGTAGGGCACTTGAGCCTGAGCTGGTGTGTGGCTCTTGGGTGGGTGGGCATTGTGAAGCCCCGCCCCTATTTCTTAGGGTGATCTGCAGTCAGGATAAGCTCCCCAATGTCGGGGTTTTCACAGTCAGGTGATTAGATACAGGGTGATGTATTTCATTCTCGTGAGTTTTTGCACATGCAAATTACTGGGGGGAGGCCTGGGAATTTGGGGGTTTGGGGAGACTGGGGGGATGGCAGTAGGTTTCCATCCAGTTATGCATCAGTATTTTTGTTGGAAGGGAAATTAACCTGAAGTTTTGGGTTCATATGTGCTCCACGACCTCCTGTGATCACTTCCCTCCGTGGTAAAAGCGCACCCACGGTATCCATCTGCCTTTTGATTTTTGTCTCCTGGGCTTTGAAGACTGCTTTCACTATCTCAATCTCTCGCCCGTATGCACACAGTACGTTGTTACTGCTTGTTAGGTCAGTCGCCTATGTGCGGGTGCACGTGTTTGTGTTGATTTAGCCATCTTGAGATGTCGTTTTTGACCCATTTAAACTCAGTATTTTGTGTTGGCCTGTATCACCGAGGTTGAATATGTGCTTACCTGAAAAGGAGAATCAGTTGTATGTTAAAGGCATCCATAAGATGCAATGATTCAATATCAGCAAAACAAGGCTATTAAGTGTCATTCAATTCAGTCCCTATCAAAAAGAAGGTAAAAAAAATGGGTCGACACCCGGGATCAACTTGTTTATGTCAGGCGTGCCTTGGTATTTGAGTTCTCTGATTTCAGAAACCAACTAAAATTTGTGTTCCTAACCCCGCCTCCTCAATCACGACCACCCACTCTCAGAAACCCGCCACCTACCCCCCCCTTCATCACCACCCCTCCTGCCTGACCTGCGCCAATTGTGTTTGTCTGGCCATGAAAGAAAGTCGAGCAGGGTCACATGAGTTCTCACGCTGGTTTCTTAGCCAATCAGCTCGTACTATGACTGGCCCCAGGGATCATAGGGATCACGCAAAGGTCAGCTGAAGGCAAAATGCTAGTTAAAAACCCAGGGTGTGAGGACTTATTAGCCTGGGAAGGAGGGGGGAGAGTCTGTCTCTCCAAAATCTGTTTACAGTGCAGGGCCCCGTGGGGAAGCACCTCCTGTCTGACTGGGACTCCCTTTCATTGTTAAGCCTTATTTGTTTTCTCGTTCCGTTCGCCGAAGCTGAGATATGTCCCCATAACAATGCAATGGCAGTCCACTGAGGCTGGACCCTGTGAAGTTTGTCCAGAAAAGAGCCTCATCGGCCCCAGAGCTTTCTTCATGTCTTGTGGGACTACTGAGTTGTGACTAAGATTGCATCCTTCTCATTTTTTGTGTATGTCTGAGCGTAATCTGGGTTTGATCCAGAACACATGCCTGCTCCTTTAAAGGGGGAGATTGTCAAAGAACTGATTGTCTTTCAGTTATTAGTATTATTATTATGATTTAATATTGTCATTTCAAGCTAAATGTTGCTAAGTTATGATGTTCAGCATTTTTAATGTCAGTGAATTATTTAGATTTTTTTATTCTTCGCGAAGCTGAGAAAAAGGCAGCAATACTGTGTTTGGCGCAGTTCATCAGAAATATGCCAATGCTTTGGTAACTAGACAAGTAGTTTAGCTTGTAAGGTAGGGCATTTAGCCAGTTTATGAGCTAGCCTAAGAGGCAATGGTACAGTTAGCCAACATTACTGCTTCTGCAAGAAATAAAACTCCGGTTCAGTCGTGCCACACCTCCTGATATAGCCCCTCTTGAGCTCCTGGCAGGCTTGGCAGGTTCCCATATTTTGCTGTGCTGTTTTATAAAAGCAGGACAGCGGAGCAGTGCGTCAGAGGATGAGTGCTTTGCACACTGCACTGCTGGCTCTCTGCTGGAGGGCCTTGGACTCTCAGGAGTGGGTCATACCGCTATCACTAATGCAAGCGGTGCATAACCCACTGCAGTGCAGGCCTCTGCAAAGCTAAACCCCCTCCGCACCCGCTATGGGCAAAGTATAAGGGACTGAGCCCTTTAAATAGTGTTTTACTCTGTGAGAATCGTTTTGTGGTTACACTGGTATGTGCTGGATTAGTATTGAAGGTAGTGTTCTCATTAGCTTCTTTGTTGCTCCAACTGTGTACACTCCGGGGGGAAAAAATGAGCCTAAAATGACAAAATATTAACCTTTTAATGGCTTTAACTGTTAAATGATGAGGAAATTGACAAGAAGCAAAGAAATAATTTTGTGTAGGATACCTTTCCTCTGGATGTCTTTAAATGTTTAAGCCTTGTGGGCAAACTTGCTGACAGCTTTTTATAGAAAGAAGGGTTGATCATCTGGTCATTGCTCTTTAGAAAACAGCTTTTCAGTTGTGGGAAGCAAGCCTTTCTGCAATATTTTCCTGTTCTCCAAAGCATTGAATTGCCTTTTTTTTTTTTTTTTTTACACTGGAGCAGTTTCCAGCTTTTCCCCCAAACGGTTCACTGCAGCAAAAGTTAACAAGCAAATGGTGGCACAGACAGTCTCAGGTCTGCATTTGTTCAACCCTTAGGAATTTCCTGACCAGTGATTTGTTGGTAGAGGCTATTAAAAGCTCAATATCTTGATATTTTGAGCCTGGAGTGGAGTTTTGTGTTGATCTCAGTGAATCCCTGCCCTTTATTCTTGTGATGTGAGTCACGTGGTTCAGAGTCGATGTAAAAATAAATGTGTACGGATGACGTATTCCTTTAGTCTCTGGGGAGGAGCTGGGGGATGTGGTATCCTAGTCCTCCCCTGGGGATATGTGCTGGTCTGCTGTGAGGAAGAGGGGGCGTGGTGTCTGTAGTGGGAGTGTTGTTTTAGGGGAGGGGGGCGTTTCCATGGACAGAGGAGAGGGGTTAAGGGTCGCACAGACTGATGGGGAAGGCTAATCACACAGTCGCCTCCCCTCAGCACGACACCTCACAAAAAGCTCGCTCCCCTACTGTCCTCATCCTTCTCACAGCCTCAGATAACCTCCCGAGTCTCTCTCTCTCTCTCTCTCTCTCTCTCTCTCTTTCCCTTTCCCTCCCCATTCCCCTCTCTCCGCAGTGGCTCTCCACTTGCTTGTCTGCCAAAGTATTTCGCCCCGGTTTCCCTGGCAACAGGACACACAGAGCATTTCTGTGCAAGCTCATCCTGATGCCAGTCTTGCAACTCTTAGCGACTGCAGCTTCCTGGCTCTTATACGGGATGCACTAATCCAAACGCACGACTCTGCGCCGCCCTGATCTATCAGAGCTGGGCCTGCTAGCGTACCCTCCGTATGCAGTGAGAAAACAACGGGTGAACCTGTGAGTTTGTGGGAGTAAATATGCTGAGTCTGGCATCTGCGCACGCATACACACACACACACACACACACTCACACACACATGATGTGTCTTACACATTAACTGATGAGCCAGTCACTAGACAGTAGACAGACAGTCATGATATGGTTATGTAACACATCTCCTGTAGCAAGACGCTGGGATCACTTCAGAGATACAGAGAGGGAGAGAGAGGGCGAGAGAGGGGCACGCAGATCCGCTTCAGTAATCATACTGCAAGCGACCGGGTGAAAAACACAAAGAACGGTATTCACGAATTACGCTGACAACATGCATGAGGTCCAGCCTACTTCTTTCAGTGGCTGCATAGTGGTGTGCTGTTCCAAAGACTAATTAACGTTCTTGCCTATATTCTAGCTGCTGTGTTCTGCTTTGCAATAGGGCACAATGTAATAAGTGTTTGCTTGCTGCTGTGTTCGTTCTGTTCTGTTTGTGCGCAAGCGTCAACCCAAATGTCGAGCCATCTCCCTTCTCCGAGAGGTGTTACTTCCCTGCCAGCGCTTTATTGGGGATGGATATTTTTTTCATAGAAAGAGTTCTGTCAAAAACCAGATGGTGGTCATACGATGGAAAACTTCGAGAGTGCGTGGCATTGAGTCGAAATGTGTTCAAAACAAGATTAGCAGCGTGTGGAGGTGGTAAGCGAAGGTCGTGCTGCGTCCTTGTGGTAATGTATTTCGGACTAACAGTGGGAGAAAAAGAATGTTTTGTTTTAGATTAGAGGAACCTGGACAGAAGTAAACGGAGTGTAAGTGCAGAGTCAAAGAAGTGCCTGCGTTTGCCTGCAGAAGTGTAGCTGTACGCTAATAATGCATAAGTGATGAATATGTTACAGCTACGAGTTTGTATATGTATAAAAAGGGATCAGCCATAACATTATGACCACCTCCCTAATATTGAGTAGGTCCCCTTATTGGCACCAAAACAGCCCTGACCCGTCGAGGCATGGACTCCACTGGAGCTCAGAAGGTGAGCTGCACTATCTGGCGCCAAGACGTTAGCAGCAGATACTTTACATCCTGTTAGCTGGGAGGTATGGGGCCTCGATGCATCAGACTCGTTGTTCAGCACATCGCTCAGATGCTCAACTGGATTGAGATCTGGGGTATTTGAAGGCCAAGTCAACACCTTGTACCCACTGTACTGTTCCCCAACCATTCCTGAACCATTTGTGCAGCGTGGCAGGGTACATAATCCTGCTGGAAGAGGCCTCTGCCATTAGGGAATACCGTTTCCATGAAGGGCTGTACTGGGTCTGCAAGAGTATTAAAGTAGGTGATATGTATCAAAGTAACTTCCACATGAATGGCAGGACCTAAGGTTTCCCAGCAGAACATTGCCCAAAGCTTCACACTGCCTCCACCGCCATGCCCTCTCCCCATAGTGAATCCTGGTGCCACATTTTCCCCAGGTAGGCGACGCACATGCACCCGGCTGTCCACACGATGTAAAGGAAAACGTGATTCATCAGACCAGGTGCTGTAGGTGCTTTCGGCAGCAGATGTGGGTCAGCACGGGCACCTGACCGGTCTGCAGCTGCACAGCCCCATACGCAACAAACTGCAATGCGCTGTGTGTTCTGACGCCTTTCTTTTAGAACCAGCGTTAACTTTTTTAGCTATTTGAGCTACAATTTGAGCTCAGCTCTCTTCGCTCCCCACGCTCATCAGTGAGCCTTGGCCGCCCATGACCCTGTCGCTGGTTCACCGGTTTTCCTTCCTTGGGCCGCCTTTGGGGGGCACTGAGCACTGCAGCCTGGGAACCCCCCACAAGAGCTGCAGTTTAGGAGATGCTCTGACCCCAGTCGTATAGCCATCACATTTAGAATTTGGCCCCTGTCAAAGTCTCTCACATCCTTATGCTAGTCCATTTTTCCTGCTTCCAACACCTGAACTTTGAGGGCAAAGTGTTTACTTGCTGCCTAATATATCCCAGCCTTTGCACAGGCGGCATTGTTGGGGGCGTAATCAGTTTTATTTCACTTTATTCAGTGGTCATAATGTTATGGCTGATCCGTGTGCATATATATCACGTAAGCAAAGAACGGGATTCGAGATTTACGGTCACACACTCATGATATTCTTCTCTCGCCAGAGAAAGAAGACTTTTAATTCTTTAGAAATGGGTGTTGTCTTATTCTGTACGCAAGGTGATTGATTGGAGCCTGAATCCCTGGAAAGAGTTTGTCCTTAAAAGCCTCTCCTCCGGAGACTAGAGGGGACTCAATTTCCTCTTAAGTAAATACTGTTGGGTTATTTCATTTGGAGTCATATTAAAATGCTTGTTTGTGAGTTTAAAAAAAAAAAAAAAAAAAATGAAGCAAAAGCCATCTGTCAGTATGTGGTGCTGCTGATGGACTTGAGGCCTGCTAGCAATGCTAATCTAGTTTAACGAGGGAGGAACTGTACCATAGTTGGGTCCTGTTTGAGACTGTATGCCCTGCCTTAGAAAATGGGCTGGAACTGTGTTTGAGTTCTGAATATGACCATAGTCTCTGTTTATCTGTTTCTAGGCCTACACTAGAACTTACTGACTAGAGACGGAGGGATGGGGCAGACTGCAGTGCAGGGAAGATACAGCAGGCACTGGGAGGGTCAGAGTTGCTCGCTAGCAGACTGATAAGAATGCAATCGCTTGAATTTTTTTAGCACCTGCCTGAAGTAATTGGCCTGGAAACGGGCCCGAAGTGCGTACAGCCTACGTGTTTTGCTTGGCCCTCGCCCACACCTCGGGCTCCATGCACAAACAAATAAATATGTAAAGTCCTTGAATTAAAGGCAAGGACGAGTCAATTTTAATCTTTCGCAGAAAAATGTCCCACTCCTTAGTCACAAGGCAGTGACTCACCAGTGTTCCAGTATGGGAGGTATGGGATCAAGGTCTGTGTTTGCACCCCCACCCCCTCCTCTGCTGTGCCTGTGGATATGAGGTGGGTGGGTGGGGGGGGGGCGATGTTGGCCAGTTAGATATCTCTGTTAATCATTCCTCCCAGTATGGCAGCGGAGGAGGCTGGAGAGGGTGCCCTGCGGAGCTCGTGGTGAGGTGTGGGAAGCCGTGTTTGTGCATTGAGTGCTTGCTGTCGTGGCTTATGGCTGCAGTCAAGTGCAATCAAAATGGCGGAGACGGGCTCAGCTCATGGAGTGACGACAGCATTTACAGTGCCCTCCACTAATGTTGGCACCCTTGGTAAATATGAACGAAAGTGGTAATGAATTAATGCCATTATTGTTTATCACCTTATGTTATTTAACCTCTTAATTAGAATATAACTCTTAATGCAGTGATAATCATGAAACCAGTAATTCTGTCAAAAACATGCATGCTACAATTATGAGACCCCCTTTCATTTAATACTGAAGGCAGCCTCCTTTACGACAACCCTGATTCCTCTCCCTGTGAGTGTAATAAGGTCGGGAAAGTCATTGCAAGGGATCTGAGACTATTCCTCCATGTTGAAACTCCATTTAAGCTCGTCCCACAGATTTGCTAAGGTCTGGGTACTGGGAAGGCTCTGTTAAAACATTGATTCTGCGGCCTGTTAACTAATTTTGTGTAGATCTTGATGCTGTTGATTTTGATGCCTTGAACACTGACTGCGGTTCTTACTCTCATAATTTAAGGTGAAAATGGGCTACAGGAAACATCAAGCCTTAACTCTGAAAGTAAACTCTAGGTGAAAGTGAATTCGATTATGATTGAACGCATCTCCTCAAGACCCGGATCAGCTGACGGAGCAGACGAACGCCTGTGGTTTAATAGGTGCGTGTTTAGCTTTGCTGATGACCGCGTAAAACCGAGGCAGTTTGGCTCTTCAGGTAAAGTGTAGTCTGGAGCACAGTTATTCACTTTTGGTCCATAAACCAGCTTTAATGGGTCATTTTACAGCTGTGTCATTTTAAAGCGTGCCCTCCTGGCCCCAACTGTAATATGTGCTAAGTACCGCTGCCGTCCCTCGCTCCCTGTTAAGCGCGCCCGGGATTCCCCTCTCGCACCTGCGTGCCTCACACAGCCTGTGGAGGGAACATCTGATGAGCCGCTCCAGCTTGTGTGTGAAGGAAATCTGTACAGCCTGTATGTACTGTTCCTGCATCCGCACTTAGTCTTGTCAGGCCACTGGTTTCGCACACGTAAACACACGATCTCTCACCTCGATGCTTGCTCACTCTCACCGGCATTACACTCTCCTCCCAGGGAGAGGGGATATGTACACAAGTAACCACTAACAGCACTCACGCTCCCGCCCAATGCTTGTACACCACATGCATGCACATACTGCAGACCCGTATACTTTGTTTCTCCCAGCAGTCTGGCCTCTAGATTTGCAGTGTGGACCAGCTGCTTCATTACAGCCGCGAAACACTGTCCAAAGGAGAAATTCAGGGAAAAAAAACCTCTTTGTAAACAAGGCACAATGTATACTCACCAAAAATATGCGAAATGTGAAAACTGAACGCAAATTCCAAGTGTTGTGTACCTCATTGGTATTAATCCAAGACACAAAATGCTTCAAAACTTTTTATCACCCCAAAACGGGCTATCCACAGGGAAGACCAGAGTCACACCTAGTCCAGACCTCTAAAATAAAATGTCAAACTATTTCCTTTCAATATCTTGCGTGACCACCAATTGCTCTCATTACAGCCTGACAGCATCGTAGGAAGCTCAGAACAAGAGAAAATGTTAGAAAAAATCAGTGATCTCAACTTTTTTTGTTGAGTATATTTAGCTCTGATACGTGTAGTTTTACAATAATATATATATTTTTTTACATCCTTGTCAGGGAGAGGCTTTGTGTGGCTGTTTTAGTCAGTGAAATGAAAGGGAGACACTAATTGATGATGTGCTGGTGTGCTAAGAGGATAATGACCTGCAGTAATGCAGAGACGGGGGCACCTGGATCACAGGCCCTCCTGCGCCATTGTGACTCGTGCTGGGCGTGAGGGGAGGGAGAGCCTGTGATTGGTGCGTTTGAAAGCAGGTGACATCACCGTGTTCCGTGAGCAGCATGACTCAGCTGACTGGATCGGCATCGCAGAGGGTGAGTCATTCGGACAGACCGGCTGCCTACCTGGGCCCAGATCCACACACTGCGGAGAGAGAGAGAGAGCGAGAGAGGGAGAGAGAGAGAGGGAGAATCGGAGAGAGAGAAAGGAGGAGGGTTTGCTGAGGTGATGGAGGGGATGGAGCAGGAAAGAATGACCCTAAAAAAACCAGGAAAGGTGGAGAGGGTGTGGGAGCGGGGCACCCTGGAGGGAGAGAGAGTGGGACTGACAGAGGTGAGAGTAAAGGCTGGATTAGAGAAGGGTACACAGCGGGAGTAAAGGAGGTAAAAAGCAGTGATGGGTGCGATTAGGAAGAGAGAGGAGTAGCAGGCAGAAACGCTGGGGATCATCGGTGAGTTGCGTAACAGCAGAGGGAGAATTGGGCCGCAGTAGATTGACAGCCCCGGCTCAGCACTGCCTCACACGAGAGGCTGAGCGCGCCAGCACATGCCCACACACAGCCCCACGGAACGCAAAAAACGAGCCTCTCCATCGATTGAGTTGTCCCACTCACCCGGTCCCTGCTGACTCACCCACGAGTTCGGGAAACGGCTCATGGCCGCAGCCTTTTCCTCTGTTGGTTTAGCCTCACCTGACCCCTCTGTCATGTCACTCTCACCCCACCCCCTTCTCCTCCTCCCATGTACAGTACTTCATTTGAACTTTATCTCTCTTTCTTTTTTTTTCTTTCTTGTGAACCCCTTCACCCTGGTTGTCAGAGCAGTTTGTTCCACATCTTACCTTGGCTACGCCTGCTAATTTGCCCGCTAATCCTGGCTTACTGGTTTCTGGTGATAGTCTGCTGTCGAGACGCTAGCTTCGCTTGGTGATTTTATGATGAGAAAATCACTCCATGGCCTTGAGTGGAAACGCACTTTGCTTCGCCGGTCGACCTGGTTCAGTGTGTTTGGGGGGGCTGCTATAAGTCTCCATCTCAGTGGATACAGTGGAGTGCTAATCGCTTAAGCTCTGTTTATTTTATTGTTTTTTTTGGGATTGTTGTTGTTTTGGATTGCATCTAGGTCTGCCCCTCGCCTGGGGTTTTTATGCAATGCTAACTGAGGTTCATTAAGGGTCATTATACAAATCTTGGCTGTCTGGTCTGTGCAGTCTATTGGCTTAAACAAGGCCCATTTTACTCAGGAGAGAAATCAATCAGCTGTTGTTTGGACATTCCAAGTAGCTATAGATCTTCCCTGCAGTTTCAGTTACCTTGATGTTTATTTGCTAAAGACCTTCTTTTTTATTTTATATGACATTTGCAAGTGATTGATATTAGCACTGGTGAATCACGCTTTCCCTAGTGTGAATTTGTGCTAGATTTGATGTAATGGCTCCAGATAACTGATGATTTATTTAAATTGCACTTAGTCTGATGCGTTCCGCAGTTGTTCCAGTAACCTTTGGTAAACGCTTGTTGTACGTCACTTTTGATAAAAGAGTCTGCCAAATAGACTGCCTCGAAGCATTTGTATTAAGAGCTGAACACTAAGCTGTTGCGAAATAAAGTGCATAGGTTTCATTTCTCGGATTCCCCGCCTCCTTTGCAGTGACATCACTTCCTGCCCCTGTTCCTAATTGCTTGGGCTGGGGGGCTGGGGGGGGGGTGTCACCATTAATGTGTTCCTTACAGGACCTCTGCTCTGTTATTGTTGCAGCAACCTTTGTATGTACTGCGCACTTGTGCAGTTAGACGGAAGTATCAGTAAATGCATCATATCGATAAAATTTTTATTTACAATGACAAGATCCATATTAATGCTGGATGTAAAGAGGGTCTTTATAAAATGAAACCTGCTGAGAAAAAATGCAGTTTGCTATGTATTTCAGTTGATAACTGCAGAACTGAGTGCATGCAATAATGACTTTAATGCCTCAATAGGCTAGCAGCACTGCAGTGGCCGTAACATGCACTAGCCGCAGTGTTCACGGTGATTCCGGCTAGGCCTAGCAGGAGTGGGCGGCTCGGCTCGGCCCGGCCCGATCAACCCCACTGTGATCTAGGAGTGGCAGTGGCGATTGTATCCTTTGAGCGCCGGTCGTGATGAGCGTTGGGATAGCCTTTTTCATTGGGGCGGGATGTAGTGGAGGTGGGGGGGGGTTGTATTTGGACGATGGGGGATGAAGAGTCCTCTCGCGGGCCCGATAAGACCCTGACCGTATCACTGCTTCTCTTCCCCACACGGGACGGGAGCCCTGATGGCTCGAATTCCTTACCCCTTCCCTGCCCCCCCCCTCCACAGAGCAGGCAGGCCTGGCATGGAGCAGGGAAAGGGGGGGTAGCCTCGTGCTGCTGTAAAAATCCCAGCTCATAGCAGGAAGACTAGATGCTTTTAGTAAACACCACTAGGCAGTAATTCCTGGCACGGAGACAATTTGCTAACGTGTTCATCACCGGTCCAGATGAAGACTTAACTTTTTAGTGCGTGTGCATAATCGCAAATACTCTGCAGTGCAGTATATTCCATCTGGCCTTTCGGTTTTCGCTCACAAACCTCACCTAGCCTTATTAAGCAGCTACTTGTTATTTTGTTGAGCTGATTAGTAATCAAGAAAGAAAAGCTTGATTTTTGGGAACAGGAGTGGTTGCCATTGGCTTAATTGTCTACTGGGTCTAAAGCCCAACACCCACTGGAGGCGTGAGACGCGCATCAAAAAATTGGTTACATTAATTTCAATGGAGAAACGCCCACTGGCAGCGTGTGACGCGCATCAGAGGCGCGTCAGATTTTTACTTTTCGCCACTGCTCAATTTCTGAAGCGTCAACACAGTAAAAACACATTTGTCTTTTAGATTATTTAACTATTTAGCCTTGTCATGGTTAGTGGCACACATTTAGCGGCAACCTCACATGCAGTTGTCAACCGGCTGTTTAACCAAGTCGCAGTTTTGAAAGGAAATTTGTTATTTTGCGGGCATTCAAGTTGTCAAGCGATCTACAGTTAGACAGTACCTAACTCAAAGTGCACTGATAAGAACTTTACACTGCTAAGTTAGTTAGCTAGCTACTTCGCTGCTGGGTAAAGTATAGTGAATCATAATCTTAATTTACAAGACGGCTAAGTTTAGGAGGAAAATTATGCCTGTATATAACGTATAGTGCAGTAACCTGACGGTCGCACTTTGCCATTACTTAAAATAAGCTTTATCGGTAGGTTTTTTCAAAATTAAACGTTGTCTTATTTAATATTTTGAGAGTGACACCCATGGCTTGCTTCTTGGTCCTGTTGTCATCCATTAATATTGATGCAACTGACTCTTCCAGTGGGCGTTTTAACCGTTTGGAGTTTGACGCGACGCTTCGCGGCCAGTGAGCGTTGGGCTTAAGCAACGCTGTTACGGTGAATTTGAGGTGAACGTCATAATCAAAAATGATCAAAAATTTTTAGATTTGACCCAAATACCTCTGTAATGATATTATTTTAGCAGCAAATATGTTTGGTGCTGTGGAGGCCTTCAGGAGAAACAGTCATAACTAAACAAGTGCATGGAATTATTCTCCACGACTTTAAGAACATTCAATACAGGTATTGCTTCCGAGCAACAATAAAAGTCCGCAATTTTAGTTACGTTATGAATATATATGCACCCAATGAACATGGACGAGAAGGCAATCTGGAAAGAATGTTTCTCCTCCATTATAATTTATCTGCTTGAAATTTCACTCTCCCTGCCTGTTCGGGACTGTGTGCGCCTTACCAACTGGCCCCGCCTCCTGCTGACCATTTCAGTCCAACAAAAAAAGAATACACTGAAGGGAATCGCAGCTTCACTCTGAGATTACAGATTAAACACGTTAAAAAACGATCTGTTGTTCATGCAGAGATCGAGTCAACGTTAACGGCATAACATCGTTAATGGCATAATTAGCTGTCTATTACTGCATTGTCCTCAATGGAGCTAACTTGGGTCATGGAAGCAGTAATGCATTGGTAGATGTAGCATTAGGTAGGTAACTTTTATTAAAAATAACTTAATTTCATATTTGCTGTAACTGTCATTCTATACTGACAGTAGTACATGAGATGAGTAATCTGTTAGAAATCTGGTTAATTTGGCTTCTCCCAGTGCTTCTAATGACATTGGCCGGAATTTGCCATGCCCTAGCAAAATTAGCCAATCAGAGTCAGGGGGAGTTTTTAACACAGCGTCAGTCGCTTCACGTGCACATGCTGTTCAGCCCCCTTCCTCCGCGCATGCAATCTCCTGCGCCCGGTCATGGAGGGGCTTAAAATTGCACTTAGTAACTATTTGTGTGTTTTATTTGGCAAAAATGTTGTAATACCCTTTTGGCGATTGAAGTGGCCTGACAGTAAATTTGGATCTCTGTGCGGCGGCCCCAGATACTGAAAATCTTGAAACATTGAAGTCTCTTTGTCTGCACTTCCTGTTCCTCTGTTGGTAGCAATTGCATAACTGCTATAGAATCAGAAAAAAAAAACCAAAGACACAAGCAGAAAAGCGGTCAGCAAGAAGGAGGTGGACTCTGGCTGTGGTAACTGCTGCCCGCATTAACCGGGTATAATTGTTTTGGAAGATCTCGCATGGTGTTGGTAAGTAGCTTGTTGGCATGCTTCTACATTAGCACTGCCCTGCACATTTATATTGCAACAGCAACTGGGCTTTAGCTGTGTTAACATAAAAGTAATCCGTCTGTAACAGAATAGTTGACAGCATGCAATACTTAGAACTGTTGCTATAATAAATGGTTGATAGCCTAGTGTAGTGTTGCAGCTTTGCATTGCCGAGCCTGGTGAGGCAGTGAAAATCATGGTCCACATTAATCCTGTTTATTAAGGTGCAGGCGACTGATGTTTGGACTAAAAGTCTTCTTCAGTGTCGAGACTTTTTGTCGAAACGTCAGTCACCTCCACGTTAAAAAATTGCCTGCAATAATCGTGTGCTCCAGAACTCTTCCCTTTAGTTTTTGATCATTAATCCCCTTATTTGAGAGGCACCATTTTTGCTACAGTTCGCCAGCTGAGGCGTGTATTTTTCCTGATTATTCCATATTAAGCCAGATCAGTCAGTAGGTAGCTAGCACTAGCAAACTTTACTGTAGGTTATAGGGATGCAAACTGGCTTGTCTTTTCGTAGTCTGTCTGTTTCCCTTGTCCTGTGGCTGGATCTTCAGTGTAGCTATCACCGGTGTCAAGGCTCTCGTCTTGTACACTCTAATAAAAGTTCTATGTAATTGGTTGCTAGGTAGCATTTGTAATGTGTACGGCTTGTTACTAATTTTGGTGGCTAATGCTGACGTGTAGGTGACGTTAGTTCGCTCGCTTGCTTGGCTGATACACAGACTCGTTTCTCTAACATCTTTTGATTACCAAGCACAATTACAGTGACTTCAAGATGGTATGGCATGTGTCTGTGCAATATGTGAACACTTAATGTTTACTTTTGTTATTACTAGTTCTTAATTTGCAGTTAGACATACTGGAGCTCCTGATGAGTTTCTGTTTAGCTATCGCTGGTGAACTGAAGTTGTGAACGAGTATGAATGGCTGGGAGGGAGGGGCTATAGGAGGGAGAGAAGGAGCAGTGAGAGGGGGCGGTGTTGTTCATGATCAAAATCTCTTTCTCTCTCTCTCTCTCTCTCTCTCTCTCTTCTCCAGAGTTATTGACTGCAGCTTTAACAAGAAATTTCTGGTCATAATTTGCTCCATCTCTGTATCAACTCGGCGCTTATTGGAAATCCATCGATTTCTTCTCTCCCTCGTTAATTCTTCAAATGCCTGTCCTTGAATTGTAATGCTTACTGTTGCTGTCCCCACAATTGACCATAATATAGACAACTGTCTTGAAGTTTTGCACTTGACGACTGTAATCCAGGGTTTCCTTAAACCCAAGAAACGAGCCAAGTAGAGAAACAAGGGAAAATCGATAACAGACAACTTTGTGTACAAGCTACTGCCTAAATTATGTTGAGTGAATTCAGTATTATGGTAGCTTAGTTCTCTTCTACAAGATGAGAGCAATTTGTTGACTAAAAAAAGTCCCTTTAAGACACAGCATATTCTCCTGTTGAACGAATTATGACTGTAATAACTGAAAGTTATTACATTGAATTGAATTGAATTGCCCGGGTCGGTTTCATGTTCGGATTACTGCTCAGTCCTGCAGTGGCTGTACATAAAGGAACAGTTTTGAGGCCCACGGCTGTGGGAGTACTGGCGCATAGGTCATGCTTCACTGAGCTGAACTGTGCAGCTACTATCCGCATGCCAAATGGACGCACTGGACAATTAGCCATTGAAAGCAAACAACTTGCGAGCCCTAGGTAAAATGACTGGTGACTGTCACAAGACCTGTGAGTTATCTTATAGACGTGAGTATGAGAGCGCCTTGGCAAGGCGCCATGATTGAAGTGCGGGCTGCACCTGGAACGCTGCCACTGTCCTCCAGCAGTGCGGGGGTTAAATCCTGCAGTGGGGTTGAAGAAAGGCGGGGCCTCCTCCTGCTGATGATGCAGCGTATTAAGGAATGCAGGGACAAGGCCCCCCCTGCCTCTGAGTACTTCTTAAAGGCACGGCGTCTAATTTATAACTGCGCTGTGTAGGTACCGCAGACACCACTCTGAAGCACTGCATTGCCCCCACCCTTAATTGTGACATCATTTTCCAACACCTTACCCCCCCAACCCATATCTGATTTATACGGCCTTGGCCTTTAGTTTATTGGCACCACAGCTCATCTGGATTAAGGGTGTATCTGAAATGCAGCACTGTGAAAAAGCATCTGCCTCCTTCCACATTTCTAACCTATTTCACCCATGTGGAAAAAATAACTGTCCCCCCCTAAACCTAATAACTGGTTGTGCCACCCTTGGCTGCAGCAACTGTGATCAGTGACTGGAACATCGCTGTAGAGGAATTTTGGCCCCCACTGTTTTGAAGAATTGTTTTAATTCAGCCACATTGAGTTTTTGTTTGAGTGTGAACTGCCGCAGATGCGACAGCATCTCAATTGGATTCAAGTCAGGACTTTGACTAGGCCACTCCAAAACCTTCGTTTTATATCTTTGAGCCATTCAGAGTTGGACTGACTTGGGTGCTTTGATCTTTGTCTTGCTGCCTGACCCAATTGGGCTTGAGCTTTAGGTCACGAACTGATAGCTGGACATTGTCCCTCAAGATTTTCTGGTCAAGGGCAGAATTCACGATTCCGTCTATCACGGCAAGTCCGCCAGGTCCTGAAAAAGAACCACTCCTGGGATGTTTCACCACCGTTCCAAGCTTCCTCCTTTTGTAGATTATGGATCTAATGGTTTGCTGGAGTCCATTAGGCTTTGTAACCCTTTCCAGGCTGATGGATATCAACAGCTTCGTTTCTCATCTGTTGAATTTCTTCAGATTGCGGCATCATGTGCTGCTTTTTGCCTACTTCACATTGCCAGACAGGTTCTATTTAAGGAATCTATAGATTCAGCAGGGCTGGCAGTAGTCATGCCTGGTGGGTGTGTCTTGTGAAACCCAATTATTAATGACATTTTTAATTGGTTGATTTAGTAACTAAGGGGGCAGTTACTTTTCACATAGGGCCAGATAGGGTTGGATAGCTTTTTCCTTCAATGAATGAAATTGTCATTCAGAAACTGCATTTTGTATTTATCTGGGTTATTTTTGTATTATGTTTAAATTAGTTTGATGATCTTAAACGTGTGTGAGAAATATACAAAACAGATGAAGTCAGGAAGGGGGCAAATACTTTTTCACAACACTAAGTATTTTTGTCTTAAATGTAGACTTAAAGTTTTATTTTCATTATCTCTTTGCTGAGAATAGAAGATGAGGTGAGATGGTTTGAATAATTTTGAGATTTGCTTATGCGGTAAGAAAATGGCACTTATCAAGTGCTCGGTAACTTAATACTGGTCTCATAAGTCCAAAACACTTGCTAAGACTAAGATTTTGGTAGAGTGAGGCTCAGGGGCGATAATCACTGCAAAGTGGCTCGAAGCTGATGAGTGCTGTGAATGCGTGTGTGGGGGGGGGGGGATGTTGTTGCCAAAAAGCAAGACTGTGCTCTCTGCTGTCCCAGCCAGGTACAGGAGGGGCCTGGGGGGCTGGAAATTTCCCCCCCAGCCCTCCCAGCTTATAAATAACAGCCCTTATGCAGAGTAAACACAAACAGCCTGACCCGCTGATTACAGGAAGGTATACTCTAGTATTGAAAAATTGACAAAAATTTTCTCACTCTGTCTCTAAGCTTTTTATAGACATTGGTTCCTGCAGAGCTGGAGGGGAGAGCAGGGTGTTTATAAAAACAAGGAGACTGGTAATGAAAGCAATATTGTTGTGGACTGTGGCCTTGCGTGTCTATGCTTGACTTTGGACCCTGATTTGAAAAATGATCTCAGCCCATGACACCATTTGACTTGTGGTCTCTGCTCTGAAAACAGTCGAAGAGCTGCACTGTACCATTTGTGCGGTGTTTACTGCTCTGATTTTATTGGTAAAGTAGCACAATACATAGTGTTTTATGCATGCATTTTAGTCTGTAGTACAGTTTATAGTAGCACTTTATTGAAATTGCTCTTTAAAGAGCAGAGACCACACAATCTGTTTACTCTGATTCTGCTGGTGTCAGATGTATTCCTGTATTAAAGTGCTCGATATAAGTCAGTGATTGGCTAAAGCAGTGGTACCTACTGTAACTTAGCTGTTGGGAGCCACCTGTGCTTACTGTTTTTTATTCTAACCACAAATGCAGTTGTAGGATTTTAACAGGCTCTTAATTTGTCTTAATTAGAGGCGTTTCTTGTTCAGAGCAGTTATTTTACACTCCTAAGCCTCATTTTGTCAGAAATACGCATGCGTACCGCAAACAATACGAGACCCTTGAAACATTGTGCTTTTTTCAAAACCAAATTAGCCTCTGAGATGAGATTGGACAGAAAAATCAGTGAGGTGAAAATTAGGCTGCTGAACAGTTCTTTAAGTAACTTCTTAATACTTTGCTGGAACTTAATTACATGACACTAAATGTGTTAAACTCTTTATCCTTTGCTTGCATAACAAATGCTTATTTGGTTAGTTTTCACAACAATCTATAAATTAGTTTTCACCAACTAGGAACCTTGTAATTTTTTAATTTGACTGGTTATATTTTTTTCCCACTTCATGCAGTTGTTCCCAGTGTATCATAGTGTGGGAATAGAATTTTTATTCATCATGGCCTTAATGGATATTTCTCTCAACATGTGGCTTAACTGGGTAAATAACTGCTCTAATCATGAAATGGACCAAATTAAGACAAATTAACAGCTTGTTAAAATCCTACAATTACAACTGGTTAGAACAAAAACCAGAATACACATGGGGACTGGGAGCCACTGGGCTAAAGAGTCTGTGTACAGTATTTTCTGAATTGAAAATGGCTGCTGAAAAAAACCATGAAAACCAACAGAGACTGTGGTCCTCCAGGACTGGAGTTTGAGGCTCTTGTTCTGTGGTCGGTGCATCCAGCTGATGTGGGGTCCCAGGATGGGGAGTTTGCACCAACAGTGTAACCAATTGAAGCTGCTGTCGTAGTGCTGGTGTTTGAATTGTGAGCAGGTTGGGTCGCAGAGTTGATTGAACCATCTGCATCTGACCTCATTTCTCCCGTAGGCCATGGTTGCATGTTACCCCGGCAACGGGACCGGCTACGTGCGCCACGTGGACAATCCTAATGGGGATGGGCGCTGCATCACCTGCATCTACTACCTGAACAAGAACTGGGATACCAAGGTACCGCAGAGGTCTTACCTGCTCTCTCTTTAGCCTTAGATACACTGTCTTAAGTATCAGTCTTTTGTTTCCGCTTAGTTGAGCAAAAAGAAGCTCTGCCAGTGCAATCAAGATTGTCAAGCATATAGTAATTAAAACAAGAGAGAGAAGTGCAGTCTGAGAAAAAAAAATTGCGAGCGAAAAAATCAGAATTTTAAGTCTCATGATGAGAGTCAATCACTTTTTAAGATGCGTTTTTTTGCTGTTGCGAGATCAGAATTTAATTTTAGACTAACAATGAACGAGCATTCACTTTGATGTAGCTCTCGCTTTTGAAGAGAAGATTGCAGCTTATTTTTTTGCGAGAGAAAAATAATCAAAGGATAAATGGGTTTTTATGAGGCCTTGAATTCACGCTGAATTTTACTGCCGAGTATAATTTCCACGTATTTACTTCTTATGAGTGGAAATATAAAGGGACGCATTGTGTTAGCACAGTCCTCTGGATGGCTGTGAAACAAGACACTAAGATTGTGTCTGTGTGTCTCCATTTGTGTCTGCCTGTGGGGTGTGTGTGTGTGTGTGTGTGTGTGTGTGTATATATATACCTACATGTGTTTGCCTGTGTGTTTGATCTTGCTCAGGTTCACGGGGGCCTGCTCCAGATATATCCCGAGGGGCGGAACGTGGTGGCCAACATCGAGCCCATCTTTGACCGCCTGCTTATCTTCTGGTCTGACCGGCGGAACCCCCACGAGGTGAAGCCTGCCTTTGCCACACGGTGAGTGAACGTCTGTCGTCTGGCACTGTCTGGTGTGCGCTCATGTTTGATGTTAATGTTTGAACCTATCACTCAAGACTCATCAGAACAAGTGTACAGCCCATGTTTCCTATCTGAATCACTTACTCTCAGTGACAGTGTACGGCCCACGGTTCCTATCTGAATCACTTACTCTCAGTAACAGTGTACGGCCCACGGTTCCTATCTGAATCACTTAACGGTACTCTCAGTAGTAGTGTACGGCCCACGACTCCAGTCTGAATCCCTCACCCTCAGAAACATTGAAGGTCCAGGGTTCCAGTCTGAATCACCCTAAGAAACAATGTCAGGGCCATGGATCCAATCTGAATCAATCTGAGAAACTGCCAAAGGCTTCTCTTCCTCAGAGGGTCAAGTGCCAGTTTTCCCCCTCTCTTTACTTTGGGCTCAGGTGTGAATTCAGACTGGCCAATCAGATGCAGTCGTTATTCCGCTGATAACCTTGGAGAAAAGGAAACCAGGCCATATTTGGATTTGAGGGCCAGATTTGTTGGCCTTTGGTGAAAATCCTAATCCCAGATTTCAAGTGAAGACCACAAAGGAAAAATGATCAGACTCCCAATTCTGCATTTTTGTATATTTTATATGCAACCCCAATTCGAAAATAGTTGGGACGAAGTGTAAATTGTGAGTAAAATCAAAATGCGATGACTTTCAGATCACATGAGCCAATATGTTATTTACAATAGGACATAGGTAACATTTCAAATGTTGAAACTGAGACATTTTACCTTTTTTTTCCACAAAATGAGCTTATTTCAAATTTTCTGGCTGCAACAGGTCTCCAAAAAGTTGGGACACAGGCAAAAAAGGGCTGAAAAAGCTATTGATATATAAGAGAATCAGCTGAAAGAACATTTAGCAGGTAATTAAGTTAACTGGCATCAGGGGTGTAACATGATTAGCTATAAAAGGGATGTCTTAGAGAGGCTGAGTCTCTCAGAAGTAAAGATGGCCAGAGGCTCTCTAACCTGTGAAGGCTTGCGTTAAAAAATTGTGGAATACTTTAAAAACAATGTTCCTCAACGTCAAATTGCAAAGGCTTTGAAAGTCTCATCATCGACAGTGCATAACATCATCTAAAGATTCAGAGGAACTGGAAAAATCTCTGTCCGTAAGGGACAAGGCCGAAGACCATTACTGGATGCCCATGATCTACGGGCCCTCAGACGCCACTGCATCACTCACCGGCATGATTCTGTTATTGACATTACTAAATGGGCCCAGGAATACTTCAAGAAACCACTGTCTGTAAACACAGTCCGTCGTGCCATCCACAGATGCCACCTAAAACTCTATCATGCAAAAAAGAAGCCATTGTTGAGCATGATCCAGAAGCGCTGCCATGTTCAGTGGGCCAAGGCTCATTTGAAATGGACTGTAGCAAAGATCAGACGAGTCCAAATTTGACATTCTTGTTGGAAATCATGGGCGTTGTGTCCTCCGGGCTAAAGAGGAGAAGGACCACCCCTCCTGTTGTCAGCGTTCAGTTCAAAAGCCAGCATCTCTGATGGTATGGGGATGCATTAGTGCATATGGTGTGGTACACTTGCATGTTTTAAAAAGCACCATGAATGCTGAAAGGTATGTAAAGGTTTTAGAGCAACATGTGCTCCCCTCCAGACAACATCTATTCCAGGGAAGGCCTTGTATATTTCAGCAGGACAATGCAAAACCACATACTGCAGCTATTACAGCAGCATGGCTTCATAGTAGAAGAGTCCGTGTGCTGCCTGTTGTCCTGATCGTTCACCGATTGAGAACATGTGGAGTATAATTAAACGACAAGTCCATCAAAGGAGACCCAAAACTCTCCAGCAGCTGGAAGCCTGTATTAAACAAGAGTGGGATCAAAGTCCAATGGCTAAACTCAAGAAACTTGTCTCCTCAATGCCCAGACGCCTCTACTCTGTGTTAAAAAGAAGAGGGATGCTACACCATGGTAAACAGGCCCCTGTCCCAACTTTTTTGAGACCTGTAGCAGCCATCAAATTTGAAATGAGCTCATTTTGTGGATAAAATTGTAAAATTTCTCAGTTTCAACATTTGCTGTTACCTCAGTTCTATTGTGAATAAAACACTGGCTGGTGTGATTTGAAAGTGATTGCGTTTTGATTTTATTCACTTTGTCCCAACTATTTCGGAATTGGGGTTGTATTGTATACTATTATAATATTTCTAATAATATATAATAATATTATATATAATTATAATATTTTATATATTTTATATTTTTTGCATATTTTTTTCAGTGCTTTGTTTCTAAGAACGTTTTGAATTTTTAATGAATCATTTCTCCACAACGTGAAAATGTGACTCCGATCATTTTTCCTTTGTGGTCTTCAGGTGTTTATAAAGCGAAATCAAACTGCTGGCCTTTTTAATTGGTCATAAGCACCACATACAGTGCTGTGAAGAAGTATGTGCCCTCTTTACAATTTCTTCATTTTTTGCGTCTTTGTCAAAATTAAATGTTTCAGATCATTGAAGTAATTTTAAAATGAAACAAAGACGATGTAACTAAATACTAAACACTGCTTTTGAATGATGATTTCATTTATTGGAGGTAAAATGTTATTCAAAACCTGTACCACCCATTTGAAAAAAATTGCCCCCCCTTAACCTAACTGGTTGAGGTGCCCTTGGCGGCTACAACTGCAAGCAGATTTTTGCGATAACTGGCACTGAGTTTCTCATATTGCTGAAGAGAAATTTTGGTCCATTTTTCTTTGCAGAATTGTTTTAATTTGGTCACATTGGAGGGTTTTTGAGCATGAACCACCCAATTAAGGTCATTCCACAGAATCTTAATTAGATTCAAATCAGCACTGACTCGGCCATTCCAGAACATTTATTAGCTCCCGCCGCTCGCAATGCGGGAGCTATGGTATCGGGCTCCGTCTGTCCGTCCGTCCGTCCGCCCGCCAACACATTTTGCTTTATCTCATTAACAATTTCAGTTACAGGCTCCTAATTTTTACTGGACATGCATCTCATAAAGGCCTACAAATGATGTGCCTAAAGGCGACCTTGGCCTTTTTTTTCAAGGTCACTGGCCTCAAATATCACCAAAAACTTTGACATTTTGCTTCATCTCATCAACTATTTCAGTTACAGGCTTTTAATTTTTACTGGACATGCATCTCATAAAGGCCTACAAATGATGTGCCTAAAAGGTGACCTTGGCCTTTTTTTTTTCAAGGTCACTGGCCTCAAATATCACCAAAAACTTCGACATTTTGCTTTATCTCATCAACTATTTCAGTTACAGGCTTTTAATTTTTACTGGACATGCATCTCATAAAGGCCTACAAATGACGGGCCTAAAGGTGACCTTGGCCTTTTTTTTCAAGGTCACTGGCCTCAAATATCACCAAAAACTTTGACATTTTGCTTTATCTCATCAACTATTTCAGTTACAGGCTTTTAATTTTTACTGGACATGCATCTCATAAAGGCCTACAAATGAAGCGCCTGAAGGTGACCTTGGCCTTTTTTTCAATGTCACTGGCCTCAGAATATCACCAAAAACTTCAACATTTTGCTTTATCTCATCAACTATTTCAGTTACAGGCTCCTAATTTTTACTGGACATGCATCTCATAAAGGCCTACAAATTACGTGCCTAAAGGTGACCTTGGCCTTTTTTTTCAAGGTCACTGGCCTCAAAATATCACCAAAAACTTTGACATTTTGCTTTATCTCATCAACTATTTCAGTTACAGGCTCCTAATTTTTACTGGACATGCATCTCATAAAGGCCTACAAATGATGTGCCTAAAGGTGACCTTGGCCTATTTTTTTTCAAGGTCACTGGCTTCAAAATATCACCATAAACTTCGACATTTTGCTTTATCTCATCAACTATTTCAGTTACAGGCTCCTAATTTGTACTGGACATGCATCTCATAAAGGCCTACAAATGATGTGCCTAATGGTGACCTTGGCCTATTTTTTCAAGGTCACTTGCCTAAAAATATCACCAAAAACTTTGACAATTTGCCTTATCTTATCAACATTTTCAGTTACAGGCTCCTAATTGGCTCCCGCCACCCGAGTGGCGCGGGAGCTATGGTATCAGGCTCCATCCATGTGTGCGTCCGTCCATGCGTGCGTCCGTCAACAAAAACTTCGACATTTTGTTTATCTTAACGGCGGGAGCTTCTGGGTCTGCCAGTACCCTATATTTTTGCTTCCATTGAGCCATTCAGAGTTGGACTCGCTCGTGTGCTTTGAATCCTTGTCCTGCTGCGCAACCCATGCGCTTCAGCTTTAGGTCACAAATTGATAGCCAGACATGGTTCCATCAATTATGGCATGTAGTCCTGGTCCTGAGGCAGCAAGGCAGCCCTAGACTATCACTCTACCCCCTCTGCATTTTACTCTTGGTATGATGTTCTTATTGTGGAATGCTGTGTTAGATTTATGCCAGATGTAACAGGACCTTTGTTTTCCAAAATGTTAGATTTTATATTCATCAATCTTCAGAATATTATTCCAAAACTATTGGGGGAGTCATCAAGGTGTTTTTTGGCAATCGTGAGATAAGCCTTGGTGTTCTTTTTTGCTTAACAGTAATTTTCGCCTGTGGATGCCATTTTATCTAGTCTCTTTTTTTAATGTGTAGTTGTGAACAATGACCTCAACTGAGACAATTGAGGCCTGCAGTTCTTTTGTGACCTCTTGGATGAGTTGTTGATGCGCTAATGGAAGCGTTTTGGAAGCCCAGTATTGTTTGGGAAGGTTCTGAACTGTTCCATGTTTTCTCTGGTTGTAGATGGTGGCTCTAGGTTGACTTGAGTCCCAGTCTGAGGCTCAGAAATTGCTTTGTAACCCGTTCCAGATTGACAGATGTCAGCGACTTCATTTCTCATCTGTTCTTGAATTTCATTAGATTGTGGCATCACGTGCTGCTTTTTACCTTGCTTGCGTTGCCGGGCATATTATGTTTAAGTGATGTTTCAGTTAAACAGGTTTGGCAGTAATCATGCCTGGGCGTGTCATGTGAAATCGAACCCAGTTATCAATTTAGTTAAATTGGTTGATTTAGTAACTAAAGGGGCATTTATTTTTTCACACAGGGCCAGGTAGGGTTGGATAGCTTTTTTCCATGAACACATTTAATCATCATTTTAAAAACAACATTTTGTGTTTACTGGGGTTATCTTTGTATAATATTAGAATTGGGTTGATGATCTGGAACATTTTAAGTGTGGCAAATATGCAAAAATTGAAGAAATTGGAATGGGAATGAATACTTTATTACAGCACTGTGCCTCACAGATCCAAAATGCAGTGCAGGGTGGGATAAAGTAGAGATTCGGTGGTGATTTCATCACCTTGAAATGAGAGGAGGGCCACCACTCGGTGATGGAGTATGTTTGTGAGTGTAAGTGGAATAACGGCGATAGTGATTGTTTCATTACGGTCTGCCTCATTATGTAGCTTGGGTGGCTCGGTGGTGCAGTGGTTTCAGCAAGAAGGTTGTGGGTTCGAATCCGGCCTGGGGCCTTTCTGTGTGGAGTTTGCATGTTCTCCCCGTGTTTGTATGGGTTTCCTCCGGGTACTCCGGTTTCCCCCACCCAGAAAAACGTGCATTATAGGGACACTCCTACCGGTACCCCTGACTAACGAACTAGCTTTAGACCTGGAGCTGGTCCCCGGGCGCTGCTCTGTGGATGCCCACTGCTCCTAACTATAGGATGGGTGAAATGCAGAGGACAAATTACCCTACGAGGTTCAATAAAGTGTATCTTATCTTGCTTTTTTGAACAATGAGATTTTAACCTCTTCGCCTTTTAAATCGTATCTAGTGTAATAAGATGTAGGTGTATACATGGGGATTGAGGGAAGGTAAGAGTGCTGGAGAGAGAGAGAGACCGAGAGAGAGGGGAAGTGTTATTTTGGGGGGGCTGGAGCGCGCTGGGGTTCAGGGCGGTGCACAGGAAGCATGCCTTTCCTGAACGCAAGCGACTCTCTTTCAGGGGAGAGAGGCCGGAATAAACAAAGCGGCCCTGCTGGCCTACTGCGCTGCTGTTGCTGCTCTCCTGCAGCCTGTGGCCTTAACCCTTACCGCTCGGTCCTGTCCTCTGCCCTCTCGGCTTGCTCCCTCCTTCCCTCCACTCCTCCATTTCTGTCTTCTGGGCCCAGGGAAAGTCGGGCAGAATGGCGCATTAATCTCAGCTTGACTCTTCAGATAGATGAGTAATATGATTCACTGCCCTCACTTCCTTCCTTCTTTCACTTAGCGGGCTGCTTAGATGCTGCTTCATTGCTTTTACCCTCTCAGTCACATTTTACAGTTCTTATGCTTCATTGATGTGACACATTAAAGTACATATTGCAGTAAAGGCAGTGTCAGGTATGAACGACCAGCAGTAACCTCACCTCTCAATGCTTGATTACTTCAGTTTTTATGCCCCCGCCTCGAATGAGCAGTGGGCATTATGTCAACGCCCCTTCCGTTCGTCCGTCCGGGCGTCTGGCCTTAAACTTCTCATTTCCACGCAATAACTAAAGAACGCCTCGTCCGATACATCTCATTTCTTGGTGGTGTATGAGGGGTGGGTAGAGGAAGGTTCCTTTCGAAAACCAGCACCGTGCGATATCCAATATGGCTGCTAGGGCAGCCATCTTGATTTCAGTTTCCACGCAATAACTAAAGAACTCCTCATCTTCATTCGAAAACCAGTTTTCTTTTAACATGTTTAACTTTCAGTATTATTCACTCTCACTATTCAACATGCTAAACTAGCAACCTATTCAATCTTAACCCCAATTAAACATACGGGCAGGGGCATATGCCCTGCTCTGCGTTGCTCTTGTTGTTTGCTTGATTAATAAACAAACATTTCATTTGCTGAATAATAATAACCAATCTGAGGCCTATAGCAATTAAGAAATGATAATGCCTGTTGGATATATGTATATAGTCATTGTGATATTGTAAGAAAATCCAACGTAAATGCAAAAAATCCAAAACGTTTTGACTTCCATTTCATTCTAGCAATTTTTAGCAGCGTAATTAATTGTACAATGGCGCTTGATTTCTTCTGAATGTCACAAGCTTTCAAAAGAATACATTTAAAGAACTCCTCGGTGTATCAAATTAAAGTGAACTGTCGGATGAAAGGCTTTAGTTGCCATTAGCCTCTTTATGTTGTCATTTATGTGCACAGGAAAACGCCTCATAACTTTGTGATGCAAAGTACAATCATGCAATCAAAAATAAACTGGTCAGTCACTCTGTTCATTGGTCTTAGCACTTGTGCAGATCCTCTATGCAGTGAAGTTCCGCAAGAGGAGTTTGGCTTGCGCAAATTTGCGTGAACCTACATACATTAGTCGAATTCGTAGCCTTTCGCAAGCTGCTGTAAAGATCCGCAAAATTGTGTGGCGGTGGATCTGTGGTCATGAGCCAGGTCTTTGCTGTAAGAGATGCGCTCTGACCCACCTGTGTTCTGTGCTCTGTTTGCAGCTATGCGATCACAGTTTGGTACTTTGACGCCAAGGAGCGGGCTGAAGCCAAAGAGAAGTACAGATTGGGTGAGTCCTACCCGACTATATCAGAGCACAGGCATCTCGCCCGATTTTCTGATAGTGCATTTCAACTGACAGTGGTTCTGGTTCGGAACCAGTTCGGTTCAAGATACTCTGAACCTTGGATCTTTGTAGCCAACCCTCAGCGAACCGGCTGGTGTTTCCACCAGTTTTGAGTGGAACCGCTGTAAACAAGGACACGTCGTCACGGTTTGCTGAAAGAATCTGCTGTTTTTTGGTTCCGGCTGGGAGCCAACTTTTCAGGTTGAGAACCAATTTTTTTTTTTTTATCAAAATGCACAGAACTGTTCAAAATTAGGGTTGGGAACCGGCTCCATGCTGGTTATATGTCAATGGAAATGCACTATGAGAGTGTAAGGACAATGCATCATTGGTGCGACGTCGGCTGCATGCTGCTCGGTGTGGTTTGATGGTTTGAATGCCCTGTAATTGTTCATATGTTTTTTTGACTGGACTTTCTCTTGATATGTTACTAAAATATTTCTCTCTGCTTCAACTTGTTTCTCTCACAGCAAGCGGACAGAAAGGCGTTCAAGTGCCTGTCACTCAAAGCGGCAAGTGTTAACTGGCTGGAGACAGTCAGCCCCCTGGTGGAGAGCCTTTTAAACATGTATGTTGTGCCTGGCTGCGCTGCTATTGGACAAGCTGCAAAGGAGAGACACGCAAAGACCAATCTCCTCCATCCCACAACGCTCAAAGCGCTTTTAAGCCCCGCCTCCCGCTCCTGCCTGACCTCAAGGTCAGCCCATGCTAAGGCTTTCCTGGTCATAGAGAGGAAGTGGCTTTGCGCTGCTGTGGAGGGAATAGTTGGTTCTGCTCACATCAGTTGGGCTGAACCCAGCACACATGCAGATTAGACTTGCCTTGAACTCAACGCTGCGTGTGGTCGATGACTGCAGTATTCGGGTGGGGGAGGTGGTGTTGACATTGACTTACAAATTTCATTCTCGGTCTATCCCTCGAGCACTATCAAGACTGAAACATCCTCCCCCCTAGTCCGCTTCTTGACTACTTACTGGGCGATGACTTCCAGGAACTCACGGTCGATCACACATGCCCTCTGACGCAGACATGGAGAAGGGGTTAGAATCGGTCTGACTCCCGGGCAGTCTCCGGGGGGACATTGCATTATCATGTGACATCACACCGCCATACGGGAGCAACTTCCTAGTGCGGCTTTCGCCAAGGTGGAGGCGGACCTTGTGAATGACAGTTCCCTCTCTGCCTCTGTTTGGACGATGCACTGGGGGGAATTTTGCTTCCCGACACGAACACTGCTACCCGCTGGTGAAGAGCCGACAGCAGCTACTGTATTAATCAGAGAGTGAGAGTCCCATCCTCTGCTCGTGGGATACAGAGATCTGCCATCATGCTACCAGAAGTACTTTTCAATCCTCTCAAAATCACATCTCAGATTTCTTTCTTTGACTGCTATGTTTGAGCTAGGTTGCTAAAAAATGCTTTCTCCAAAAACTGCAGGCGTGTGGATGTTCTGCGCTCTAAAAGTGTTGGGTTTTCGGACGTCTTCGATCTCGAGGAACGCTGATACCCGCGCTATCAGAGTCAGGAGATGAGAGGGCCTTGCTCTGCAAGTCTGTCATGAACTTTTTAGTCGTTGGCGATTCAAAAGTTTATTTTTTTCCCTCTCAAGTATAACTTGTTAGTTTGTTTATTTTCAGTTTGCTCAAATTTTCACGCATTTGCAAATCTCATAATGAGTCAGAATATCTCGCCGCAATGTTTTTTGTTTAGTTCGCAAAAACTGAGAGGAATACCGTTTTAAGTCTAATATCAAACGAATACTTGCTGAGATTTTCGTTTTTGTTTTTTGCGGTGCAGGACAATGTGTTTGTGTGTGTGCATGCGTGCATCTGAAAACGTGAAAGGGCGCGAGAGACAGGTGTGGGGAATCTGCTAGCTTAGCTTCCTCTGCCCAAACGCTGTACGGCCGTCACATAAAAGGCACCTGGAAGCAGTCGAGCGCAGAGCTCAGCGCCACACCAGCTTGTTTTGTGCCAGCTTTCTGTCCTGATTTTCAGCCAGCAGCCGCCCTCTACCCAATCATGATTCCCACTCGGTAACCAGGGTCAAAGGTTCTTTCTACCAGCACCTGGAGCTAGCATCTCTACCTTCATCTGCTTGCCAGTCCTCTTGTGGGTACTGACTGCTCAAACTCACTTAACCGACTCACAAAACCCGCTCTTCTACCGTTTGAAGAGGAGGTTTTTGTATCCCGGAGTGCCGTAGGACGCAGTTGCTTTCAATGACCGGTAGTGATTGTTACATCATTACAAAGTCGAGATAAGAAAAATTTCCTCTTGCTCTTCCGCATAAAACGGTTCCTCAGATGCTCCCAGCGGGTGATTTTGATGTCGAGTTCACCCCTCCTTTAGATGGGGGGTGGATGGAACGGGTCAGTATGTTCTTACAGCAGTGGTAATTTCACTCTGTTCTTTCTGTAACAACTGCAGAGATGCGTAGCAGAAAAATAAAATCAAGACAGGGACTTGCAAGAGAACTCGTGTAATTGTGTGTAATTGGTGGTCTATATTTTGGCTGACCCTCCACTCCAAATTATCCTGGGGAACTGAAAACACCGAGTTCATCTGAAACATGCTGCTTGTAAATTATACAGTGAGGTCCATCAGTATTCAGTCGGCGACTCAGTTTTTGAACAACTGTAATTCCTACGCTGTTCAGTCGATATGGATTTTCATTCCCTCCCGTTAATGCGGACTCTGCTCTTTTGTTTAGAGCTCCTTGCCTATGAACTGCGAGGTCATTTCAGCCCTTTAAAATAGTCCAAAGGTCCACTTCTGGACCTCACTAATATACACCGCTGAATATATCCCTTCACAGATCAGGTCAAGTTCATTCACTTCAGTGGTATAATGGCACACCGGGAAAATTATAGCTAATGTACAGGGTATAGCTCTGAGCTGAGTAAGAAGCTACGCAATGTTGCCTGTCTTTTAGCCTATCACAGCACACTACTGCAAGGGAAGGGCAAGCATGCATGGCACAAAGCGGCCTGGTCATTTGTAAATGAATACACAGCTGCTTGATATTCAGGTCTCAAAACTGCTGTAACAGATAGCTAGATATCGCTTTACCTTTCAACACTTATGTATATGGAGTCACGCGCACATGTCATGGCGACGGTGGGCGACGCTGTGTATATACAGTGAGGGTTGGGGAAGTGGACACGCATTCCTCTTGGTATTTATCAGAGCCAGGAATTACAGATACTGAAGCCCCGCTATAGCCATGAAGAAGCAGCACACAGCGGCGCTCGCGGAAAACTGTCCTTAAAAAAAAAAAAAGATATTCTAGCATATTACATGAGCACACGTAATTCTCTGCAGCTCGAAAGTACACCCCTCCCCCAGCTCCGGAGCACATGCAGGCTTCAGCAGCAGGAGCAGGGCCTTTTCTCGGAGATGTTAGCGGCCATTTTGAGGTGAAGAGCAGAGCCGCGAGAGCCTATCAGAGGACAGGGAGGATCCTGCGCGAAAACAAGGAACTGCGAAGGGCGCTTTCTAAAGACGCAGCCTGGTCGAATTGCACTGGACATGCTCTCTGAGGTGTTACCAGGGTGGGTGCGGGTTGCGGGGCGGGGGGTGTGGGGAGGCCTGTGTATGCTCAAATTGGAAATATATATTGAAAAAAAAAAAGAAAAGAAAAATGCACTTTATTTTCTGAAGTTAAGAATTTTAAAAATGCTTTAAAGCTGTGGATGTTATTCAAATGCAATAGAAATTTTGAAATGGTGGAAACAAATTGAAAAGTTTGCTGAATTTTTTTCTGAAAGTATTTAATTAAAGATTTGTTTTTTTTTTTTAAATCCCGCACTGGAGTCCTGCTCATTCATGTGGAGGTTTGTTTTTGTTCACCGATACCACAGTGCAATCCATAAGAATCTGTACTAGAACACTTTTGTGCTTTTGGCAACACACTCTTGTGTTTTGGATTTCAAAACGATGGACACGAGGTTCAAGAGGAGACTAAATGCATCCATATCTGTGCAAGTTGTGTTGACTGCAGTGCACGTGTTCACTGAGGCCGCTCCTGGAAGTAGTGCAGGCTGACTCACGAAAGGGCTGCAACGATTGGCCAATTTTGGGTTTAATTCAGTCTGTTCCTCTCACACGTGGGCATCATGTTCTAGTGTGATGTAACCACAGTGAGCACAGAGCAAATCTGGTCCCTGTTAGTTCAGAATGAAGTGCAGTTGGAGACGAACATGACACAGCTTTTAGGCGCAGAACAGGATCTCTGAGTCAGCCGGGCAACTGCTCTGACTGAACCTGGAAGCCTTTCAAATCTATTTCATGTACTGCGGCAAAAATGCAGTTTGGCGTTATAACGTGTGTCATTATCTAGCTAACTCGGTAAATCCCCTTTATGATCCAGCCTCTAAGGATCAGTTTAGCGTTTTAGCTCACAATAGTTTAGGTCAGGATGGGGACCACGGAAATATGAGCCTAGGTCGACACTTTTGCTCCGATTTGCATCCTGGGCACAGACCCTGAAATTGAACACAGCTGCTATTTGTGGCTGACAGTCACATTACTGCGACATGAATAAGTTGCTGTTATTACTCATCACACAGCTGCCAAATGGCAGTAACAGCAGTCATGGGGAAAACACAATACTTTTTTATCACGGTTTTTTTTAATCAAATCATGTCGACATTTTTGGGTGATTCCTATTTCGGCTGCACATCATTGATGGTGAACTGTCGTGCTCCCCATCTGTACATAAGAATGGCCAGTTCAGTCTTGTTTTTTTTTTTTTTTTTTAAGGAAATAAATGTGTAGTGTGCACTTTCAAAAAAATATGTTTATTTTGCAAGTTTTGTTAGTTTTTTTTTTTTATTTTGCAAGGTGAAAAATTGGCCTGTGGCTTTCATACTGATTCCTGGAAAGGGCAGAGATGTAAGGGGAGACGGGTCGCCGTGTCTTACCTCGGATTACAGCCCGAGGCAGTGCTATCCTGGGCTGAATGTTCACCCAGGAACAGTCTGAATGCATTCTTGTGATCTGGCACCTTAAGACGGGGTGAATGTGCCCGAAGCACAGGGAGGGAGGTTCGGAGTGAGGGGGGGTGGTAGTATTGTGCTAGTAGCTAATCTCTGACGTCAGTGAATCGGCAATCGCAGACGAATATGCTGCGAGGCCGTAGTGTAGTTACTGCAGGTATGAAGATTCATCAAATGCAGGCCGGGAAACCACCACCACCTGCACACACGCTCACATTTATAAAACTAAGAAGGAATATGCTTTATATGTCAGCAAGACATATAGTCATAAATGCAAAGGCTTTTTCATTTGTGGTGAAAAGTATTATACATTTACGAATGTATGATGCAGAATAAAATTCCACAAAAGAGGTTATAATTACTCATTTAGGGAAAAATTTCCTGGGTTCAAAGATTTTTACGCAAACATTTGTCATTTAGTTATCCAATGTTCTGCATAGATGCAGTACTTAAAGTATAAAGAGTAGTCTTTGTGATACTGCAGTGGTTTCCATGAGTAAACTGCTCTGAAATATGAGCATTAAACTTTGATTAGATTTTACTTTCAATGGATTTTGCACCACAGTGAAATGCTGAACTAAAAACTAAGATCTCTGAACTACCTCTTGAGTGTCTTTTATGGGGCAGTATGATGCCATGGCTGTGGTTTGTGGGGGCGAGACAGGGCACTGAGTTAAGTGTTTGATGGCAGGAAGGACGACCTGCCAACACGGGGGTGGAATGACACTCAGGACAATGACATTAAGCGACCTGTGTTATTGCCACAGAAACGGGGTGAGTATTTATGAAAAGACACTCAACAGACAAGAACAGCCCTGAGGAGATCAATTAGGGAAAGCTCCTCACTCCCTGTACTATCAGATGCACACATATGTAAAGGATGTACAGACTGTCATGCACGTGCATATTTGCAGTCGCAAACACACAGACACACACGTGTACAAAGACACAGTAAGGTCTGTATGTATTTGTACTACGGGGCTGTAATCCCCACATGATTCATTTGGATGTAAATACCCTCAAACTGATGCTGACCGTGAGCAGTATATTCGCATCTATATGGAATTTACCATTTAGGAATTACTGTGTGTATATATTACATATTATATTACTGTATACATATTTTGTATATATTATAGTTCCAAAAAAGTTGGGATGCTGTGTAAAATGATAAGAATAGAATGAAATTATATGCAAATCATTTAAACCCTATATTTAATTGAAAATAGAACAAAAACCACAGGAAGTGTTGAATCGGAGAATTTCATTGTTTTTTATACATGATGTGATCCAGACACGGAACTAAATGCAGATTCAGGGAACAATCCCCAGGGAGTTTTTAGTAACAGGAATACAGTAATAGAAGAAGAAAGGCCATAGCCCAAAGCTGCAGATCAGCAGTCCAGATAAAATGGTAGTATGACTGGAGAGGGTTGGGCCGTGTTCATGCCAAGGCCAGTAACTCTCCCAGGGCAGAAGCCAGGTGAAGAATCCTGCTTGGAGATGCAGGACTGCTTGCCAACAGGACTGAATGATTTAACAGGAACTCGATGCCAATCCTGGAGACCAATGAAGACTTGGGAGGTGTTCCTTTTAAATAGACTCAACAGAGGAACAGGCAAGAACAGGGTATTCACTACATGATGTCCCAATCCTGGAGAGTGACGAAGGATTGGGAGGTTGTTTCAATTAAATAAACTCAGAACACTAACCTACAACCCCAATTCCGAAATAGTTGGGACGAAGTGTATATTGTGAATAAAATCAAAATGCAATGACTTTCAGATCACATGAGCCAAAATGTCATTTACACTAGAACATAGATAACATTTCAAATGTTGAAACAGACATTTTACATTTTTATCCACAAAATGAGCTTATTTCAAATTTTCTCACTGCAACAGGTCTCAAAAAAGTTGGGACACAGGCAAAAAAGGGCTGAATAAGCAATTAATATATAAGAGAATCAGCTGAAAGAACATTTAGCAAGTCATTAAGTTAACTGGCATCAGGTGTGTAACATGATTGGCTATAAAAGGGATGTCTTAGAGAGGCTGAGTCTCTCAGAAGTAAAGATGGCCAGAAGCTCTCCAACCTGTGAAGGCTTGCGTAAAAAAATTGTGGAATACTTTAAAAACAATGTTCCTCAACATCAAATTGCAAAGGCTTTTGTTATGGCCCCAATTTGTTATGGCGTCAATTTGTTATGACGTCACGGACAGCAAGGGATGACAGAAAAAATTCTTAAACTTCAACAGATTTAATTAAACAAACACTTAGAACTAGTCTACAATCTACCCTACTGACCAAGATTGAAATAAAAAAAAATGAGATATTTACAGTCCCCTGGTAATTGAGATGGGCTGCTGTGTTGCGATGTCCTGGGACAGGAAAATGCTCCACCACAGGCAAAAATCCACAAAAAGCTTCACAGGTCTTGAAAAGAGTGACAGGTCTGGTCAAATGTATCCTTCCACAATTTCTCCTTGCAATTTCTCCTACTACTCTCCCACTCTCTCAATTTTTCTCCTTATATACTCTTGTCCAGCCCCCTCTGAGGCATGCCCAGGACATGCCCAACCTAGCTCCGGACTGGGCTTAACAAAAAAAATTGTCAATACTGCCATCTAGTGGCTTTTTTTTTCCCCATTACACCTCCATTCCAAAAGGGAAAAATTTTGACTCATAAAGGCAAAATTTTTCTTTTCAATACAAAAATGGTTAAGTAGACACTTGTGTATATATACATATAATACAACATGCTAATAAACACGTGATATATATACACATACTCAAACATGGGGTAAGCAATCAGCAATTACATTGTCAGTACCCTTTACATGCTTAATTTCCAAGTCAAACTCCTGTAAAATCAAACTCCAATTCAAAAATCTCCAATTCTTGTTTTTCATCTTACTCAAAAACATTAACGGATTGTGGTCAGTATATACAATCATTGGCTTTTGCCCTGTACAAACATAAACCTCAAAGTGTTGTAAGGATAGAACCAGAGCCAACAGCTCCTTCTCAATTGTGGAATAGTTCTTTTGGCGGCGATTGAACTTCCTGGAGAAGTATGCCACGGGATGCTCAATGTCATCAGAGTCACTTCTCTGTAGGAGCACAGATCCACAAGCTTGGTCGCTAGCATCGACCGCCATGGAGAACGGTTTGTTGAAGTCAGGAGATTTGAGCACAGGGAAGTGACACAGCAGAGACTTCAGGCGATCGAAGGCTCTTTGGCATGCTTCATCCCAAGTGAACTTTACGCCTTTCTTCAGTTGGTTGGTGAGACTGAGAGCAATCTCAGCAAAGTTCTTGCAGAACTTGCGGTAGTACCCGATCATTCCAAGGAAGCGGCGCAAAGCTTTTTTGTTGTCAGGACCTGGAAAGTCCATGATGGCTTGGACTTTAGCTTTATGGGTGCTACCTTACCCTGGCTTATGACGTAGCCAAGATACGTGACGGTAGCACAACCAAAGTCACTCTTGTTCAGGTTAACAGTCAGGTTAGCCTGGGTCAAGTGCTGGAATGATGTCTCTACATCTTTCAGGTGTTCTTCCCAGGAGTCACTCCATGTGATCAGGTCGTCGATGTACGCACCCGTGTGCGGTAATCCGGCGATTGTAGACTGTATCATCCTTTGGAACGTGGCTGGGGCATTTTTCATGCCAAAGGGTAGGACTTCATACTGGTAAAACCCAGATGGTGTGGCAAAAGCAGAGATGCTCTTGGCCCTCTCGGTTAAAGGCACACACCAATAACCCTTCAATAAATCAATCTTGGTCAGAAACTTTGCTTGCCCTACTCTATCGATACAATCATCAATCCTAGGTATTGGAAACACATCAGTTCTAGTTACAGCATTGACTTTGCGATAATCTGTACAGAATCTAGCACTTCCATCAGGTTTTGGAACTAGAACACAGGGTGAACTCCAATCTGAGTTAGAGGGTCTGATAATATTATGTTCTAACATGTACTCAAACTCTTTCTCAGCAATCTTTCTCTTTTCAGGATTCATCCGGAACGGATGCTGTTTTATTGGTTTGGCATCACCAACGTCTACATCATGAGAGGCTATAGAAACTCTCTTTGGAACATCAGGAAATAGATCTTTATATTTCTTGATCAACCTCTCAAACTGATCTTTCTGTGAGGGTTCTCAGTGCTGGAGTTTTACATCAAGATTTTGCAACACTTCAGAATTTGACAATTTACATGAAAGAACTTCAGCTTTAATTCTAGGTTCATCATCTTGTAACACCCCCCCCATCTTCACAAGTCTCGGCCATAGGAGGATCTGAAGTGACAGCTGCAACCCTAGCATTCCTATCATGATAAGGCTTCAGCATGTTAATGTGACACAACTGTTTTGGCTTTCTCCTATCTGGAGTCTTCACAATGTCATTGAGATCATTGAGTTTTGTCAGAATTTCATAAGGACCATGAAATCTAGCCTGCAATGGATTGGACTGCAAGGGAAACAACACAAGGACCTTGTCTCCTGGTTTAAACTCACGGCTTCTAACCTTATGATCATACCAAGTTTTCATTTTTCCCTGACTTGATTTCAAGTTCTCTTTGGCTAGATCACAAGCTGCACGCAGTCTTTCCTTGAACTTGCTAACATAGTCTAACAGACTGATATGTGGCTCTTTCTCTTGCCATTGTTCACTCAACAATAGCAAAGGTCCTCTCACTTCATGGCCAAACACTAGCTCAAACGGACTGAATCCAGTAGACTCCTGCACTGCTTCTCTAGCTGCAAACAACAGCAAATGAACACCTTCATCCCAGTCTTTCTCATGGTCATAACAATAAGTCCTCATCATTGTCTTGAGAGTGGAATGAAACCGCTCTAAGGCACCCTGACTCTCTGGATGATAGGCACTGGAAAGAATCTGCTTCGCACCTAGTTCATACACAACCTGCTGAAACAATCCGGAAGTGAAATTGCTACCTTGATCTGCCTGAATTTCCCTGGGAAGGCCAAACAACGTGAAGAACTTTAAATTGCAGTTGCCTTGATGTTGCGTAGAGGGATGGCTTCAGGGAATCTGGTAGATGCACACATGATTGTCAACAAGTACTGATTTCCAGATCTAGTCTTGGGTAATGGACCAACACAATCAACGATGACCTTGGAGAAGGGCTCCCCAAATGCTGGGATAGGCTGCAATGGAGCTACAGGTGGGTCTAACTGGTGTTTTCCAACTACCTGACAAGTGTGACAGGTTTTGCAAAAGTTGAAAACATCTTTCCAAAGTCCAGGCCAGAAGAAGTGTTTCATGATCTTGCCAACAGTCTTGTTAACACCAAGATGACCTCCTAAAGGCAAACTATGAGCCATTGTTAAGATCTCATTCCTGTAGACCTTCGGAACAACAATTTGCTTGACCACTGCCCAATCTGCATCGGCAGGGATATCAGGAGGGCGCCACTTCCGCATCAACACTCCATCCTTGAGATAATACCCAACTGGAACTGCGTCTATTTCTTCATCAGGAAGGGCTCTCTTCTTTAGTACACAAATTTCAGGATCATTGGTTTGCTCCTGAATCAACTGCTTTCTGGACAGAGACAAGTCTCCAGACACATCAGAATCACCAGACCCATCTGGCTGGCTGAATAGAGAACTGATAAAAGTGTCTGATAAGTCCTCAAACGGAGAAACCATAGTAGGCTGAACAGAGTCATGAGGCGAAACACCTGAGTCATGACTATTCAAGGTGCTGAACGGCACCACATCATCTTCTTCTTGAGCCTTCTTGGCCATAGCACGAGTCACTGCACAGGAAGGATACAGAGATGGGTCTTCATCGCCATCTTCAGTGCTCGGCTGTGAAGTAAGATGAACAGGGGGAACTACATTGCCCCCAGCCAGGTCATTGCCCAGCAACAGAGAAACACCCTTGATAGGTAGACTTGACATAAGTCCCACCTTTACCTGTCCTGTAACTAAATCTGACTTCAAGAATACAGAGCGCAGGGGTACAGATACAGTCCTCCCTTCAATACCTTGTACAAGTATGAAATCCCCAGAAGCGGTCTCATCACGTAACTCCAAGGAGTCCATCAACAAAAGTGACTGAGAAGCTCCGGTATCCCTTAGGATATATATGGGGACAGGAGGAGAATGCTCATTCAGAGCCACAAATCCCTCTGACACAAATGGAAGGAATTCCTCCCTCGCAAAATCAGCAGTATCAGGCTTCTTAGCCTCACAAGGAGCAGGCAATTTAACAGATCGGTCATCTACTACAGGGGTTTCTAACCTTGTCTTCACAAAGGCATTGGGTTTGGTATCCTTTTCTTTTTCTTTCTTAGCTTTAAGGAACCAACAGTTAGTTGTAACATGACCAGATTTATTGCAATAATTGCGAACTAGACCACTTTTGTCACTGTTAGCTTTCACACTTTGATCAGACCTTTGACTGGATTTCTGAGCACAATCACCAGATTTGTCTTTGTCTTTGGGTGAGGAATCTTGGGTATCACCGTTACCTTTCTTCTGAAATTGGGACCATCTATTGTTACTGCTAGACTGAAATTTGGACTTATGTGTGAGAACATATTCGTCTGCAAACTTGGCAGCTGATCGCAAATTCAGTGCTTGCTTCTCATTAAGGTAGGTCTTAATATCATCCTTGACACAGTTCTTGAATTCTTCAACTAACACCATCTCTTTTAGTGCGTTGAAATCATCCTTGACCTCCATAGAAGTACACCAGCGCTCAAAGCAAACCTTCTTCTCGTTAGCAAATTCCACATAAGTCTGATTGTCAGATTTCTTCAGACCTCTGAATTTCTGTCGGTAAGCCTCTGGAACCAACTCAAAAGCTGTCAAAATAACCTTTTTGACAACCTCATAATCAGAGGAATCATCTGCAGACAAAGCCGAATAGGCTTGTTGAGCTTTACCCTTGAGGACAGTTTGCAACATCAGAGGCCAGTGTTCCTTTGGCCACTGACAACTCTTAGCTACCTTCTTGAAGCACTGGAAATACTTATCAACCTCCTTCTCCGAGAATGGAGGCACCAGCTTTACCTCCTGGCTAGCATGAAATTTGTTTTCGGCTTCCATTTTAATTTTTATTTGCTCCATTTGGAGCCTTTCTTCCCTGTCTAATTTTTCTAAATCGAAATCTCTCTGTCTCTGTCTCTCTCTTTCTGCTCTTTCCTTTCTCTCTTTCTTTTTTCTCTTCTCTTGCTAATTTTTCTAACTCAAACTGCCTTTCTTTCTCTCTTTCTACTCTCTCGAACTCTCCTTGTTTTTCTTTTTCTCTTTCTGCTCTCTCGAATGCTCTTTCCTCTCTTTCAATCTCTAGCATTTTTAATTTAAGTTCCATTTCTACATTTGGATTTTCCACTGGAAACTGTTCCAGATCTCCTGGTGCAAACACATTTTCATCAATGTAATATTCAACAATCTCTCTAGCCAGTCTTGCTTTTCGCATGGCTGGTTTTACATCTGTCAGCTCTAACTGTCTGCATATTTCTAGAAGTTCTGTCTTTTTAAAAGACTTCAAAACCTCTACGGTTGATGATGCCAAGAAATCATCCATTGCTGTTGATCTGTCAATATATATCTAGGAAAATTCAAAAAAAAATTTCACAATTTGAAATTTTAGATTTTCAATAAATGACTCACAAAATGGTCGATCCCGGACCCGAGCTCCCAATTTGTTATGGCCCCAATTTGTTATGGCATCAATTTGTTATGACGTCACGGACAGCAAGGGATGACAGACAAAATTCTTAAACTTCAACAGATTTAATTAAACAAACACTTAGAACTAGTCTACAATCTACCCTACTGACCAAGATTGAAATAAAAAAAAATGAGATATTTACAGTCCCCTGGTAATTGAGATGGGCTGCTGTGTTGCGATGTCCTGGGACAGGAAAATGCTCCACCACAGGCAAAAATCCACAAAAAGCTTCACAGGTCTTGAAAAGAGTGACAGGTCTGGTCAACTGTATCCTTCCACAATTTCTCCTTGCAATTTCTCCAACTACTCTCCCACTCTCAATTTTTCTCCTTATATAATCTTGTCCAGCCCCCTCTGAGCAATGCCCAGGACATGCCCAACCTAGCTCCAGACTGGGCTTAACAAAAAAAAATTGTCAATACTGCCATCTAGTGGCTTTTTTTTTTTTTTTCCCATCACACTTTAAAGGTCTCATCTTTCGACAGTGCATAACATCATCAAAAGATTCAGAGAAACTAGAAAAATCTCTGTGCGTAAGGGACAAGGCCGAAGACCTTTACTGGATGCCCATGATCTTCGGGCCCTCAGACACTGCTGCATCACTCACCGGCATGATTCTGTCATTGACATTACTAAATGGGCCCAGGGATACTTCAAGAAGCCACTGTCTGTAAACACAGTCCGCCGTGCCATCCACAGATGCCACCTAAAACTCCATCATGCAAAAAGGAAGCCATTGCTGAGCATGATCTAGAAGCGCCGCTGTGTTCGGTGGGCCAAGGCTCATTTAAAATGCACGGTAGCAATGTGGCAAAGTGTCCTGTGGTCAGACGAGACCAAATTTGACATTCTTGTTGGAAATCATGGGCGTTGTGTCCTCCGGGCTAAAAATGAGAAAGACCACCCCTCCTGTTATCAGCGTTCAGTTCAAAAGCCAGCATCTCTGATGGTATGGGGATGCATTAGTGCATATGGTGTGGGACACTTGCATGTTTTAAAAAGCACCATGAATGCTGAAAGGTATATAAAGGTTTTAGAGCAGCATATGCTCCCCTCCAGATGACATCTATTCCAGGGAAGGCCTTGTGTATTTCAGCAGGACAATGCAAAACTGCAGCTATTACAACAGCATGGCTTCGTAGTAGAAGAGTCCATGTGCTGAATTGGCCTGCCTGCAGTCCTGATCTTTCACCGATTGAGAACATTTGAATTGAATTGAATTGAATTGAAAGTTTATTTTGAACATGGTAAAAACAGGAAAAAAAATAAAATAACAATAAAATAATTATGATAATAACAATAATAGTCATATTAGTATTTACAGTAGTAATACTAATACCAATACCACTACCACCAATAATAATAATAATAATAATAACAATAATAAACAAATAACACATTGCTAGCAAATTATCGGTAAACATGTATAAATCAAATGAGTCAGTTCATGTTCAAAAAGGAGTAGGTAGAAGTTAAAAACTTTTCTAGACCTACCCCTTTTTCGTTCATTAAACTATGTACAATAATGCTTGTGCAACTCTCGCCTATCCACCATCAGTGACAGTCTCAATTAATTATATAAATACATATACTGTATACACATACATATATATATATACACATGTATACACATACACATTTACATACAAAAGACACAACACATTCAAACATAATAATAGCAAGACAGGGTGAATGCAATCTAAAATACTCAATCCACCCGGGAAAAGAAAAAAAGAAGAGACAGATAAATGACCATATCACAATTCCATTTCATAGCTGTTCAGTATCTTGTTTTTAAAGAGTCTTTTAAATTTGGTTATTGATCCACATGTTTTCATTTCATCACTGCATTGGTTCCATAAGTCAATTCCTTTGGTTGTGACACAATGATATTTTGAATTTGTTCTTACTAATTGTTTTTTTAGCATTAGAATTCCCCTTAATTCATATTCACATTCCATAATTGGAACAACCTTTGTATACTGCTTGGTACATTTCGATGCAGTACGTTGTACATGATTTGAGCTGTTCTGAAGTCAACAAGATCTCTAAATTTGAGTGTTTTGAGTTTGATGAAGATTGGGTTAGTTGGTTCTCTATAACTAGATTTGTTTACCAATCGAATGGCTCTTTTTTGGAGGATGAAAATGGGATTTGTGTTGGTTGCATATGTGTTTCCCCACACTTCCACGCAGTAAGTAATGTATGGGAGTATAAAGGAACAGTACAATATGTAACGTGCTGATTGAGTTAGTAGATCCTTGGTTTTGTGTAATATTGCAATTGATTTGGATACTTTGGCCTTGATATAATGTATGTGTGGTTTCCAACATAGTTTACTGTCTAATATTACTCCAAGGAATTTGGTTTCAGTTACTCTTTCTATTTCTACATCATTTATCATGAGTTTTTTGTTTGTGTTTGTTGATCGATTACCAAAAATGATACATTTCGTTTTACTTAAATTAAGTGTTAACTTATTAACGTCAAACAAATTCTTGAATTTGGCTATCTCCCTTCCCGCCGTATCCAGAAGTTGCTCCAATTTATCTCCACAGCAAATTAAGTTTGTATCATCTGCAAAAATAATAGCCTTCATGGTTTTTGATACTTCACATACATTATTTATATACAGATTAAACAGTAAAGGCCCCAATACTGAGCCTTGGGGTATCCCACAGGTAATGTGTAGTAATTTTGATTTGGAGTGTAGTATTTCCACATATTGAGTTCTATTTTCCAGATAGCTTGCTACCCAAGAGAGTGCTCTACCCCTGATTCCATAGGCTTGCAGTTTTTTTAATAGTAACTCATGATCTACTGTGTCAAATGCTTTTTTAAGATCCAAAAATATCCCTATTGCATATTTTCTTTCATCAATTGTCGTTGATATTTCTTCTAAAAACTCCATAAGTGCTAGTGAAGTTGTCCTGTTTGCCCTAAAGCCATATTGCTGATCATACAGTACATTATGCTTCATGATGAATTCTTCTATTCTTGTAAAAAATAGTTTTTCCAGGATTTTTGAGAATTGTGGAAGCAATGAAACTGGTCTGTAATTTGATAGAATATGTTTGTCTCCGTTCTTGTATATAGGTATGACTTTGGCCATTTTCATTTTGTTTGGAAATATACCATGTTGAAGGGACTGATTACAGATGTGGGTCAGAGGTTTTGCAACGTGTTCGATTATAGTTTTAACCGTATCCATATCTAAACCATCGCAGTCGGTAGACTTTTTGTTCTTCAGATTTTTAACTATGTCAATAAGTTCTTTTTCATCTGTACCCCTTACAAATAAGGATTCCAGAACATATTTATTTTTGCTTTCCACACACTCTATGCTACTAGTCTTTGCAATCCCTTTAGCCAAATCAGGTCCAACACTGGCAAAAAAGTTATTAAATTCATCAGCAACCAATGTCATATCACTGACAGCTGTGTTGGCTTTTGTTAGGAAGTAGGATGGGTAACCTACCTTCTTAGACCCTTTTTTAATAATACCATTTAGGATATTCCATGTATTTTTCATATTGCTTTTATTGTCCTCCAATAATTTACTGTAGTAGTCCTTTTTGTTATTTCTCATGATTCTTGTTAATTTATTTTTATAAGTCTTGTATTTTTGCTCAGCTTCTGTTGTTTTTTTTTTTCAAAAACTCTTTTGTATAATAGATTTTTCTTTTTACATGCATTCAAAATTCCCTTAGATATCCATGGCTTTTCAGTGTGTTTTTGTTTCACTACTTTAGTTATCAGAGGACAATTTTTTTCAAACAGTGTGGATATTATGGACAGGAATGTTTCATAGGCTTCATTTGCATCATCTATATAAACTTTATTCCAGTCTTGTCTTTGTAAGTCTTCTTTAAGGGAGTTGACAGCATGTTGAGTCATGTGTCTAACTGTTTTGTAGGTTTTGATGTCTTTCTTGGTCAAAATAAGATCCGGGATGATTGCAAAAACTGGTAAATGATCACTGGTGTCATTTATTATTATTCCACTTTCTAGTCAATTACATTAGTCCATATGTTGTCGATTAGTGTAGCACTGTGTGTAGTTATTCTGGTTGGTCGGGTTATCGTCGGATATAAGCTTGTACTGAACATTGAATTGATAAACTCTGCAGTTAAAGTGTGTCCTTGTTGATTTAGCAAATCGATATTAAAATCGCCAAAGATAAAAACCATTTTCTTGTTAGTAATATTATCATACATTTCTGATAGCTTTTCCCTAAAAGCATCGATGCAAGACCCTGGTTTTCTATACATGCAGCTTAGCAGTATTTTTTTTTGATTTTTCAATTACAATTTCGACTGTGATACATTCCATGATATTATTAATGGCAAAAGACATTTTGCTGACATATTTACATTTGTAATTCTTATCAACGTATATGGCAACTCCCCCACCCTTTGAGTGAGTTCTATTTATGAAAAATGATTTGTACCCCTCGATCCCGACCAAATCTATTTGTTCATTATTGAGCCAAGTTTCAGATATTGCTATTACTGTGAACGTCTTATCGAGTTGTCTTAAACATTGTTTGATTTTTGACATGTTGGAATTAAGGCTTCTGCTATTAAAGTGTATCATTGATATCTTCCCCTCCGTGTTTACATTTATTTTAAACTGATTTTCAGTATAATATTCACAATCGCTGTATATACTGTTAAAAAAGTTATTTTCTGGGTCAATGTCGTTTTCTATATCTTGTATTTTATGGTCAGTGTATTTGAATGTATTCAAGTCCAGTTTTTCGTGTTCCGATAATGTGTCCAAGCTCATCATTGAAGTACATGGTTTCCCCTGGATGCCTCATACCTGTCAAGTTCGGTGATGTCCCTTATGATGTGCACTTTAGTCGTCTCCGGCGAAGATCCATTTGTCTTTATGAACACTTTGCAATTTGAGGTCCACGTTGCCTGGATCTTGTTCTGTCTTTTTAAAATGCGAGCTCTTCTTGCAATGTCCGCGTTTTTTTTGGTGAGATGCTCATTAATATAAACGTCCGTCCCTTTTAGTTTCCTTCCTTGTCTGAGGAGCGCTTGCTTTTTCTTTCGATTAATAAAACGGATTATTATTGCTGGTGATACATTTTTGTTCTTGCTGGGCAGGGTATGGCAAGCTTCTATGTCATTAATGTCAATGGAAATGTTCTTACTGTCCAAGAAGTCAGCCACCTGTTGCTCCAGTGTTTCCCTTTCTGTTGCGGAGCAGTAGTAGTCCCCACTCCCGACGGCGGAGTTCTCGGCTGCCGCTGCTGCTCCTGCATAGGTCCGGTGCCTCGTTTTCAGGCCGCTGATGATAAGGTCGTTTACTCGTGAGTACTGCTCCAGATCCGCTACTCTATTTTCAAGATTCATGATCTTCTTTTCGTTGTCCATGTTCAGTTTCTTGAGAGACTGAACTTCTGTAATCAATTCCATTATCCGTTTTTGTTGAGAGGTTACAGTTGCAATCTCGACCGAGAGAAAGTCGAGAGCCTTTCGGATTTCCTCCACCTCCTCACCTGTGGCTTTCTTTGGCGGCATACTCCTCGGTGTGTATACAAGTATACCACAGAGGATAAAATCTCAAAATTCTTATAATTTGAAAACGTTATTCTTAAATTGTTGAACTATTTCCCCATACAGTCTTTCATAGAGTGGTTAAGCCCTCACCATATTTACTTATGAAAGTAAATGGTGAGCTAGCTGACAAAGGTAAAACTGCCCAGCAAAAAGCTAAAACAACATTTGGAGAATAATTAGACGAAAAGTCTGTCAAAGAAGACCCAAAACTCTCCAGCAGCTGGAAGCCTGTATTAAACAAGAGTGGGATCAAATTCCAATGGCTAAACTCAAGAAACTTGTCTCCTCAATGCCCAGATGCCTCCACTCTGTGTTAAAAAGAAGAGGGGATGCTACACTATGGTAAACAGGCCCCTGTCCCAACTTTTTTGAGGCCTGTAGCAGCCATCAAATTTGAGATGAGCTCATTTTGTGGATAAAATTGTAAAATTTCTCAGTTTCAAGATTTGCTATGTTATCTCTGGTCCATTGTGAATAAAATACTGGCTGGTGTGATTTGAAAGTCATTGCGTTTTGATTTTATTCACAACTTACACTTCGTCCCAATTATTTCGGAATTGGTTGTACCTTTGTTTTCAATATTTAAAGTGAATATATGGAAGAGGAGCTTTGGCTCAATACTGGAAAACACCAACTGACTGGAAGGCACAGTAGGGAATGAACCTTGACAATCCAGCAACAACAAAATGCCACAAGCAAATTGTATAGATGAGACACTATATAAAAGGGGCAAGGCATACAAATGGTCACATCAGGAAGTGAGGGAGAGGACAAGACAATAAATCAATTAAGGGAGACAAACAGCAAAAATGCACACAAATGGCTGGAACAGGGGAGCAGCCAATTACTGACACACGAAGGTCGTGACAGTCCCCCTCCTCGAGAGGCGCCACATGGCAGCCCTGTGGTCGACCCCAAATGTCACTAATCAGGGAGAGGTCCAGGATGTTGCGTTCATTCAAGATACGACACTCAGTAAAGGTGGGGCCATCCTGGATGAACCCGGGCGCGGGGGTAGCGGGATGAGGGACTGTAACGAGAGAGTGACACTGATTTAATCCTCAAAACATGAAACACTGTGTGAATTCTATGAAGGGGGGTGACAGGAGGAACCTGACAGCTGATGATGGCAATACTCATGTTATGTTAAATGGCCTGAGGACCCCGGGGGCAAGCTTCTTCAACATCTCCCAGAGAGGGATATCCTTTGTTGCCGAACAAACTGTCTGTCCCAAGTGGTAGACAAGAGCTGGGGAGCAACGGCAGTCGCCCTGTTTATGGAAGGCTGAGACATGCTTGCAGAGACATACACAGGCTCTCTTTCATCCCCAGCAGGGGCAGCATACCAGGACCTGACCAGCGGGAATGACCACTTTCCCCTCTTAAGCCAGGAATAGACATGGTTGGCAACCCAGAAAACATTAGACAGCTTACGTGCCAAGACCGGTAACGGGTAAGGAGTAGTGAGCTAGTTCCACCCAGGAAAGAAGATGGGACCACCTAGCAGAGAAGAAGTGGGACCAGTGGGCTTGCCATGGGTTCAATCTCTTGGCAGCGTAGAGGTACTCCAGGTTGCAGTGCTGATCCAAATGAGGAAGGAAAGACTGGATCCCTCCAGCCAATATCTCCACTCTTCAAATGCCAGCTTGAAAGCCAACAGCTCATGATCTCTCGTGGAATAATTTCTCTCCACCAGGGACAGCTGCCGAGAGAAGGCGGCACATGGTTGGATCTTGCCGTTGACTGCCTCTGAAAAAGGACTACTCCACCGTCCACATCTGACATGTCAACCTCCTCAATGCAGCGGTGCTGGGGGTCTGGGACTATGAGGATGGGAGCATTCATAAAATCGACTTTCAGCTGACAAAAGGTGGATATTGCCTAAGGGGTTCAGCAGAAGGAGGATTTTTAGGATGTGAGAGCTCTTAAGGGGGCAGCTGCCATGAAACCCCCGTGAATGAACTGCCGATAAAAACTGGCAAACCTGAGGAATTTTTCTAATTGTTTTCAGTCCATGGGGTCTGGTCAGTCCAGCATAGTCTGTACCTTTTGTCAGTCCATATCAAAGGCACTCTGCAAAACGGTGAAGCCCAGGAATGAGATGGTAGTACAATAGAATTCACTTTTCTGGTTTGAGGGAGAAATGATTCTCCAACAGCCTCTGAATGAACAAGCGGACATGAAGGGTGTTTTCCTCCAGGGTAGATTGGTAGATTGAGATGAATCAGGAGAACATGTCTCAGAGGACATTACTAATGAGGTTTTTGAACACAGCTGGGGCGTTTGCAAGCCCGAATGGCATGGCCAGATATTTGTAATAGCCAAATGGGGTGTGAAACGTTGACTTCCATTCATCTCCTCCTAATCTCACTAGGTGGTAGGCATTATCCAGGTCAAGCTTGGTAAAATATGGGCAGCCTTAGAGGATGGAGAATAATGAGTCCATCAGAGGAAGAGTGCAGCTATTCTTGATTGTGATTGAGTTGAGCCCTCTGTAATCTATGTGGGCGTGCAGAGATCCATCCTGTTTTACAAAAAGAAGAAGTGAGCTCTTGCTAGCGACTTAGAAGCTCAAATGATTTCGAAGGCCAGGGACTGGGATAAGTACTGTTCCATTGCTTTGTATTCCTGTGCCGTATGGGAGTACAGCCAGCACTAAGGGGGCGATGTTTCTAGTCGGTGATTACTGGAGCAGTCTGTGGGGCAAAAGCAACATGGCATGTGGGTTGCTGAATGCTTAGTGGATGTTGTGGCAGAGGGCAGGAACTCCCTTTAGGTCTGGCAGCTCCGCCTGGTGGTGGTGGTCGGGGGAAAGGTGCAACAGAGCTAGGCGCACTCCAAAGACAAGATTGTGAACAGGATTGTCGCCACTCCAGGATGGAACCAGATGGGGATTATGACATTCCAGCCAGGGCCTTCCCATTATCACTGGCACTTGTAGTGACTCCATGATGTAAAATGCCAGCTCTTCGGAATGGTTACCAGAGGTCAGCATGGGCACCGGCTTGGATATGACAGTGACATCCGAGAGAGCAATCCCTATGAGGCCTTGGGAATGAAGGGGCACTTGCACAGATGCAGTCGGAATCTTAAGGCAATGAATAAAACCAGGATGGACAAAGTTCCTGTCCGGAAGGCCTCTCCCGGGAAGACTCACTGTTCCAATCTTTCTCCATTTTGAGATAAAGGGACTCAGTGCTGTTCGCTGGTGTTCCAGACCCTTAGAATTGGCTTCGTTGTCCTTTCCAGACTGATGTATTTCAGACACTTTCTATCTGATAATGTCCAGAGTGATTTTTTATTCTGATGTCATGTGCTGCATGAAGAGATCTTCTTGCCTGCTTAACAGACGTGGAAAGGTTTTGTTTAAGTGCTGTTCATATTTCTGATTCATCCCAGTTATGAATTAAATTTGGTAAAGTGGCTGATTAAGCAATTATTGATTGATTGATTGATTCATTAATTCTTTCTTTATTGACTAAAAACACAAGGAATCAAAGTACATATGATTTATTCCCACCAGTAGGCAATTCAGAGTCTCCAACTATCCTAGCATGCATGTTTTTGGACTGGGGGAGGAAACCAAAGTTCCTGGAGGACACCCAAGTGAACACGGGGAGAACATGCAAACTCCACACAAAAACGCCAAATTTAAACCCAGGACCTTCTTTCTGTGAGGTGGAAGCGCTACCCGCTGGGCTACCACGATGTCTGATAAAGCATACATGATGCATCAACTAAAGGGGGCAATTATGTTTCACATAGAGCCTATTGGTGCTGGGTAACTTTTTTCCTTGAAAAAATTGTCATTTAAAAACTGAATTTTATGTTTACTCATGTTGCATTTGTCCTATATTACATTCTGAAAAAAATCTGAAACAAATAATTGGGAAGAATATAGTTAAATTGCAAAACACATTAAACGCCACTTTCAAAATTTTTGAATCAGCACTGCAAGAAGATCATCATTAGTGGGCCGGTAGTCATGCCAAGTTCAGCCCTAAGCAACACGCTATATGTCCCAGTGTTTAGCATGCTTGAACGTCAGCTTTCATTCCAAAGCACAATAAACTCCAAGGCAGTTTTTCTGCTAACTGCAGTATGTCCACACAGCCAATCAGCGATGCAAAATTCCGCACTGCTAACAGGTTCCGATTGTTTAGCGACTTTCCTTTGGGCAAAACAAAAATATGAGCGTCATTTTTATGCTGCAAGCTCTGAAAATATAAGAAATAAAGACTCCCCAATTTGTCCATTGAGAATGCGTTTCTCATCAAAGGACAGTTTTCTCCAAACAGACCAAGTTTTTGGCCGCATTAAGCCGCAGATTTGCAAAAAAAAAAAAAAAAGGACATTGTACTATTCGTGGAAAAGTATGATAAATTAATACAGACACATGGAAATGTTTACATGTATGGTATTGATTGGCAGGCAATTGACTTCTAATCTCAACTCTATGGATATACTGCGTTTCGCCAAATAATCAAAACGAAGTTCACTTTTTCATGAAATTCACTATTCTTAGATTTAATTGCATCATGGAATAGTGTTTTAACTTGTTTAGCAAGGCACATTGTCTAATAAGAAAGCTCTTCTATGCAAACTTTGCCCATGACAAATAATTGCTTTTTTCTAAAAATGCTTCCACTTGATAAATTGTGTTTTGTGATGAAACTCTTCAAACTCAAAAATGGTGGAAATTAAGGAGTTAAATTTTTAAAGCACCATAGCCTACTATATACACGTCGCTGCAGAAGTATAGCAAGGGTACAATTAATTGTTTTGCTTTTACTGTATTCTAAAGGCATTTGTAAATCAGATCCAAAGATAGGCTTGAGACAAACCTCAGAACAATCTCGTCATAGGATTTACGCAAAAAAAAAATTTACAAGACCATTTCAGAGAAACAAATTTTCATGTTTCGGCTTGGGGTTGAAACACCATGCAACTAGGAATGTGGTGCTACGCTTTTGTTCTTAAGTCATTGTTTAAGGACACTTTTCAGCACTTTGGATGAGCCGGATGTACTTCCATGCTTGCTCATCTCTTATCAACCACGGACTTAAATGTAACATACCATATGTTTGCTTCCTCACCTCCTAAACTAAGAAGTGTTAGAAAACCAATATAATATAGAGTGCCTCAGTTTCCCAGTCATCTGAAAAAAACAACAGTCTCAACAGCTAACAGCATCAAAAGCAGATTGTTTTCTGCTGACACTTGGCCAAACAACAACAATTGCCCCCCCCCCCCAGGCATTTCCCAGCATACACTGCTGCCTGTGCCTGGGGGGATTATTGTTTGTTGTGAGGTGGGGGTGGGAGGGAAGTGGCGTGCCGTGACAGGGTGGGGAGCCGCTCTCAAGGTCAGGGGGCTCTTCACATCAAAGGCTTCTCCCAGCCCCCCCAGCCAGGAAGTACGGAAGCTTCCCCCCCCTCCCTACCTCCTGCGAACATCTGCCTTCCTTCCTGTGCTCCTCACGTCAGGTAATGGCCCCTGCAGTATAACATTAACTGGAAAACCTTAGGAAACAGCATTGTTAACCGCACAGATGGTTAGCTGAACGTCGGATATTTGGGACCTCTGTCGCCTCGTGAGTGTATGTGCTTGTGCACGCAGACACACACATGCGCGCGCACGCACACACAAACACAAACACACGCGCGTGCACATGCGCACACACACACACAAACGTAGACACACACACACACGCACGCACGCACATGCACACAAACACACACAAACGTGCACTCACAAACACACACACACACGCACGCATGCACACACACACACACACACGCACGCATGCACACACACAAATTACAGGCAGAAGCACTGGCAAACTAAAATGTATCACCAAATAAATTAATAGTTTTACGCAAACAGCTATAACCATACAACCATCAGGCTTTCTCGCATCACTGAGATCTCGAATCCTTCATTCCTAACGTGTAACTGAGGCGTTGGTCGACTGATCAGTCACATTAACTTCAATATTTTTAAGACTCACATACACTCTACCCTGGATGCGCAGTATCGTTATAGTCTACGGTACTTTAGACAAAATAAAAAATGAATAATAAATAAACAACGAGCACCTAAAATGCTTTTTCATCCAACGACTATGAATTCCAAATTACCTTCCCCAATCTCTGTGGAGCTCGTCAGCGATCAAAAAATGAGCACGCGGTCATCTAAGCCGCCTGAAAATTGGAGCGTCATCTCCACCTTGTGGCCGCTATATGTTACTGACACTGAATAAATGACAATAAATGAAGAGAAATCATATAAAGTTTAGACCGCAGTTTACCGCAGCACTTGTCCTCCTTGAAGAATAAAACCACAAACAATATCAGAGATTTATATAATTATTAATAGAAATCAAATTACACTCTGATAATTGTTCAGAGGGTGGCGCTACAGTTGCAGGAGCAAGTTATAAACGAGACAAAATGACTCCTCGCGTTCGTCGTTTGCAGTGCGGAGTTCACAGGTCGGAGAAAGGTTGTGTTTTGGTTTGATTCGATTAGCTCGCTATGGCGGCGGTGAGTTGGTTTACTTGTAGGCAACTGCCTCGCATGTCGTCCCAAGTCGGTCGGTACCTTAGACCAACTGGACTATTCCATCCTGGAGCCCCGGTGCGGAGATTCATGACGACTCCTCGTTCGCGGATCGGGGAAAAAGGATCATGGGGGAAGACGCGGATGCTGGATCAACCTCATCTGACAGAACTCGATAAGGCGGATGCATTGGTACATTTCTGTATGAAAGAGTTTGCACCATGGTTCGCACACAGAAGTGAATTTCTTTTGCTGGCTGCTTTAAGTGGCACAATCCGTGACAGCTACTTCAAATTCATCATGATGGCCAGTTTACCTTTTACCTGTGGTATCGCTGCACGTTTGGTACCGCTAACCACTAAAAACGGGTGAACTTTCTATTGAACAATTATTTTGACGCATCCCCGGGATTTTTCAAATCAGTTTGAGTTACACATTTGTATGACGTCATGCTGCATTGCTGGATCACTGTTTGCGGACTGACAGCTGCAATATATGTAGCTAAATGGCTACATTGTCACAAATCCTAGTGACTATAACAAGGGTGGGCAATCGTGGTCCTGCAGGGCCGGTGTGTATGCGGGTTTTTATTTCTATCAATTACCCTGACTAATTGAGCTAATTAGTTGCAAACGCAAATCTAAATTTGTGCAAAGATTCGATCAAAGGAAAATGTTTTATGTTGGGAGACGAGAACAGTCTTTGGTCATTCATGATGATTTAAAGAAATGCGCCAGAAATGTCAGATTTCATAAATGATTTGGCTAATTTAGATAATTAACTAATTAAAGGCCAGAAGTTGGTGCGAAAACCTGGGACAGATGGGGCTCTCATAGCCTACCTCTGGACTATACTATTACCCAGCAATAGCTTAGTTATTGTCAGCCAGCTAACGTTTTAGCTATCCAGTTGTCGAGTAGTTGTCACCTGCGTCAACCAACAAATGTAAGCTTCTCGCTTCTGTCATGATCGCCGTTGAAGTGAATTTGCGAAATGCTATCAAGGTGGTCTTGAATGCGAAGTCGCTTTAAGATGCTTAAGCTGCTTTCATACTGGACGCGAAACGAATTTTTCGCACGACAGATTACATTCAAAGTCAATGCAAAGACGCGAATGCGTGCAGTGTGAAAGCGGCTTTAGAAATGGATTCCTCTTGAGAGTTGGGTAAATTTAATTAAAAAGTAATGCTCGAATGATTGACGCAATAACTGTTGCCAATTACTCAGCTAACGAAGATGAACTCTGATAATTAACATTTATCGTAATAATAATAATTCAGTAAGAACTCTCTTTTCAGAGTTTTGTTTGCTTATTAATTTTTTTTTTTTTTTTTTTAATGGATTTCCTGACACGGTGACGATTATTCTGTCATTATTTTGCAGATGTTGAGAAAGTCCCATGAGACGGGTGAGTATTTAATGTCCTCTTGACAGACGATTTTTAATGTGGTCCAACGTATACGAAGTAGCCTACTAGTCGAAAGTTTGGACACCCTTTACTTGTCCTTTGATTCTCCCTTTATTGCAATTTAATCTTTGTAATAACCAAAAAAAAAAAACCTCTATAAGAAAGCATCAGTAGTCTGGAATTTAAAAAAATTACTTCACAGGGTGGTGTCTGAAATTTTTCACAGAAAACAATCAATAATTTGATAAAGACGAAGTTCAGCAAATTATTTCCATTTTCCAAAATGTGAATTAAAATCAATCGAATTTAGACCTTTTTGAAAGGTCAAGGAGAGGCAACACAAGTGTAGCACAGCAATAAGAACTTCACTGCCTGTCTGGTATGAGCTCTCAGAATCATATGACTGCCCTCATAGAGAAAAATTATATGATAATGTTCAGCATTAATGATTGCAAATGGTGGTCATTCTCATGACTTTAATATTTACATTATTATTATTTTTTTTAAAATAATAGGCATTTGTCTTCGTTTGATTGAAAAATGAGGGTGTGCACAAACTTTTGAGTGCTACTATACTATGGTGTAGAGTTTGAAAAAACTGCTTTAGATAGTTTCTTCTTCTGTGAATTGCATCTGTTTAAAGCAGTGGTTACATGTACTAGGTAGCTGCCCCTCAAATGAAGCTGGACTTTTAATCAATGGCTGGATGGGAGACGCCTCTGGCTCTTGCCGTATTTTTCCCAGTGCAGTTTTGTGGTGTATCACCAGTTAACTGCAGCAAAAGTCAACTGCAATACCTCTCTCTGCCTGCAGGCTTCCTGTCCTGGTTCCGTAATGGCCTGCTTGCTACAGGAATCGGGGTGATTGCTTTTGTACAGAGTGATGTGGGCAGGGAAGCAGCGTATGGTAAGAAGCAGAGTTACCGCACTTGGGAACATCATTACGTCACTGTTACACTTTTGAATTCTAAGGGTCACAAAGTAAAAGTTCTGTAATGTGTTTTTTTTTTTTCCTACATACAACCTCAACTTGCTGATTTTTCAAATTTAAGGCTAATTCCAATTGCTTACCTTCATATGCTTCCTTATTTTCCTTCCTTTGTTTTCTTGCTCTTACCTTCACCTTTTTTTGGGAGGTAAGAAAAATAATTGTATCTCCCCGACGACGATAGTCAGGAGAACTATGGTTTAGTTCCGGGGCCGCGGCCACCGCCGGAGAGATTTTCTGTTCTGGGCTCTGGAAGCCACAGTTATCACAGGAATTTCTCCAAATTTCATACAGGCGAAGATATTGCTCGGACAATGCTCAAGACCGATTTTCGCGAATTTCGGACGTCCAATATGGCTGCCGACGGCGATTTTGTCCGAAATTTGGGGATCGGGGAGATACACGACTCGGTCCCTGTTGCGACCGAGTTATCTAGTTGAAAAAGGAAGGTGGCAAGGGAGAAACTGAAGAAATGGGAATTGGTGATATGGAGCATCCTTGCTCGTTCAAACATTAGTTCGAAGCGATGTCCGTGACATGGGTGGTAGAAGGGGAAGGGTCAGTCTGCAGATCTGTTGTTTGTGCGTCTGGAAAAATGCTTCTGCAGAGGATGGTCTCATCTTTGTCCAAAATCTCTTTGGGAAACTGTGAATGCCCATCATATGACTCATTCCGTCTCCTCAGTCGTGGCGGAGTCTTTATCGATATCTGGGTCAGGTGAGGGGAATTAAGGAAGGATGTGAAATATAAGCACATGGAATGAGCTGTCTCTCTATCCCTCACCTGAGAATTTAGCTAATTAACAAACCCAGGCGACTGGGGGGAAAACCTGGGGAGGACTTTTACTATTCGGACCTGAATTTTCCTCCTCTGGGGTGCGTGTCCCGAAAGCACAGATGCTAACTTACATAGTTGGAACCAGTGAATGAGAATGGACGAACTGTGTAAGTTGCTAACTTAGTTAGCAACTTTGGTTTTGGGAAACGCACCCCTGATTGTTTGGCAGATTTAGATTGTGTACATCTCCAAGAGCTTGTATTTAAAACCTGCTGTACATTAAAAATCCAGCAAAGTGGTGAATGACTTAGTTCTGCACAGTTAGAAACAATGATCAGGCTTCACAAAACCTTTTTAATCACTGCTGCTCTCTCACCTGAACTACTGTGCTTCTGCTGCTCATCCCTCTCTCTGTACAGTGCAGTGAAAAAGCCCCATTCCATATTGTAGCCCCTGGACGAAGTCGGGCAGCTACTATGGATTCAAGGCTGTCGTCTCTGTAGCTGCCGCCGCATCTGTAAAGATTTTCTTGCGGACACTCCGCTGGCCACTAATTTCAACAGATTCATTTGATATTTGGTTTGAGCATAGGTTTTGGTGAGGTCACAACACCTATTGATTTTGGTCGGCATGGCAACAGAATTGGCCAAATAAAGCACCTTTTCATGCTGAAAGTGTGTCCGTTTCAGTTTATGGCTTGCGAACGCGCTAGAGGTCAGACTTTTTTAAGATATCACAAGTCGGCACTTGGGAGCTACACCCACGCGGTCGCGGACCACTGGTCTGTCTAGTTTCTTCTGGTTTTACATATTTGTCATATTTAAATGTTTCAGATCATCCCGGTAACTTTTGTATAAGACAAAGAGAACATGAGTAAACTCAAAATGCAGATTTTAAATTGCCATTTAATTTATTTAAGGTAAAGGTATTCAAACCCTATATCACCCCTATGAGAAAATAACTGCCCCCCTAAACTTAATGACTGGTTGTGCCAACCTTGGTGGAAACATCTGCAATCAAATATTTGCAATACCTGGCAATGAGTCTTTTACATTGCCATCGTGGAATTTTGCCGCCTCTTTTTAACTGAATTGTTTTAATTCAGCCACGTTTGGGGAGCATGAACTGCCTGTTTGAGGTCATGCCACAGCATGTCAATCGAATTCAACTCAGGACTTGGACTAGACCACTACAAAACCTTCATTTTGTTTCTTTTGAGCCATTCAAAGGTGGACTTGCTTGTGGCTTTGCATTTTCCAACTGCATAACCCAACTGAATGAATGAATCCTTGATGCACTCATGGAGGAATTTTGGTCGGTTGGCTATTCCTGGGAAGGTTCACCACTCTTCCAGGTTTATTCCATCTGTGGATATTGGCTCTCACCGTGGTTTGCTGGAGTCTCAGAGTCTTAGAAATGGCTTTGTAACCCTTTCCAGAGTGACGGATGTAATTGATTTTGTTTCTCATCTGTACTTGAATTTCTTTGGATTGTGGCATCCTGTGTTTTTTTTTTTTTTTTTTTTTTTTTTTCTTCACATTGCCAGACAGGTTCTATTTAAGTGATGTTTTTATTCAGGTGGGCTGGCAATAATCATGCCTAGTGAAATTTAACCCAGTTTTCAGTAAAATTTGTTTAATTGGCTGATTTGGTGACTCAGGGGGCAATTACTTTTTCCACATGGAGCTTGGTTGGGTTGAATAGCTTTTTTCCTTCAGTAAATGAAATCATCAGTTAAAAACTGCATTTTTTGTTTTTTATTTTTGTCTACAATTAATTACTCCTTTAAAAAACACATGAAAAGTTTAAAAAAGTAAAAAAAATATTTTTTAAAGTTTTAAAATTTAAAAACATTTTTTATTGTAAAAACGCACATTTCAGAAAAGGTAAAAAGGAAAAAGTAAGGAGAGGGAAAAGGTCAAAGGAAGTTGCTGCCATGTTCATATTTACGTCAATAACTTTGCATGGACCCAGTCAGATTGAATGTTCAACTTAGGTTTATGTTCTTTTATGAGAAGCATTTCAAAGACAACAGTCAAATTTGGTTTGCATTTCGTTCTGAAAACAAATGTTTGTAGATTTAGGTAATCCGTGTTCTTCAAACAAGAGCCTTCCGTGCTGTTTTTCTGCCTAGTGATTTGTTGATTAAGATGGCCTGAGCTATTGCCAACATCAGCTAAATCACAGCAATCGCATGAAAGTTTGTAAAGAAGGCACTGATTGCTTACAGTGTCTGCTTTCTTTTCTGTTTTAGAAATCACTTTGAAATGTTTTTCATGAAAGAACTCAAACCTAAGTTGAACTTTCAATCTGACTCTGTCCGTGCAAAATCATTGACGTAAATATGCACATGACAATCACCCCACTTTGACCTTTTTTCTCTTTATTTTTCACTTCTTTTTCTATTTATACTCCTCATCTTTCAAGATTTCATTCATTTGAGAATGACGTGAAGCTGCATCAAAACGTTGTGTGTTTTTTACGACAAAAATTTTTTAAAAAGTTTGTAAGCTTTTTAAAATATTTTCAAGCTTGTTTAAACTTTTAAAATGTTTTCTTTAAAGTAATAATTTAATGTCACTGGGTTTTATTATTAAATGTACACCAAAATCTCTTCTTATATGGCATCTTTTTCTAATATTAAAATCAGTTTAATGATCTATACATTTAAGTGTAACCAATATGAAAAAAAAAAAGAAATTGGGAAGGGAGAAAATACTTTTTCACAGCACTCTACCGCCACCCTGCTCTATGCGCTGTGTCACCTGCCTGTTTAAATGTGAGTAGGGCCAGTTTCACATTTAATTTTTAAGGAGAAAAGCTTAATTTGCTACTGTGATGCAGCCTGCAGTAAGATTTTACTGTTTGGGCCCTTACATCCTCATTACTTCAGGAGGAATTGCCCCCTACTTTGTCTAATTAACTGTGAGTCTCTGAATTACAAGTCAAATAACTCCTGTGTCCGATGTGCCTCCTCCCGCAGCGTTCTTCATCCTGGGCGGCGTGTGCGTGTCGTTCGGTGGGGCGTCCTACGTGGGGAACCTCTTCGCCCTGCGGCGCACCATGCTCCTGTCCCTGCCCGCTGTGCTGCTCCACGGCCTGGTGGTCAGCAGCGTCGCCCTCTTCTGGCTGTGCGCGGTATCGCTCTATATCGGCCGGCTGGAGGTGGAGATCATCCACGATGATGACGACGAGGGGGAGGAAGGGGGGGACTGTGAGGAGTGTGGGGGCCAGCGGGAAGGGCACCACCCAGAGGACAGTAAGGGTCAGGACAAGTGAGGGGGAGGAGTGAGGTCTTAAAAATGGGTGTCACTTCTCTTTGTACATAGGAACATACTGTACAAGGCTGAATGACCACCAGCACTTAGGACCAGAGGTGGAAACTCCACAGGCAGGAAGTGAAAGTCCTCCCCAGTGTTGAACTCCAGTTACCTGGATTTGCGGTTTATTCCTCTGCCAGGAGGTGCAAATGATAGGTTGAATTGAGCTGGCTGAGTTCATGGGAGGAAGATCTGCATGGCAGATCTTTCACTGGCTGACCCTTGGTCTTTCCATCTCTGCTTGAGATATAATAATAAAAAAAAATAGTTGTTAATGCTTGTGGGGAGAGTGTGGTCTCTTATTAGATTAGTTTTGGGTATATGCTCTTGTTTTATGTGACAGTTGGGATGTGTGTGAGTGTGTGTTGAGTGTGTGGTTGTATGTCCGAAGGAATATGATGAATTGGCGTGACTGTTTATCGGGCTGGGTGGTTACTGTCAATGTCCGACCAAAGAGCCGGAAACGTGTGGGATTTTTTCAGAAAACCCTGTTCCTGCAGACTTCGTCTATTATGCCTATATTTCTGCAGTTTGAAAAATGCTAGCTGCTTGCCGAAGGAATTTGTGATTCTGGAAGCCTACTGCAGGACCTTGCGCTCTGCTGAATTCCAAATTTGGTTACATCAGCTGTGATGATTGAAGAATTATGACTTTGTAAAATTTAAATTCACTTGAAGTCTGATGCAGCCACTGTGAGAGCTCCTGTTATCAGAAATGTGAGATCTTGCTGAGACAATATGCTGTATGGCGTGCATGTGGAAGTTTTGGTGGGTGAGACAGGAAGTGATTTGTGGTCAGTACTGACTTAACTTCACCTTTGACCTCTGGAAGGTCCCTGAGACTGTTAACAATTTCTGCTCTTAGTAGCTAATTGAGGATATCGTTACTTCGCTCTTTTTCTGGCGTTGGCTATCACGTGAAGGAAACAGATGCTGATCCAGGGTCAGTTCTTAGGTGGGGCAAACAGTTGAAAACCATGTGATAGAGGTCAAGTGAAGGCTGCCACCTTCTGGTCATATGATGTTATGTTGTCAGTCACACTAACCAGTCAGCAACACTGTTAAAGTCAGGTGGGTGGCAGAGGGTCTGTGCTGAAAGGCTGCTGTGCCATAAGTCGAGTTTTAAGTTTGTCTGTCCATCCGTTCTCTGAACTAAACGCTTTATGCTTCACTAAATAAATGGTGAAATCATGAGTACAAATGCAAATTGGCTGTCAGATATTAACCTTTAATTGATAATTAAATTTTGCCTTAGTTTACAGGTGCTTCCTTGATTATGCTGTTTGCATGGTCTTAATTCCACAGACCCTCATAACACCACTTGTTTCCTTTGTGCACAAGATTTGTTCTTGTATGATGGACTCTTTGTGTAAGCTATTGTGTAATATGAGTGAAATTTCTCAGTTTTTAGTGACAATCATTACTGCTTCCTGAGTCTAATTTACTACACAGCTTTGTGCTCGATTGCTAACCATTTGCGCCACAATCACAACGTAGGTAATTCTAAAAAAAGAAAAAGAATTCCCACCATCACGGCAAATTTTGTCGACTGTGTTCATTCATCATTAGAGTGCGTGGAGGGGACTGAGATCTGGTTGCTTTCGAGCCGCTAAGCAAGTAGCCCTCCTCAGAGATGTGCTCGACAGAAGCCGCCGTTGTTGAACTCTGTTCTCGCCGGGTCGCATTTTTGCCTCGTTTGCTATCTAAACAAATTCCCCGCGGCTGAACTGACTCAGCGAGTTCATTAGTTGTGTGGAAACCGAGCAGCTAAACATCTCTGGAGTTCAGGGAGCACAGCTTTCGCTGTGATTTACTGTTTGTTGCAGTGTAAAAACGTACAAGGCTAATTCCCCCTCCCCATCCCTATTGAAATACATTTAGATACATTATGTTGATAGAAGGGGTGGCGTGCAAGAAGCCTGTCTGCTGACGCGATACTTTTCCATAAACCAGCAGCGACCGGCGTAAAATCGTGCTGAAATCACATGAAGCGAACGGCTTATAAAGCTTTCAGTACTGAAGGGGTAAGAACCATAGAGTAGAGTGCATCTCACGTTCAATAATGTTGGGGTATTTCAATCTGAGTCCTCTTTTCTAATAAATTCTTAGCCCATTGAATCCAGAAATCAGTCTAAATCAATTAAGTATAAAAACGCTTTAGATAAAATAATTTCATTTTTGGTGGATCCATGGACTGTTTACATCCGGCAAGCATCAAAAGTGACACCAGATGGTGCTGTACTGAAACCAATGTCCTGATCAAAGAAAAACCTCTGCGAAACACCATTGCATACCACACTATTTTACTGAGCCATGTTCTGGTTGTATTTACTACTGTGTAAATATAATTGTTTTGTAAGACTTACCACTTCTCTTGAGGTAACCTTTGTTTAAGCAGTGAGTGGAAAGATAATAATGTTTGGTTTTGAATGGTTTTGTTTCAGTGTATTCAGCAATTGTCTGTATTCTGCTACTCTGCGTCAACACTTTCTCAGTAATGTGTGTACAGTTCTTTCTGCTTCAGTGCAGTGAATCTTTACTCAAAACTTGCTGGTAATATACAGTAAAGCGTGAGTGTCTATATAGCAGTGCTTGGGGTTGAGTTTCTTAAAAACGAATTTCATATTCTAATATAACCAATCATGGAGAATTGGCAGCAATAATAATGTCTATGCCTGTAATTTCTGTTGACTTTTTTTTGTACATAGCAAAACGAGTTATTTTTATTTGGACAGTGGTAAGATGAAGGTTTTGCGTTTGACTGGAGATGCATGGTTTTGAAAAGCTGAGTAAATGTAATGAGAGTGGACAAATTTGAATAGCGTAGCATGCCATTTAGTTTTTGTAAAATGCTTATGATCATACATAATATTTCAATTAGGGCTCAGTAGCAATATTTTCAGAGGAATGTGGATAGCCACAGCAGTTATGGAAATGTGCACTCAAATTAAAGAAACATGATCATGCATATTGAGCTCTCTATTTTGTTTGATAAATCAATATATCAATCCATTCAAATGATCTGTCTGAATTGTACAGAAACCATTAGATTTACAGATAATTTTCTCATTCATAAATCTGTTCATTTTGAATGACGCAAGGATGCTAGAGGCAGTAGTTAAATTTGAGTTCAGAAATTAAGTGAACGAATATGTTAAATACAATTACTAAAATTGCAGCCAATGTGAAGAAATGAATCAGTGAGTATATTGAATAACTTTTTGGGCAAGTAGTCAGGATTGTGATATGAAGAACTAACAAACGTTATTGATTGGTGACAATAGATGAAACCACATTTAAGGCCGTTTAATTAACCCACAATGGACAGATGGACTTAAATTTCCATAACTGTGAATACATGCATTTAGGATGTGTGTCCCTTGTTCTATGTAAAAGGATTGAGTTTTTCAGTCTCATTTTATTCAAGATCTATTCTTTCTGCATGGTTGTCGGGGGTATTTAATGTACATGGATAGGATGTAATAATCTTGTGTACATAAATCCTGTATGTATAAACCTGCAAAAAAATAAACATTTGTTTGTTTATTGGTGTCTTAATTTGTGAATACAAACAACAGAGGCAATAGAACCAACTCTAAACCATATCTGCTTTCTTGGTGCTTGAATCTAGCTATGTGGGTGACTGTGACTGACCTAGCAGAACACACACACACACACACACACACGCAAAATATGTGGGGCTTCATGTTAGTACAAGTCGAGATTCTGAGATTGGTAGTGCAGGTATATGGATTGTGTGGTCTGTGTTGTGTACTTGATCACTGTTCCAGCTCACATTAGCCCTCACCTCAACATCTCAACACATTGGTCTTGTAGGAAATCACTGGCTGACCGTGCCACCAGGTCAAGGGCTACGAAGAAATCCAGTGTTTTCTTGACATTCTTGAGAGTCGTGCGACTGTTTTCACAGGGCTGCAAACAGTGGCTGCTCCTATTGGTGCATTTTGCTGTTGCTGGGACAGGGTTCGATGGCGGAGGATGGACGTGTGTGATTGGTCGCCCGGTGTTGGAATCGGAGGGGCAGGTCATTTGCAGGCCCCGCCAGGCCTTGCCGCCTCAGGCCCCGTGGCCCCCCGCGCCCCCTGCTCGTCCGTCTCTCCTCTCTGGCGTTTTTGGCGCATTCCGGTTTTTCTCATTCCGGGCGTGTCTGGGTGCATTGCGGGTCTCTGGGCTGCTCTCACTCAGGCTGCGTCTGAGCGCGCAGCGCCGCTTTACATGCAGGGCGTCCACAGGCCCCGTCTGTCTAAAGGGCAGACGAGCGGGCCGTTCTCCCCGCAGACCAGCGCACTGGCGCCCAGGCGCAGCCCTGCATGCACGTCACGCAGGCGAAACGCACGGCGGCGGGGTTTAAAGCAGCTTCATACGTGATGCCCAGTGCAATGCTGCCACAGCAGACCAAGGGCGGGCAGCGCTGCCTCGTAAGCGTCGGCCCAGATGCCCTGGATAGTTTTTCTGGCCTGTGTTGCCTTCAGGCTTGCTTTGTCGAGGTCTATGCCAAGGATTCCTGTGAATCGTGTTGTGGCAGTAAAGTGCAAAATGCTTAAAACCAATAAATTGCTTTGGTTTTGACGGTATTATTGTTTTGAGTCATCTTGACCCATTTTTTGGGCACCTCATTCATTTACCATTCAAGGAAGAACATTTTTTCAAATGATGTTAATTATGGGGAAGAGCACAATATTAGGTGACAGTTTGCAGAGCTAGTTCTGGCAGACAATGTGAGGCATGCCAGCATTCCCATAGACACTCAGACACTTCTCCGCCCTTCCAGTAAGTGGGTGATATAAGTTGCTCTATTGCTTTGCCGCCATGAGAAAACACGCCTCTGCCTGCTACCGCGCTGCATCCCTTTCGGCTGCTGAATCATTCTTGCCTGCTGCAAGTTAACATCCTACATCCACCCCAACATCCATCTATGGGCTCAGATATCCTGACATTCCCTGCTCTCTGCTGCCGAAGCTAATATGCTGCACGGTGTGTAATGGTCAGAGTCTAAATGTCAAACTATTCTTGCGTCCTTTCGTCACCTCTGCCAGGGAGGTGGTGTTACCTTTTGTGTGTGCTTGTGTTTGTCAGCAGGATTATTCGCTGGATTACCACAAAATTTTATAGGAAGTTAAGACTCTATGAATGGGAAGAGGTGATTAAATTTTCTGACAAACTTGGATACAGATCCGGATTCTGCTGCGGATTATAATCGTTAAAGGATCGAAACCCTCTGGCGGAGGCGTGCGCTATCTGAGTGCCCTCTAGTTTATTCTGCAATTAACGGTTTACATGAGTTGGCTGACAGAAATTAATTTGTCCAGTGACTCAATATCTGCTTTCAAGTAGTACTTTTACCCAAGAAAATCTCCTTGGGGAGACTTTGCTGTTACCTGATAACTACGGAACGAAATTAATTTACTGGGAAAAAAATAATGTGTCGTGACAGGGGGGGTTGTGGGGGCAATGGCTCACTCCCCCATCCTCGTGCCTGCGCCCACGACGCTCGCGCCCGACCAAAAACGTCTTTTTTCCCCAACAACTGCCGCCGGACTCTTTAGTATGCGATCGCGCAGTTGACAGGAGGACCGATTCCCACACTAATGAACTCGGCCTTGCCAGCGGAATGTAAAGTAGGATTTAACCTGACTTCAATGTCACGGGCTCTCTTCACCTCGAAAACCGCCGCCAGTGAGCCGCAATTGCAAGCTGATCTGCCGCTTCTCAGTTTGCTGATTTGGTTTCGGAATGGACCGGCCTGCTAACTTCGATGTCGCCACCGTCTTCTTTATTCTTAATGGGGGTGAAAGACTTCAGAGTCGGGCGTGTCACGCTGGGGTTTTGGATCGGATATAGATTCTCACCGCACAAAGTAAACATCAGGCCTTATACAAGCAAGAGGGAACTGGTTCAGATGTTTGTATCGACTCATGCTGTTGCTTTTGATAATGCAGAGTACGGTCTCTTTAAAATTTCAGCTACATGGAAGGGAGAAAGACCATGGTTATTCCCGAGTAAAGCCGCTTTCACACCGGACGCGAAACGAATTTTTCGCACTACAGGTTACATTCAAAGTCAATGTAAAGACGCGTGTATTCGCGTCTTTGCATTGACTTTGAATGTAATCTGTCGTGCGAAAAATTCGTTTCGCGTCCGGTGTGAAAGCAGCTTAAGTGTGAAATAAATGGATAAGCCAATACATAATTCACATGCCAAAAACATCATTAACATGGCAATTCTATTTGACAAAGGTCTTAGATTAGTATGTTTTTTGTATAAATGCCCTTACATAGCACTGTTGGGACCTTTATAGGCTAATATGGATCTCATAGGCAATATTTACTTAACCTAAAGGCCTATTAAGCATCAACACAACTGAATGTTTTTCCAGTTTAATCAAAATTTTCTCTATCCTCCTATTGTCTGCTCATTCTCATTATTTTAATTCATCTTGAGTTACCAGTATGTATATTTTTCTAACTCTTTAATATTTCCAAACTGCAACAAAATATGATTGTATAGTTGGGTTTGAGAAATGCTTCTTATCACCTATTTAAAATTTTTTTTGGCTTTATTTTTTCAATAAACCTGCAACCACTGGCTTGTACGTTGGTGGTCATTTTTATAAAGTTATTGTTCATAACTATCATAATTTCCTAATGACCATTTTGCTGTTCATTTTATAATATTTTGCTTCTTGGCAATATGAAATACGAATTTCAGAGAGTTTCTTCCCGAAAACAAAACTGAAAGTAAAATATAATTCGTATAAAAACATGCAAAACATATTCAGCCTTTCTCATATTTAAAATGAACTTAAAAACATGTAACTGATGACTGGGACTTGTGCTGCAGTAAGTCACTGTTTTTCACTTCAGTTTACTTCAGCCAAACTTTCTTGCAAGTCATTTTTTTTTTTTTGAATCTGTTTTATTGACCATGCCTGAGTTACCCTCTATGGCTGTCTTACATATTTTAGAACGAGTGAGACATTGGTCATGGATTAACAAGTGCTATGCATTTTTTCACAATTCTGTACAAGGAGAGCCACTGGATATACAATAAGTGCTCGGACACGTTATGTAGAGCAGGGGTGGGGAACCTGATCATAAAGGGCTGGTGTAGGTGCAGGTTTTCCTTTCAACCAAGCTGTTACACCCCTGATTCTAATAATCAACCTCTGGAATCTGTACTAAAGTGCTTGATTTGTAGAATCAGTTGTGTAACTGCATGGCTAGAATGAAAACCTGCACCCACACCGGCCCCTTATCGATAAGGTTCCCCACCCCATATGTAGAGGAACCCCCTTGGAGTCCTCGCGAAACCACACAGATCCCACTGAAACCAGCCACTTCGCTCTGTGAACTTGCTGTAAGCTGGCCAAATCCGAGGGTAAATTGGCTGCAAATTTACCACAGGATGCTGCAAATTGGCTTGGTCCAAGTGTGACGTGTTTGTAACCCACCCCCCCAAAGCTGAAGAACTCTATCACGCTCCACTCCCCCTTCCGCCTCACGACAGTGAGTCAGTTTGAGAAATATGGCTGAACTACCTTTCACGATCACAACTCCAGTCCTTTCGTGTGCACATTCACCTGCATTTCTGTTGCACGATCAGTGTTCACATTAGGCAAATTCAGAAATGAAAATACAAAACAATCCGAAGACTTGGCCACGCATGTCAACGTAGCACAAAAACGTAGCTCCGGAGTGCCCCGGAGAAAAACTGGAAGAGCGATGTGGATATGTTTTTGGCAGTACGAGCTCCCTCCCCTTTACAAGCCATATGACCCCCCAGGAGTGAAAATGTTTAACATCAGGTATTAGAATTTCAAAGGGAAAATTCCAGATGAGCTCAAATGCATCGATTCCCAGCCCCACCCATCTTATGAGACCTGCTCGACAGGCAATAAAAACACGCAGAATGAGAGGATTAGTGTGCTAATAGAGTTTCATCACAGACCCCCACAGTGAAAGCCTTTCATTCCTCTATCCCCCCCAGTCTGTGCTGTAATCGCAGTGGAGTCTGAAGTATTTTTGAAGGGTTCCAGTCTCTGTTCCGTTCCCTAAATGTGGGGTACTCAGTCTGTCTGAGCATCAGGAATGCACCCCATTCCCAGCCACTTTTGGTAATGCGTGCGATTTCATGACCTTCACAGTATGTATATTATGGCTTTTGTCGAATGTCAGGGGTGAGATATGGGGTTATAAATACAGTGGCAGCGGAATGACAGACTGAGGGGACGAGTGTTTCTGTCGCTCAGGTCCAGCCTACTGCTGCTTCTCGACAATCCCTCTCCTCGCTCCCTCTATCATCATCTCTCCTCCCCAGTCTTTATTCCTCCTTCCTTTTTCTCTCACCCTCTATTTCTCATCTCTCTGTCTCTCACAATGTCTTCATTTCTTTCATTTCTCCATGTCTTCTTTCACTTCCATGTCCTCTATCTTTTCATCCCTTGCTATCTCTCCCTCTCTTCATCCCATATTCCTTTACCCCTCTCCCTCTGTCTCACCTACCCTCTCTCTTTCTGTCATGCTCACCATCCCCTCTCCCTCTGCCCCTTCATCCCTCATCCTCTCCCTCTGTCTCAGTCGCCCTATCTCTCCCTCTATCGCTTCATCGCTCACCTTCTCTTCCTCTCTTCCTCCCAAAACTTCTCTCTGTCCTTCTCTGTGTCTCTCGCTCTCTTCCCCTGCTCTCTCAGTCCTCTTCAGTCCCAGAAGCCCCTCTCAGTCCGTTGACGCAGAAAGGCAGTGTGGGGGGGAAGGGGGGCTCGGAGGTGGGGAGGCCACTGAAGGGCGGCAGGGCGGCGATCCTCTGCAGGTGGGGGAAGAAGGCCGGAGGAGGCGGGGGCGGCGGTTTGGGGTGCTCAGGGGGGAGACCCTCGGACAGGGCGTGTGAGGGGGGCAGCTCGGCAGGGGCGTAGCGGATGGTGCTAGGGGCGTAGAGGCTCTGGGGACCCTGGGGGCCGAGGGCCAGGGGGTGGAAGAGGACCCTTCCGGCCGCGCTCCCTGCTGCCAGCCTCTGCAGCAGCTCAAAGTCCGGGCCCCGCCTCCCAGGGAGGCAGCGCTCCTCCAGGCCCAATGGGGAGCCAGACATGGGTGGGGAGGCGGGGGAAAACAGGCCCTTGGGCGGGGCCTCGCTTCCTGGTGAGGTGAGGCCAGAGTTGGGAGGGCTGTGGGCATTGGGGGTCCCGCGTGAGGAGGGGTGTGTGTGGCCCCACCGTGGGTGTCCCGAGCCGGCAGACACAGATGTCCCATAATCCTGCTCAGTCTTAATGCTATGGGGGACAGGGACAGACACCCCCTTCAGGTGGCGGATCACGGCTCGGCCGTTCTGGATCCTTCTGCCCATTCCCTGCGCAGGCTCCGCCCCCGGCCTCGCTTGCCCCTCCTCCTCGCACTTCACCCGTTTCCTGTGGGTGCCGCTCTCCCCCCCGCCCCTCCTCCCCCTCACTCCCTCTCCCTCGCTGTCGCTCCCCTGGTCGGAGGAGGTGGACTGACTCTCCTCCGTCACCTCCCTCTGCTCCTCCTGAATCCTCCGTGCCTCCTGTCGTCCATCCTCGCTGCGCGACTGCCATGCTCTCTTCCTGCTCTCCTCTGATAGGCTGTCTGAGGGATGGGGGAAGGGCTCCCTCACCTTTGAACCCGCCGCGCTCAAGCATTTCAACGGCCGTGAGACGGCGGACCCTGTAAGGGAAATCAGAAAGATTACAATCCTGACATTTACCGGCTTATGTCCTAGCGGGGAATTGTCCTAAACGACTCTAAGGTATTCAGCATAAGTATTTTGGTGACCTTGAAAAAGAGTACGTTTGAAAAAAATTAATAAGACAAATAATTGCGTGGCCCTATCCAGGGATCATATTCCAGTTTTAGTCTCCTGTGGGAAGCTGGGAATTGTAGTTGAAAACCAGCATGTCTAAAGCTTGTAAAGGAAAAGAACAAGGCAGCAAATTAATGCCTAAATGGGGCTGAAAAATTTTAAAGCGCTCCAATCTCTGCGAGTTCTAGATTTAGCCACTAGATGTCAATGTAGAGCAGCTCATTGAGATCCCATTTCATGCTGTTTAAAAGAGTGCAGTTGTCTGATCTAACAAAGAGGACAAAAGGCAGGTGATTCGCGGAATTATCCCCAGTGTCATGTTTGAAAATGAGTTAATGAATAAACAAGAAGATACTTTAAGATTCTCCACGCAAGGTAACGCTGACTGATGACAGACAGGATCAGATGAGGAGGCCATGATACAGTAATCAAGGCAGTAATATCACGAAAAAATAAAGCGATGATCCAGTTAAATGGCGATAGTGCCCAAGTCCTATTAGTGCTCACTTTTAATCTCATTGTATCCACATATGGCCATCGTGGGTAAGGAGAGGGGGCCATGAAGGGATTTTTTTGGGGAAGGTGATGAAACTTAATGGGGTTCATACCCTGGGTCTGAGGGGGCACATCCTGTGGCGGGGGGGTCGCTCGAACCCGCTCGTTTCGCAGGCTCTCCGGTAGCTGCTGCAAATCCAAGGGGGTGTCCGGCAACTCCGTCCGACTGAGGGGGGATTGGACGGACGAATCAGGAGCGAGTGATAAAGCACACAGAAAAACGAGTAGGTGGGCATCAGTAAGAAATGCCAAAGACGGAATAAAAAAAAGAACAGAATGAGAAAAGGAGTGGGAGAGAAGGTAAACAGGAAGAAAAGAGGACAGAACATTTGTACATTAGTTGACGCAATGACAATCAAACCATAAAGCTTGTGCTTTCATTTTACCCAACTTTGCAATAATCGGCGAGCTTTGCCGAGAAATGGAGTTCTTGCTGAAGTAGCAGCAAACTTAGAGCAGCACCATGTAGCATGAAACAAAAGAAGAAGAGTCGCAGGATTCCGTGACCGATACAGGCATGTTTGCAGACCCTACACATGTACAAACACACCCATACACCAACACACACCCAATACTGACATACCGCACACACACCCGCACACTTACACAGGTACACACATTCACGCATGCACACATGCACAGGTCCTTACACACACTTACACGCACACCCACACATACAGACAAACACTACAAATAGTACAAATGTGCACATAGTGCTCTGCACCTACAAACACACACACACACACACACACACACACACACTCACACACACGCAAACATACATACAAACGCTGCACATACTGAAAATGTACACATAGCGCTCCACACATACCACACACACACACACACACTCAGCACTACACATACCACATACACACATTACATATTAATACCACATGAAGCACACGTACACCTTACACATGTCACACACACACTACACAAACCACATACACATAGCCTACGCATACCACACAACACACGTGCACACCCTACACCCGCAAAAACATGCACGCCACATGCAGATACACACACACACACACACACTATAAAAATACCACACAAAATACGTTGTACACAAACACGTGAACACCTTACATGTCACGCACACACACACTACACACACTACACACACCACATACATACAGCCTACACATACCATAAAACATGCACGCATACCTTACACCCACAAAAACTCACACATACTACACATGCGCGCACGCACACACACACAGTTCAACAGTTATCTCCAGGCCCTGAAAGGTAAAGTATAGTCACACAGACCCTGACACAGATAATACTGAGAGGAAGCTGAGCCTCTGAAATGTTAGGGCTCTGTGACGGCCACCGCCCTGAGGCGAACAGCCCGTACACACCCACTGGCAGCTCCGCACTGCACCACACCTCCCCTTTAAAATGATGCTGAACAGAGGAAATGTAATTGCATTTCCCCAAAATAGACTGGCACAAAGAGAGCACCTCCCCTCCACTCGTGACGGTCATACAAAAAAGTCTCAGAGGCGGCGAAGACCTGTTTCACATTCTCAGCCATGTTACAGCCTGTCGGCCACAGAAAATGCCAAAACAAATGCGCTGACTCTAACGCAAACATCCCCATTTAGAGTACCGCTGTAACACAAACCAGCCGCCAGCCAAGAGTACCACTGTAACACAAACCAGCCGCCAGCCAAGAGTACCACTGTAACACAAACCAGCCGCCAGCCAAGAGTACCACTGTAACACAAACCAGCCGCCAGCCAAGAGTACTGCTGTAACACAAACCAGCCGCCAGCCAAGAGTACCACTGTACCGCACACCAGTCACAAGCCAAGAGTACCACTGTAACACAAACCAGCCGCCAGCCAAGAGTACCAATGTAACACAAACCAGCCGCCAGCCAAGAGTACCACTGTAACACAAACCAGCCGCCAGCCAAGAGTACCACTGTAACACAAACCAGCCGCCAGCCAAGAGTACCACTGTAACACAAACCAGCCGCCAGCCAAGAGTACCACTGTAACACAAACCAGCCGCCAGCCAAGAGTACCACTGTAACACAAACCAGCCGCCAGCCAAGAGCACCAACACAAACCACCAGCCAGCCACAAACCACTGTAACACAAACCAGCCGCCAGCCAAGAGTACCACTGTAACACAAACCAGTCCGCAAGCCAAGAGTACCACTGTAACACAAACCAACCGCCAGCCAAGAGTACCACCGTGCCACACACACCAGCCAGCCAAGAGTACCACTGTAACACAAACCAGCCGCCAGCCAAGAGTACCGCTGTAACACAAACCAGCCGCCAGCCAAGAGTACCACTGTAACACAAACCAGCCGCCAGCCAAGAGTACCACTGTAACACAAACCAGCCGCCAGCCAAGAGCACCGCTGTAACACAAACCAGCCGCCAGCCAAGAGTACCACTGTAACACAAACCAGCCGCCAGCCAAGAGTACCACTGTAACACAAACCAGCCGCCAGCCAAGAGTACCAACACAAACCACAAACCAGTACCACAGCCAAGCCACTGTAACTGTAACCACAAACCAACCGCCAGCCAAGAGTACCACTGTAACACAAACCAGCCGCCAGCCAAGAGTACCACTGTAACACAAACCAGTCACAAGCCAAGAGTACCACTGTAACACAAACCAGCCGCCAGCCAAGAGTACCACTGTAACACAAACCAGTGCCAGCCAAGAGTACACCAGTACGCACAAACCAAGCCAAGAGTACCGCTGTAACACAAACCAGCCACCAGCCAAGAGTACCACTGTAACACAAACCAGCCGCCAGCCAAGAGTACCACTGTAACACAAACCAGCCGCCAGCCAAGAGTACCACCGTACCGCACACCAGTCACAAGCCAAGAGTACCGCTGTAACACAAACCAGCCGCCAGCCAAGAGTACCACTGTAACACAAACCAGCCGCCAGCCAAGAGTACCACTGTAACACAAACCAGCCGCCAGCCAAGAGTACCACTGTAACACAAACCAGCCGCCAGCCAAGAGTACCACTGTAACACAAACCAGCCCCCAGCCAAGAGTACCACTGTAACACAAACCAGCCGCCAGCCAAGAGTACCACTGTAACACAAACCAGCCACCAGCCAAGAGTACCACCGTACCGCACACCAGTCACAAGCCAAGAGTACCACTGTAACACAAACCAGCCGCCAGCCAAGAGTACCACTGTAACACAAACCAGCCGCCAGCCAAGAGTACCGCTGTAACACAAACCAGCCGCCAGCCAAGAGTACCGCTGTAACACAAACGCCGCCAGCCAAGAGTACCGCTGTAACACAAACCAGCCGCCAGCCAAGAGTACCGCTGTAACACAAACCAGCCGCCAGCCAAGAGCACCACTGTAACACAAAACAGCCGCCAGCCAAAAGCACCACTGTAACACAAACCAGTCACAAGCCAAGAGTACCGCTGTAACACAAACCAGCCGCCAGCCAAGAGCACCACTGTAACACAAACCAGTCACAAGCCAAGAGTACCACTGTAACACACACTATTCACCTGCCACAGGGGTGTCCAATCTTATCCATAAAGGGCCGGTGCGGGTGCAGGTTTTTGTTTTAGCCCAGTGCTACAACACCTGATTGCACTAATTAACTGATCAGGGGATTTAATCAGGACCTTGATGAGTAGAATCATGTGTGTTAGTGCTGGGCTGTGACAAAATCCAGCACCCACACCGGCCCTTTGTAGATTAGATTGGACACCCCTGACCAGCCAAGAGTACCACTGTTACAGGAAACTAGCAAGCAATCTCGGCGTAGTTGGCAAAGAATACCAACGTAAAATTTCAGAAACTCAAAAACAAATTTCCTGATCTTCCTCGCTACTGTCACATCGAGTAAAAGTTCTACAAATCTCTGTCAAAAAATTTTATGGTCTTTTTCTTTGTCTCCATTCTCTACCTCAACTTACAATCCCCAATGTATAGCGTTCCAATTCCCAGCGCTGTCGAGTCAGTAATTCTATTGTACCCACCATCCCTTTCATCCACTGCACTGTTTCCTCCTGCTGCAGACACCATTCCCTCCATATATCGTCATACGCAATAATCTACAGGCTACCTTTTATGTTTGTATTCAGGAAGTTCCAGGCCATTGGCTGTCCATGTTTACCAATAGCAGATGAGTCTCAAATATTCACATGATGTCTTAAAGCTCTCATTGCTCAGTGAAATCAGCCGAGAAAAGTTAATGGCGAGGCTGTTTTATTTTTCTTTTTTTTTTTCCTGAAGGTCCCTGTATAATGTTAGCAGAGTTCATTATGGAGAGACCACAGCGATAATGAAGGAGATTTTATAATACCATATATGGAAATGAAGATTCCATATTTCCATATATAATGTTCAAAAACATTTTACCCATTTATCATTTTCATAAAAATATTTTTTTATAATTAAATTCACACTTGGTCTCTGTATTAGGTTCATTTTACATCTCTGTATTAGGCTTGTTGCATTGCATTACCCTGAGCACCCTTAGAAAGGACATTTAGCAGCGTAAGCATAATCTCACTGTGCGCATCCTATCATTTTCAGCATGTCAAGTTACATATCGTTAGCCTCACAGCATGATTGCCCATTGCATTTTTTTTTTTTATTATTTAAGAGAATGGATTCTTTTTTTTTTCTAGTCTTGAGAAAAAAGAGAAAAAAAAACGCTTTTTTTTGCCAACATGAAAGAACAGGCAGCCGATATCTCAATTTGGCAAAAATATGACTGAGGCAATTATGCTATGAGGCTAACAATATGTACTATCAGTATTAAGTCACGTAGACACTCAGGATTTGGTCTTATTTTTCCTTATCTTTCTTTGGTCGCATGTCAAGTCACACTGACAAGCACACACTATCAGCTATATTTTGACTTTGAGGCAATACAGTCGTTCAATGTTTGAGAAGCACATTTTAAAAGGAAAGTTCAGTGAAGGTTATGTGACCAGGAGTTTTGGGAATTTCTGACGAAACTACCATTGTTTAAGGAAGTCAGCTGATTTGATACCAACTGATAAATATCAAAAATTGTCAAAATAGAATGTACTTTGGTGAACCATTGTAGTGCCTTAAGATGAGCTCACTCATATATTTTAGAAATGCCATCGGAAGGAGCTTTTTTGTGACTGAAATACATTTAGAGACCGATGTAGACAAAGGAATAGGTAAAAATGGGAAAGCTGCTATGTATATGTATATTTGCTTTGTCTACATGCCAATGTAACGTTTGACACTTTTGTTGTGATGTTTGCTCGCGTTACTTTGTTTGTGGATTAAAAACTGTAATTGACCCCCTGAGAAAAACAGTGGTCTAACTCCATATTTGTCTTTTTTTTAAGTTTTGACCTTAAAATAGTTCCTGCGTGCTCAATCTGTTTAGTGCAATAATGGATTAAATCAGTGTAGTTCCAGCTCTACACATTGAGTGAGTCATATGTTCCACAGTTCAAGAATGCATAAAGTATTCAGTGCAATAGTGGCCTAAAATGAAAAAAAAAAAAGTTGGACCACTCTTGTTCTAAGGGGCTCAATTGTTGGACATTTTTTGCGGAAAGAACTTTGATATCATATGATATGACTTTGATATACACTGCCTCGCTAAAAAAAAAAAGAAGTGCACACTCTAATATTTTTTGGACCATCTTTAACTTTGATCACAATGCAAATTCATCTTGGCATTGTTTTGACAATATTATGCAAAGTTACAAAATTTATCTCCATCCACAATTGCATTAATGTTTGGCAAGGATCTTGTATTGACTATAGGACAGCCAAATCACTCTGTAAAGCCTTCTCCAGCACATCCCAAAGACTTGAGGTCAGGACTCTTACATCACCAATTCATGCGTGAAAATGATTCCTTATGCTCGCTAAACCACTCTTTCTCAATTTGAGCCTGACGAATCTTGGCATTGTCATCCTGGAGCGTGCCTGTGCCCTCAGTTGTTAAAAAAATCAGTACATTCAGAAAGTCTGGTGACTTCATCTTATTGCTTCACAATGTTGCTGAGCCTTGACCTGACCAACTGAAGGAACTCCACATCAAAACACTGCCTCCAGAGGCTTGTACAGTGGGCACTATGCATGGACTCATCACACCACGTGACCTTTTTCCATTGCTCCACAGTCCCAATCTTCATGCCCCCTAGCAAATTGAAGTAATTTTTTTTCCCCAATTAGCCTCACTAACAAGTGGCTTCTCTTGTGGCTACACAGCTGTTCAGTCTTAATCCGGCAAGTTCTTGTCAGATTGTGTATGTGGAAATGTTCTTATCAACACAATTAAACACAGCAATGCGTTCAACAGTCTATTTTTCTTATGATGAGACCTCACCAAGTGTTTTCTCCGATCACGATCATCCATGATTTTTTTCCAACCTGTCTTCCACGCAGTTCATGGTTAACCTCTATCCATCCAGGTTTTAATAGTGCATTGGATGGTTCCTAACCCAATTCCAGTGATTTCGGCACTCGCTTCAGTTGTTTTCTTTGCTTGATTCAGGCCAATAATTTTTTCCCCTTGAAAAAGAGTAACATCTGTTCTACAGCCATAAGAAACATCTTCCAACATGGTTGTTTAAGAAATAATAAGTTACACACTGCAGCAGTCAGGGTTAAAAGAATTGTTGCCAACTGAAATATATTCATCACTGCAATACTGATTCAGTCATAAGTGCTTAAGTATTTGCTTATTTAAATCCAAACAGTGACTTTTTTTTTGGCCAGGCAGTGTATTTGGACCAATCTCTACAATGCTGTGCAGTCAAACCTATGGAAGTACATAGTTCAGGCTGAGGGTTGTCATGAAACAGTCTGAAATATCATTTGCTCTATCTTGTTACCTTAAAAAAATAGCTTATGCAGCTAGAATGCCTCACACTTTCAAATGAAAAACAAATAAAATATATTTGACTGTGCACCGTAAAACGTAATTAGGTGCAGTGGCTGGAGGGTGGGCCGGTGCTGGATGAGAGTTTAATGTAATCTAATTCTAACATTGTTACAGATGGAATGAATACAAAATAATAAAATACATAGTAGAACTAAAGAGGGCTAATTCCCAAAATATGGTGACTTTCTGACCAGAAAAATGTTCCAAGGTTTTATTGAAAATGTGTTGATGCGTGGGCATGACCAAAAATCATGTTGGACAGCTATATTATTCTTCTTCACATTATTTTTTTATTTTGTGTCAGGATTCATCAGACCATTTTTTCCGATGTTAAGTCCTGCGATTTTGGTGGTCAAGTTACCACTGTAGCCTCATCTTCATGGTCTTCGTTGAGAAAAGTGAAACTCAGCTTGGATTCCTGCCGTTGATGTTCAGAGATGCCCTCAGCACAGCACTGTTGTAAATGCCTGTCATGAGTTTGTTGCACATAGTGGCTGTTTCTTTGTCACTGCCATAATGGTCAATGGTGTTACAACGAACAAGGGCTGTTACACCTGTGACGATAATACCTGAGACAAATTTTCATACAGACATATTTTCCAAGATGGAGTCAACAACATCTCAAAGTACAGGTCATTAATCACGCCAACATCAAACAAGTAGTGCCAGGCACAACAAACCCCGCCCCTCGCACATACTTTGACCTACTTTTCCGAAATTCAATAGGCATCTATTCTGGGTCAGTGGCAATCCCTAAACCGAATTTGGGGTGAATCTGGCCATTAGTTTTGCTGCTAAAGTGTTAACAAACAAACACAGAAACAAACGCACAAACACACAAACAAACTGAACCAAAAACAATACCCCTTGCCCTCACCCTTCGGGTGGGGTGGGGTAATAATCAAGACCCTACTAGCACTGTGCGGCTAATGTTACACCACTGATAACGACGGAAAAACTCTGCTTCGTCCCTCCTGAATGATGACCCTTCTATATTTTTAATTCTACATGAAAAAAAATTACCCAATGAATACTCACGGAGACACTGATATTATTCAGATAAATAATGTGAAATGTGCTCCAAATAATATGTTACAGTCAGATTGTGAAACCAGTCATTTTATGAAATGACTAGAAATTTCAGTAATTTCATGAAATGGCTAGCACTAAACTTCAGTCATTTCACATAATGACTAAAAATCTTTAGTTATTTCACAAAATGGCTAGTTTCACAGTCTGACTGTTACATATATACCGTTCAATTATCCAGCAGTTCATAGATTTGAGTCGGTTCCAGATAGTTTGACAATGAAGGATTATGCATGTATATCCCAAATAAGGAAGTAACCAGACTGCATTTATAGATCCGCTTCATGGGCAAACAAGTTAAGGGTGGAGTAGTGACCCAAAAACCTCAAAGCCTCCCCCCTCCTACACCCCTCTCAAAAGTCCTCACGCTAATGCACCAGAGCTCGGCTACAGGAGGAGGCTGAAGAAGTTAATTAGCTCTTGTAATTACAGCGCTAATTAACTAAAACACCATTCAGCCAGAAAATTTCGACATCCATTTGGTATAATTATACATCGCCGGCCCAATTAGCATTGTAATGCGGCATGCTCTCCTTGTTTTTGGTCGGCCTGTTTTGGGTGTGTGTGCATGTGTGTGAGTGTGTGTGTGTGTGTGATTGAGTGTGCAAGTGTGTGTCTGTGTGTGTAACAGGGCTATAGAGATGAGAAATGGCAATAAATTGGTTCCCTAACGAGTGGCGAGGGGCCCACCTGAGCACGTAGTTGACCCAGATGACGTTGCGCTCGTGGGGCGCCTTATGGTTGATGGAGACTGTGGCGCAGGACTGCACCCACAGGAACCCGCCGCGTCGCTGGAGCCATCGATAGTACCCCGTTACCACCTGACCCTTCCGCAACACTACAGAGGCGAGGGCATGGGGGGGGGTTGGAGAGAGAACAGGTGCTGCAATTAGTGTCACCATACATTTTAACACTTTACTAACACAGGTCTCTCTTATCATTCAGATCCTTTGTGTTTCAATTAGAATTTGAGAGAGAAAGACAGAGAGAGAGAGAGAGAGAGAGAATGCAGGAGAGAAATACAATGCAATGAAGCATGCACTTGCGAGAGATGTGTTATCGCATATTAGGAGTTTACACAGGTGGGATTGGGGATGCTGGATTTATATTATGTTCTTAAAGGCAATGCCAGCACTGGTTAACACCTGCCACGCTAATACTGTCTGAAGTGTCTTGAATCATTGAGAGTGAGAGAGAGGTGACGACTGAGATGTAAATCACAGGAAGAGGAGGAGGGGAAAGGAGAAGGCATATACAGTAATGATGGACAGAGTAAGGAATGGAGAGAGAGAGGGAGAGAGAGAGAGAGGTGAGATTTTCCTGAGGAAAACACTAAGAATGGTATCCCAACTCTAAATGAAGACTAAAGCTGCTTTCACACCGGACGCGAAACAAATTTTTCGCACGACAGATTACATTCAAAGTCAATGCAAAGACGCGAATTGCATTGACTTTGAATGTAATCTGTTGTGCGAAAAATTTGTTTCGCGTCCGGTGTGAAAGCAGCTTAATACAGAACAGAAAATTAACATTTGACACATAACAGAGGTAATACAGCACAAATACTGCTGCTAAAATACCATAAACAAAATTTCATTTTGATAATAAAACTAACAAGGTCTGCGTATTTTTTAAATCAGAGAAAAAAAAAAAAAAACTTTAATATTAGAAAATAAGCTCAACAATTTGGAATATATTTAAATAAGTCAAATTAATTGCCTGACATTCTGCGGCAGATAATGAATATTTCATCATTAACTACCTTCACCTGATGCTGTTATCCAAGTACTTATGTAAATGAGCAGTCAAAGTAACATTTAAACAGACACAGAAGAATCCATAATTGCTTCATCAAACAGCATAACAGTCTGAGCTTCGCGTTCGGTGAGATGACATGAATGATCAGGATGGGAGGTGAGGAGGTCAAGAAAATGGTACAAGTAAATCTGTGCCATTAATGGTGTGTGTGTGCGTGTGTGTGTGTGCGTGTGCGCATGTGTGTATGTGTGTTTGTGCAAGAATGAATGTGCTTTTGGGCAGTGGGTGGGAAAGTGAAAATGGTCTGTGGTGATGGTGGGAGAGATGGTTATTCTGGATGGATTATGTGGGGGTGTGTATGCGGATTAAGGTAAATTTGGGTAATCTGCAGGCCGACTTCATATAACAGGTATAATTTCAGTTTGTTGGCTCTACACTCCAGTACAATAAATCCGAAAACAATGAGCATAAGCTGAAAGTACAGGCGGTCAGCTGTACTTTGTGACTATTTACCTCCATACCCTGTAAAACAGGAGTGGACTGCAGCCCTTTGTACATAGTGGCACTGTCCAAATATTTACAGAGTGCACTGTACAAGACTGATCTTCGTAGAGCAACAGACAGAGTCTGGGAGACTGAGGTGAATTCAGTCATGACAGGATATGAGAAGACATGACCGGAGTAATGTAGGGTGAGGTCTGCAGATACACAGACTGACAGGCCGAGAGAGAATAAAGGCAGAGACTCACGGTCTTCATGGCTCTGACGGACGCTGTCCACATCCTCCACGTGGATGAAGTGGTAACAGGTCCGGCCCACCACCTCAGCAGGACTCAGGTCCATGTACTCTGAGATCCTATATAAAGTTCAAGAACGCACACACATGCGGTGTGAGATACACACATGCTGCATTGGGCTCACATGGAGTGTCAGACATAAGCACACAAAAACACACACCCAGAGCGAGATACAAACACATGGAGTCAGACACAAACATAGACACACATGCTCACATTGTGAGACACATATACATCCTTTGTGAGGCTCTCTCAGAAACCGTAAGACACAAACAGACTGTGTCGCACAAACACCAGTGCCAGTCACTCACACCCAATGTGAAACTCATAGCAAAGTACTGAGGTGACTTCGTCACAGCTACTTACCTTTTAATGTCGGAATTAAAATCCCTACGGAAATATGTCATGGGGTTCGGACAATTTCCAGCATTACTCAAACTCAAATTAATTTTAGGAGCCAGTTCGCTCTGATATTAGCCAACGGGGTACACAGATGCAAGTGATAACATCAAATTTGTTGTTTACTGTCGAAAATGTTACGCTTTTGAATTTGTAGTCCAGTTTATAGTTCAATTAGGTGAACTACATATCCACTACACAAGCGTGTGAGTAGCCCGTGATTTGTTCCCAGCCAATGAGGTACCTCAGTTTCAGCAATTGTTCACAATGTTCAAATTTGAAGTTTACTGTCGAAAATATTACGCTTTTGAATTTGTTGTCCAGTTTGTAGTCCAATTTGGTGAGCAACATATCCACGACATAAACGTGTGAGTAGCCCGTGATTTGTTCCCAGCCAATGAGGTACCTCAGTTTCAACAAATGTTCACAATGTAACTTAACAGAAGCCAATCATTGACATAAATTGCCATTTTCTATCTCCAGGAAACCGATAAACCTGCAACCAAGCAAAGTTATTTCAAAGTGGGCTACAATTAGCTAGCTACATGTAATGAGTAGAAACAAATGGATAACAGTGAATAGCTATCATTCTGTCATTTAGTTTAGCGAGCATTTATATGCACAAAATATGACTAACTAAGCCAGTGAATTAGCTGGCTAGCTAGGTAGTTCGCTGGCTTGCTAGTTACAATTGATGCATATAATGTAAAATCAATACAGAACAGTAAATAGTTCACAGTTGCTCACTCTTACTCAGCTGACAGTTAGCATTTATACACACCAAATAAAACTAGGTATATTTGGTCCATATAAGTTAATAGAAAACAGCAAATGGCCATTATCTCATTACATAGCTAGTGTTGAACCGTCAGCACTTAGCTTACTGGCAATTATACGCATCAAGCATAATGTTAGCCAACTACTGAACCCAGTGAACTAGCTTGCCAGCTACACTAGCAAGCTGGCTCACTCAGCTAGCTATATTTGGTACAGATAAATCAATAAAAACAGTGAATAGCAATTTTTTCACTACTTAACTGGTGTTAGATGAGCAAGTAGTAATTAGCTACTTAGCTTGGTCAGTTATGCATTGACAAGGCTGATTAGCTAGTTCACAAGCTACCAAATTTTTATGCTAACAAACTTTGGCCAAAGATGCTTGGCTATTAATGTAAATTGGCGCTAATTGCATAACTAAGTAGACCTGAGAAAATTAATTAGCACAGTCTCACCAGGCGGAGCTAGCATATATGGCAAGGTGCTGGATAATTTCTAATGCACAGCTATGAACTCATTCTGTTCAGGAATCAGGAGGATCATGGGACGTGCAAGTTTTTAGACTACAAAGAGGAATAGCATGTTGGCGAAATATTAAAATGATTAAAATTATAGTTGACTACGATCTAGAAAAACGACTTTTGCAGTAACTTGAAAATATGATGCAAAATCTTGAAATCGATGGAGGTTTGAAAACAAAAAGTACTTCAAAAGTGAAGATTCAAAAAAGGCTATGGGTAAAATGAATGGGGACTTTTACTTCTGACACCAGCATGACATAGTCACCTCAGTACTCTATTCAGACACACCCCGCATGAGAAACATACAACCAAGGACGATAACACATAGCACATTGCTCATTTGTGTCTAGTAGCGTTGACGTTCAGTATTATCACATGATAAAGTGCTTATTTGGGCTGAGTAGAGCAGGCCTTCAGTACTGTATCACATAGTAAATTGCTTTTTTGTGATCAATATAGTACGCATTTAATATTACCACATTATAAAGTGCTTACTTGTGTGTATTTGAGTAGGTGTTCAGTATTGTCCCTCAGCATTGTCACATAGCACAGTACTCATTTGTGTTCAGTAGAGTAGGTGTTCAGTATTATCACATAGAGCATTCCAATTTAAAGAGCAGGTGCACAATGCAAGGATAATAATCTGACTATAGTTTTGCTAATTTACGGAGTAGTTGTTCACTGCTAGCACATAAAGTTGGTAATACATTGCTTATTCACAGTGTCTGAGTAATCTGTTGCGTTACAGAGTACATGGAGCATAACTAATTCATTCTGCAGCAGTTCAGTGTTGGAGTACCGAGCTGATAATGCATTGTTTTTTTACAGTGTTGGTGTACAGTGTCCATATACAGGCAGGTGGCTCATTGTTAATTTGTGGGGTATGTGCTTAGTGTTAGTAAATAGAGTAGTTGTGCACGCTATTTTATGGTCTAGGCGCACAGTGTTGACATACAGCTCGTGTGTTCAGTGTTTCAGAGTGGAGTGCCGATGTTAAGTGAGGTCACCCCTTTACCTGTTCTCACAATAGGTGACCTGCAGGTCCATGTTGACGCGGAACACGAACATGTGACTCTCCATGCGCACCTCGTTCAGGGTAGAGGGCGGGAGTGTGTGGGCCAAAGCCACCAATCCCAGAGGCCGCTGGAGAGAGCGGGTTGGGCCAGGCATGAGGGCGGGTCTGCAGCGGATCCGACCCGTCACGTGAATCACCTGACAGGAAGCAGACATTATGTAGAGACAGAGCGAGGGGCTAGCCATACACTTTGAGATTCAGGGAATTCTACAACGTACATAATGGTTTACAGGAGCATAGCAAGCACTTCTGGGTCCACTGAAAGAATAATATTCTGCATGTAGTAAATGCAGCTGGAATTTTAGGGGCCTCTCCAGGTGTTGGACCATACAACGGCCACCACCTTTTACTTATCTTGCGGTGGCCCGGTCGGCTGAAGTATTCAGATCAACTTTAAGGGACCACTCTTGCTCCCTACTTCTGGCACCAAAGATTCCACCCTCAGGAAATATTGACTGAAAAAATAATTCTACTTTGTTTATTGGTGCTTTAATGGCCTCTATATATCACAAATGAACAGGGGTAGAAAATTAGTTGTAATGACTAATGATTTAAATTAATGATGGATTTAACCACATTCAGATGCATTGGCAGGCTTTTCTGGTGCAGATTCAGTGGGCTTTGGATTGGCTCTCTGCAGGCCCGGTTCAGTGAGGGTGTTCTGCAGTGTGGAGTGAGTGCATGTTGGCGAGTCTGTGTTGAGTGATGAGAGCTCAGCCTTTTCACCTTGTACCCGGAGGACTTCACATGCAGGCCGCGTTTGGTAAGGGTGGACTTCATGCGGATGAAGAATCCTCTGTCAAGAGGCTCGTCGTCCGGGGATAAGGGGCTGGCTGGGGCTGGTGGGGGACAGATCACATAAGGGAGCAGATAATCAGAGAAACACACACACAAACGTGGGCAAACGTGCATGCATGAACGCACGCACACACACCAGCACATACGCACGCACTCACACACACACACGCATTCACGTACGCATGCACACATACAAACACACACACACATGCATGCACAAACACAACCAAAAACATACACACACACACACACACGCATACTGACCCACCCACACACATACACACACACATACAAACGCACGCATGCATGGACGCACGCACACACACCAGCACATACGCACACGCATACGTGTATTCACATACGCACACACACAAACATGCTCACAAGCATGCATGAACTCAACCACACACACACGCACACACACAGGCAGCATGGATGCCTGCATGCACAAGTACAAACAAGAACACAGTAATCTATCCATCTGTCCATTAGCAGTAGAAATACACATGATCGGTGTAAGCAGACAGTACCATAATAAATAAAATCACAGAGTGCTGTGAAAAAGCATTTTCCCCTTTTCTGATTTTTTCTATTTTTGCTTTTTACTGTATTTCAATGCTTCAAATTATCCAACTGCATTTATTACAAGACAAAGGCAATGTGAATAAACACAAACTGCAGCTTTTGAATCATCATTTAATTTATTGAAGATAAAGTTATTCAAAACCTATATCCCCCATGTGAAAAATAATTGCCAAATAGTTCTGTTTCCTACACCTTCCTACACAAGTTTTTTGCCTAAGCTTAAACAAACTGAGACTGGAAACCGAAAATTCATCCGCCACAACTTCCTTGTTACTCAAACCATTTGGCTGATTATATTACATCACCTGACTTCCTGGAGGCTTTCTTTCAAGTATGATGTTATCTGACAGGAAGGTATTCTGGCAACAGCAATAAGCAGTTGTTCCGCTCCTGGCGGCAACAACTGCAATAAAACGTTTGGTATATCTGTTAGTGAGTCATCTACATCACTCTGGAGGAACTTTGGCCCACCTCTCTTTGCAGAATCTGACTCACTGGCAGGTTTTCAAGCATGAACGGCCTGTTTAAAGTCATGCCACAGCATCTCAATTGGATTCAAGTGATGATTTTGACCAGGCCACTCCAAAACCTTCATTTTGCTTCTTTTGAACCAGTCAGAGGTGAACTTGCTTGTGTGCTTCAGATTTTTTTCCTACATAACCCAACTGTACCTGAGCTTTAGGTCACAAGCTATTGGCCAGACATTCTCGTTCAGGATTTTCTGGTCGAGAGCTGAGTTCATGTTTCTATTGATATGGCAAGTTGCCTAGATGTTGAAGTAGAAAAGGATACCAGAGAATCTCACAACCACCACTGTGCTTAACTGTTGGTATGATGTTCTTATTGTGGAATGTTGTGTTAGCTTAACACCAGGCGTTACGGAACCCATGTTTTCCAAAAAGTTCCGCTTTTGACTCATCAGTCCATTGCATATTATTCCAAAAGTTTTGGGGATCATCAAGATGTTTTCAGGAATATGCTTCTGCTACCTTGGTATTCTTAATGGGTAGCAAGAGTTTTTACCTTGCAGCTCTTCCACGAGTGCCATGTTTGCCCAATATCTCTCTTATTGAGGAATTGTAAATACGGACCTCAACTGAGGCAAGTGAGGCCTGCAGTTCTTCAGATATTAACCTAGGTTCTTTTGTGACCTTTTTGATAAGTCGTCGATGCACCTCTGGAGAAATTTTGGTAGGCCAGCCGCTCCTGGGAAGGTTCACCACCGTTCCAAGTTTTCTCCATTTGCAGATAATGGCTCTCACCATGGTTTGCAAGAGACCCAAAGCCTTATAAATGGCTTTGTAAGCCTTTCCAGACTGATAGATGTCAACCACTTTGCTTCTCATCTGTTCTTGAATTTCTTTACATTGTGGCATTGTGTTATGCTTTTTGTCTACTTTACATCGCCAAAAAGGTTCTATTTCAGTGCTGTTGAAATTCAACAGGGCTGGCAGCATTCATGCCAGAGTTTGTCTAGCAAAATTCAATTGAACATCCTAGTGCTAAAAGTACTTAAGTCACAAAAATATTCATTTTGAGGAAATTGAGAAAATCGACTCGGGTAACTATATAAGATGTGTTGCCATCCTTGTGTGTGTGAAAACATGACTTAAGTATTTTTAGCACAAGGCTCTTCAATTTATTTAATGATTTATTGACCAAAGAGGTAAATATTTTTTTTTTACATATGACCAGGTAGGTTTGGGCAGCTTTTTTTCTGCAACAAAAGAAATCATCATTTAAAAAATGCATTTTGTGTATACTTGCATTGTCGTTGTCTAATCTTAAAATTAGTTTGATTATCTGAAACAATTAATCTTGACAAATACGGAAAAACAGAATAAATATGTAACGAGGCAAATACTTTTTTTTTACAGCACTGTAATGATAAAAAACGAGGCCAGCGGCATCCTCACACAGCAGCAGACACACCGAGGGACACACAGGCGCGCGAGGGGAATCCACCTGAAGCGTCTCTGGCTACATGCCATGCTGAGATATAATTTAGTTAACTGACATCATGGATGGTGGCCAGCAAAATCGTTTTTCTCGGCCAGGCAGAAAAAGCCTCCTCAAGTTTCTCATCGTCCGTGATCTCTAGTCACCTGGTTCTGGAGTTTCAGCCAATGAGGAGGTAGATGCAGAGCTGGAGACGCTCTCATTGGTCGGGTGGCAGCCAGCTTCGGCCCGGAGGTGTGGCCTGATCCCCAGTCGTTCGGCCATTTCCACGTGGTCTGCTGGATGGATGTAATCAAATACGCTGCTGCCCGTCAGCTCCACCTGCCAGAGAAAAATGGTGCCTTCGTTCAAAATAGGAGCTAAAAACAAGGAGGACATACCACCCCATCAGCCAATGGGAGTCAACAACAGGAGAGACACACCACCCCGTCAGCCAATAAGAGTCAAAAATATGCAAGATATACACCAACATTAGTCAAAAATGGGAAAATAGTAAGAAAATGTGCTCCAGCACACAATAAACATAATATGCTGTGTACCTCAGCAAGCAAGGCAATGACGTTACTTTTAAATTCATATGTGTTGTATTCGACTGGAGGACAACATGACTTCTCAAGTCGTACTATCGGAACATTCTTTGCATCATGCATTTATAATAATCACAAATCACATACAGGCACATATACCCAGTTATATTTAAAAGAAACCAAGAGACTGGGCATTTATAGGCAGCCAAAGAGAAGTTTACAGATCCACATTCTCTCATTAAAGTCTACTTTGTGGGATTTTACTATAAAAACAACAACCAAAAAAAAAAAATTGCGCCAGACTTGTCATTAGCAATAAGTGTGGTGATGAGGCGCTGGGACAGGGAAGGGAAGAGGGCAAACTGCTTGTTTAGATCAATCTCATTTTATATGGTTAGTTAAGTGAGAGGTACCTCTCAAAGCAGCAGAGGGTCAGCACTATACGATTATCTCTGCCGATCAGTGGCCCCTCGCAGGGGCATAGCAGACATGGCTAAGGGGTGGGGCACGATCCACACCTTCATGAAAAATAATTTTGTTCTCCACACCCTTATAAATTTGTGTTCCCTGCCCAGCAGGTTTTTATTTAAGAGTTTCATTGCAAAATGCAATAAATGCCACTTTCAAAATTTTTGTACTGCCACTGCAAGACGATCATCATTGGCAGGCCAGTAGTCATGCCAAGTTCAGCCCTTAGCAACATGCAATATGTCCCAGTGTTTAGCATGCTTGAACATCAGATTTCATTTCAAATCACATCGAACACCAAGACTATATCGTCAACTGCGATATATCCATGCAGCCAATCAGCCATGGAGAATCCTCTACTGCCAACAGGCTCCGATTTTTTAGTGACTCTTGTTTTGGACAAAGCAAAAATACGATACTCAATTCTATGCTGCAAGTCCTGCAGAAAAATAAAGATTCCCCAATTTATCCGTTGAGAATGCGTTTCCCATCAGTGGACGTAGTTTTCTCCCCGCTGACCAAGTTTTTTGTCCGCATTGAGCAGCAGATTCTTGAAACGGACAGTGCACCACAAGTGGAGGAGTATGATGAATTATTACGGAAACATGGAAATGTTTATGTCTATGATATTGACTGGCAGGTATTTGGCTTCAAATTGCAGTTTTGTGGATAAATTGCATTTCGCCAAGTAATCGCATCTAAGTTAACTTTTTCACAAAATTCATTATTCTTAGATTGATTGCATCATGGTATAGCATTTTAACTTGTTCAGCAAGACAAATTAACAAAAAAGAAAGCTCTTCAACGCTTACTTTTCCTATGTCAAAAATTAGCACTTTTCTAAAAATGCTTCAAATGGATATATTGCATTTTGCAATGAAACTGTCCAGTTTTTCCCAATGATGTAGTATTTAATCTTTAGTAGATCTTTTTTGTAGCCATTACGAGATTCATTAAAGTCTATGACCACCTGTCTCATGTTTTTTTTTTCATGGGGCTCGATGACCAAGAGATTTTGCATGCGTTTTACCTTATTTTTATACCCCTGTGAAACAGGAAGTAATGTACTGACACAATATAGTCCCTTGGAGGTTCACTCAGTAATTCTGGAAATAAAAGCAACATTTGCCTATATAAAAATGGATATTGTGGTTCTATACTGTATATTTTGGTCTGAAGATCCCTACTTATGCAGCTTGAAAATGAAATTTGCATTCCCCTTCTATAATAAAAAAATTCTATAAACTACTGTGGTATGCTCCTCTCTAAGCAGCCATTTTGAAACCACGTGACCTTGATATCAACGCACTGAATGTAAAAAAAAGATAAGATAATGCTCATTGACCCTGAAGTCAGAGGGCACTATTTTTGTCTGTGGTACTATGATACCAGTGAAACTGGTAGTAGATGGGTGTTAGCTTTGAGCAGAGAGAAAATGTTGCTTTGACCGACAACAACTATCGATAATTTGTACAGTTTAGCAGTGGTGACCACAAAGAAGTCAAAGGAGCTAGTAAGACCAAATAAATGTAAATGAGAGAAAAAAAACAACTGATCAGAGGAGGAAAAGGGTGAATATTGTGGCACTTTCCCTCAGTGGAAAGCTCTGATAAAGGAGAAGGGATTTGGATCGATGCCAAAGTTGCATGTTTTCGCGTCCCGGTGGCACATTGGTCTAAGCGCGCACACCATAAAGGCTGTGTCCTTCCCGTGGCGACCCGGGTTCGATTCCGGCTCGGGTCATTTGCTGCATGTCTTCCCCATTCTTCTCCCCAACCTTCCTGTCACTTTCTACTCTATCTAATAAATGAGAAAATCCCCCAAAAAAATCTTAAAAAAAAAAAAAAAGTTGCATGTTTTCTTCCAGACAGGTGAGTGAATAAACATGGCATGCAAAATGGAATTTGGAAATTCCATACGCTCACTTTATAGCAAGTGGCGTAAAGACCCAGGTTGTGAATTAGCCACGTTAGCATGCAACAAATCTGCTGTGTGCTACAACATCTAAGCTGTAGCTAAATTAAGAATTATGGTAACGTTATCTTTCGCAGCTCCACTTATGTGAACATACAGGGTAATGCAGTGTTTGGAAAAGTGCACGATAGATAGCTACCTTATGTAGTGAGCTAAATTAGCTACAACTAAGGCAGAGTAATTTTTAATCATTTCATCTTGCACGGAACAATGCTTTAAACATAATAAATATAGGCAAGCCAACTTGTCTCCAAACTGGTCTCTGACGTTTTTCTGAAATTAATTAGTACCTTGAGCTACATCTCTGTTCTATACAGACCTTCTATACCCAACAATATTCATGTGATTACCACGAAGGAAGCTTTAGCTACACCCGTTCTGGCAGTAGTAGCAGAGTGCCATTTCAACATGCGCGCTCAAGACCAACCGCAATTTCAGCTGATGTGTATCATCGTGCAAATTCGCACAGATTGCTGAATGCACTTTTAAAACTTAGATGAACTTAAATATGTTAAATTTCATTCCTCATCTAAATTTCATAGATTTTATTTAGAGTAACCTTTATGGGTGTCATTAAAGTAAAACCATGATTTGGAGGAAACATTTTTAATTATATGAATAAATAATTTTGGCTGGTGGCATTTAAACATAAATATAGCATAGTATTACTCATATGTTGAGCATTTTTACTTTACCTATGCAAGGTTAATATTTTTTATAGTATTTTATTTCATTTCTTGTCGAGGGTGTCAATAATTCTGGAGCCTACAGTACAATCACGCTTAAAATTAATAATGACTTGTTGAAATGCTAATATTTTCCTGATCAGTGGAAAAACTTAGGCCTAATGACACAATAGGCTGCAGAGACTTCACTGGAGCCTTTTAAGGTGCCAATAAAAAAAAAAAAAAGCTTTATTTTATTTATTTTATAGCTTTGAATATGCATGAAAAATTGTTTCATATCAGCCTAATCATGCTGCCAAACACCATTGTTCTCACTATGGCTAGAGTTGGTAATGCCAATAAACCAAGTTTGCCGCCTTAGCGGACTTTGTGCGAATATTTTCAGCAAATATTTCGGCTGGCAACTTTTTAATTCCCCAAATGCGAACATATCTTTCCAGCTAAAATACCACATTTACCAGCTAACAGAAACACTGGTGAAGTCATCCCTCAATATCCAACAACACAGCTGTAATTCGTAAGCGCTGACTGTGGCATGAGCATGAAAGAAGGCCTACGCTTTTGAAGTGAACACCCAGTGTAATATTCTCAGCACCATTTACACCCACCATGATCAGTGCAGTGGCATCTGTGCGCCCCCCCCCCCCAATATTTAAAATGCTTGCTACATCCCTGGCATCTAAGATGGAGGTGAATTGCTAGGATTATTTATCCTAGTGGGGGCCCCTTGAAAAGGCGGGGTGGGGCCCCAGACCAGACGCGGCCTTGATGAGTGGAGAGACCCCCATCCACAAACACTGTCTATCTGCCGCACATCCCTCAGAGAGAGGAGGAGGAAGAGCGCGAGTCTGGACGGGGGGGGGAGTAGTGGGAGAGACACACTATAAATGATAACAGGAGTTTTAATATGTATGAGGTGTCCGGGCAGTCGTCCACGACGCGCTCGCTGCCCAGCATTGACTGATGGGAGAGCAGAGAGGGCGGTGGGCGAAGGGGAGGGTGGGGGAGGGGGAAAGGGGGCCGCATACAAACCAGGCCAGGATCAATTCGGCGGCCACAGGGGGGCCGCAGGACGAAGGGCTAAGCCGTGGGCCCTTTGGAGTCTCCAAGCAACATAAAAGAGCCACAGGATCAGCAGCCAGAGGGTCATTGGTTCTAGTCCTGGCTATTGGAAGCGATGGGCCCTGATGTCTCGCCCCCTGGGTGAGGTGCCTGACCCAGATTAATCTGACTAAGTAACCCCACTGCCTAAAGGGCTCAGGGATTTACAGACACACTGGGGTTGGGGCACGGGATTGGATGAGCTAGCAGGGTTTGGTAGAAAGAGACAGAGAAAGACAGAGTGAGGGGATAGAAGAGAGTGAAAGAGAGGTAGAGAGAGAAGATAAGAGAAAGGGGAGAGAAAAAGAGAATGAGAGAGAGAAACAGGGAGGGGGGGCATCCTAGAATATCAGCCAACAGGATCAGACATGCGCCTTCTCAGCACGGCGAATGCTAGCCGCTAACTTTTGTAAACCATTTCAAGTTTTTTTTTTTTTTTTTACTGTTTGATGCCAACTTTTTTTACGTGATCTGACTTTCTGAAAAGGTCAGGCATAGCAAATAAAAATGGCTGCCAAAGTGGATAATGATTATCCATTTATTCTGCTTTAATGAACAGATGCTTTTTAATTAAAAAAAAAAAATCTGCGAGCGATTCGCAATGAAAACATCGTCGTTGTAGCATCTTTCTCAATTTAAAATTTATGCCTGCCTCACAAGCCGTGTTCGCTCCGATTCGACCTCCTTGTGTCCAGTTACTCTTAACAATATGTGAAACTTTAAATAAAATAAAAAATACGAGTTTGCAAAAAAAATACAAGCAATATCTCTCAGAATATGATCAACTTCTAAAGCAGAGCGAGTACAAGCGTCTCCTGCATCATATAAATGGTAGCAATCCAAGCTGGTCAATAACTCATCTGACAGGAAGATGATGATGTGCGTACACCCACGCTGCTCGAATGTGTGGCCAGAAGACAGAACGCGTCAAAATAAATCTCCCCCTTTTTATCTACCCGGTAACACTGGCAGTTCAGAAGTCTTCATTCCTTTCTTTTCCCGCACATCTCTATCTTTCCCTATCTCTTTATCGCTCTACTCCTCTGGCTTCTGTCCTCCCTTCCCCTCTGAGTGTGTTTTTTTTTCTTCCTCCAATCAATGTGGCTTTTAAGATGCCTATCGATTTGCTCCCTACACAGCCCCTGCACGCCGGGGCGACACTTTGATTGCTGTGCGAGTAATTACAGTTATTATTTATGCATCTGGGCGAAATGGCACGACTTAACATTCATAGTACAAGAGGCCACAGGCAATCAACAGGGGTGAGCACCTGGAGAGGCAGGATGAGCGAGAGAGAGAGAGAGAGAGAGAGAGAGAGAGAGAGAGAGAGAGAGAGAGAGAGAGAGACCTAGAGAGCGAACATAGAGAGAATGAGAGAGGGAAAAGAGAACAGGACAGTGAAATGAAAGACAGACTGGAACAGGAACAGGAAGAGGAATAGGCAAAGCAGGTATGGGACCCAATGAGAGCAGGAAGTGTCACAGAGTCGGGACAGACCAAGGAGCTGTGCTTGTGTACATGTGTGTTCATACGTGAATCAGTAGCACGTATGTACCCATGTATGTACACGTGCAGTGCTTAACAAGTTTATTAGACCACCACCCAATGTAAGGTTTATGCCACAGCTGCCCTAAATTGACACTGTTGCTAATTACCAAAATAATTTTTATGTTTCTGTAATGGTTAATCCACCAGTATGCGCAAGCTCTTAAACTGAAATAATATTCTTAATGCTAAAATATAATTATTGTTGTTATCCATGAATTTTCAAATTTACCATTTTACAAAAAAGCTGAAAAAATAATAAAGCACATTATTATTTGTTGATTAAGACGCCAAATAACTGTTATTTTCTTGCATTCCTGAACATAAAAATTAGTTTTAGTGGTTGAATGCAAGAATGCAAGCTGTTATCAAGGCCAAAAGAGGCCATACAAAATTTTTTTTTTTTTTTTTTGGTTGTTATGTGTGAATAAGGACTATTTTGTGGTTTCAGTTTGTTATTTGCCAAAGAAATAACAAAATAATTTTTAGTTTTAAACTAGTTTTTGACATATTTCTTAAATATTCGTGTTTTCTCATTTTTTTATGACACGTGGTCTAATAAATTTGCTAAGCACTGTATGTATGTTCATTTGTGAATCAGGATCACATGTACACACATGTATGTGTGAATGTGTTTGATGTGTGTCTCCCCGTTTGCGCGTGAGCAGGTGTGTGCGCGCTGCCTCACCTGTGATAGTCCCAGGTAGATGGACACTGTCTCAGAAATATAGAGGAACCGCCCCTCGTGACTGACTACGAATACAAACCCGTCCAGAGACTGAGGAGAGAGGAGACAAAGATGCAATTATTAGCGCAAAAATTAATGTAATGAAGATCCCAAGTTCCTAATGAACACATTACAACGAGCCACTGCAATAAAAAAGTAATTAAACCGTCCCTCCCTCAACATTAATGGATTTGTACTTTATCTAGTTTTTCGCCCCATTAAAGAAAGTGCTCAAACAAATAACTTTTCCACACTTCAGAAGATAAATATATCTACATGGACCTTGAGAAACTCAAAAAAAAAAAAAAAAGACCCATCATTTCCTCGCAGCAGGTTTATAGTATGTCTATCGTGATGGAAATAAAAACTGAGATATGCAGCCATTAGTTTATGTGATTATAATAAAAACTGAAAAGTATACAGCAACCCCATTAGAAAACTCCTTCAAAGCATAACATTAATCGCAATAACAAGCAGCCACAAGTGAGGGTCGGTTGGTGAAGGGGGGTTGGGGGCACTTTGTTGCAGAATGATTGCTATTTTTTCAGTGGTGCTCAAAGTGGTGGTAATTTATGCAACCGACACATTCAATATGCAAATGCAAGTGGCCGGGATGTGGGAGCAGCTAGCCGCCCGAATCACTAGGAAATAAAGTGCAATTATCTAGTTATTACTGACTGTAGACGCGGGAAAGAAAGAATCACACAGTTTTCTGAAGCGCTAATTTGATTTCTATCGGCGCCCCTCTTTTCCTGACACGTTTTGGCTGTCGCAGCGCTTTTGTCTTCAGGTAGCCTTTCATTTTGGTATTTCTTACGCCGTTTCCGTTTCTCCTTCATGCGGTACCATATTAATCTTGCGCTGTGCCGCTTGTACCGGATGTGACCATATTTGGCAGCAGCCAATAGCACCGGTGGTTTTATGGGCCGAGAATTAATAGAGCGAAATGTTTAAGTGCTATTGATCTGTATTACAGACCAGACAATATTTCAAATACTTGTAATTGTTCATTTGTCAGGGATGACAGCAAAGTAATTTTGCTTCAACGTGATAATGATATATGTTTCTAATATATCTACTGGATGTGTATATATTTATTTATACATATTACAAGCTCAATTCCACAAGAATTTGGACAGTGTTATTAGATACTAGTAAAAACAGAATTAATGACTTTTAAATTTTCTTTAAACCAAATTTTGTCGTAATAATATGAGCCCAACTCAGAAAAAAAAAAAAAAAACAGCAGTCATTTCCAAATGCACTTCAGCTTGTTTTTCATTGCGGACAGTTTGAAGACAGGATATTTAATATTTTGCCACGTCAACTCCATTTTATTTGTGAATATACATCTATTCTTGCCATTCAGGCCTGGAACGTGTTCCAAAAAAGCTGGGACATGGGAAATTTAGGACCAGAAATGAGGTAAAAAATTTGAATAACAATGTTATTTGAAACAGCTGATGTCAGCAGGCGATTGTAATCATGACTTCGAACAAAAGCAGCATCTAGGGAAAACTTCAGAAGCAAAGAAGGGCTAAGGATTGCCACTTTTCCCACAAATCCATGAGAAAATCATTGACAAGTTTAAAAACAATGTTACTCAAAGAAAGATAGAAATGGATTTAGACATTTCACCCTTCATGGTGCATAACACAATTAAAGGATTCAAGGAATCTGGATGAATGTCTGTGCTTAAAGGACCAGGACATTAGCCTAAGCTGAGTACCCATGATCTCTAATCACTCAGACTGCACTTCATCAAGAACCATCATTTATGATATAGCTACAGGGGCTCAGGATTATGTTGGCAAAAATTTGTCAAGTACTACAGCATGTGGCTACATCCACAAACGCCAGTCAAAAAACTTTAATGTGCAAAAAGGAAGCCACATGTTAGCAGTATGCAGAAGCACCAGCTGATTTCTCTGGGCTCAGAGCCATCTGTGATGGATCATCACAGTCGAAACCTGTAATGTGGTCAGACGAATCAATATTTCAGACTTAGTTGCAGGAAGAATGGGACAAAATTACACCTGAAACACTAAGTCACTTGTGTCATCAGTCTCTGAACATTTATTAAGTGTTGTGAGAAGGAACTGAATCATTACAAAGTGGTAAATTCTTCACTGTCCCAACATTTCTGATCGACCTGGCCGTTTACCAGCTGAGTTATTGAGATGGTATAAACTCCTTAGTCTGGTGTCAATGTTTGCCATAGTCTGAAGTCCATAAACAATTCGACCAGTAACTCTTAGCAGTCACAGTTATCATTCAATTTTGACAAAACCTGGTAAACATTTTCAGTACATAAAGTACTTTAGGATTGCATTTCGACCCCACATCCTCCAAAGTGGGCGGGCAGGGTGGTCATACTGAGAACCTGAACTTGTTTGTTTTAGACCTTTCTAATATAGATAAATAGCTGAGAATTTGTATTTAAGCAGTATACCGCGTCTCAACATACTGTAAATGACAGATTTTGGCGATTTCTTTATGTGTTGGTTTTGTGACATTGCTTCACCCATAAACACCAATTTGAATGACCTGTAACTTCTGGCGGCCATGGATATTACATCATATTTGGTGAAACTCTGCTTGCAACATCAAGAGCCAAGATGGCTTTGTGAAGGACATATCCATGTGGGTGCATAAATACTTCAAAAGACCTGTGTCAGTGAGCAAAGTTTGTTCTGACATCATCAAATGCAATTTACGACTTTACTACACAAATAGGAAGCCATATATCAATACCATTCAGAAGCATTGCCGACTTCGCTGGGCTTCAGCTCATTTGAAATGGACTAATGGGGAAGTGGAAAAGAATGCTGTGGTCTGATGAGTCCATCTTTCCAAATGTTTTTGGAAATGATGGACATTGAGTTCTTCAGGCCAAAGATGAGAAGGACCATCCTGACTGTTATTGGGGACATATGCCATAGCCGGTGCCTGTCATGGTTGGGGGTTGCATTATTGCGTTTGGCTAGGGCAACTACCACATCTGTTAAGGCAGAATTGACGGAGCAGTACACATGCATTTTGGAACAACATTGTCTATCTAAGGGACCCCCGGCTTGATGTAGCTGGATAACTGCAAGACACACTCTGCGCACCTCACAGCATTGTGGCTTTGAGAACAGAGAGTACGCTTACAGCCTGCAGGCTGGACCTGTCTATCGTTAAATGTGGCTAATTATGTAATGCAAAATACTGCAATGGAGACCCCAGACCGTTGACCAACGAAAGTCCTACAGCAGGCAAGAATGGAAGCAAATGTGCTTTCAAAACTCCAACAATTAGTGTTCTCAGTTCCAAAATCACTACTGAGTATCACTGATCTATATAGATCAGTGCTGAGTGTCCTTAAATGGAATTGTAATGTCACACAATGGTGAACATGCACCTGTCCCAACTTTATTGGAATATGTTGCAGATATCACATTTTGAAATAGGTTTTATTTTCAAAAAGCAAGAAAGTTTGCATAGTTGTAGCCCCTTCCGCATGATGTCAGGTGGCTACTATGGATTCATGGTCGTTGTTTCCGCTGCCGCCGCTGCGTTCGTAAGATCTTTTTGTGGACGCTCAACAGGCCACAAATTATAACCGATTCATTTGATATTTGGTGTGGGCATAGGTTATGGTTAGGTCAGGACACCTAACAATTTTGGTAGCCATGGCAACAGAATTGGCTGAATAAAGCACATTTTCATGTAGAAAATATGCGCGTTTCAGTGCATGACTTGTGAACGCTCCAGAAGTCAAAGTTTTCAAGATATTACAAGCGGGCACTTGGGAGCTACACCCATGCGGTCGCAGGTGACTGGACTGTCTAGCTAAGACACTGCTTTTTTTGTCCTCATGCTTATATAACTGAACACAGGTTATAAAGGCATTGAAAATTTCTTCTTGCGGTTTTCATTCACATTTTACACATCGTCCGAACTCTTCTGGAATTAAGGTTGTACAATTCCAGTACGCATATATAATCAGAATGAGTAATACTGGCTGAGAAAGAGGGAAATGGGAAAAGCCCGTCTCTCTCATCTTTACTGTGGTCATGCTAAGTCTCTGCCATGCATGCAGGCGTCATGACTCCAATGAGATTTTGGGGTCCCCGCCTCTGTGAATTAGAGCAGAAATCTGTGTATAGCTTCAGCAACATTGCTGCTTGTGAAACAACTTAAAGCAACACTAAAGGTATCACCGGGACAAAAATCCACCTCCACCACCATCAGCCCATGAGCAGCTTAATGAACTCCGGAGAATAACAGAAACGTCAGCACTGATTGACGGTCAGAGCTTCAGGGAGAAGTCAATCCGCATAGAAATACCTGCAACAGATGAGCGCCCAAGTGCTGCTCGAACAGGTCGGAGGCCAGAGAGTGGGAGGACCGCCGCAGAGCTGTAAAAAAGGGAAGAGGCTTGGTCACATGATACAGATACACATCCATTCCAGGACAGATAGGGGATGGTTGTAGATCTGCCTGCAGGCAAGATCATTCAGAATGCATAGATAGTCAGGTATGACATCACATTGAGAATATACAATTCCCTCCAATGTGTTTTTCACCATGGATAGAGAACAAGAAAGCTTTATAAAAAAAAAAAAAAAACCTGCACAAGTAATTTGCTGCATCGAAAGTTAAATACGGGAAAATCGAACTGAAGCAACTCAATAGCATGGACGAAAAGTCTTTTAAGGAATAGTTCAATGTCCCAAAAATAAAAACGTATATACCGTATGTATTGTATCTAACCTCCACTAGGAGGTCATATGTTTTTACTGCAGTTAGTTTACTTGTTTGTTGGTTTGTTTGTTCATTCATTTGTCAGTGAATGGGATGTCTCAAAAAGTTACTGGTAAATATCCATGAATTTTTGCGTGTTCATAGACACTGTGCTACGGAGGAAGTGATTAAATTTTGGTGAAGATCCAACTAATATTCTTGATCCAGGGTCCGAAATAATTTTTATGCGAGTAAAGATGGTGATGTCCGTACTTGTTTAACACTCACGTACAATTATAATGCAGTGATGGAGGTAATGCCCTCACAAAGTGCCTTCTTGTATTTTATGAGATTATTTTCTGTATAGAGGAAGATCTTCGTCTTAGAAAAAGGATCTTTGTAGACCCTCCAGGATGCTCTCATCGACAACCCTGTTCAAAATCACTTATTTCGGTTTTTCTTCAAGTCTGAAGACTGAGGTGGCCATTGTAAAATAACATATTTTGTAGTCTTTCCACTATTTCTAATTTGTCTCATGGAAAGTTTAGGATCAAAGGTCAAAAAATCAATTTATGGCCAAAATTTTTCTATGGAAACAATTATATTTTCTGGGCTATTAGTATTAAAGAATGCCATTTTTCAATTTGTCAGAATCTAAAGTGAAGATAATTACTTTGATTTACATACTCTTAGCTGAACCATATCATGGGTACCAATAATTTTGGAAAGCACAAGATATTCTGCAGAGCGTAAAATCATTAGCTTTGAATTGGGCCTTGCATACACATGTATTTACACTCATTCACTCAGATATGACAAGGGTGACCATAAGAAGAGTTTGTTTCCAAAACGCAAATATCCATTTTACTCATTTTCTATGAAGGCGCCAATTGCATTTTATAGAAAAACAAAAACTTTGACCATGAAAAAATACACCTTATATATAGCAATTATACAGAGAAATTTCTAAAAATGGATTTTTGCACCATGTGGAAGAAGCACAGGCCTATTGCTTGATGGTCTCATCTCAATTTTTGTAATTTTGGCACTTACTGCATTTTGAAAAAAAAAAAGGTCTTCATGTATTGAATTTCTAAAATGAGGATGAGTAGGCATTATAAACATAATCATACTTATGTGTAATAATACATGATAACATTTATTTGTTTAAATACAGCCTATTCAGATTTTTTCTCTCTTTTTTGCCATAATAAAATCTCTGGTCAGATAAATATTGATCGCTTTGTAAAATCCAGTAAAAGTGCAATTCAAACTTGACTCACTCATGACATTTCTTCACTGAATGCTAAAACTGTGCCTGAAACTAAGATGTATTCATACTCCGAATGTTGGACTTCAGCTACTATTTATTTCTGGTTCTACAGTTTTCGCCCTGGTCACACAATAATAAAAAAAGCGGCATAGTTCTATTTATTATCTGATTACATCAATGACACATCAATGACACAGGCAATAATTAAAATGCATTTGACTGATTTACACTGGTTATTACAAATCAGAAAATTCCTTTTGTGGATCATATGGTGTCATGAGCATAATATGCATGAATTAGAAATTAGAATTAGAATTAGAAAACCTTTTGTACTGCGGAAGTACTAAGGAGGGGTGCATGTTACTCAAAACAAAGCTGTACTCCAGAACAGCCCATCCACAGTAGTTCCTCCTTTTCTTCATTCTGTGCTACGGCTAATCCTGGATTCATGGTCATTGATAAGCAAAGACACACACAAAAGCATATCACAGATGATTCAGAAATTTTTTGCAGAATATTTACGTGAAGTTACATTTCCTGTGCCAACACTGGGCACTGCCACTGTGCTCGAGATCAGGCTGTGAGCTCACTTCCTTTTCAGCTCCCTCAATTGGAAATGCTACGAAATTCAATTAATTAATAGAAGAATCCCAACAGAACACCATGCAAATGTGTCGATTCAAGGATTGAATTTGAATTAATTTCCAGAGTTGACTAGATTGAAATGGAACTGATCCAAAACCCTGGTCCAGATGCAGAAAAAGCTCTCTGACCTTCACTTTGCATCACATAATAATTTTTTTTTTCTGTTTGCATAAAATACACATTATTCCCGTGCATTTTCATTTGCAGAATTACAGAGGGGGCAACCTTTCTATAAGCAAACAATATACACCATTTCTATCCATTTTCATTCTGAGAAACGACAAGGGTTTTGTTAGCCTTTTTTTTTTATACAGGGCACACCTTTCTCATCCGCTTTCCAAAATAGCGAGAGAGAGCAGGCCAGCCTTACCGTTAACTTACAGCACACAACAGTAACATCCATTTTTAAGGACAAATGTGATATTGCGAGGAAGACCTCAGCAAATTTTGACTATCTGGGCCAGATCATTGCTGCCACTTTTGTACAAATAAATAAATAGGGCAAGAATTAAGAGGTAATTTTGTTCCCATAATCTTGGCCCAAAGGTATCAGACTTGGAGGGCGACTGTGTTTTCTGGTTATGATGCATGAGCACTTAAGTGATTGAATGATTTTAGGCATTGTGTGGCACTGAAATTGTGACTGAATTGAAAGGATTCCACAAAAGCCGGCAGAAACCACCCTGACAGAACCTAACTGTGGCTGGAGCGGAAGAGCGCTCCTGTATTTTTGGGGGTACGCATGCCATACAAACATAGCAGACAGCTGTGCGGTAAAAAAACCCCGCTGCCATTGTGCGCTGGGGTCCCCCGGTCTGACAGTGGCGGAATATTAATGAGTCCAGCTCTTTCATGGGGCTCAACGCTGAAAGGGGGTCTGGGTTTGGACCTTGAGGAGAACATGGGGGTAGGGTATCGAGGTCTTCAACACTGCCCACCCCAAGTAGAGCCACGTGTGGGCATGCCTGATCGTGGGGGTTGGGGAAACCCTCCCTTCCTCCGCCCAAATTTTGGAGAACCTCCCCTCAGAGGTCAGGCTGTCTGGGCCTTGTCAGACCAAACCTGTAAATAGCAGTGTCAGTGTCCCAGTCACAGGAAGTCGCAGCAATGATGATGGTGGACAACTGAGCCGCCAGGAAAGGCCACAGTCAAAACGTAAATGCTGAGCACACTCTAACTAACACCAGGGGATGGGAGGGAAAAGAACGAGAGAGACTACGTGCGTGTGGTTCATAGTATAGCGAAGGATTTGAACACTGCGAGCTCAATATCAACGCCAATTCCTTACAAGTAGCTCCTCGATGCTTAAGCCTTGCTGGTGATATCATTTTAGAGGCAGCTGAAATACCACCCTTTAAGTTAATTACGTTGTGACTCCGGGGTCAAATTTTGGGTTTCCTTGACATTTCGAGCATGTAAAAAAGGAAATTGCTTGCGTGATTTTTTTTTATTCTTCAGTTCTACATATAATTAAGACTCGGCCCACCCGCCCCTCCCACTGTCTCCCACCTCCCTCCCTCCACCCGACTGGCTGACCTTTTAACCAAGTTAGGGGGTAACTATGGAGACCAGACATATCACGCTTGCATGGTGAGCATTTCTCCATAAGTTTTGTCAATTCGGTTTTTTTTTTTTTTTTTTTGCGCGAATAATAGCTTGATTACCTCACCGCCCATTTATACAGGGGTAGAAATTCAGCAGCTACAACCCCCACCCTGTGCACCCGGAGGAGAGGATGGGGTTGAAACGGAGAGACGGGAAGAGAGCGACCCTAATCGCTCTGTCCTTTCTCTACAATTATCCTTTCATCCTGCCATATACCTCTCCGCTTCTCTCCCTCTCTCCTTCTCTCCCTCTCTTATTCTGCGGTCGAACATAATTTGAGTGCAATTAACGTCCCTTAAAAGCTCTCACTGATTTAAACGCGGGGAATTAACGAAGCAGACGCCAGAGACCGCGTTGAAGAGAGACAAGAGAAGTGGAGAAGAGGCAGCATTGAAGAGAGTGATGGGCAGAGAGAGGAAGGCAACGGGAGGAAGTCAAAAAATGGGGGGATGGACAAACGGACGGCCACACTCCCATATGAAAAATTACTATAGTTCCAAGCTATAGTTATCCTATAGTAAATGGATGGCATTTTCACCACTATAGTATAGTATTACTACAGTGATACTATCGTTAATCAAACTACAGCAATACAGTTGTGTGGACTATATTAATAATATGGTACTGTTGACTGTGGTAATTATAATATGATGGCTATAGTACTACTCAATTTATACTACGCAAACTACAGTAATACTATAGTTATGCCACAAATACTGCAGACTCACTAAGAAATAACTATAGGATACTGTAGGAGCCAATGAGCGCAACTTAATAAATAGGAAACAATCTTTGTCCGGGCAGGTGTTCCGCCCGGAAGTAAAACAGTTTTTGACCGCTGAAGAAGCCGATATGGTGAAATGTTTGTTCGCGTTGGATAAATGTTGGATTACGATTGCTTAAATTGCACAAAGGAGTTTTGGAGCAATAAATGCACAGATTATTGCAATGCAAGCTATTGTCTCGGACTCTCTTCATCAGATGTGGTAAAGTTTGTCAGCGCGTCAATTAGATAAATTCCCGGTGAAGCACCTCGGGGGCTTCAAGCATTGGCTTAGCCTCTACACTATCGTTAATCAAACAACAGCAATACAGTTGTGTGGACTATAGTAATATCATGGTACTGTTGACTGTGGTAATTATAATGTGATGGCTATAGTACTACTCTAGTTATACTACGCAAACTACAGTAATACTATAGTTATGCCAAAAATGCTGTAGACTTACTTAGAAATAACTATAGGATATTTTCATGAGGGCTGACAGAAAGGGCAGCAAAAGGTTGGGCCGCGAGATGAGGAGAGAGAGGAGGCTGGAAATTCCAACTGAAGCACTGAGGCTGAATGAAAACCAGACAATGCGGACGTGGTTTTGGAGTGTCGGCGAGTCCCATTCAGACACTGGCAACCTGACAGCACATCAGCACGACTGGCCCCCACTGAAGAGCCATGTACAATCTCTCTTCATTCCCAGAAAACAGCGCTAAGACAAGCTAGACATGATCATTTTGATTCAACAGGTTTTTGAGCGATCAGGCCAACATCTGGATGAAACTGAGCGAGTCAGTGTTCTGTATTTGGGGATGGGAGCCAGCGTTGATGAGTTTAAACGTCCCCATCACCTTTATAACCATTTAAAACTCAAACTGAAGAAAAGTTGTGGAGTTGAGGCTGAATAAAGTGTTTTAGCTTGATATCTCAGAACACTTAAAATCTTATTCCGATTAAGTTTTTTTGCAAGATGAGAGGAAAGCGTTTATCGTTAGACAGTTTGACTCTTTTCAACATATGCCAACGGGATACGACTGTTTCACTAGCTGAGTGAAGAGTAATTATATGCTCTAAAGCCTCTCCTTAGATAACTGAAAGGGCGGGTGTTGTCATTGTCACAGCTGATGTGAATAGCAGCACTTGCCACTGAAAATATTGTATTATGCTCTGATTATGGATTATTCCATGAGTGAAAGCACCATGTTGCATCATGCGTTTAAAGATGTTTGCTATTATATTACAAAAGTGATTTTCTGGCGAGGTTATCGGACTCTTTTCAATGTGCAGACATTTCCCTTCTCCAGCCCCTGCCACACAGACACTGATACACACACACAGAATAAAAATGCCATGAAGTGTCTGTATACCGTTCTACTCAGAATCACACCCCCCCAATGCATACCGACCCCCTCTTTCTTGTCCTCTCCCCCTCTCTCTGTCTCTCTCTCTCTCTCCCTCTATCTCTCACCATGTGAAGGTCATGCAATTGATTTTCCTCTGTCCATTCATTTTTCAAGACTGGCTTTCAAACGTGCAAAGCAGACAAAAGCCACACTAACCCCCACCTTCCGAACCCCCAGCCACTCCAAACCACCCTGCCCCCCGTCTACCGCTCACGCTGGACCCCCCACCCCTCAGCGAAGAGAAATGAGGGGGTTAGCATTGTTGGGTGGGGTTGGGTAATTCCACAACAAGCCTCATAGATTCCCCAATGGTTGCAGCAACACGGAATTCCACCAGTGGAATCGAACCCCCATTGAACCGCAAATGCGTTCAGTACAAAATTTCCTCCTCCAACATCGATGCAGATGATTTGCTGCTCCAGAGCAGACATGCAGGGTGTGAGTAGGATTGTTATACATACAGCGTATTGGAGGTCGAGCCTTGTCTGCCCACTGGAGAAATCCCAGTCTCAAGACCCGGTATGCAGCTGGAAGTAGCGGCCAAGAGTGACAACAGCAGTAAAACAATCAATTTCCACAGACGGAAAAAAAAAGACGTTTAGATGAAAAATGGTGCCTTATGAGACTGAAATACTGATTTAAATGCAAACTGACAAGTGCACCCAAATAATATACTGCTGCATTGTCAGGGTGTTCGAACAATGATGGACGTCAGATTGCATTTTTGAGTCCATTGATTTTTATTTCGTCATCAGTTGAGAAATGACATCATTAACTGGTGCTATTGTTGGAGTCTTGGCCCTATGATTCTATAAACAGCCACACTAGCATGTTCATTCAAACTAGTGCCTGTACTGTATGATAATTTACATTGGAGTTATTATACCACCAACATGATTGTGCAATATTGTCCCAGTCAAGCATCAGCAGTATAGCCTTGTACACTGCCAATCAAAACAGGGATTGTTTATAAACTTTCCAATCAGACAGTATTTTAAATAGCATACAATATGTGATTAAAAACATTTAAGCTTCAAAAATCTGAATGCACCACGCAAATACTTTGCTACAAGACCAATCATACACTATTCCTTTAAATATTAAAAATATTACCCGGTATGTCCCTACTTGGGAATCGTTTCATGTTAGGGCATCCACTCTTGGGATGAATTACAAAAAAGGCAGCCCAGTTACACACTGGCACTGTAGCCTTTCACTGAAAATTACGGGAAGTAGCGATGAGATGCAAATGCATTTTCTCTTGAACTCTAGGAACAGAGGAATGGGGGTAAACTTGCATCAGTCCCTGGATGTAAACCCTTAAGCTCTTTCAGTTTGCAGTCCTCACACATATTTCACCTCTCCTGCCTTTCAGCATGACCTCCTTACACAAGTGTGTTTCCAACCTCAGCACTATCAGTACACTGTGGTTATGAAATAAAACACAAGTGCAAACACCCAAACTCATGTGCATTCACGTACACGTGTGGTAACTCTCAGGATTTCTACGCACTCGGTAACAAGCACGCATGCACACATACAATATGCAAATGCACGCACTCATTTATACGCACGTGAGCAGGAGCACACACACACACACACACGCACACACACACACACATATGCACACCTCTCATATAATCACGCACTAACAGGTGCATAGTCTAATCATATCCGAATTGTTTCCCTTCCATAGTAATAATAGCAATTGTATAATCCTAGTGATTATGTTCTGCTCATTATGTGGTTAATTTCCATGATGAGAAATCATGTAGATTATTCCCACTCTTTACATACACTCTCCTCAGGTTCCGGTGTCATTCAACTACTGGCAAAAGGTGAGACCGATGCAGGTATTTTTAGTGACTGGTGGTGAATGAATCATAGGCTGTCAGTGATTGAAAGAACAAACTTGTTAGATGGGTGAATCATTGCACATGTCTCTCTTAATCAGTCAAGCTTTCAGCGAACGAGATATAAGGATGTATTTCAACAAAAAGAACCGTTCACCATTTGCCTTCAGGTTTTATACAGAGTTTAGGCCAGTGAGGTGGTAAAATTTTCTCTTGGGGCATACTCTGGGAAGATATTAGTAGTGCTCATTTCTTTGGTCCATGTATTTGAGGTATGTGTGCCGTAATGGCACCCAAACCCAAAGCACATGTCTGTCTGTGCCAGCGATGACCTCTGTCAGCAGTGAGGGATTTGGGTGGTGGGGAGATCCCCAGCAATACGTGGAAGTCAATTTCCAGACTACCCAATGGCTGCTTTCTGCCAGCATGAGTTATATAAGAACATTTTCAGAGTAAAGACTTCGCATTGAAAAGGGGTGGGGGGAGGTATTTAGGGAGAAAACTACGGAATTAGGCAGCCTGTGTCTCTCCAAAATGATGGAGGATTGACATGGCAGTGAGATTAGGACTGCTGAGTGCAGAGTAAACAGCAGGTGAGATATGTATTTCAGTGTCAAATACTGCCCCGAATTCACTAAAGTAAAAGCAACGCTTGACCTGTCAGCGTCTTACAGAGAGCCCTACGTCCGTGCCAAACAACCCTGAGTGAGCAAAGAACAATGACACATCAATTTAAAAGTCCTAGTTATACTCCACCTGGAAACCAAGACTAAAAAAGTTGTTGGCTGACTGGAAGCTGGGAAAATTTAAAAAAAAAAAAAAGAAAGAGGGATAAAAATGGGAACGAGGTGTTAACAAGATAATGTCAGTCTTTGGTATCTGCTGGCCAGTCCTGGGTAGTATTTCGCAGCAGCCATCTGTACTCCCATTTCACACATTTACACTGACATGGGCAGGGAGGACATGATAGCCTTCAGATGCAAGGTGATAATAAAAGTGTCCTTCCACTAAGTGCAATCAGGCTAAACCAGAACCATTTCTTTTAAGTTCATTCAAAATGAATACAATCAACACCTGATAACTCTTAAGCAAGAAATTGTTTATAAGAGTTATGAAAACATGAGTCATGTATGAAAGTCAATGAGTTTAGCAGCAAATGATGAAGACATGTCAAATGATTGAACTGAACAATCATATTGACAGTAGACAAGAGCCAGCCATTCTGTCCTGACTTGGCTCATAATATTACTTCAACGGAATGATAAATTATCACAGAATAAATAAAATGCTGAAGATACACAGCTTAGAGAGTCTTTTTTTTTTTCATTTTAACTGAACCTCAGTAAAATTGTAAATGCGAGGACAGGCGCAAGGTGTCCTACCCTTGTTGCAGTTGGGTCCTCCTTCCAGTAGAGGTCCCCATGGCGGGTCTCCCTGGCTGGCGAAGTGGCGCATGTGCAGGTAGCTGATGGTGAGGCGGATGACAGAAGCTTTGTCCAGCTGGCTGGTGATGGCGCCAGGCAGTGGCAGCATCTTGGCCAGCTCAAAGAACTCAAAGTTCTCTTTCCCCCGCCGTGAGCGAGCGGCATTGCGCGATTTCTCCTTCCTCAGGTTTTGCAGGCTGGAGGAAGAGGAGTAAGATTTGGATTCCTAAACTGGCTGAAGATGGTTTAAGATGCGTTTTCAACCCTTTAAGCTTGTTTGGCGGCCGATAAAAGCAGGTGTCTAGCCGGATAATCTGGTTCAGTAATATGAACATAAAGGCTTGTCAGCCTGCCCAGCTGTGTGAGTCGAAGACAGCTCATATACCCACTTGCCCAGATTTTGCGTGTTGAAACGGGAATTTCCCAGACTGATGATATGCAAAGCAATAGTCATAAAAATAATACAAACTTTGTATACACTGCCTGTCCAAAAAAAAAAAAAAAAAAAATGCAGTTTGGACTAATAAGCAAATACGAGGCTTTGACTGAATCATTTTCACGGTGATTAATCTGTTTCAGCCGGCAACAGTTCTATTAACCCTGACTGATACAGTGTGCATCTTCTCATTTCTTAAACAACCATGTTGGAAGATGTATCCCACAGTTGTGAAAAAGATGTAACTGTGTTTCAAGAGTGGCCAATTATTGCCCTCTATAAAAAAAAAAAAAAAAAAAAAATCAACTAGTGAGATTGCTGAAATCAGTGGAGCTGGGAACTGTCCAGTGCATTACTGCAACCTGGAAAGATAGTGGTGAACCGTCAACTTTGCAGAGGAAGTGAATAAGAAAAAAAATCATGACTGATTGCGATGGGAGTTCACTAAACCGCTTGGTAAGGTGTCATCATAAAAATCAACAGTAGAACTTGTGGCTTTGTTTAATCGCGAAAGTAAAAGCATTTCCACCTGCAAAATCTGGTAATAACTTGCAGGATTGGGACTAAACAGCTGTGTGGCCACAAGACAACTATTTGTCAGTGAGGCTAATCAGGAAAAAACTTCCATTTGCACGGGTGCATAAAGATTGGAGTGTGGAGCAATGGACAAAGGTCACATAGTCTGATGAGTCCAGATTTACCCTATTCCAGGGTGATGGGTGTGTCAGGGTGCGAAAGGAAGCCCATGAAGCGATGCACCCATCACTGTTCAAGCCTCTGAGGGCAGTGTTATGATCTGGGGTTGCTTCCATTAGTCAGGTCCAGGTTCAGCAATGTTATGCAGCAATAAAATGAAGTCAGCAGACTACCTGAATATACTGAAAGACCAACCGGGTTATCCCATCAATGGGCTTTTTAATCCTGGATGGCACAGGCATATTCCAGGATGACAAAGCCAAGATTCATCTCGTTCAAATTGTGAAAGAGTGGTTCAGCAAGCATGAATTTGCCACCTCGGAGTGCTAACCTAAACCAATTTTAAAGTCTTTAGGATGTGCTGGAGGGGATTTTAAGGAGTGGTTTGATCTTGGCCAAAAATAAATGCAACTCTGATTGGAAACAGAAATGTCATAAGATCGTTGAAACAATACCACAATGAATGCACGCAGTGATGAAAGCTGAAGGTCGTCCAACAAAATATTAGAGTGTGTGATTTTTTTTGGCAAGGCAGTGTATTATAATACAGTCAAGGTATGAAGAGATGTTTCCGGATTTGTGAATAAAACTATACTCTGCCACAAAGTGTGGAACCTGGAGTTTGAAATTTTACCAATCATTAACTTCAGGCACATTTCCCCACTGACTTATGAGGATCAGAAATGCTGTAGCAAGTTAGATTGTAAGTGTTGACAAATGGCTGCTTGCAGTGGCTAGCATTATGCAGAATAAGCCCCAGCACTCACCAAGGATCATCAAAGTGCAAATGATAGCTGTCTGTTTGTTTGCGAATTTCTGCACCATAGCAGTTTTTTTTTAAATTATAGTTGTGCCAACCCAGGTCCACTTGCAGTGTTCGCCAAAGTAAAAATAAATGTCTGTATGCAACCAGACATATTACCATCTGTTCCCAATCAAGAATCACACAAAATTTACCTAATAATGGGCAGAATACCAATAAGTTGCCAATAAGGACCTGATGGCAACAAAAAGAAAAAAGCTACAATATGAGATTGACATTATATGAATAATAAGTTAGAAATGATATCAAAACTCTCTCTGAATTTCATCAACCATACTACCATTTTTTTTTTTCGAATCAGCATTGAACGCAAAATGTAATGCTATTATAAAGGTGTGGGTCGTGCAAACCCCAGGACATCTCTAAAGACACGTCTTCTCCACTGTTTCACTCAGCATTTAGGCTTCGGCATTTTTTCATTCTTGTGGGTCCAAACTTTAGTCATACTGGAAATGGAATAGGACTCCTCTGACCGGCTAACATTCTAAAATGATGGTGAATAAAAATAGGTTCCAAAGGCGTTCTTTGGCAACTTCCACTGCTGATTTATTCGGTGAGAAAACATCATAAAACACTACTCTTGTACGTTTTGGAGAGCAGAAATTCTCCTCTTTGCATTTCAGTGGTTATGTTGTATCCCTTTCCTTTTCCTAGTAACTCACGTACCGTTAGCTGAGTTCTACAAGACAAGCCTTGATATTGACAATCCAACATGACCACCGAATGTATTCAATCGGTCGGCTTTTTCCAGTACAGTATATCAGGCCATTGGTGTTGTACCATCCCTACGATGAGCAGCGTCTCTGTTTCCGCTGCCGTTTTAGAGAATCAGTGAGAGTGCCAGCGAGCAGAAGGCCCAGGTAACTCGTCACTCTGATTGGCAGTCGCGCTCTTCCATGGGGGCTGAGTGGTGGAATTATGTTGTCGCGGTGACTCTACAATTTACATTTCTCTTAGAACAAAGGAGCAGCATTTCCCGTCTGTGACACTGGCTCCGAATCCAGCCGGCAGAGGAGCATGAGGGAGGGATACAGTATGAGAGAGGGTTTGTTTGTGTGTTTGTGTGTGCTTGCAATGTCAACACAGCTCCGAAGTGTATATATGTAGTGTGTGTGTGTGTGTGTGTGTGTGATTTGTGTGCAGTATGAGTGAATGTATGTGTGTGTGTGTGTGTGTGTGTGTGTGTGTGTGAGAGAGAGAGCATGTAATCAAATCAATATAGCACCTCCCTGTACGCATGCTGTATAAACATTTCTCACATATGTGTATGCATGTGCATGTAAGTGCATAGTGCAAGCATGAATGTGTGTGTATATTTTTCCGCATCAGACTATAATGGTATATGTGACAGTTGATGGGTTGAGCCTCGCTCTTTGGCGATGTGGTCAGCTCATGTGGCCCTTACCTGGGAATGCGGGTTCAATCCACTGCCTGGGCCCTCCTTCGGCCTGCCACATATACAACCCCAATTCCGAAATAGCTGGGACAAAGTGTAAATTGTGAATAAAATCAAAACGCAATCACTTTCAGATCACATGAGCCAATATGTTATTTGCTATAGAACATAGATAACATTTCAAATGTTGAAACTGAGACATTTTACATTTTTTATCCACAAAATGAGCTTATTTCAAATTTTCTGGCTGCAACAGGTCTCAAAAAAGTTGGGACATAGGCAAAAAAAAGGGCTGAAAAAGCAATTCAATATAACAGAATCAGCTGAAAGAACATTTAACAAGTAATTAAGTTAACTGGCATGAGGTGTGTAACATAACTGGCTATAAAAGGGATGTCTTAGAGAGTCTGAGTCTCTCAGAAGTAAAGATGACCAGAGACTCTCAAACCTGTGAAGGCTTGCGTAAAAAAATTATGGAATACTTTAAAAATAGGACCAAGGGTCCTGTAGCTTACCGGCAACCAGTCTTACAGCGATGATACAAGTTATGAAAATTTCATGTGAAGTTTGACATTTGAATCAATGAAAATCAATGTCAAGGTCACTAAATAAAAGTTCACATACATTTATAAGAACTTCTGTAATACAATCCTAAGCTCTGAAGCAGTTTTGGTGATACAAGTCATTAAAAAATGTCAATATGTATTCAATATGTCAATTGTGAACTTTAAAGGTCACTGAATTTCAAGTTGTGGTCAGCAAATGGACTTCATATATGACTTTCTAAATGTCTCTATACAAGCCTTGGCTCAATCTGTGACCATTTTGTTGATACAAGTCATTGTAATTTCACTATGGAGTTTGACCCCCAAAGGTCACTGACAGTCAAGTTGAATGTCACCAAATGAAAATTCATATGTGACTTCCTAGATGTCAGTAACACAAACTTAGGCTCCATCTGTGACCGTTTTAGTGATACAAGTCATTAAATTTTCACTAGGTCACATTTGACCTTTGAAGGTCAATACGAAGGTCACCAAATGAAAGTTCATATATGACTTCCTATATGTCTGTAATACAAACCTAGACTCCATCTATGACCGTTTTGGCAAGACAAGTCATTGTAATTGTATTATGTCAAGTTTGACCTTCAAATGTCATCAACAGTCAAGCTGAATGTTACCAAATGAAAGTTCATAAATGACTTCCAATACTTCTCCAATACAAACCTACACTCAATCTGTAACGATTTTGCTGACATAAGTCATTGAAATTTCACTGTATAGTTTGGCTATTCAAGGTCACTGAAGGTCAAGTTCAAGGTCACCCAATGAAACTTCATACATGACTTCCTATATGGCCACAATACAAACCTAAGCTCTATCTGTAATAGTTTTGGTGATAGAAGTCATTGAAATTTCACTATGTGAAGTTTGACCTTCGAAGGTCACCAAAGGTCAAGCTCAAGGCCACTAAATAAAAGTTCATGTACGATTTCCTATACATCTCCGATACAAACCAAAGCTATCTGTAACCATTTTGCTGATATAAGTCATTGAAATTTCACTGTGAAGTTTGGGCATTCAAGGTCACAGAAGGTCAAGTTCAATGCCACCAAATGAAACTTCATACATTACTTCCTATATGCCCACAATACAAACCTAAGCTCTACCTGTAATAGTTTTGGTGATAGAAGTCATTGAAATTCCACTATGTGAAGTTTGACCTTCGAAGGTCGCCGAGGGTCAAGTTCAAGGCCACCAAATGAAAGTTCATACATGACTTCCTATAAGTGTTCAATGCACATATGTTCCCAATCTTCAATATTTTCAAGCCTAGAAACTTTGAAAATTGTAACATTTTGCTTGACCTCAAGTTTGACCTTTCAAGGTCATCTGAGGTCAACTTTAACACAGCCAAAATATAGGTCATATATTACTCCCAATATGTCAGTAATACAAACTTAATCTCTATCTGCAACCATTTAGCTTCCACAGGCGATTTGGCCCATTCTCCATAAGACCCAATGTTAAAGTACAGCGCCCCCACTAGACCCACTTCCGTCGATTCAGTCAAAATGGCACTCGCACTGTTCATAAAGTTTATCAAGGTGAGTTGATTACCAGATTTAGAAAAAAAGTCATCAGACAGTTTTTGAGAAAATTTTTTTTGAAATTTCAAGTCATATCTTTTAACATTGTTAATATATTCCCTGACCTCAAGTTTGACCTTTCAAAATCATCTGAGGTCAACTTTAACATAGCCAATGTATAGGTCATATATGACTTCCTATATGTCGATAATACAAACTTAATCTCTATCTGCAACCATTTGGCCTCCACAGGCCATCTTGCATATTCATAAAGTACAGCGCCCCCAATAGATCCACTTCCGTCGATTCAATCAAAATGGCGCTCGCACTGTACATTGATGGTACCAAGGTAGGTTGATTGCCTGATTTAGAAAAAAATTTATCACGCAGTTTTTGAGAAATAATTTTTTTTAATTTCTCAGTCCTATCTTTAACATTGGAGCCAAAATTTCAAGGGCCCATAAAACGGACAAAAATTATTCAATCAAAAATCCAAGAAAAAAGTCTAGAGATATGGTCTCGTAGTATGTTATTGCAAATTTACAGGAAAATCCATCAGGCCAAAAAAAAGATAAAAAATGTTCCGGACGACGGACGCCGAATGCCGGATGACGGACGCCACACCAAGACAATAGCTTATTGGCCCATAGGGCTGGTAAGCTAAAAACAATGTTCCTCAACGTGAAATTGCACAGGCTTTGAAGGTCTCATTATCGACAGTGCACAACATCATCAAATGATTCAGAGAAACTGGAAAAATCTCTGTGCGTAAGGGACAAGGCCGAAGACCTTTACTGGATGCCCGTGATCTTTGGTTCCTCAGACGCCACTGCATCACTCACCGGCATGATTCTGTCATTGACATTACTAAATGGGCCCAGGAATACTTCAAGAAACCACTGTCTGTAAACACAGTCTGCCGTGCCATCCACAGATGCCACCTAAAACTCTATCATGCAAAAAGGAAGCCATTGTTGAGCATGATCTAGAAGCGCCGCCATGTTCTGTGGGCCAAGGCTCATTTAAAATGGACTGTAGCAAAGTGGCAAAGTGTCCTGTGGTCAGACAAATTTGACATTCTTGTTGGAAATCATGGGCGTCGTGTCCTCCGGGCTAAAGAGGAGAAAGACCACCCCTCCTGTTATCAGTGTTCAGTTCAAAAGCCAGCATCTCTGATGGTATGGGGATGCATTAGTGCATATGGTGTGGGACACTTGCATGTTTTAAAAAGCACCATGAATGCTGAAAGGTATATAAAGGTTTTAGAGCAGCATATGCTCTCCTCCAGATGACATCTATTCCAGGGAAGGCCTTGTGTATTTCAGCAGGACAATGCAAAACCACATACTGCAGCTATCACAACAGCATGGCTTCGTAGTAGAAGAGTCCGTGTGCTGAACTGGCCTGCCTGCAGTCCTGATCTTTCACCGATTGAGAACATTTGGAACATAATTAAACGAAAAGTCCGTCAAAGGAGACCCAAAACTCTCCAGCAGCTGGAAGCCTGTATTAAACAAGAGTGGGATCAAATTCCAATGGCTAAACTCAAGAAACTTGTCTCCTCAATGCCCAGACGCCTCCACTCTGTGTTTAAAAGAAGAGGGGATGCTACACCATGGTAAACAGGCCCCTGTCCCAACTTTTTTGAGACCAATAGCAGCCATCAAATTTGAAATGAGCTCATTTTGTGGATGAAATTGTAAAATTTCTCCATTTCAACATTCACTATGTTATCTCTGTTCTATTGTGAATAAAATACTGGCTGGTGTGATTTACACTTTGTCCCAACTATTTCGGAATTGGGGTTGTACAATATATTGTGCATGTACATTATATTTCGTAGTATATTGCATGTGAATAGCGTATATGTATTCTGTCTGCTTGTGTCAAGACGGGACATGTATGTGTGTGTATGAGAGTGTTTGTGCACATCTTCTCTCACCAGGGTAGGGTGGGTGGTTTGGCCAGCAGGCCCTGCAGGAAGTCCCACTCCACGCTAACGCACTTCCCTTCGCTGACGAACGGCATGGCTGCCATTCCAGCTCACGCTGGCCGCCACCCCTAACGCAGGCTGTGATTGGCCGGGGCTGTGTCAAACCGAGACCTCCTGCAAAGAGGCAGAAAGGGGGGGGGGGGGGGTCATGGGAAATGAAGATAAAACCGGACGAAGAGACAGCGGAGTGAAAAACTGAGACTGGAAAACCAAAGGGAGCCTACACAAAGCATAGCATCAGTTACAGCTCTGATCAATGTCACTCATGGTAGTCAATATTACATTGAGGAGAGGGGTAGGAATTAGTTTCTTTGACATTGCCTATTTGATGAGCGCGAAACACTGATCTATCATCGGTAGAAAAGTGGTTCTACCATGACTCAATGTTGATCAGGCATGTAGCTGTGATGCAGATCGACAAATCCTTTGGTGGGATAAGACAATATGGCGGACAGCAGGAAAACTCTAACACTGTTATACCTCTGGGGTTCCCAGTCAATAAATCCAATCCCCACCTCCTCCCCCAGCTTATGTGTTTCTGGAAGGACTTGCCAACACCAACTGGCCTGTTTTGCCACGACAACAACCCCAACCCACCATGCCTCTCCTGTTTTGATGACATTTAAAGGGTCGAAGTGGCCCTCAGCACCCTAGTGTCTAGCTCCAGGCAGCCATTGCCCTCTTTGCTGGCCTAGGTCTGCAGAATCAGCACCCTATATGCACTGTGCAACGCACACACATATTGCGAACATAGACACGCACAGCTCCCACACACAGCCAGCACAGACTAATGCTCAATGCATTACTGGTCATTTCTTCCACTTAAAAACGTGATTTTTGAACCTTGATAACTCAAAAGAAAAAACTTTAAGATATCTCATAGGTGGACTACATTTGTCACTGGCAAGCAAATTCTGTTTTTTGTGTAACCAGGTTAAAGTATGACTATTTTGCGGATACGACTAAAACTTTATATGAAACACAAAGACTTTTTTTTCACAAATATGTACATGTATATGTATATGTACCTACTTGTAGGACTGTCCAGAAAATAGATTTGAAATGTGAAATTTGCATACAGGAAGTGAACTGTGACCTGTTTAGTGATTTCAAAATTTTTGTGGGGCAAGACCTCGAAAAGTCCATATTTTTGCATCAATTTTGGTCAAGACTGATGCATGTTTCAATGGAAAATTGTCTAAAACTTCTTTAGTTTTTCTCATATATACTTAAGTTTGGTATCAAAATGTCCGCCATGTTGTTGTGTAGCCATTAAAAATCATCTGGTTTTTCAGAACAATCATTTATGGGTTTAAATATGGACTTTTCGAGGCCTTGTCCCACAAAAATTTGTTCTCAAAGAGTTGCGGTATATTCACTTATTGAAATTTTTGGATGTACATCCTGGGATTGGTATATTTGTAGATATTGCACTGTTATGAAGCATGCTAGATTTCAATGTGTCCAACTTGGAAGCACCACCTGGTGTCACTTTTTCAGCAATGCTGGCCTACAAAGTGTCGGCATGCATTTACTCATTCATGTAGCATAGAATTATTAAACTAGATCCTGCTTAACCATCTATGCAGAGAGTAGAGTGTATACTGTTACGATATTTTAAGGATGTGACCCTAATTTTCAGCTCCCAGCTCCAGGTCAGGGGTGTCCTGAAGAGGCGCAGGGTGTCCAGTTTTTTTTTTTTTTTTCACTCTCTAAGACTTGTCCTTATTAATATGGCTATTTTTCTAAACGCATATGTTCCCATCCGTTTTTAAAAAATTCTGTCCATTCGTTATCGTTTTACATACTATCTCCGTACACTCGAAAATACCAAAAACGAATACAAACGCTGAAATAATACATGCTGGGCCAGTAGGAGGCAATTTAGTCTATCGAAGAGCAGCATTACCCAAAGCAATACTGGGCATGAGCAAACTGAGTTGTGGCATCATCATTTCTCAAATGCTCCGTTATACATGCCCACGCGGATACACAGAAAACAGAATGTTTAAAAATTTTCACTTTAGGTGGTGTTAAAAAAAAAAATCAGTTTTAGTGACCTGTGGGCGAGAGGCCAAAACGCATAGAAAAAGCTGCATTTTCAAAAATACCTGAGCACATGTGGACAAGGCCTTAGACCAAAGATACCAGGTGAGGTTAGTTGACAAACTAAAACAAAAAACAAAAAATGAAATAAATTTCTTGTTTTTCGGAGCTTTTGGAAAATGAAAACTTAAACATTTCTATGATTAATACATGCATACAAACAAAAACTACAAAAATAAACATTCACACACATACGTGCAACACAAACATACACATAAACATGAGAATTTCAACATACAAACAAAGATAAATAAAATGAAAGCACTCATTCTGTCCCCCTAATGCATACACATTTCCACGTAATATTCACAGTACGTACAGTGCAGAGAAAAAGTATTAGCCCCCTTCCCGATATCTTCTGTTTCTGCATATTTGTCACACTTCAGTGCTTCAGATCATCAAAATAATTCTAATATTAGACAAAGATAACCTGAGTAAAAACAAAATGCAGTTTCTAAATGATGATGACTTTAATGGAAGGAAAAAGGCTATCACACTTTCACTCACCCAAAGTAAAAAGAAATGGCCCCCGTAGTTATTAAATCTACCAATTGAACAGATTTAACTGATTACTGAGTTCAATTTTGCAGGAAACACTCAGAAATGATTACTGCCAGCCCTGTTGCATCTAAATATCACCTAAAAAGAACCTGTCTCACAATAATAAATAACAAGCAGCACATGATACTGTGATTTAAAGAAATTTAATAACGTATGAGATGCAAAGTATTTGACATCTATCAGCCTGGAAGTGGTTATAAAGCCATTTCTGCGGCTCTCGGACTCCAGCAAACCGCAGCGAGTGCCATTATGCACAAATGGAGAAACTCTGAACAGTGGTGAAGCTTCCCAGGAGTACCCGGCCCACAAAAATGAGCACATTGACAACTTATCCAGGAAGTAAAAAAAGAACCTAGACTAACGTCTAAAGAACTGCAGGCCTCAACTGCCTCAGTTAAAGGTTCTCTGTCAAGCTCAGACCTACTCTTTTGCATGCACTCAAAAAAATGACCTATGAAATGTTAGATTTACTTAATAATGTTATGTCAACTGGTTCCACAAAACTAAGTTAAGTACATTCCACTCGATGCAATTAATTAAACTGGCCAAAAATGTTAGAAGTCAAACAAGAGGCTCCTCAGAGCCTGTACTCGGGCCGGGTCTAGGCCTGGGCCAATCGCGAAACCGCGCGCGCATGAGCAGGACAGTCGCGACCCCGAAAAAAAAAAAAAAAAAAAAAAAGAAGAACAGAGCTGAAACTTAGACTCGTGGCCTACCGGCCCGAGTAATAAAGGTTACGCAAAGCTATTGCGTGGAACCAGTTGACATAACATTACTAAGTAAATCCAACATTTCATAGGGTTTCATTTTTTTGAGTGTGTGATTATATGTTGGCAATCCTATATTGGGCAATCCATATGACATTGGTTTCCCCCAAGAATGGCTGATTAAGGAGATAACCTGAATTAAACTATTAATTTGGGAATGCCTCAAAACTTTTCACTGGAAACTTTGGGCAATTTAGCAATCATGATTACGTCATCAGTGGAAGTAGTAGTGGAGACAGTCAGTGGAGATCAGCGGAACAACCATCAAAACAGACTGCTCTTTTGGTCTAACTCCACACTGGCAGGGTATGATACCATTCACATTGTCAAAAGAACAAGCCAGTAGCATTTCTATGGCATAGTCTTTGGGCTGTGAGCTCGACAAAAATAGTCTAAAATTATACATTCATTGGTTTGTATGAATGCAACTGCCATTACTGAGAGTTAGAAATATGTTAAAATTCATTTCATGGGTGGATTTGATCATTTTTAAATCAAATAATGAAAAAAGTAACAGAAACTTGAACTCCTTCAACCCCACAGCCCTCTACAGAGGGCTGACCAACATATTCCCTTCAACCCCAAATTCCTGTAGGGAAAATTCAAACAATCTGACTAATTGATTGGAACATATCAGGTTACATTTAATGGGATTCCAGAGATAACAGTAAGATACAATGTCCAGATAATGACCAGCCCTCTACAGAGGGCTGTGGGGTTGAAGGGTATAGTGATGCTAGAATATCTGGGGTTGAAAGAGTTAAACCTCTTTCGTCATGCCAATCTATTTCTCCAGGCAATTGGACGGAGGTGCGGTTTTTTTTTTGTATTAGAATGTGAATTTTCAAATTATAGTGCACAGGGTCTGGTGCCATCGAACCTGAATTAGTTTTGATGTGGAGAAATCAACATGGAAAAAGTAAATAATGGTGTCTCACCCCAGCTAACTTCCTTTTTTCAGCTGCTCCACTCTCCACTATTCTCTTTAAGTCCCGCATTGACTCTTCCCTTATGAAAAATTACCACAAAATACTACAGTAAAAATATTATAGTTTTCTATAGTAACTGGTATTTTTGCAGAATTACTATAGATATACTATAGTAACTCTGTAGTTTACTATAGTGATGCTAAAGTAAATCACAAAAGTCAAACTCTACTATAGTAAACTATAGCAATGATATTCAATTACTATAGTATATTTGCAACAACTGTATTTTACTGTAGTAAAGAGTAGTTTACTATAGTTTACATCAATTTTACTGTAGTAAACTACAGTTAACTATAGTCAATTTTTATAAGGGTTTTTATCGCATTATGGTGGGGTTGGCCTTTGATTTTAGTCATACTGACCTAGTCATGCCAAAAATTTCTCCCTGAAGTGAGCGCTGCAAACAACGCTGTACTCACTAGGCCCATCCAAATTTGTTTGCATCAGTTTAGCTGCTGCCATCCATATTCTCCTTACTTTTTCTTCTTTGGGAAAGGCATAAACGCTGACATCGTCTTTTGATGTATTACTGCATCCACCAACAATGTACCCTTTTGGTATTATTCACTTCAAAGTTCTACAAACAAATCACAAACTTTTTGACTCAGCAGAACAAGTAAACACAATGCACTTGTAGTACAGCATGTACTGTAGCTGTGAAACACCGTATGTATACGCAGTCAAGGGCAAAATTGAACACGCTGAGCTGTCCTTCCCCAATGACGAACAGATCTCGTGACCTGAGATCAACTTTTTTAAGAGTCAGGGTTTATTTACCAAGACTAGAATAAATAATCATGAAAAGATCAGCATTAATTGTAAACTGAGGCAAATTTTATTTCAAAAATAATGGTTTCGTAAAGATTTATATGACGATTAAATTAAGAGGGGGAAAAGCTGAATAAGAGAGAATCTTTAAGGTCATTGTTTATGATTCTGCAACAAGAAAGACACTGGGCAAAAATGAAAACCATGGGAGAGCTACAAATCAAAGGTTCATCTCACATTTGCCAAAAAGTTTTTGACCCCAAAGATTTTGGGATAATATTCTGCTGACTAATGGGTGGGCCTTTTTGGGAGACATGGATCCTGTTACATCTGGCGTAAAGCTAACAAAACATTCCACAATCAAAGCAGCATACCAACAGTTAAACTCGATGGTGGTAGTGTGATGGTCCGGGGCTGGTTTGCTGCTTCATGAGCACGGTGACTTGCCATTATTGATGGAATCATCAATTCTGCTCTCCACCAGAAAATCCTGAGGGGGAACGTCTGGCCATCAGTTCATGACCTAAAGCTCATGCGCAGCTGCGCAATGCAGCTAGGCCATGATTTGAAGCACACAAGCAAGTCCACCACTAAATTGCTTGAAAGAAACAAAATGAAAGCTTTGGAGTGTCCTGATCATAGTCCTGACCTGAACCCAACTTAGATGCTGTGGCTTAACCTCAAACCGGTAGTTCATGCTTGAAAACCCTCCATTGTAGCAGAATTAAAACAATTCTGTAAAAAAAGAGTGAGCTAAAATTCCTCCATAGTGATGAAACAGTCTCATTGCAAGCTACCATAAATGTTTGATTGCAATTGTCGTCGCCAAGAGTGGTGCAACCAGTTATTAGGTTTTATTTAAAGGTGACATAGAATCAAAAACCGTTTTTACCTTGTCTATGTTGAATAACGGTAGTCTACCCACATTCAAGAACATACGAAAAGTGCTAGACATTCTGAACATCTCCGTTTCATAGAAATTCCTCTTTTAAAAATGACTGCCAGAAAACGGGCCAATCTGAACAACGCATACATATGATGTCATATGTATCTCACTGCCCCCCCCTCTCATTCCGTTTCTTCCCCTTCAAAGTAATTTGCATACACCCGCTCTCCCGCCCCCTACGGAAAGTAATTGCAGCAGTGTTTGTGAAGTTCAAGGCGAAATGGCCAGTCACGTACCGAGGTGTGCTCTTCCAGGCTGTGGGAGCTGTGTGCAAACGTTCCATAACCTTCCAATCAAAAGAAATGCACGAGATGCGTGGCTGCTGTTAATTTTTAATCGGATTCCCACTACATTCAACCACAGACTGTTACTTTGCTCAGCCCATTTCACCCCTGACAGTTTTACTAACCTGGCACAATTTCAAGCTGGCTTCTTGCAGCGTTTGGTGCTAGGTTGCGGAGCAGTTCCAACTTTGCGTCTACCTCAACAACCAGTACAAACTGTTAGTATCACGTTGTTGTTAGATTGTTTTTAAAACGTTAAAATAGAATATATTCGTTTTGCTTGTCTAGCGTTTCCCAAACTTTTTTCTCTCGTGGCACCCTGTTTACTATGGAAAAATCTCACGGCACACCGCTATGATATTATAGCGTTCCGCTTGCGCTACCTACCCCGCAGCGCGACCGAGTGAGGAGACAACCACTCGAGCTTTCCAACCAGGTTTTAGGCTTTTGTGCTATCATAAAATACATGACTCTACGCCGTCTTTCCAGTTCAGCCCCCACTTCTCCAGATACTCAGATGTTACTCGAAAAACTTCCTCACCTGTGGTTTTCTCCGGCGAAATTCGATAAAAAAGTAATTTTCTTTAATTGTCTCCCCATCGACATATGTACATTGGCCAGTAATTGTGCATGCCCATTGACATCGGTTGTTTCATCCACCTGCAGCGCAAATTTCCCACTCCCTTTCATTTTCTCCATTACAACGTCCTCTATATCTGCCGACATTTCTCCTATTCGTCTGCCAATTGTATTGTTTGAGAAAGGAACCTTGGATATTTCATTGGCAGCATTTTGACCCAACATGGTCCCGACGATAGCTTTGCATGCTGGCAGGATAAGAGATTCGGCGTCTTTGATTTTGCTACTAGTTCTGCGACCAGATAGCTAGCTTCTAATGCTTTTTCTAACACTGTAGCGGTTTTCATCATGAAACTAGCTTATTTGTTCGTCTGGCCTCTCAACCGCATTAAATATTCACGTTTTTTTTTTTTTTTTTTTTTTGCGAGAGAAGTGTGTTTGGTTGAAAAGTGTCTTTTTAATTTATTTGGCACCATAGCTTCGTTCGCCAGCTTTTCGCCGCAAGCAAGACACAGTGGTATTGGGGTAGCAGGATCTCCGGTGAATATAAACCCATAAGTCAGATATTCCTCACTGTAAAGTCTGCTCACCACTTTGATTTTCTTTTTCTGGCCAGCGCAGCAAGAGTGAGGTGGTTCAGGGTCTTAGTCGGACGGCCTTTTCGAGGTTTTGGTCAGGAATTTATCCATTTTTGTTGTTTCATTTCAACTAGCCTACACTGCTGTTTTAGCTGAGTTTTACCGGGGAATGTTTAATTTTTCGTGTTAGACGATGTGTGATTGGCCAATCACGTGAAGGAACTGTACGGTAGAATACATGATGCGAAAATATCGAGAAGGAATTTTAAATAGGCATTATAATAAACTGAATTGAATGAATTGATAATGACATGAATTGTTATTTTTATATCCTGTAAGTTCAGCCGTTTTATATTATTAGGCTATCAGGAAAAAAACAGTAAGTGGGTTTTCTTGCGGCACACCTAGGAAGCTCTCACGGCACACCAGTGTGCCGCGGCACACAGTTTGGGAAACACAATGTCGTATGACGTGATTATCACTCAACAACAGCTTTGAAACGAGATCTGAAATAAATTTGTGAAGATTGTTGCCAACGATCCTGCCATGCTCATATTAAGACGGTGGGAGGTCGGCATCTGCGCCTTTAGTTTGTGAAGATGTTTCGCCTGGTGCGTCAACACCAAAACATGTGGGTCTAGCGCATTTTTTAGGATTATTCGCCGTAGTCCGCAATTATTCAATGAATGCTTATTAATGAGATTCTCTCGCGGAATTAAAATCCTTGTGCCTTGAAGTTTCAGTTTCACTTGTGTGAAGGTGAATATCACCTCAAGTAATATGGAAAGCGATTATGACTTGCTTCGCTTTAGGCAGCAAAGCCAGCCAATCAGCGTCAAGTGCTTGCATTTCATAATGAGGTTGCCAGTTAAGCCCGAAAGGTCGCCAAATAGGTGCAAAACAACGTGTTAAAAATGCCCCACCCTAACATAGCTTTTTGAGAGAGGTTTTTTGGAAGCTTCTGAGGCATTACAGACCGAACCAAAATTTTGTGGTGTATATGTCACTTCACTGAACAAGGATAAATACCCCGTTCAACCATTCTAGGTCACCTTTAAATGCTACATTTTTGTCGTCTTTGTCTCATATTAAAATTATTCAGATAATCTGAAACATTAAAACATGACAAATAAGCAAAAAATAGAGGAAATTGGGAGGATGGCAAATACTTTTTCACAGCACTGTAAAGTCACCGAGCGCACGCTTGCCTAAATTAATGTCTGCAAATTTGACAGATGCACATTCATGCTGAGAGTCTCCGGTTTTGCCACATCCTAAAGGTGCTCTATTAGATCCAGATCTAGTGACTGGAGCGGGAACTGAAGTACACAAAACCCATGTGTATTTCTCATGCTGAAAGTTCCAATTACAAGATTGGTTAATTGCGGTCATAAAGGGATGGACATGATCAGCAACAATTCTAAGATAGGCCGTGGCATTGATACAATCATCGATGGGTATCAAAACGCCCAAGGTGTGCCAAAACAACATTCATCACACCTTACAGCACCAGCACCATATGGCAGGTTGGGTCTGTCTATGGATTCATGCTGCTGATGCCAAATTCAGACCCTACCCTCTGCAGCAGAAAACAAGATTCATTAGACTGCTTTTTCCAAATTTAAACTGTCAAGTTTCAGTGTGCCCGTGCCCATTGCATGCTCAGACTTTTCATGACTGACAGGAGTGGAACATATAGTGGTCCTCTGCTATTGTAGCCCATCTGCCTCAAGGAAAGTTCCACATGTGGTCCATTCTGAGATGTTTTCCTGTTCAGCGCCTTTGTAAAAAAGTGGTCATCTGAGTTACCGCAGCTTTTTTTCTCAGGTCGAACCAGTCTGGCTGTTTTCTTCTATCTTGACGCATCGACAAGGTGTTTCAATCCTTCTAACTGCTGCACACTGCATGTTTTAATTTCCCACAGAATTCTGTATGAACTGTGGAGAAACTCCTTAGCAGTGAGCAGTTTCAGAAATACACATGAACTAGCCTGTCTGGCACCAACAACCATTGCAGGCTTATAGTCACTCAGGTAAATATTTTTTCCCCCTATTCTAATGTATGATGTCAACATTCACTGCACCTCCTTCAAACCTTATATTGCTCACACACATGCACAAACATGTACACGCATGCAAGCTCACGCACACAAACGCACACGCGCACACACAGAAACACACACACGCAAACACAAGCATACACGTGCATACAAAAACACACACAAGCACAAGCATACACATGCGTGCAAAAACACGCGCACACACAGTACCCAGTGGAAGATTTTGACCTGCCAATCCTGCCCCTATATCTTTGTATCTAATGGATGTCTGTTTATCTAATCTCTCCTAAATCAGTTTCCAGTCACCATCACCCTCCACACTGTACAGGCAATAATGCTGCTGTCTTTCAACTTAATGAGCCAATTAACTTCATAACCTTGCTTTCGGTCTTACAAGATTCGATAGTTTAGATGTATACAACCATTCCTACATCACACAAAAGTTACCATCCAAGCACACACAATTACATGAGCACACTTTGCCGACCATTTGACGGAATTGCAGTTTTAATTATTAACGCATTGAAGAGTAGAATCAGAAATGTTATAATGATTTTATGTGAAACTTCTACTTCTGATATACACTACCAGTCAAAAGTTTTTGAAAACCCCAATATTTTTTGCAATAGTTACCATTTTTAGATTTTGTTCTTCTGTAATTTATAACAGAAAGGTAGGAAAACTGAAACCCAATGTATATAACAAAATAAATTAAGAAAAACCAGGATCAGTCATTTTGTCAATATTTAAGCAGATCAGTAACGATGGTCTAATCCAGTGCTTCTCAAACCTGTCCTGCATATTTTAGATCTCTCCCTGCTCCAGCACAGGTGATTCAAATGATCTACTCACTATCAAGCAGCTTCAGGGGGTTGATAGCGAGCCGATCACTTCAGTCACCTGCGCTGGATTCCTGGTTGATTTTTCTTGTAAATTTATTATTTGTTATAAACAGGTATTGGATTCCAGTGATTTCTTTGCTGCAAACATACATGTGAGAAAAAGACTTGACAAGATCTTAGGGTGAGCAAAACCCTTTGACTGGTTGTATAATCAATACTGGAGAATGAAAGCAAGGGACGGCACTGATTTAGAATCCTCAGCTTTCCCTTTCACATCTCTATAGTCTCTGACAAAACTGTCTCCGCAAGTTTCCTGTAACACTGTTGAACAACCATGGCATTGCAACAATGTTTAATTTTACGAAAGTACATTGGATGCTCACTGGCTGTCTCGTCCCATCTGGGATGAGGAACCAGGGTGGGGATACGGGTCCAAAACCACCACCCTTGCAGAAGCATTGTTGCACTTTCCATCATTTGCATATGCGCTGCATCAGTTTGGCTCAATTACTGTTTGCGTTCAGCAGGGGAATTGTTAATTAGAGCCTCCAGCTGTCAGGGGTTCGTTAGCACTCCGCCCCTTCCCTGTAGACCCGACTCGGAGCGGGAAACGGATGCACGGGCACACCTCGCGCTGTGGTGCATCTGCCACGGAGGAACATTTTCCGCCGATTACCGCGGCCTGATATGTCTATCAGTTTTCCTATGAGGGTCCATGGACAGCAGCCCCGTTTTCCTGCTCGCTAATTGACAGGGTGTCAGTCGTGCAAAATAAGTTGTCGGTGGGCTGCATTTGGAAGGCTGAGGTCAATATTCATTTTCAATCGTCACTGTTAGTTTCTGAATTATTCTCAAGCTTTTGATAAAGAGCTCACTGACACACACTGAATTACTTTTCGGAAGCACTCAATGCCTTTCTTCGGTACATTCCGGACCCGGCCAATTAATTCAAGTAAACAAGGTAGACCATTATCAGAAACAACCACAAACACACATGTGTAAACTGCTCAATTCTTCAAGTAAAATTTAGTTGATGTCTTTATTTTCTGTGGAATCCAAAAGAGTCTATAATGAAATGGAGGAGTATAACTAAACCGTCTCAAAATGCGGCAAGTGGGAATTTTTCCATTTTCTCAGCTATGAATGCTGCCAAAGTAGTTACTGTACAGTAAAAGCTACCGATTATGTGATCATAAAGCTTTTCTGCCTAACTGAGCTTTTAGGATTTTTATCGTGGAGGATTCTTACTTTGGGCTTTCTCAGTAATGCTACTACTCTTTATAAAATTAGACTCATCTGGCCCACAGGCAGTGTTGGGATTATCGCTCCGTTCATGACTCAGGTATTCCACCATGCAATCTGTGTCTCCACAGGAACAAGCACACGGTATCTCATACAGGGGGAGAAGCAGTGGAGATGATGTCTGCAGCAGGTGTACTGCAGCTCATTCGCTAACAGATCGCTCATTGTTTTAACTCACTGGGTTGCTATGTGAGATTCCTGCAGTCCATTACATGACATTATATAACATCCAGCCAGTCAGCTCAGAGTTTTCCCAACTTGTGCACCGTGGCTCTCTGGTGTGCCGTCCGAAAAAATCCTTTTTAAAATATGCAATAATTCAAAACAAATAATTTTTTTTTTTAAATAATACATTTGATTCTTAAATTGACGAATCACACCCACATAAAGAATGTACAATTCAATAGAATGCCTATGTGTGAAACCCAATAGGAACATTTAGTCCAGCTGTTGAGAGATCCCACCAATGTTGAAGATGAAGAATTTTAGTGCCCCATTCAAGGCCACTACTGGCTGTGTCCAATTTCTGGATCACACCTGAAACCTTACACTGAGTTCAGAGTTCAGTTTTGTTCTGACACTCCATCTGCATCTTACTGCCAAAACAAAGGATCAATTTCCCCGTGCAAAACATTGTGGACTTCACCATTTTGCCAGGAAATTTACTGTTGATGACAGCAAAGATTAAAAAAAAAAAAAAGACACCCTCTTGGCAGTGGTCGGGGTGCATGGATTAAATGCAGCCATGAGAAAAGTATGCGATAAGAATAACGGTGCTCCACAGGAAGCTTTGTTATCATTCGACTCAGGTTTCAGGCTTGGTCTGGCATATCTGTTCACAAATAAATGATGAACATTTATTTAGCTACTGCTGGTAGCTTGAGATGAAAAAAAAAAAAAACTCTAACTTGTTTGGAATATATTTCATGTGGACATTGTATTCTGCAGGTATTATTATTTTTATTTTAAGAATGCCGAAGATAAAGATCCTTTTTTTAAAAATACGTTTTTTTTCCCCCCAGTTTTCAGTAATTATAATGAAGATGAAGTCCTCAATGAAGAGCAATGAAAGATATTATTAAAAAAGCCAGATTGCTGGCACTCACTACAAATTAAATTTATAATGCCGGGGAAAAAAGGGGAAAAAATTAGGCGTATTTAATTATTACTTCATGCAGAGTGGAAGAAAATCTGTGCATTAGATGGAGTCAGTCACTTATCTGTTCAAAGACATAAACGTATTAGAACAGAAGACTTGAACTATGGACTGTCTGAACAGACTCCCGACTCCATATAATCCACTCAGTGGAGATGAGCTTTGTGCGCTCGCTCTCTCTCTCTCTCTCTCTCTCTCACACACACTCTCTCTCTCTATCTCAGTCTCTCTCACTCATAAATCTCTCACGGTTAAATGAGGATAGGGCTAAGTTAGGTTAACACTTTAGGTTAGTTCTAAAATGCAAACCCCAGCCTCTCGACTGAAGTTAAGTTCAAATATACGTTTGCCCTCAAGGCATTTTTCCCACTTCACATCCAAAAAAAAAAAAACCTGTTTGAAATGTGAATTTGAAAGTCAGATCAGCTGTTTTGGTCTGCAGTTCTGGATCAATCAGCAGCAGCCAGCCCATCAATGTCAGCCTCCGGGAGATGAGGCCACTGGGTTCTAGAAAATTCCACCAGGGTGCATTCTGACCTTCAGGACTCCAAATTATCCAGACCAAGGTTCTGTGACTCTCTGGGGCCCGAGGCCAGTACGTGCTCCACCTGAGCCGTTAAACGCCTAATAGGATCGATCGACCTGGTTGATTACATCGGTCCCACCTCCAGAGACGGAGATTTAAAGGAGCCCGTAAAGAGCACGGGACGTTTGGGGACCGGGACAGATGGTCAGGCTCGATTTTGGCAGGCTGCCACTCTCTCATCGCTGAGGAAAATAAGACATAACCGTAGAGATGGTGATCTCTACTGTACTGAAGGGCAGCAATTTATTTCCCAAAATGTCTGACGGGGGCCTGGCGATGATTCACAAAGCACGGTGGTATTTCAAATGGGCGGCGCCTCTGTTCCTCCGTTACACGCAATCTATTATCAGCCAACATTTTCATGCCTAAATCAATAACCATGGGGAAAGGCTGGGCAGCTGCACCACATCAAAAAGATGCTAACTTACTGGGCCCGAATAGACAAGCTAACGTGCTAATGCACAGGGTGCTACATTGAGGGAATTCAGTTGGAGACAAGATTCATCTCAGCCAGATGTGCAGCATCCTGTCACACGGCTAGACTGTGGCCCAAGACCCTTGACAACCCCCCAAATTCCCCATTCCCACCGAAACCGCTTTCAACAGTCCCCAGGGCCCCCGGCTAAAACCAGTGGCCAGTACAGCTGACGGCCCTTTTATAGATTTACATAAAGGAAATGTCAGAGTTCATCTGGGAATAATTCTCTGTTAATATTCTGTAAAAGCTTTGACACTGCATGTATGTGTGAACTTACGTGAATGAGTAAAATTACGAGTACTTATGAAAATCTATAAAAGTGATTTTGCGCATGCAGCAGTGTGTATATACGTGTGTGTCTGCACATGTGTTAATATTTTAGATTGTAGCAGTCTGTAATTATTTGGACCAGTGATGGCTGGTGAGCTGAAAATTGGCGAAGCACAAAACATCTCTTGTAAATAATGATTAGTCATGACTTGTTTTCAATCATTCATTAATATTAACATCATGTAAACTCCAAAAGCACTCAACACTATCTGGTGTGGCCAGTTTTCCTAAATCAGGTAACACAAGAAAGAAAGCATGTCATTTCGATGCGAAATTGCATTTTAATCCTTAACTGCATTTCAATCAACATTACTCGTTTGCGGATGTGTTACTTCTTTTCACTTTCTTTGTTGTAATTAAACAATCATGAACCCAAGATTAGATTGAGCAGAATTTGGAAAAAAAGAAATCTACTATGTCATCCTCCGTGTTTATCTTTTTTAAGTGAATTAAACATTTTCTATTAAATTGTTACAGAATTACATTAGGAAGAAACCTGTGTGTTTAACTTCTGACGACTTATTCTTGTCACTGGAAAACTTGTTAATCAAGGAACATGACTGAAAACAGATCAAGACTTAATAGTGGGCAACTTATTATAACGAGGAGAACTAGCTACACTTGATGGTCCCGAGTGCTTTCGAAGTTCACGTGAAGTCTTGAATTAATGATGGAAAACAGGTCAAGACCAATCTTTTTTCAAGGGTCGGTCCATCTTTCACCAATCTTCCGTTCTCCAGCCGCCACTGATTTGGACAGTGTCTGAACTGGGCTGAAGGGTTTGAATCCCCCGCCGTTTACACTATGTATGAGTTAAATAAGGCAAATACTTAATTAAGTGGACGGTCTCTCTTTTCATTTTTTAAAAATCCATTGTGCCTGATTATAGCGCTAAAGTAAAAATGCTGTCATGGTGCAAATTCTTTTTGACTGTACTGTACCTACGTACTGTCAACACGTATGATTGCTCATATGAGTGAGTGCACACGGACACTGTATGTTTGAGTGCCCATGTGCATATGTATGTGTGCATGCATGTGCGAGTGTGCGGACAGGCCTGAGAGCAGTGGTCGAGGCTGCTGTATTAGGAGGCTCAGTGGAGCTGACTGGACAGGCTGACCACAGACCAGGTCAGTGGAGTGTGACACTGAAGAGTTCAATGCTGACAGAGGCACTGACTGTCACTGCTGTTTCCTGTCTCCCTGTCTGACTGTCCCTGTCTTTCTCTCACTGTATGACACTCCCCCTTCTGTGTCTGTCTGTCTGTCTGTCTGTATGTCCTGATGGTACACTGTAAACCCTGACAAGTGTGGTGAACTCAAATGTTTTGTGGAAACCGATTACCTCAAAAAAATTGAGCATGCCAACTTAATGATTCGTGTTCACAGCACCTAAAAACATCTAAAAATAAGTAACTAACTGTATTTTCTTTAATTTCCTTCCACAAAATGCAATTAAGTTGGCCTACTCAATTTTTCTGAGGTAATCAGTTTCCACAAAACATTTGAATTCACCACACTATCAGGATTTACAGTGTACTGTCCCAGGTGTGTCTGCCTGTTTTTCTGTATGATACTTTCCCAACTGTGTCTGTCTGTACGATACTGCCTCTTCTGTGTCTGTCTGTCTGTGTCAGTCTGTCCTTACGATACTGTTCCACTTGTCTGCCTGTTTGTCTGTGTGATACTTTCCCAACTGTGTCTGTCTGTACGATACTGCCCCTTCTGTGTCTCGCTGTCTATCTGTCTGTCCCCCTTATGATGCTGTCCTAGTTGTGTTTGTCTGTGATGCTACTCCAAGTGTGAGTATCTGTCTGGCTGTACGATAGAGGTTCAACTGTCTGTCTGTCTGTCTGTAACATGATGGTACTACCCCACCTGTGTCTATCTGTATGATATTGCCCAAACGGTGTCTGTCCCTATGATACTGTGTCTGTCCACCGCTGTCCTTTCCTACTGGTCTGTCCGTCCATCCATGTATCGCTCAGTCACTGCCCCTTCCAGTCCGAGTATTTATGTGACATGCAGTCTGTTCTTCAGCTTCTCGAAGCTAATTTCTACATGGGCACTAGATTTGCTGGTATAACTTCCCAAAAAATTTGAGAAGTTAAGCACCTCCGCGCTGGGCCACACCTGTCCAACTGGCGCACAACGAACAAAGACCAGCAGAGCCAGTGATCGCCATTTTCGTTGTTAAAGACTGCAAAATTGGCAAAGGGGCAGGGGCCACGCCCTTACACCAGGCACCACTGCGCCACCTGTGGGAGGTGAGGTACCTTTGGTACATTTAAGAAGAAAGAGAACATTTCCAAAGAATTATGGGATGGCGGGTGAACGCAAAGGTAAATTCTGTCATCGTTGTGTTGAGGGTTCAGCAGGTCTTCCCGTTTGAATGGGGTGTTGTTGTTGTCTGGTGCTCATTTTGAGTGAGAGTCGTTCGTACCTGGGATGTGGCCCAATGTCTAAAAATGTATCCTCTTTTCCACTACTTGTCCTCTCTTTCCACATTCCTGGACATAAGATTTGGTAATAGCAGGAAAGAAGGACATATTTCTGAGTATCGGGGCACACCCCAATTTGCTCTATATAGTTTAAGTTGCACTAATAATGGTACTGGTTCGAAAGGTTATGAGGCTATAAAATCATATGAGTGGTAGCACGACCTATGTGGAATTATTGAAAAAAAAAAAAAATCCACACTAATATACTGCATCAAAAACCAACCATTAGACAAACTAATTTGCCATTGGATGTAAATTAATTGTCTGTCAAAATGCTGGAGTATCTGTACAATTATTTCTTGAAATGAGCCAATATAACTCCTTCAAGGAATAAAAATGAAACAAGAGAGCTGTTATAGAAACACATGCTATTAATTCTACAGCAGTTTCAACCTCCATTAAGCACCCATAACCTTTATGATTCAATCTCAGAGCCTAATCATAGCACATCCCACTTATCATCTGTTGTTAAACTCACAATTCAGCAGCTAAAGGAAGGTAAGCGACAAATACATCTGTCAAGATTGCGCAGGAGAATTCCTGACATGAAAATGACATCGCATTTTATGTAAATTTCAAGTATGAAAACGGCTGAACGATACAGCCTGAATTCTACTGTGTCCTGCAGTCTTTCTCTGTGGCCAAAAAAACATTAAAAATGTTTGAACAAAAAACGTTTTGAATATTTTGTGTATCGCATTTTACTGACTCCCTGTATTTCCATCTCAATTTGATCTTTCTTGGAAATCCAATTTCAGCTCCCTCTGTAAAAATGGCATTAATGTAACAATTATTTTCCCTATTTTTTTTTTTTTTAAAGAAAACCATTTCAGTTCATGTCACACACAATCAACTCATAAATACTCCTCAAACATCTTGTCCCAAAGCTGCATCAAGAACACCATGTGCATCCATCTTTCAAATGCGTGCACAAATGAGTTCTAACCATCTTGGGACTTTGTTGAATCTGTGGAACGATTCATATTTGTCAGAAACTTGCACTGCTCTGCCATAATTTTTTAAATCTCGAAAAGGTCTCAGGAAAGCGTACAGAGCTTTGGAAATAAATCAGGAAAACAACAGGGCAACAGAGTGTAATAAATATGAACACATTTTACCGCGGCTCAATGGAGGCTGTCCTGGAAAACTTGTATCTTTTAAACATTCAGCGTCTACCAAATGTAAGCACTCTAACAAATATATCCCCGAGCAGTCCACAGTCATCACATTCTTATCAGCACAGACCTGGGTCTGCAAAGCATCTCTTAAAAACTGTGTCCCCAAGTGCAGTTTTAGGGATGACATGGCAATGTGAACTAACATGTACTGTAGATAATGAAATGTGGGCTATCGGACTGCACTGATGCACACACCAGTGTGTGAAGATATAAATAAGCATTCACATGCTACCGTTTGAGGCACAAAACTGTATCCAACGCCCGGACGCACACCACATCACAACAACGAAAGCAAATATTAAAGCAAACGAAGTAAGGATAAGATAAGCAGCAAAATAAATTTCATGGCTGGAATGCTGCAGCACTTATCAGAGAACACTTACTCCTCCGTTCATCTGTTAAGGAAAGAAAAATGCACTTATTTTAAAGAACAAACAAGCAAAAAAAAAAAAAAAACAGGATCGTGGTGTAATGCATCATGCTTGGCATCCCACTGCAAACACACACCACAAACACACACACACATACACACACCTTTCAAGGTGTCCTTTTGCCAGACTGCCCCCTAAGACGTACACTCTTTAACCCAGGTGCATCTCAACATCCTAAGTAAAAGGGGGCAAAACATCACCCTAAAGGAAGCATATCCAAAATATTGCACTCATGTCAGGACGTGAATGTCAAAAACACTCAAAACTACGCTCAGAACCACTCCCGCAACACACAAGCCGAGCGCCGGCTAAGTTCCGCTGAGTGTGCATGTGTGTGTGTGAGTGTGAGAAGAGAGGGAGGAAGTTTGTATGTTAGAAAGCGAAACTTACCTGACGGGCATTTCCAGCGCTGTGCCACCTCCCTACCCCCTGACCCCCCCAGGCCCGGATGCCCCTCTGAGCTCCCCAAACTCTTCCGGACCCCCCTCCCTGATTCCAGACCCCGCTCCTCTCCGGGTCCTCACAAAAGACACGTACGACGGGACGGAGACCCGGCTCTCTGCTGCCTGTGTGTGTCAGCGCACGAGTGAGCGGTTCTATGTGTGTGCGTGTGCATTCGCCGGTCTGCGCGCTCTGCTCGCCGGCGTAAAAACGGCTTCCTCTTTCACACTTTTATCCTACCAGCATCCAAAGCAGCATCCCTTCAGAAATGCACTTAAACTGTGAGGCGGCTGTATGAGGTACTCTCTCTCTCTCTCTTTCCCTCTCTCTCTCCCTCTCTCCGTTAGCAAAGCTTCACTCTATTCAAGACGGCACACACCAGTTGTCCGTCCCTGCTCCCTCCCTCCCTCCCTCCCTCTCTCCACAATCGCTAGTAAATATAAAAGGCATGCTTGTACAGGCCTCGCCTCTTTACTCCCCCCCAGCCCACCCCTCCCTCTCTGTCGTTTACCCCGTCCGCCCCCCCACCCCCACCCTCCCCGACCCTCAGTCTCTCCCTTTCTCACTGTCAAAGCTGCCTTTCAAATGCTGATTAGCAAGCAGAGTGAAAGAGAGAGTGAAGGAGAGAGATAGAGAGAGAGAGAGAGAGAGAGAGAGAGAGGGAAGAAGGTATGTGACTAAAAACTGGAAAAATTCCATCACATCCGAACATATCTGAGGCCGCCTCTTCTTCAGTGAAATAAACAGGCTTTACACACCTGCCACGAACAAACACACTCACGCATCTGTCCCACACTTCTCCACGCACACAAAGTGACACCAGAAACCCCAAGACAACCCTGCACGAGAGATGGCTCACAGCTCAACAACACACACACACACACACACACACACACACACACACACCCAGACATCCGTGTGTTTGGACAGATACAAGCATGAGCAAATACACACCCAGACACTCACCCAGACCGGCAGCTCTCTCACTCTTCACGGCCGATCTCCTACTCTTCCTCTCTCCCTCTCTCCTCCCCCTCTCCTTCACTTCTTCTCCATGCCCTCAAACACTACTCAGAATATTGAAACATTGCTCTCCCTCCCTCCCTCCCTCCCTCTCTCTTTCTCTCCATCACTCTCTCCTCTGAATACTGATAGCCCATCCACTATGTGCCACTCGATTCAAGTTCTTATCGTTTGGGCAATCCAAAATTCCAAAAAATAATACATATTTAGATATGCATTTTTAAATGTATAAATTCACAGCACAGCCCACAACCATTTTGAAAAGTGAAACAGTTATTGGAACAATAATTCTGGCACAATTCAGTCCATATGGATGTGAAGTTAAGGCGACAGACAGTGTATTTACATCCAGATCGAATGACCTGTGCAGGAATGACAGCCCTTTCAAATGACATCAATGTCCAATTACTTATGGACTGCACAGTGTATATAGTGGCAGAATAATAATTACACCCTCATAAAAATTAAGAAAAAGGCAGCATATAATAGACAACAGAAATCCCATTATGTTTATCTACAGTTTTTGGCAAAATAATATTATTTATTTGAAATCCATGGGAGTAAAATTTGAGGCATCCCTACCAATTACAGCTCATAAAATGTAAAAAAAGTTGGCAAAGTAATTGGCAATATTTTTTACTGTTTGAGTCAGCGGTGGTTTTTGGAGCTCGCTGGTTATGCTGCTTTTTGTTCTAACCACAATTGCAATTGTAGAATTTTAAAAAGATGTTAATTTGTCATTTTGATTAATTGGGTACGATACATGTTTAGAGGTGTTATTTACCCTCTTAAGCAACATTATGACAGAATTATCCAAACATCCCGTGAAGAATAAAAAACACTTGAACATATTGTGTTTATTTTTTTTATATTGCTAGTAATTTCAGATAATAACAATTTTAAATAGACCAAATTAGATACTGAGAAATTCAGTAATCTCCAAATTAAGTTACTGAAGATAAGAATTTGATGTTCTTTCGAGATACTTACTTGAACTCAACATGAACATGACACAAAACATTTGACTCTTTCTCATTTGCTTACTTAATAAATGGTTAGTTTTCAAGACCATGTGCTATTTTAACCAATTGGGAACCAAATGATTCTTTGATTGAATCGGCTGTATTCCCCCCCCCTTTTTAAGTGGTTGTTTGAAATACATCATAATTCAGGAAATTAATATTTATTCTTTGTGGCATGTATGGATCTTTCTGTCAAAATAAGGCTTAAGAGGATTAACAAAAAAACTTTTCTAACCATGAAACGGACCAAATTAAGAGAGATTAACAGCTTGTTAAAATTTCAAGATAGCAGTTGTGGTTGGAGCCAATTCAAGCACAAACAGTGGGTCTTCAGGACTGACGCTGAACCACTGGTCTGGAGGATCTAGTATATTCTGCGATTCCATCACATTCATTTATATATAAAAATGATCTAAGATTCCACCAGAATTTGTTTGTTAATATCACAATGGAAAAAGCAAAATCATTTTTAATGTAAAGGAGCATAAAGTATTGCCCAAAAACCTTTTAAAATATAAGAGTGTACAATATATTAATGGGGTCTGTTCCACCTTTGTTCGAATACATAGTCCCAAAAAACCACCTGAAGTTTACTTTGAAATTCAACTTGTGAACAAGTTATTTGCATTGTGGTGTTTTATGGGTCTTCGAAATAGCCAACGGCTAAATCCAGTGTAGCGCAAGATATAAAATGTCAATAAATACTCAGGAAATTGTTGTTGAAAAAACATGCAGCAGTACTGTACATGTTCAAGTGTGAAACAAATGCATAATTGGACTAAGTTAATGATACTTTTTAGAAAGAAAAATATTTTCATGAAGTGATTATGCCACTTTAAAAAAGAAAGATGGTATCTGACCTTCACAAGTGAGGTAATGGGTGGCTACATAAATTACAGATACGGTTTAATATTTATCTTAGCACCGTCAAGACAATAATCATGAAGTCTAAAACATACTGTATGGTTGCAAACATGCCAGAAAGAGGAGGCAATTGCACATTATACCCATAGAGGGTGAGGAAGATGGTAAGGGAGGCAATAAAGCTCATAGGTCAAGAACTAGTGATTAATCACATCTTTGAGTAACAAATTCTCTAGAACAACTACAATATGCCACATTCATTGCAATACACTTTCTGGAAGGGTTTCACAAAAAGTCCTATCTCAGCAACTCAGATAAAAACATCTGGAGCCAAATTTCACCGCAACTGGATGAGTGTGCTGGAGTCAGATGAGACCAAAATGGACCCTTTCGCCCATGAACACCATTAGTCTGTTTGTTGGAAAAAGAGAAATGCATTAAATGGGAATCATCTCATATCCACAGACAAATATGAAGGAGAGTCATCAATATTTTGGCTGTGTTGTCAGCAGCCATACTGCTGTTGGATCTCTTTGGCTAATTAGCTGAAGCTAAGCAGGTGAGGGCTTGGTTAATACTTGGATAGGAGACCCCCTTTGTAAACTGAAGCCCACTATACACTAGAGGACTTAGATAAAACTTTATGAAGACTTTTAAAAGACTAACATCTAACACCCTCTCACATCTAAAGACAATGTGTCAGCAAATCACTGAGACTGCGGATCTTGCAGGGTCACTATTTGCAAGACTACAACCAGATTCCTTTTGAGATTATTTTTCATCCTGTACCTGGTGCTTCCTGCTTGGTGCTGGGAAGAGCGCACTTATTGGATGTCGATAATGGTCACGTTATCAAACAATACAATTTGCATATGACGAGACAAAAGACCTGCGATAATATTAAACATGTTTGATATCTTCGTAATGCCAAGATGGGAAAAAGACCGCCTTAAAACAGCTTGGATTGAGTTTTATGACCACCTTCCATCTAACGACATGATCATGGGAGCGCGCTGCAACTCTAACAAAACTACCATGATTTTATTCCGAAACTGGAAATTTGTCTGCGACTTTGAAATTGCTTGAAAAGTCGTTTGGTGTAAACCCAGCCTGGTTTACACTGCTGGTAGTAGCATTGGTGGGCCAGTAGGTGGCTGTCATCCCTCTGGTCAAATAATCCCCAAGGCCCCATTGCAATGATGGGGACACTGTGCTGTAAGACAGTGGTTCCCAAACTTACTCCTGGGGCCCCCCTGTGGATGCTGGTTTTGGTTCCAATTGTAGGATTTTAACAAGCTGTTGATTTGTCTTAATTAGGAGTATTTATGTTTAGAGCAGTCATTTATCCTCTTAGTCCACATTTGACATATGAAGAATAAAAATTTAATATCCACATTGAGATATATTACAACCAAGTATAAACAACTGCAGGGGAAAACAATTTAACTAAAAAATGTAATCCACTTGAAAAATCAATAGGTTCCTTATTGGTGAAACTGCAGACACATGGTTGTCAAAACTAGCTGTTTGTTAGGCAAAAAATAATGGAGTCACACCTGTGTTTTCAAGGAGTTTTTGACATACGAGTATGGCGTGCTGCCATGAGACAAGCCACACACGGCGCGCACCTTTAAAAAATAAACATGCACAGAGCCGATTCTGCTCAAAGCACAAGGGTGCAAACAGAGCTCAACACTGGCATTAATGAGGAAAATATTCTATAGCAGAAATGCCTCCTCGCCCCAGATGCTTTTCCTTTGCTCAGATATTGTTCTACACACTCCTGACACCGGCCTTGTGTCTGTGCCTCTCCTTTAAACCTGAATAAGGTAAGCCAGCGGAGCAACCCTAACAATACAGACAAATACAGTATGTATTACCCAGCCACACCATGCACTCAGCAAAAGTCAAAAATGAAAAAATATAGATTCTGATTTTTTAAAATACATTACAACTGGAAGTTCCATGCTCAACGAAAGAAACAGAATGAAAACTACCATCACGTGTCACGTGTCACATAGTTATTTTATATTTGCAAAATTCTGGGACACATACAACATTTTAGCACAAATAATTTATTGGCACAAATTGACTGGAGTGAAAATTAATGCGTTGTTGGACAAAAATGTCTGTTCATATTAAAAATATTACTTTTGTTCTCATCTCATACATAACATTGTAAAATAGCACAGTTCTTTCAATGATTCACAAAGGATATGAAAAGAAATATTACACAACACGTAATTATGCTATATTCTGTAATAGGCACAACATGGAGAATACTTCATCACAAGTAAAATAATAAATTGGGAGAGATATTCCACATTTCGCTAAAAATATTGATTTAGCTCTTTCTCTGACTTCTGAAATTCAGCTTTGGGACGACCCATTTGTCTATAGCTCGGCAGCTTTTGCCTTCTCTACACCTGGCATTCTGAAAGTAATTACCACTTTAATTCTTCTTTCTAACACTGTGTGTGTGTGTGTGTGTGTATTTGGGTATACCTATTTGTGTCTACATGTGAGATTATGCGAGTGCATGTGTGTTTGTATTTGCTGGTGTGTATGTGCGTACTCACACGTGTAGGTGTACACGTGTGTGAGAACATGCAAATAAGTTAGAGAGTGTGAGCATATGTACATATGCATATGTGTATGCATGTGTGTTTGGCTGCATTAGGCCAATGTCCCCTCGGCCCAATTACTCCAGAACCAAAACCCCAGGTACCGCCCCCAATCTCTAAATCCCACCCCCCTAAGAGCCACCCTGCCCCCCCTTGAGTCCCTACTGACAAGCCACACTGCCCTCGACCCCCGTCCCAAACACCCCAGCATCACAGACAACACAATGCAGAAAATACTAATGACCTGCTCAGAATATTAACGAGTTTAATGAGATTTATTATTTCTAACGAGGTGAATGGAAGAGCTGATGTTAGAACAGAGCATCAGTGCTGCTTTTTCCCGGCCAGCGAAGAGATAGAGGCTTCTGTACGACTCCGAGTAACCGTGTTCCTCACTGTTCCCTTCCTGGCGTACAGCGGAGAGCAAATCGAAACTGTAACCTATTTTCAACCCTTTTTGCAAGTATTCCACTCTCTTTTAATTTGTCTTTTCAGAAAGGGCAGCTGCCAGCGAGTTAACGCTTATCATGTGAATGGCGCTCTCCACCTCACTGTAATGCAATAGACTAAAACCTTTCTGCAACTTTCTTCTGCCTTTCACTTTTTCATTAGTCCTTCCAATGAGGTGTTCTTACAGCAAATTTACGCATCAACTAAATTAATCACGTTGTGCAATAGTTTTTATAACTTCCTGAAACTAAAGGTGAGGTGCACTGCGGCTGGAGGAAATCTGGGCCATCATCGCACTCCATCGGGTGAAAATACAGAGCGATAGATCTGGGCGGAGGAGGGCATGATTCCGTGTAGAGACTTTCTTTCAGAAAAATGAGACATTGAATGCTCACCACGTTTTTCCGACCCGTTCCCTCTCCTCCCTCCTGTTGCTCTCCTGCTATCCTTCTTTTAATCTTTCCCTCTCTCCGGGCTTCTCTCCTGGTTTGACTCTCACTGGCTCCCTCCCTTCTTCCCCCCCTCCTCCCCCGTGTTCTTTCTCTCTCTCTCTCCGTCTGAGGGCTGAGGGCTGGCCTACTCGATATTCCAGCCTTGTCCCGCTGCAGTCTCCAGCAGAACTTTCCGACCCACTTCTCCCGGACCCGCCGATCAAAGCTCACAGGACAGTGTGCTCTGGGCTGGGTGGATGGGTGGGTGGGGGGAGTTAAGGAGGGAGGGATGAAGGGGTGAGTTTGAGTGAGGGACAGATGGGAGAAGAGAAGGAGATGAGAAAGACAGAGAGGGAAGGAGGACGGTACTCGGGAAGACTGTGTACCGCGCCAAAATGACGATCCTGATCCAACTAGCCTTCGACCTACTTCCCCTCCTCAGCTCTGTCACGGCCGCGACGCCGAGGCATGGAGCTTCGTTACCGGAACCTTCTGAACGCTTACTTCCAGGAAAGGCCAACACTTCTCCTCCCGAGCACCCGCACCCTTGCCCTCATTTACTCTTTTGGTGCAATTGTTTCTTGTGCTGGAAAAATTATACAGCCGACTTGTACACTGAAAAGTATGCATCCGGGTGACAGTCAAAATTACAAAACCTATGTCGTCTCATTAAGCATGGAGATTAATTAATTTTGCGCAAATGCGGGCATCTTATCGGCAACAAATCTAAAACAATTCTTCTCTAAACATCACTTAATTGTTTTAAACTGACATGAAAATCATTAGCCCAGAACACACACAATCAAGAAAAAGAACTTCACATCGTGTATCCTTTCAAAGAGTACATCTGGAATGTTAACTCCAACTGCGGTTAAATGTAACTGGTAAATCAGGTGTTGTTGTGCACACTTTACACAGCTAATGTATTTTTAATCCACACAGGACTCTCTCTCTCTCTCTATATATATATATATATATATATATATATATATGCACTATTTGAGCTGAGTTAAAACAACATTTTGTCCAATGAGGTGAACAGTAACACATGAGTACAAGTGCCAGCGCGTAAGAAGCTTAATTTCTTAATTAGGCAGATCACACTGTCACTGTTCAAATCTGCAATCTTCACCGCCTGCATTATCAGTATTGATAGTTTGACCACATAATCGGCCATAATCTAAAAAATAGAACTTGAGGCCAATTAGTGTATCAATTCTGAAGATTTGTCAGTTCTCGTGCTGTTTATTTCAGTTTTTGACCGAATTTCAGAAAAAACGAATAAAAAAAGCTGGAGACTCAGCCGTTGTCTCAGGCAGATGGACGGACGGATGGACGGACAGGATAGTTTGTGTTTGATGTTCCCAGGCGAAGCCACGGCGGCGTTCCAGTATTCCGGAGCAACACCGGGCCATTTGTACGCAGACCGGAGCACCGTGTTCTTTAACATTCCCCCAGCATCTGACAAAGAGCACTAATTATAAATAAATTAGAGACACGACAAGCTGAGCCATAGGGGGATAAGGGGAGAGAGTGGAAGGGAATGAGAGAGAGAGAGAGGGAGAGGGGGGATTTGGGGAAGGAGAAGGGGGGTGTGATGGAGAGCAAGGGGAAGGAGAGAATAGGAAATAGATAAGAAATAGAGAGAGCTGAGGCAGAAGAAGGATGAGGTGTGAGTGAAAGGAATGCAAACTAGGAATGAGTCTTCGCCCGAGCGCCACAGCCGCGGATCACGGCGACAGGGTCCTCAGGTAGGGCGCAGTGCCGAGGACCCATTTACCCCTCCAAACAGCTTTCTGGAAAGTTCTTTTGTTTGTTTGTTTGTTTGTTTGTTTTCAAAACTCCACACTGCTAAACATGAAAAATAAGTCAATCTCACCAGGAATTTTAATCTTATATTTTAACTAAAACACTAATTTCTATTTGCTGCCTTTTTTTCTCAGCGAGACAAAAATTTACAGATGAGGTGAAATGATATTGACTTATTTCTAGATTTGCCAGTGGAATAAACAAAAAATTAACCAGTCAAGCAAATTGTGGCTTAGAATAAGACAATATTTTCTACTTGAGGGGGACATGATAAAATTAGGAGACTGGTTAAGACAGACACCTTTTAGTGCATTAGAGCTCTACGCCTTTCAATGATGACCAGCAGTGACTGCTCAGTCGTACAGATGCATAGCTACAAACAAATATTTGATATCTTGCATCTTTAAGTGTTTAAGGGTGCGGGTGACAGAAATCGACGGCGAGTGTTGGGGCTTTTAAGTGCAGCAGTTACGATTCCAGCAAACCGACAATAACAAGGCGCAAGGCCGCTCTACACATGTCAAACGATGCACGAGCTGAAATTATACTGCTCCGCTATAGTTGAGAAGAAAATTTCAGGGTTGATTATTATTTTGACACGTAAAGCATGCTGGTTTGATTTAATGTGTCAAATCTTATACGTCAACAGCCAACAAGGCCAACAACACAAAAACCGAAAAACAAAAGCAGACTTTGCGTAACATGCTATTTCATAAACTACAAATTATTATTTTCATGGAGCATATATACATTTATTAAATAATTATTTTGCTTTAAAATGAATTGAAACTCACAGCCAATGGGCAGACAGAGTATTGATTCAGGCCGCAAACGAAACAAGTCAAATATTTACCTGCCGTCAGTCACTCACAACACAGTTTACCGTGAGGTGTCTGTTTGTGCTCTCAGAGTGGGGAGTGGGGGGTGTTGTTGGTTGGGTCAAGATCACCTGTCAAGCTGATTTAAATGAATATATATATGCTTTACAGGTTTCTCTATGCCCAGAGAAATACATACACTGATCATGCATGTGTTTTTATAAGTTTATGAAAATGCCACTTCAATAAATTCTGCTTTGGGTTATGGACAATGACGTAGCGAAAAAACAAGACCGCGTGCTCTCTATTCTTGGCACATTCTGTCATGGTCATACAGGCGCCAGCTTCCGGTCCTAACAAAACGCATAATAAGCATAGTAAACACCCCGTTCAGAAAAAAAAATATAAAAAAAGGTTGCTAAAAGGCACTTTTTCAAAAATGGACATACTTATAAGTGAAAGCTTTCAGGATGTAAGCAATATGATAAAATACGGTAACCTGATCATTAAAAAATTCAAATATTTATCCATAAATATCAGTAAAACTACAGTTTTAGAAAGAATAAAAATAACATGTTTCTGCACAGTCTGCGCAATTTTCACAGCCAACAGCGCAACAGGAACAAACCATTTTGACACATAAATCATGCGCATCTAAATTGGTTAATGCACGACATGCTTTGTTTTGCCATGACCGGATGTTAAAGCCGACTTTGCACAGTCTAGTTTTTTCTCGACGTAATTGGTTATGGATGATTCCTAAACCCAACTCCTGGACTTCGTTCAGTTGATTCTTAATTTATGCAAAAGTGTTTTCAGTACCGCCCCATTGTTATGAAAACTTCAAGCAATCTTCCACTCGTTCAGTCTCTCCCTTGACAAAAGGAGAGAAAGAACACAAGTGCAAATGTGAGCAACCAGTCAAGCAGAGGTCAGAGGTCATACTCTGTGACACAGACAGAAAAGGTCAACATGCAGACCTCACATTACTCACCCCCCCAAGCCCCACCCCACCCCCGGCCCTGTCGAACACTCTACCCCACCGTCCAAATCCCACAATAATCACCGAGCACTACAAACACACATGATGTCATAGTGGGGGGAGGGGACCCCAGACACAGTGGGCGGGGCACTGTTTCAGGCTGTCTGGGACAATGATAATAGAGAGGGTCCTAAAGGTCATACTTGAGCCATCCCCCATCATAATAATTAATGTATTATTAACACAGTTATTAACATGTTATTAAGATTTGGAGTGCCAGCCACACTCTCACATTTGATTCAGCGGCATAACAACACAAGACAAAGAACACCTTCAATTACAGAATGGAGTATAGCATGTGCTATTAAATCCCAGTAAGTATTTCATATGGAGTGGAGAGTCATGGACAGAGCTTATTATTTATACTTATTTTTATAGGAAAATTAATAATAAAAAATAATGATGTTCATATTATTTTGACAAGCGTTGAACTTCAGCTTTATTGTTATAGACACTTGAAAACAATCTCAAAGCATTCAACTTACTTTCAGCTGAAAAATCGGCGGGCCAGATTTATGTAGTCAAATTTAAGTAACAACTATCACTAAAATTATTTTGCTCAGTAAGAAGAACGTTTGAGGGCTGACTGCAATAAACAGTTATGTCCAATATATAACATCTGGACATAACTGTTTATTGCAGTCAGCCCTCGAATATACTATGCCCATTTTGCAGAATCATGTTTTGAAATACATTTAATTAAAAATATATATATGAATTTCATCTAAAATAATCCATTGTACTGTTCAAAATAAATCATGGTTTAATGCAAGCGGAACATTAAATGAAAATATGAATCACATTGAATTAATTTATGTTTATACGTATAGTATTTTATAACATTCTACTTCTTGCAAAGCAAAAACTGGCTACTAGAGTAGTATGACAAATCAAATGCTATTTGGATCTCAGTGAGCAAAAAAGTGGGTCCATTTACTTCACTGTAACACAGTCTATATCTCTGAATAATCTCCCCAAGTCAGTGATTCTCAAACCCAGTCCTGGACTTTCACAGAAAATACAATGTTTTGTTTCAACTATTGCAATTGCAATGCCAGAATTTAAACAAAATTTTAATTTTTCTTAATTGCACAACTCATGGGCGGCACGGTGGCGCAGTGGTTAGCATTGCTGCCTCACAGCAAGAAGGTTGTGGGTTTGAATCCGGCCTTTCTGTGTGGAGTTTGCATGTTCTCCCCGTGTCGCGTGGGTTTCCTCCGGGTACTCCGGTTTCCTCCCACAGTCCAAAGACATGCATGTTAGGTTAACTGGGGACACTAAATTGCCCAAAGGTATGAGTGTGAGAGTGAATGGTTTATGAATGGTGTGTGCGCCCTGCGATGGATTGGCAAGCTGTCCAGGCCTTTGCCCGTAGCCAGCTGGGATAGGCTCCAGCTCGCCCCGCGACCCTAGTGAGGAATAAGCGGGTATAGAAAATGAATGAATGAATGAAATGCACAACTCATATTTTGAGGGTGTAACAACTCCTGGTGCCCAGAGATGAAATGAGGGCACTAGGACACTGAATAAAGGTGGAGAACCCAAACGCAAGAACGTGGAGATTTATAAAATAAACAAAGTGCTAAAATAAACAGACATAATAAAACTAAACAAGGGATCGCAAAGAGACCAGGAGTGCCCTAAACAAAAATGTTACTATGTGAGGCTACCTGCCAGTGCAGGGAAAAGCCCAGGTATAAATAACAAGGGAGATAATTAACTTAATTAAAACCAGGTGATAACATCATCAAGGAGACAGCGAAGATAATTGAATAATTAGAAAAGGCAGATAGCCAACAGGAATGCCTCAAACGGGGTGGGCATTACAGAGGAATTATTTGTACTTTTAAGCCAAATTGTCAGAAATAGCTATGGATGCACTGAAGAAGAAAAGTTCCATATTCACATTGTGCTATACTGGTAATGACTTACTGCATGAAAGTGGGAAACTTATGAAATTAAAGAGTTAGTAGGCTTCTAATTAGTGGAATTGGGGACAAACAGTCACTAAAACTATCCATTTATAGGATAATGAGCAGTTGGAAGACAGCAAAATATAATGAGACAAGGCTGTTTTAAGCTTTTTAGCATTAAGCGTGAAGAAAAAAAATCTTGAAAGAACTCAAAAACCTGTGTTCAGAGATCTCATTTGCAGCTCATTGATTCGTTACAATCTTCAGCTTGTTCAGTTGAGAAAATATTTTCACCTCTAGTGCAGTTAGATTGAACGTAGAAAAATACAATATGAACATTGAACTTTAATTCCTCTTGGAATATATAGCCATCACTGTAACAATGTTATACAACATATAATATTTAATGCAAATACTCATAACAGCAACAACAGACACGCAGTATTTTGTGTAATAGAACCATTGTATGTGGGAGCAGTGAGCATTTGAAATGTGGTATACCAATCTGGGCCAAATGTGAGAAACTGCAGGTGACAGTTAAGAGGATAAGATGGTAAACAATCTCCCTTACCCAAAAAGAAAGTAATTAAAAATGGAAAAAAAAAAAAAACCCATTGTATAGTTAAAATGATTGGATTGCAGTTGTGTTAGCAGTTAAAGCCTGCATACACTGTGGTATTCTGGGATTGAGTCAGAGAACCACTGCTCAGAGATACAGTATAAATGTAAAGCTGCAGCGGAATGTGTATTTTTTAATGATCAAAACAAAAATCAATTAAATCTACTATTTAGACGTGGTAAATCAATTAACAAGGGTTAGTTCACAGGATTGTACATTAAGTTAGAATTTCCGCTAGGCTGATGTCCTCTAGAATATGAAGTGGGCAGGTTATTGATTTCAGAAGGATGCTATCATTTAATCTTTTTTAATCTTATGACTTTAATTTATCAGTCTATAAAGTAATGACTCAAACTACGTCCAGCCTATATGCCATGTATATTAAATCATCAATCCAAAGTAATAAATAACCATTGAAATTACGAACATTTGTGTTTTTGAGGCTGCATAAGTGGCTTTTATTTCATTTGACTTTGACAACTTCCTTTGAGGCACATTTGAATACATTTATATGCTGTTTAAATATTGAGATACTTCCTCGTTTCTGTACCTATTAATGTATCCTTGGCAGCATCTCAAACCGAAGGCCTCTTCCTCGCTGCCTCATCAGTCACTGTCCCTCCAGGGTGTTTGCAGAGGCGCACAGGCAACACGCCATAAGGGACAGACGTAAAAGGCAGGAGAGACGTCACAGAAAGGTAACCTGATGCGTGACAATGCAAGATTACAAGTCAGGTGGATGGATAATTCATGAAAGAAAAAAAACGGCTTAAATAGGCTTCCCCTTCAAGCGTTGCCTAAAGACTTATCTCTTCAAGCTACTGTATGCCTCTCTCTCACCCCCTAAATTTTGGAATCTGGAATGTTCTTTATGTTCTTTATAATTTGTTTGTGGCTTTGTTTGTGGTGGTAGAATTACTACACAACCCAAGTCTTGCGACTACTACTGGCACCTGGACTGCTATCACCTTTAGGATTTTCAGCACTTCTGGTCCCTCTAAAATGGATTTTGTGTTGTAAGTCACTCTGGTTCAGAGTGTCTGCCAAATGCCCGTAATGTAATGTAAATACCTTAAAATATTGTAAACAGTACACTCTGCCTTTGTATTTAAATAACTAACATGTAACAAAATAAAGAATAAGAAAAAATTCTAAAGAGGAGTTTTTAAGATCGCTGTATTGCCACAATGGACAAACAAGCTTGTTTACAGTTCTGTCCCAGCTCACCTCTGTTTTCAAGTACCATTATTTTTAAGGAAATAAAAAGCTGGAGTTAATCACAAAACCTAATACAATTTTTTATATAGTGAAGGATACATGCTACACAGCCTGAAAAACTGTCCAAATGACTGCAACTTAGAGGGTGTTATTTCTAGTTAACTTTTTAAATGGGACGTGCCTCAATGCCATCCTGACTTAGAATAGTGCCTACGAAAGCAGTATTTCTGCCATTTGGGACAAAGCCTTTGTCTTTTTTGTGGGCTGTATCTCAAAAATGTATCAGCCAATCACAGTGAGCTTGCCAGTCACAGCCGACCTCTCACTTAATGCATTGAGCGTCAATCGCCCAGGGCAGCGGAGCTCACAGGAGAGAGAGAGAGCATCGTCTCAATCACAGGCATGGGAAAATTCAAAAACTAACTGACACACGTTGGCATGGCGATGATATTTTCATATCTTTCTGTAGCACCGCTGGGGGAAAAAATCAGACTCTATTAGAGGCAGGCATCACGCTCTGTGTTTGCCCTTGGGCGGCGTACGTGCGCGGTCTAAGACACGCCCGTTGCCTCCATAGCAGTGGATGATTCTTAATCAATTTACTTTCAAAAATATGCTGCCATGCCTGTTAATATTTGGACCTTGACAAAGTTATGGTAATGTCACATGTTTACCACAACATATTGGATGTGGTAAACAGCTAAATTAAATCTCCAAACTGCAGCAGTTCAGCTTTAATTTGAGGGCAACTATCTTCAAAACGAATGAATACTGTAGGAATAACAGCATTTTTTAAATGTGGTTTCTCCCCTTTCTGGAGCCAGCACTAAATGGATAATCAGCTGTTCAAATGGTCTATGGCCAGGTGCGCCATTTCCCCATAATTGAATTTGCAAGTAAGCAGATAAAAGGCATAGAGTTGATTTCAAGTACAGCATTCAGAATACAAAGTAATAAATGGTCAAGTCCAAAGAGCTGTGTCCAGTCAATCAAGCCCTAATTAGGCCGAAAAGTCAAATAGCAAAAAACATCATGTGTGACTCAATCCACTATTTGGCACATTCTTGAAAAGAAAGAAGTCATCAGAGAGCTAAGGAACACCAAAAGGCCCAGAAGACCACAGCTGTGGATATATACCATAATGAAGCCTCAAAAACAAACAGACCGGATTAGAGTTCGCAAAAAAACATCTAAAAAAGCCTGTTCTATCCTGGAACACCAACACAGACAGATGAGATAAAGATCAGCTCGTACCAGAATGATGGGAAGGGAAGAGTACGGAGAAGGGAAGGAACTGCTCATAATCCGGTGGACGCAGTGTTATGCTGCAGGCATATATGTTATCAATGTAACTGATTCCTATGCATTTTATTCATGATGTGACTCCTGGCAAAAGCAGCAGAATGTTTTTGTGAATTGTATAGGGCTATATTATAGGCTCAGATTGAGCCAAATGCTTTAAAACTCATTGGACAGTGCTTCACAGTACAAATGACCCAAAGCATACTGTCAAAGCAACGCAATATTTTTAAGGTGAAAAAGCTGAATGTTACAGAAGCCCAGTCATTCATCTGACCTAAATCAAAATGAGCACAAACTCACTGACAGAAGACAAAACTGAAGGAAAAATGCCCCCAAACAAACAAGAATTAGAGACAGCTGACTGCAAAGGATTTGCAACCAAATTGACTACTTACCTTATGATAATGTTAGTTTTTTTCCAATTACTTTTGAGTCCATAGAATTGGAGGGATATGAATAAAGATGGTTGGTACAACACACTTTTATACACTATTTCTGACAAGACCCTTAACCCTTTATAGGGCACTCAGAAATACCCGAAGAAGCACAGTCTAAAAAAGTACCGCGCGTTGGGCGTATGTCCATAAATAGTCTAACCATCACTTGCTCTTGGCTCAGGTGAAAAGGGTGTATGATCAAATATGGCCTCACAACCAAATTTTTTGTTTTTCACACAAAATCTCACTAATTTCTAGAAATCCTACACAAACAACACCTATCTCAACTTTCAGCAAACCTTTTCAACATTTTAATGTGTGAGTTTTCATCAGTTTTCTTTGGTGAGTAATGATGTTAGGTCCTTGTGAGTGGGACTGGGTAAGGGCACACAACCGCACTGAGAGAGGTCTGGAGAAGAAAAGAAGTTTGAGAAGCTCTAGGCCACTGCTGATTGGTCGAACACCCCGATGTCACAGCCTGTGATATAACCTGATTTTCTCTCATTGGCCGGGAGAAATCGCCGCTGGTCTACTGCCTCACGGAGAGGCATGGGGGCGCCACTTTGGATGCTGACAAGTTACCAAATATGGTTCCTCGCCCGATAAAAGGTTAAATTAAAGCTGAAAGTCTACACTGTTAGCGCATCTTGAGTCTGTCACTGCAGTCTTTTCAGTCAGCACCGTCAATTTCGGTAGGGTACAAAGCCAAAATTATGAGAATTATGTCATTGTCAAAACATTCACGAACCGGATTACATCAAATTCTGAAACAGAGAATGGCACCTCCACTGTAACACTGCTCTCAGCATTGGCCAGCACACGGGACCCTTACTGCGTAGGCACTAGTGATAGTGATCAGGCCCACACAGTTACCTTGGTTAAACCACCCCACCCACGCATGACTGCCCATCTATATGTAGGTAGATCTGGCATTGTTTTATGCAGGCTAAACTATAAAATTATTTTCAGCAAAACTGCTAGTTATGGCCTAAAGTGAATGACAAATTTCATACAAAACTATAATGTCAAATAACAGAATTACCCATATGGAGTCCCGATATTATGACTAGGATTTCTTTTGTGAAGTTAACCAATGCTTCAAATGAGGAGAATGTGACCAAACAATAAGAAAATTGATGGTTGCCATCTTTTCATCCCTCAAGAAGTTATACCCAATGAAAGGCCCAGGAATGCTTTGGCAATCATGTGACTGTGAAATTGAATGACCACAGCCAAACTGGGCCTCATTCATCAAGCAGCATATGAGCAAATTTTCTCATACTTCCTTCGAACCAATGTTTATATAAGAAAATTGGGACTTATCAAGCCTTTTGAAAGGAAAACTTAAATGAAAGTACATTTAAACTAAGTACAAACTAAATTTACGAGAGCATGCAAGCACATATAAAGCATGTGTAAAATGCAAAGCTTGTCTTCTATCTTTCATATTTAATATTTAATACCTAAATTAAGCATAAACCTCTGTTCTCAAATGTTAAAATAATCAGAGAAAATAAAGAAACTTTTTTTTCCATTTAGTGTTTGGGTTCTCAACGAAGAGGGGCATAAAATAAAATGTCCAAAACGATGGTAGAATAAAAGGTTACTGGGTGTTATAAGCCTGTTTCAATGTTCCTAATGTAAAGACAGATTAAGGCTCGAACCATTGTGAATCTAAGCTTACCGTGGCTGATGTTGCCCCATTAGAAGATTTGGCGAGAGCGCATTTTCAGTGACCAGGCTAATTTTTCAGAAGGGAGTGATGAGTGGTTGAGTCAGTTCAGTTCTGAGTGATGAGTCAGTTCAGTTCTGAGTCATGAGTCAGTTCAGTTCTGAGTGATGAGTCAGTTGCAATTCCTGAAAGCTCTACTATTAAAGCAATGCCAAAGAGTCTAAAACAACAAGGCAAACAATGTAAGCTCGCCCGCTGCTCGTCTCTGAAGATGTGAGGTGTAAGGGACATTCAAATGCTAAAAGCCTTCATAAATTAAGACCTTAAATAACTAAACAAAGCTGTGAATATTTCAGATTGGAAAATATGAAAATGTAAAGTTTACAAAGTCTACCTTTCAAACCTTTTCAATATATTGTAGCAGGAGGACTGCCCATCGATTTTGAGAAGGGGGAGGGGGGACATAATCAAATGAAAATGAAAAAAAAAAAAATTAGGCTAAAGAAGTACATAAATGATGGAATATGATATTCATATTCACTTGGATAAAATTACAAGATGAATGCATTTGTGAACATTTTCTGGTATCTTCCAAAAATCTTGGTTGCCCTTTGGAGCAGGACAGGTGCGTATCTTTTTCAATAGGCAAGATGGGAAGTAGTTAGTAGATTGATGTCCGCTTGTGGAATTATCCTAAATAATAGCAGTTTGCCAATGATGGCACTGATACACTCACCCTTTACGAAAATATCACTTTTTTTTCGTCTCCTCCTGCGGCTTTGATATTTTCCCTAAATGCACACATATATGCATAATTTTTGTATTTTCATCCTTGAAGTGAGTTTATATTCAGACTATTTGCTTCAAAATCCATTAATTTATGTTGTTTCAAAACAGCCAAAATTTCCACCACAATGTGCAAGAGTGCAGTCATTAGCTCAATTTTGTTTTTTTGCTGCGCATAAGCTGTTTCTGCTAATTCCACAAAGTCATAGCTCCGCTCAGCAGATAGTTGTTGCGCTGTGCTTTTCCCCATGTGCCATAATTACTATACTTGCCAAAAATTCAATACTTACATTGAAATTCTGAGACATTGTGTCCGTGTTTATTGTAGCCTTCAATTCTGATGTTGTAACTTTTCGACCCATAGAATTAGTCAACATTAGCCAGGAATTCAAACATGAAAAATTAATTCAAAGTGTAAAAATGCTAGCGCATTTGGAACTATGGGTGAGCAGTTATTGAAAAATAATGCACATCCTTCCAAACTTCCTTCAACCAATCACAATTGAGTATTCATCAGACCCGTGGTATATCTGGTTAGAATTTTGTGGCATTCTTTGCTGACTTTTATGGGATGTGGAAGCTTCTGTCCCATGGATTTTATTCTGAAAACACCAGCCATACGGTGAGCCAACAGGTCGTATAAAAAATGTTTCTACAAAGGTAAAACATCAGACAAGGATTGGCAAATTGGAATTAGGAGGGAAAAATTCTTTCTGGTTTTGGTTCTCATTGTAAAAACAAAAGCTTTTACCCAAGAGGCCAGCTGAGGTTCAATAATTATGCATTCAGCTACTTAATTTGATCAATTAAGTGTTGAGTTGCTATAAAAACAAGCAGACTGAGTAGGCTCTACTGAAACTAGCCGACTCAGTGAGACCGCTCACGCCATTACTGTCCAATTACTGTAAGCAACTAAACAAACTCCTAGAAGTTCAAAACAGTCGTTTGGGGCTTCGCGACCAGTGACAGTGCAATATAATGATGTGGTTCAATCTTTAAGATCAGAGATATTGTAGATATCTGGGATACTCCAGTCACCCCTAAGAATAAACACTCAGACATACATGTGCATGCATATGAACACACACACACACACACACACACACACACAAACACTGACCCAAACCCCCCCCTGTGCCAACACCACTCCCTCCCCCAAACCTCACCGAAGGCACTGCTAATTGGACATCGATTGCCAGGCCTGGCAATCTCTTTTGAATATCTAGCCCACTTTAATTGAAGAATTACTTTGCCGTTACTTAACCCTGAAGGATAAAGAGACACAGACAAATGCCTAGACATATAAATGCAGGGGGGGAAACACACACACACACACACACACACACATACACAGAATGGGAGATTGTGCTCATTGTTCATCCACATCCTTGTCCATGTTTGAATGTGGCTGACTTGCTTATCTCCTTTTCCTTGCGCAGAAAGGCATTAGCCGTAGCATTTTTCTCTCTCGTTCTTTGTTCTTCTTTGTTCTCTCTCACTTCACTTTCTTTTCCCCGTTAGATGTTGATAGCCTTCAACCTTCACACCCACCCAGTTAATTACGACACCGCACACAGCAGCGTGTGCGTGAGTGTGTGTGTGTGTGTGTGTATACGGGTGCGTGTTTGTACTGGGGGTGGATTTACTTTGCTGCCAGTGTCCATCCCACGTGGCACCTGACACACAAGGACAATCAAAAAAAATCAGCCTAGATTTGAAAATATCAGAGAAAAGGAAAAAAATTACACATAATTCCTATTCCGACAAAACCACCCTCAACCCAAACTGGGTTTCTGCCTGTAGAAATACAAAAATAAAAACTACTGAAGGCATTTTTAAACTATTGTAATATTTAAACAAACAGATAAATAAATAACTACATATGCGTAATCAAGCTAATCAGTCTTGATTTGTGACACCAAGGAAATGAGCATCATCAACTCCTTGCAGCTCAATAAAAAATCACAGGCATTTCCAAACGAGACCGCAACTAATTATTTTTGATTTAGGACTAGTAATACTTAGAAGCTGATTGTTCAGCACTCCCAGTGCTTCTCAATAACACGCACCTATCTCCGCCAGCTGACATCATATCTGATCAAAGTCTCAGTTAGGATTGTCATTGATAACAGGAAAATAAATGTTCCTGTGGTCCCTCAGCCCCTTAGCAAAACTTCTTGCCTACGGCCCTATTTAAAGGAACTGTTCAACAACAACTCGAAGTCAAGATTTGGGATCAGGATGAAAATTAACATCTGTCACAGCAGAGCATGAGGGATATTAGTCTTATTTGATCAGCGTTAAACACTCCAGAGTAACAAGTGAAACGAAGCAGCGAGTGCATTAGCAACCCCTCCACAGCACGACGCAGCCCTGAGTTTCTTTGACTCGCACCACGTTCCTGTGTCCCGGCACGTCTTGTCTGTCTGCCTCCGCAGTACGTGTATCCTCGCTGGTATCTTACCGCCATGAGCTGAGAGATCTTTCAAACAGACTTAGATATGAATTTAACCAAACCACTGCATCTCACTTCAACTTATCTGTGGGTAACACGTTTAAGCAACTCGGCCAACACAAAACCCTGCTCAAATATTGAGGTAACATTGTCGAAACATTTGGCGATCGCTAGGTACACTTTTCCTTTCTTAAACTAATCATGATATAACAGATTATCTTTTTATGCTATACTTCCATGAGCAATAAAATGTATAATAACAAAAATCAAACAGCATTAGCGCATCATGGAGTGGGACCCTTAATGGTTAATGAGGACAGACATACCTGAGCTGAATACCTCAAAAAATGCAGCTCCTCTCGTGTTAGGCAGACAGGTTGTCCTTGCAATTGTTTGATTCGTAGTTGAAATGGTGTTCAAGATACTGGGCTGAAGGAATTCTCCAATAATTGTTTTTTTTCAACATGTAGGCAGTGTAAAATGTGCATGACAAGGGCAAGTGCTCAGTGAAGAGATAATGTCATTAATATAATAGGCACATCCTATGCTGCCACCGCATACGTGCATGTAATGCATTAGTTCTGGCCTTGATTGCTGCCTGCTTGTGCTCGGCGTACGTTTTTGACATGAGGGTGAATCGCTGTTTATGCATCTGGAACAGTTTGTCTCTGTTTGTTCTAATACAAATCAACAGCAGTGGCTTGAACAATCCATAAAGCTTCTGTTGCTGTCTATCTGCTGAGGTTGTGCTCGTGATTTTATGAAATATAGTAAACGTGATTCTGGCGACAAATACTCGCTCTAGTTTGAATATTTTTTTCCCCCCTAAAACAGTGGATTGAAGCACAAATGCACACTACAAGCACAGGAAGTTGAAAATTTTATATCAAACTAATTGCATGAAGTACAAGTAAAAAAATTAACCCATTCTTGCAGTCCCATCCAGTTTTACAAGCAACCACTGTATACTGCAGACCATTGGAATAGCCCTGTTATAGCTAGATCAGCTGAACCACTCAATTTACAGCTAGAGCCTTCTTCCCCCCCCCGAATATCACGTGGTGTGACTGTCATTCAGGTCGTCCCTGGTGAGTCAGGAGACCCCCTTAGTTTCTCCACCCCACCCCCCTATCTGCCCTCAGTATGATTAGGCTCTAATCCCTGCTCTGATGGGGGTCTGGTCGGGGGCTCGTCCGGGATTCTGGGGGGCAGCTAGCCAGGTCTCAGGGGGTTGGGAGGATGAGGGTAAAGTAGAGGACTTGGATGGGGGCTGGGGCTGATGGGACATAAAAAACCGAAGACCAAAGAAAAGAGTGTTTTTTTTCCCTCGATTTTCACTTGCCAGGTTCATCTGAGACTCCCTGATCATCAGCCCAGCCACCACTAGTGCAGGTGACACCGTACGACACCAGCAGCAATCAGCTCTTCTGCTGCTCTATAAATGATTCAAATCAGCACATTTCCTTCAGCCGCCTGTTACCTAGGTCCCCTTTGATGTAAAAAGACAAAGCATTTCGCTCTGACTTGTTGCTTGGATTATACAATTTCATATAACGCAGCAGGTCAGTATCTCTGTTAAACACCGCAAAAGTAATCCGTTGAGGTTCTCATATGACTTCCAGATGAGAGACAACAGATATTACCCATCTGCAGTCGGTAAAAGCTCTTCACAAAATATAAACCAAAGATAAATACAGGAGAATATATGCATGTCACAGACACTAATAAATACATTAAGAGCAGGAGCCCTTGAAGTGTTCAGTGGGCTGCCAAACTAAATATGATAAAATATGTTGAAAAGGAACTGACTTTAGTGTCTTTTACAAGACTCACTCACGTGTACACACACACACACACCCACACACACACACACTCATGACCATCTGGCCATTAAAATGGTTTCTGCCCAGTACCCCAGTACCTCCTCGCCCATACCGCTCGCCTACGAAGACGCCTAAAACCACCACTGGTATCACCGTAGGACACGCAGAGCAGACCGAACGAGGGATTCATCTTCTCCAACTTCCAAGCGATCCTGCTCAGAGTTTTAAATGCCTCCCTCTATCTCTATCTGTTTTGCTCTCTCTCCCTCTCTCTCTCTCTCTCCCTCCACTCATTCCTTTCATGAATTAAAAGTGCAGTCAGTAGGGAGAGACATGTTTAATTCCAATCAGACCCCCACCCACCCCCTGCCCCCCTCCCTGACGGCCAACTGGCAGGCAGACAGAGATAGGATCTGACAGTAAACAGCCTTCCGGATGCCTCCCACGTGATTGACAGGCCGGCGGGTCGTGATACGTGGGCCCTGCACCTAATCCTGCCCTGTCAGTTCTAATTGGGGAGGTGGAGCCCCGGTGTCACCGAGGTGACTGATTGGCAGGACCCCGTCTTTGCATAGATATGAGCCAGAGATGAAGGGTGGGCACTGCTGCTACTGCTAATAGAGACAGAGTCAGACCCGCACACTCACACGCACACACTCACACGCACACGCACACCCTCACACACACACACACACACACACACACACACACACACACACTTACACTTTGTCTCTCATACGAACACACACACACACACACACACATGCTCTCCCACACACACTCCCTCACACACACACATTCACTCACACATATGCACCCTTACACACACACACTTATACTTTCTTTCTCATACACACAGACACACAGACACATAATCTCTCACACACACCCCCTCACACACCCATACACCCCCTCACACACAGATGCACACCTTTACACAAACACACATGCACACACACACACACACACACACACACACACACAGGTACCCTCTCATGCACACACTCACTCACGCAAATACACCTTTCCTGTCTTCTATACCTTTACACACACAAACAGATGCACACACACGCACATACACACACACAGGTACCCTCTCATGCACACATTCTCTCACACAAATACACCCTTCCTGTCTTCCACACCTTCACATACACACACACACACACACACACCTTCTCACCTCAAGCTCAGAGATCACTTGTTCATTTCTCCCCACTCTTCCCCTTTCTCTCTCACCCAAGCCACAGGCTCAGACCTCAGGGAATGCTGTAAGTACGGTGGCCTGTAAGGGACTTCAATTAAGTCTCAGAGATGAGCTCCACAGTAAAGACAGGTCTTTCCAGCGCCCTCCTGGGACAGTGTAGGCTGTGCTGGAGTGCACCCAATGCTCTAATGCCCACATCACTTTCAAAAGGTGCTGCACTGCCTTTTCGCCATCACGAGCTTCACTTGCCACATCATATCGAGTTTTGCAAGCAACAGAGCATTTGATTGACAGCTGCCTCTGACCCATGCCAGTCGAGCTGTGTTGCGGCAGGTAAAGGGCTGTAAGGTTCGGGGTAGCTTCCGAACTGACCTCGCACCCTCAACAGTCTCACCTTCCCCATTAGTATGCTGCGTGTGTGTCAGGGAGAGAATGACATTCCTGAAACAGATGAATTTAGAGGAATGGACGGAGAAAGTAAGTGTAACAGAATAAGTACAGTCTTAAGGAGCCTAAAAGCACAGGGTGAATGAATTCCGCACTCACACTGAAAAAGGAGGCAATCACAGAGGTTTTAATTTTAGTTGCCAGGGGCACAGAATTGATCTCCAAGAGAGACATTGAGAGAATCATATTAACACATTATTGAGCACCATATGATGAGTGTGAGCACAACAGTTAGAGACCCCATGTTTTTGGTTGGCTGTTTGAACCATCAATCTGTTTTCGTGAGTCCCGTAAACCTAAATAACAGGAACATACAGTCCTTAACAAATTTATTAGACCACCTGTCATAAAAAACGAGAAAACACAAATATTTAAGGAATTTGCCAAAAACTTTTTTAAAACTAAACATTTTTTTGTTATTTCTTTGGCAAATAACAAACTGAAACCACTAAATAGTCCTTATTTGCTCATGAAAACAAAAAAAAAACTTATATTTTGTATGGCTTCCTTTGGCCTTGATAACAGCTTGCATTCTTACATTCAACCACTAAAACTAATTTTTATGTTCAGGAATGCAAGAAAATAACTGTTATTTGGCATCTTAATAAAAAAAATAAAAATAAAGTGCTTAACTATTTTTTTCTGCTTTTCTGTAAAAAGATAAATTTGAAAATTCCTGGATAACAAAAATAATTATATTTCAGCATTAAATATATAATTTCAGTCAAAGAGCTAGCGCATACTGGTGGATTAACCATTACAGAAACTTAAACATTATTTTTGGTAATTACCAACACTGTTAATTTAGGGCAGCTGTGGCATAAACCTTACATCAGTGGCGAGCGGTGGACAGAGAACAAGGAGGGCGATAAACATGTCTCTAAATTGCTTATTAGTCTTGATCTGTTTTCAGTCAATTACCCTGGTAAAAGACACTTTAACTCTCCCCTCTCAGGTGTAGCTAATTGTCTTCGTTAAGACGAGAAATCAAACGCTTCAGTTGAACGCAAAAAAGAGCGCATTTCAATCTTTTTCAATTAAACAATCATTACGCACAGGTTTGGCGACTTGCTTCGGATGTGACAAAATTTAACGCGGAAAATCCATAGTGGTTTGAGTTGCCTATTTAGGCATGTGAATTAAACATTTTATAGAATTTATTATTCACTCGCCTAAACATTTCATTATAACGGAAACTAACATGTTGACCAAGAACAATGATTGAAATCGGGTCACTAATCTCATCCGTTTCAAGGGATGTTTTCCGCCCCCTCGGTTTTCCGTCCACCGCCCGCCACTGCCTTACATTGGGTGGTGGTCTAATAAATTTGTTAGGGGGTCTTCAGGTAAAAATGTCAATTTATTTAGAAATTTCAATATTTTTGATTTTCACACAAAATAAGTAAAATAAATAAAGGAATGCAGTGAGATGCCAGTAAACACCAATAATCTATGTTTTTCCTCTGCCTCAATTGTTACTTGTGACTTTAAATGCAAATTACCGAAAATCACAATTTTGACTGATTTTCAACCTTGTGATATTCATAAAATCATTAGCATTCATCTTGAAATTTAGACTGAAGTTGTATCTGTTGGAGATCTATGAAATGACAAAGGATTTTCTAGATAGGTGCATCCCTAGGGGGTTAATTTTGAAAATGAAGCAAGTTGATGATAGTGATTTTCATTATGGTTACATAACAGAGCTCATTAAATATTCATAAATGTTCCAAACAAACAAATCCAATGTCATTTCATAGAACTATCTTAAACCTTTCATATGAGACTAATTTGAGTAAAATCTGACCATGGGTTATTGAAATGTCAGTGCCACAAAATATTTTCATATTTTGTCGTTAAAGTGCCGTTTCCATGGCAACCACGAACATTTTTATCAAAATACTACATTTTATGAGATTAAAATCATGTTGAATATGTTTATTTCTTAGTTTTTACATTATTATGGTTATTTCTACACTTTACCCTGAGGACCCCTTAAGCGCTGTACCAGGAAGTTGAAGTCGGTCTTCTCTGCATTGGATGAACGAACGGTGGTCATGTGATTTCCCTATTTTCACCTACTGCAGTCTATTAACTCATCTACTCATCACCTCAGTGTCTCTGTTATTTAAAATACTTTGTTTTAGAAAAGCATTCCAACTTCAAAATCACCAGAAATTTACTTACGAAGCACGAGTAAAGCCAACGCAGAAGAAATGAATGCTCTGTGCATTATGTCAGTGCCAGCAACCCTGGTTACTAACCATTATCACAGTGAATTTTGAAACAGAGGGGACGGACAAGCCGACAAAATCTGTGGCTGTTGAAACGGTGATGGATTCTGGGAACTTGAGTTCCCTGTTCAGTCCAATGACCTTCCACAGCACGTCTCCGAATAAACAAAGCTGCATTAGACAAGAATGGAAGATTTACAGCCAAGCATTTAAACAAAAACACGTGGGGTGGGAGCATTATGGGGCCAGGGAACCCGCAAAAGTCAGCTGACTGACTTGACTCCACGGCTTTTTTCCGTCTGCAAGGAGTTTGGGAGAGCAGCAGCGGCAGGAGTGCAGGCCTCTCGCTCCTGGCAGCTGCCTGCTGAGATCCAGTAGAAATTCTCAGGGCGATCGATGCCTGGGATTATGGGTAGGCTTTGGGGCTCAAACGCCTGGATTTGAGCGCTATTCTCCTGGGTGGGGGATGGAGGGGGGGCTAACCTGAAACTGTCAGACACGCATGAAGGGGCCTCCGAACCAGGGGCTGCTGGGCTGATCGACAGTACGTGCCGCACACACACAATTTCAGATTCCCACCAAACGTTACATAAATGTTGTGCGACTGTTATGAAACACTCACCTGTCCCGACAGAACACTGCACAGTCGAGAAAAATTGAAAACCAAATGACTATCTAAAAAATATTTATCAAATGTGGAATCCTTAACTGTACACTTTTTACATTAAATTGATAGCTTTAAAAATAAATTAACCAATGATTATATGATATTTTACAATAATATTGAATTATGAATTCACAATTAGAATTCTTGTTTGAATGCATTTTAAACAGAAATTATAGTGGCAGACAAACATAGACTTAATGGACCAACAGTATTAGTAATCAAACTAAAAAAAAAAAAAAAAAAAAATGTGAGTTCAAGTGCCAGATTCTTCCAAAACATCAGAAGAGATTCAATTACACGCGCCCTCAGATTCACTCACAGTCCACAAATTGTGCTAATGTTCCAAATGGATGACGGGCCGTAACATCGCTGGACCCATCCTGGTCTGTCAGCTTGTTGTGTAATCTGTGCAGCCGCTGAATTCACTGCTGTCAGGGAAATTTCATGTTCATGTCACGTGTCCCAAACTTCTAGAGTATGCCGAAAAAAGAAACAAGCAAAATTCTGCCAGTTGTAATCAACTGTGGAATTAAAACATTTTTGAAATACAGCATGGCCCATTAAGTTTTTGTGACATTGACCTAGCCTAAAAAGGCTTCAATTCCTATGTGTTTCAAAAGGCGTGGAGGAAAACCTCACAAATTAAAAGGTTCGAGGGTACGCCTAAACACTGAATTACATTACTGTTTTCAAATCCAATGTGCTTGAGTGCAGAGCCAAAAATTGTGGGTAAAATACTTTTGTCCAGCACTGCATACATACCACATGCTGTAAATAATGCAGACAGATTCATCTTTGTTGGGCTTAATTGGGCTTATGTGGAAGGCAATTGTGCAGTCCACTTCCAGATCTCCCATGACCTCTGACCTCCCATTTGAAAAACAGATAGGGTTCAGGATAGGGTGATGACACACCCAGAAATGGAGGAGTTAGCAGACAACATGAAAACTTAGCATTGGTTTTCTGCAGTCTTACAGGTTCTACAACATAATGTATTATTTTATACTTTTTGACCATTAAGTTTAATATGTACTCTTACTCATACAAACAATCACACACACACACACACACACACACACACACGCACACATACACACACGCACGCACGCACGCACACACACACACACGCACGCGCACACACATACACACACATAAAACACAAATAACACACACACACACAGACACGCACACATACACGCATGCACGTGCACACACACACACACACACACACACACACATAAAACACACACACTGCATGTACTTATTCAGGTTTTAATTGAGAAAGGCAAGGCTAACACTATTTTGCATTCCTTGATGTACTGGAGAAATTACTGACTGCAGACTGGAAGCAAAAGCGGCGACCATGGATGAAATGTTATTTTACAACACACAGTTTGGATAGTTTCTGGTTTGGAGCTCAAGATTACCTCACTCCTCACATATGCCCTGAACCTACCCCACATGAAAGTCCGTGAGAAGACAAAATCAATCTTCACAATTGACGCCATCCATGAAAGTCAGAATGGGAAAAATGTGACACGCCAATGATGAAATATACACAGGAAAAAAAGTTAAGCAACCCCATTACTTCTTGTTGTAAGGAATGCTTCAAAAGAAATAATCGAAAATGCCAAACTGTGGGAAAAATGCAAATATCATGGAGCAGTCATTTGGCAATACAGAAACACCTGAAATGTCAAGGTTACTTTAAAAGTATGCCCAAATTTGGGGGAAGATAAAATGGGATTACTTAAAAAGGAAAAACAATACCGTGTGGAAAGTTTATTACGAGCGAACAGTTAAAGATGTTCGTCACAGAGGTCATTTAGTGTCTTAACAATAAGATGAGCGTTAGTAACATGTATTTCCTCCACATGCCTGGATGACAGCCCGTAACCGAATCCTCATTATGTCTGACAAAGTGATGAAACTTATTCGTGGGTAACCTCTGCCATACCTTACGCAAAGCCGCTCCAAGTTCTCTCAGGTTCTGTACAGAAGGGACTCAAGACAACCTAAGAAGAGCCAAATGTGCTCCAGAAGGTTTAAGTCCATACTCATGGTTGGCCAAGGAATCCTAATCACTACATTGTTTTGGAGAAGGTCATTCACTGCACAAGAACGATGGGGTCTGGCATTATCATCCATAAACTGTGGCCTGCTTGGAAATAGATGATTATCAAAATGAAGCACAATCTTAAGATCCAACACTTCCCGGATGTAACGTTAACCGGTAAGTCTGCCTTGTATTGTTACCAGGTTCCACATGCAGTCGCGCAAGAAGCACCCCCAAACCGTCACTGATCCTCCTCCATAAGGAACTTTAGGCAGGATGTTCTTTAGAGCATAAGCGGTATTTTAACGCCTCCAAACTCTTATTCGACCATCCTGGACGTGAAGCATGAATCTGCTCTCATTGAACCTGTGGATTTTTCGTCATGACCTCAGATTCCATGCTCTTCTGGCTTCACACCAGATCAAGCCCCTTCTTTTGGGATCGTTTGTCAACAATGAATATCTGATGACCCTCCTAGAAGCAAGTCCAGCTTCCTTTAACTGGTTCTTCGCAGTTTTGGTGCTCACAGGGCGAACTGGTAACCACTGATGCTTCAAGAAAAAATCGTCAAAAGGTTTAAATAGTCAATGGTCCTCAAAGAGAAATATGAAGGGATTTGGATATCTCACCATCTATGGTGCATAGCATAATTAAAAGTTTAAATGAATCACAAAAAATTTTTGAGTGTAAAGGGCAATGGCACAAGCCTAAGATAAATACCTGATATTTTTGATCACTCAGGCACCAAAACATAAAGAACCGACATTTTCTATAAGTGACATAACCATATGGGCTTGGTATTACTTTAGGAAACCTTTGTCAAGTACCTCAATACGTACTTACATGCACGAAAGCCAATTATACTTTACTGTGCAAACACAAGGCCGGCTCAAGGACTCTTCCTCCCCAAATTTTTCTTCCTCGGGCTTTTCGTCCCCGTGAACTTTTCGTCCCCGGACTCTTCGTCCCTGGATGATTCATCCCCAATAATGCTTCGCCCTCTTCCAGCATTATAACACTATCCCTGTCCCTACCCCTAACCATAATCCTTATATCATGGTGATCTGTTCGTCCATCCGTCTGTCAACAATGATGGCACATTTTTTCATCATTGTGGAACGAAAAATCCGGGGACGAAAAGTCCACGGGGACAAAAAGTCCGGGTACGAAAAATTCAGGGACGAAAAGTCCAGAGACGATAACTTCAGGGACGAAGAGTCCTGTAACCCACGAGGCCTTTTGTTAACAGTGCCTAGAGGTGTCGATGACTTCTCTTGGCTCAGATACATCTGTGATGGACCACTGCACTGTGGAAATGTGTAAGTGGCCAGACAAATCAATATTTCAGGCCTTTTTTGGAAGCAATGGATGCCGTGTGCTCCAGACCAAGTTAGGAAGGACCAGCCGGACTGGAACCATCAACAGGTCCAAATGCCATGCTCTGTCATGGTATGGCATTATGTGTGCTTCTGTGAAGGCACTGGCGATGCTGCAATCCACATTAAGATTTTGGAGCAATATCTGCTGCTGTCAAGACAGCATCTTCCCCAGGGACGCCTATGCATATTTCGACAAGACGATGCAAAACTGCATTCTGCATGCATTTCAAAGGCATGTCTGCGTACGTATGCTGGACTGGCCTGACAGCAGTCCTGACTTGTCCCAAATAATTGAATGGGAGGCATATTTAGAAACACAAACTGCAGCAACCATGTAATAACCTGCCCAGGGACTACGGATGAAAATTAGCTCAGTAGCTAACTCTTGTGAATTTACACCGATGTTTAACTGAAGTGTTGATTAATGTGCACTGTCACTGGTATATAAATAAAACAAAATAAAAATGACCCCATACTGCCACAATTAATATTTTCAAAAAAATGGGACAAAATTACACCTGAAACACTGAATCACTTGGTACCTTCAATCCCTACACATTTATTTATTGCTGTGAAAGTGGAAACATTACAGCGTGGAAAATACTTTACTGTCCCAACTTTTAAAAAAATATCTTGCAAGAATCAAAATTAAAATAAATGTTAATCTGGCAAAATCAATAAAATTCATATGATGAAACATTAAAAAATGTGCTGTAGTATTGTTTTCAACAAAATACAAGTCAAAGATCATTTAAAAATCACTAATTTCAGTTTTAATTTTTAATTTAACATACCATCCCAACCTTTTCTGATTGGGGGTTGCGTTTCATTGCAAACAGTATGAAGAAAGATTTTCAATGTTTTGTACAGTCCACTTTATTAGAGAATGTACACCCATTCCTGCCATTCAGTCCAGCAATACATTCCAAAGAAAGTTTGGACTGAGACGACTTAGGAATGACCAATGAAGTGATGTGATTTTGAAACAAATGATCGTAATCATGATTTGGTGAGCAAGCTGAATTCAGGAAAGGCTAAATCCTGTCCGAACGAAGACGATCTCCAATTTGCTCATAAATGCATGAGAAAAGCATTGAAAGGTTTAAAAAGTATTCAAAAGGTAGGAATCGGGATATTTCACCCTCTACGGTGCGTAACATAATTAAAAGATTCAAGGAATCCATAGGAATATTTGAGCATGTGCAAATTAAAAGATTCAAGGAATCCATAGGAATATTTGAGCATGTGCAAATTAAAAGATTCAAGGAATCCATAGGAATATTTGAGCATGTGCAGCAAATGCATACTGTTGCATAAGCTGATATTTGTAATCTCTGAACACTCAGACACCACTGCGCCATGAGCCCTCATTTATCTATAAGTGATACAACCACATGGGCTAAAGATTGCTTTGGCAAACCTAACTAGTAACATCCACAAATGCTGGTCAAAGCCTTAGAATGCAAAAAGGAAGCCTTATTTTACCAGCGTCCGTAAGCGCTGTTGACATCTCTGGGCTGGGAGGAATCTGCGACGGACCATAACACAATGGAAACAGGTATTGTGGTAAAATTAATTAATAACCCAGGTCCTTTTTTGGAAGAAAAGGACACTGTGTGCTCCAAACCAAAAATGAAAAAGGACCATCCAGACTGTTACAAGCAACAAGTCAAAGAGCCATGCTTTGTCATGGCATGTGGTTGTGTCAGTGCCCTTGGTAAGGGGAACTTGCACTTCAGTGAAGTGTCCATTAATGCTAAAAAGAACATTGAGATTTTGAAGCAACATACATAACATAAGCAACATTCAAGACCACATCTTCTCTAGGAACGCCCGTGCACATTTCAGCAAAACATTACAAAACCGCATTCTGCACGCATTGCACTGGCATGATTGCATAAAAAGAGGGGACGGGTGCTGGACAGATTAGACTAGTCCCCAATAATGAGTAAATGGTGTATTTTGAGACAATATGACAACAAAGACCCCGCGCTGTTATACACCTCAAGACTTATTCGCAGGAAGAACGGGGACCACATTACACGTGAAACGTAATTACTTGGCGTCTTCAGTCCCTGAACATTTATTAAGTGCTTTGAAAAGGAATGGCAGCATCACAAATTGGTAAATACTTCACTGTTACAACTTTTTTAGATCTGTAAGAATCAAAATGCCTAGGATATGAAATCAGTGTTCATTTTGAAACATCAATAAAATTCATGCAGTGAATCATCAAAAAATGAGCTGCAATATTGTTTTCAACTTAATAAAGGTCAAAAAGAATTTATAAATTACTTTTAGTCTTAATTTCAATCCAACATACAGCCCCACTTTTTCTGATTGAAGATTTAATACTAAAGGGCTGAAAAATAGAGAAATGATCCCTGCAAAAAATGTTCTATAGGACTTCTATGGAATTCTATAGAACTCTATAGAACATCAATGGAACTCTATAGAACATTTTAGTAGAACAGCATGTAATATAGGATTTTCCGTGTGTTCTATAGGAATTTGCTAGAAACCTATAGAGTACCTCTATTCTATAAGACCTTCCTATAGAACACCCTAGTTGAAAAACCTGTTCTATAGGACTTTGATGGTCTTTAAGACCTTCTAATAGAACAAAAGCTTAATGGGAAAGACATCTTAAATAAGGGTTAAATAAAAATAAAAATAAATCTTATGACTCCTTGCAATGCTCTGTCGAAGAGTCAATTGAGCCCCTAAGAACCATACTGGGCCAACCCATGTTGGGGTACTTTTGAGAAAATGGGACTCAAAGTTGCCAGAGTAAACACTGCACCTAGAGTCATCTAGTTTAAACACTGCATTTGGTACAAACTCAAGATATGTAAAATCATGCACATGCACTTCTTGTGCAGGTTTTGGGTGCCCGTCTGCTGCATTAAATTGAAACCAACCTCCTTCTGAGGAGGAAGCATAATCTTCTGATTCATTTGGGACAAACTTTGGGTCTCTGTCATCTTCCACTTCACCATCATCATCAATCACAATAAGCAACTCCTCATCAGTGAGATACCGAGCTGCCATGTTTACAATGAATTATGGGAAGGTTGTGGGATGGCGTATTATGGCTAAGGCAGTGCAGTGCATATATACAGGGGCAGAGAAGACATTTGCTTGTATTAACAATCCATGTGGGCAGATTGGGTTGGGCTGGTAGGAAATGTAGATCTCAGTTTTCTGCACATGCTGACTACCACAACTCAATTTCGGCAAAAGTGCGGGATGGCCCGGTATGGTTCTTAGGGGCTCAATTTACCTTATGGGCACCCGGGTTCTAGAAATGAGATACCAGGCTAATGGTATGAAAATGTACAATATGCAGTGATATCGACGATACTGAAATAACAAGGAAATCTTGTCCCTTTTCACTTTAAGGTGTGCTTAAGCACATGGGGTACCAGGCACATACCTACTCATTGATTCTCTGATCAGACCATTGATTGACTGACTGACCGCACAACTTAGCAGTATTTCAGTTACGGATTATGAATACCTCTTTCCATTTCGTCGGCAGCCATTCAAAAATATAAATGTAAGGCATTACAACTTTATTATGCTATAATGGAACTCGTGTTCCTCTTTTGCTTACGAAGACAGAATTATGTTGAAAGTTTGAGCTTTTGAACTTTTCCCTTAATTTTAAAAATTCAATCAAATTATTCCTTTCCATTTACATGCATGTGATTGCAGATTATATACAGATTTAGAATTAATTTGAATACAATTTCAGGTCTGCTGGGACTTATTCCCACCATCTTTATACATGTATCATGGTCACCTAACAGGATTACTAACATGGCGTTCCTTTTCAGAGAAGGCACTCAGTTCCTTTTGAATTCCCTAAGACCCTGAGACAACAACGGGGAATCTGTTGGGTTCAGCAAAGCAATTCAAATTGATCAGGATCAAGTACAATCGTAAGTTTCCCAGTTGCTGGATAGCTCACTCGGTTAAAGCACCGCGTTGCGGAGCAGAAGGATCCGGGTTTGAGCCCTGGACAAAGTAGCGTACAATTGGCCATTGCGCGGGAGGGATACAAATTGGGAAGGATTTGCTGGGAAGGGTAATATAACATGGTTGCTTTGTTTGTCACCTTCCAGATTTGGGTGGGATTGAAGATGCCAAAAAGAAATGAAAAAAAGTTCTACAAGAGCTGCTCTTTAGAAATTTTCTATGGAACTGTTTCCTATAGAAATTTTCTATAGAACTTTTTTCCTATAGGACTCGAGGTACTAAAGTTCTATAGAATTCTATTGAACTGTCCGATAGGATTCCTATAGCACATTTTTTTGCAGGGATAACTTAAGGTCCCAGAGACTTTAAATCAATCATTAATATTTCAAGCCAGATATCTATGAGGGCAATTCTGATTAAGCCTTATGTAATACCCCATCATATTTTCAAATGCGATAACAGAACCTTTAACTCTCATTCCTTCTGCTAAAATGTCAGGCCACTATTCACAATATCTCCAAATGGACTTAACAGCCTGTATTGTTTCATTTTTTAAAAAAGGCCTCACTTAACTGAGTATCAATCACGCAAAAGCATAAAGCTCCATTACTTCCCAAAAGTGACCGCAGATAATGACAGGAGAATCGGTACCATGTCCTACTTCCAGCTCACTAAACTCCATAACTATAAAGGTACCAGCATTAATCTGAGATCAGCACACTCTATTTACCCAACAACACTTTGGTTAGAATCCAGGGCGGATGTGCAGTTCTCAGGTTAACAACTGGATTCAGATGAGACTTAGAGCTCAATGAAGGAATGGGAGAGCCTGATCATCTCAACTGAGAAAGCCGAGGGCATAATGTGCCTTCATCTTTGTGATTAGCAACACTAATAGAAAGAGGTTTTGAGGTCCACATCACCAAGGAGAACCGGCTTAGCTGAATAACCGAGACAAACCCAGAACTCTACCAAATCTGAAACATGGACCTAAAGTAAAAAGCATATTACAGTTTTTCAGAGTGGCATCCCTGCAAAAAATGTGCTATAGGAATCCTATAGGACAGTTCAATAGAATTCTATAGAACTTTAGTACCTCGAGTCCTATAGAAAACAAGTTCTATATGAAATTTCTATAGGAAACAGTTCCATAGAAAATCTCTATAGAACAGCTCTTGTAGAACTTTTTTTTTTTTTTCCCTAATTTGGCATCTTCAATCCCATCCGAATCTGGAATGCGACAAACAAAGCAACCATGTTATATTAATCCTTCCGGCAAACCCTTCCCAATTTGCATTCCTGCAGCGCAATGGCCAACTGTGCGCAATTCTGATCGGGGCTCGAATCCGGACAGTTCTGCTCTGCAACACGGTGCTTTAACCGAGTGAGCTATTGAATTGAATTAAATTTGAAGGAACTGAGTGCCTTTGCTGAAAAGGAACGCCATGTTAGTAATCCTGTTAGGTGACCATGATACATGTATAAAGATGGTGGGAATAATTCTTATTTAATCCTTATTTAAGATGTCTTTCCCATTAAGCTTTTGTTCTATTACAAGGTCCTAAAGACCATCAAAGTCCTATAGAACAGGTTTTTCAACTAGGGTGTTCTGTAAGAAGGTCTTATAGAACAGCAATAATCTTACAGGACTTTCTTTTCCATAGAGGTGCTCTATAGGTTTCTAGCAAATTCCTATAGAACACACGGAAAATCCTATAGAACATGCTGTTCTATTAAAATGTTCTATAGAGTTCCATTGATGTTCTATAGGTTCTATAGAATTCCACAGAAGTCCTATAGAACATTTTTTGCAGGGATTATCCAGCTAACTTCGTAACCCTGCATTGTAATACTGGCTCGTGGCCCCTGGTCATCAGAGGTCGGAGCAATGTTTCACTGCCTCATAAATATATTTCTCAACTTAAGTTGCTGCCTCAGGGTACAGTAGCTTTTGTGACAGTGCACAGTAAATTAGCTGATTTATTAATGGAAGCATTCAATTAATTTGAGTGAACCAAATATTAGATTTGACGGATTTGGCCATTTGTTTGCTTGTTTGTTTATTTTCTTGCAGCTGGAGAGGTAAATAGGTTTTCCTGGTCAAGTGAGTCTTTCTTTGAACCGAATCCCTCAGCCCATTGACTGTTCCCCCAACACAGAAACACATACATCAATATGACGATCTCACTATCAGGTAGTCAATAGCACCCTTGAGTCCTCATCAATCGAGGTAACTTATCAATAGTAAAATACCACTGTAATTCAGAGGAATCAATACCAGCCTCGAGGGAAATAGTTTCTCAAAAGTATAAACGAAACTGATCCGGCCAAGGTCTGGTGCCCCGGAACTCGAGCCAATCATAAATTCTCCACCTGTGACGATGAACTTGCCGGGTTCTGAGTCGGCGGATCTGAATTCTATAGTCACAGCTGCGATGACTAAAAAAAAAAAAAAAAAAACGCGGACGGAAGGAGATACGTGTCATGACTGAGCATTAGCAGAAACGGTAGAACGGAAAAACTTGATCCGCTTGCAAGGAAACAGCGTATTTTTACAAAGCACAAAACAGGGCAAAACGTCTGAACTCACCAACTCTGCCTGTTATGAAGTTGACATTTTAGTTCAAAGCCTTGATGGAACTGGATTTAATCAGGTACAAAGCCGGTAGTTAACGCCCACGGTGAGACAATAATGATGGTTTCGCTCTTTAAGTAATTGTAATTATTATCCCTGCGCAATTTTGGGCAGACACTAATTAACATAATTTCGAAATTTTCCGTGTACAGAGACACAATGTGATTTGCTTCACCAGCATGTTTGTTAGGCAAGAGTGTCGTCTAGTGGAGGAAAGGTGGAAAAGCGCTGCAGCTTTTCTGGAATGAGGAGCGTGACATGCATGAAGTCCATCACACCACTATTCTCACAGTCGACGTTATTGGTCAAATATTATTTTTCTGCAACAACCTCTAAGATTATATCGAGTTATTAAGATAGATTGAAAATTTGTATAATAATCTAAACGCAATCACATTTTGAAATATTTCTTGTGCTTACAGTGCCAAGTAAATTCAATATCACATAAATCTTAATGTAGGCTATACAAGAAGAAATTGACACTCCGGTGCGTGGCTGTCAAAAGTGGTTTTGACAAGTATTTTACTTGACCCGTTACTGTTAAATCCTGGAAATAATTATGTTGATCCTTAATCGCTTTCATCAAAGCACGAAACTAAAGCAGTTAAGTGGATAATATGCGGCTCTAGAAGCCCCTGAATATCGGCCATAATATGCTTCCACTACAGTGATCAGTAGTTTGTCGGAATGCTATTGGTGCCGGAGGGTTAAGGCATTTTGAAATAATTTGGCCCATTCTTAAAAGTCCCGTATGTCACGCATAATTTAGTGAAAAATAGGTAATTTCATTTCATTATGTAAAAATAAATAAATAAATAAATAAAACACAATATCTAATTATGAGCAAAACCTGCCAAGCCAATCCGCTGCATTAATTAGCCCAAGCAAAACACTGCAAAAGGCCCCAAGTTCAGCTGAAGAAGAAATATACTGTCCGAAATCCAGCTGACACAGTGTTCTCCAGTGCCAACTCAGAGAACTACGACTGCAGAGCAAGGGGCTCTCCAACTCCGGCCCTACGAGTGTTCGTGATTTTCCTCCCATCAGAGGCCAATTTCAGCTGGAAACAATACACTTGCGGACTCTACAGCCAAAAATAAGATAAATTAAGCATTTAAGTGTGGGAACACATCAAAAATCAGACACTGCAGCCCTCTTGGAACTGAGTCAATGGTACCTGTTTCAGAGGAACTGATGAAAGTCATTTTAATAAGATGGGTAAATATGAATGAGTCACGTGCACATTCGGTCAGGTCCATCGGTATTTCTACCATGATGTCATTTCCATGATCTTAGATTTGAAATTAATCAATCAATATGTGCTTGAAGTGTAGACTTTAACTGACTGAGTTGGCATATAAGCCAACATAAGAGGGAAAAAGATCAATACTGACGTTGAAAGGGACCTCTCTATGTGTTAGCAACAGTAACATTGTGTATTCATATTGGACATTTTTATTCAACCCCAAATAAGAAGTTAGGATGGCATTTTAAATTTAAATTATTGCTGAAAACAGTTATTTTTAAATTATCTTTGACCAGCATTATGTTGAAAACAATACAACAGCACATTATTTGGTGTTCCACCACATAAACTATTTGATTTCTCAAAATAAGCTTTTATTTCAGTTTTGATTCTTGCAAGATATTCCATAGTAGTTAGGACGGTAACGTATTTTCCACTTTGTAATGTTGCAATTCCTTTTAAAAAAGCGCAATAAATGTTTTGGGACTGAAGACACCAAGTGATTAAGTGTTGCAGGGATAATTTTGTCCCATTTTTCCCGAAAATGTCTTAATGTGTGCAACAGTGCATTTTGTCGCATTTTGAATTTCAAAATGTGCCACGCATTCTTTTATTTGGGACAAGCTACTGTCAGCTCAGTCCAGCACCCACGTGCAGCTATGCATTCATATGTGCAAACTGTGGTTTTGCGTCATCTTTTTGAAATATGCATGGGGGTCCCTGGAAATGATACGGTCTTAAAGACAGCACGTGGGGCTCCAGACTTTCTGTGTACTTTCCAGGATTAATGGTGCCTTCACAAAAAATGGAAGTTGCCCTTGCCAAGGGCACTGACACAACCACATACCAAGACAGAGCGTGGCTCTGGTACTTGTTGCAGGCTTACAGTGTGGATGGTCCTTTTCTTTTTTGGTCTGAAGCACACCGCATTCATTGCTTCCAAAAATGACCTGAAATATAATTTTTTCTGACCGCAATACACGTTAGTTATGATCCAGACAAGGAATCAAGTGCAGAGGCAGAGTACAATCCAATGGTAGGGTGTATTGATAGTAATATGGTAATAGTGGGACGGAGCACCAAAGGATACAGATAAGACAGAGAATGTGACTTAGTAGTTTTAGTGCTCGGTCTGGACATAATGACAAAGTTGAATTTTGCGAAGAAGGGGGACCAATGAGCTTGCCTGGGATTGAGCCTTTAGCCACAAAGAGGTACTACAGGGTGTGATGGTCTGACCAGATGAAGAACGGGAGCCTGGACCCCTCCAACCAGTGTCTCCACTCATCAAAAGTCAGCTTCAGTACTGGCTGGCTTCACCACCAACAGCTCACGGTCGTCAATGGAGTAGTTCCTCTCAGCAGCAGACAGTTGACAAGAGAAGTAGGCACAGAAATGTAATTTGCCACCATCAGTTCACTCGGAGAAGACAGCCCCAGTACCCATATCAGAGGCGTCAACTTCCAAAACAAACTGGCGCTGGGGATCCGGCAGCCTGAGGACCGGAGCGGTGGTGATCAGCTGCTTGAGATGGTTAAAGGCAGAGGCTGCCTGGGGGTCCAGGTAAAGGGAACTTTGGTGGATGTCAGCTTTGTGAGGGGGCAGTAACAGTACAACACCCTCAAATGAATCACCAGTAGTGGTTTGCAAACCCGAGGAACCTTTGTAGCTCCTTGCAATCTTTAGTGTCTGGCCAATCCTGCACAGCCTGTACTTTCTGGATTTCCAAAGTGCCCTGCATTTCTACAAAGTCCAAAAGGAGAAGGTGGTGCAATGGAATTTGCTATTTTCTGGTTTCTGGTAAAGTTGGTTCTTCAGGAGTTTTTGGATGACCAAACAGACACAGCGGGGGTCATCCTCCAGAGTTTGAGAGAAGACTAATGTATCATCTAGGTAGACATAGACAAACTTGGAGACTATGTCTAGGAGGATGTCATTTATGAAGCTCTGGAACATAGAGAGGGCATTAGTGTGGTCAAACAGCATCACCAGATATTTATAAAACCCCAAAGTGGTGCTAAATGCTATCTTCCGCTCATCTCCTTCCTGCGTGCACACCAGGTGGTAAGCATTGCACAAATCCAGCCTGGTAAAAAAGCGTGATTCCTGGATATTGGAGAATGCTGAGTCCATCAATGGTAAAGGATAATGATTCTTTATGGTAATTGTATTTAGTCCCCAAAAGACAATGCAGGGATATAGAGACCCATCTTTCTTGGCCGTGCAGAAGAAACCAGCTCTGGCTGGCGATAAAGAAGCCTGAATTATTCTGGAACCCAGGGATTGATTTATGTACTCCTCCATAGCTTGGGACTTCTGGTTGGTTGGGGAGTACAGCCGATCTCTGGGGGGTGAAGTTCTGGGCAGTAAGTTGATGGCACAATCATAGTGTCTGTGTGAGGGAAGTGACATCGCTTGAGCCTTCCTGAAGGCCATATGGAGGTTGTGATAGATGGCAAAAGCACCTTTCAGTTTCGGCAGCTCCTCCTGGTGGTCGGAGGATAGAGGTGCAGTGAGGCTGCAAGCTGCATAAAGACAGGACTGTGAACATGACAAACTCCACTCCAGAATAGATCCCGAAGGCCAGTTCACATGAGGGTTATGACCTTCGAGCCAGGGTCTTCCCAACACCACTGGGACATGATGTTACTCAATGATGAGAAAAACCAACTCTTTGGTATGGTTACCACAAGTCAGCATGGGTACTGGCAGAGTTACCTCTGTGACATCATAAGGGGCAATCCCTGTGAGACCCTGGGGCCGGAGGGGTGCTGGCAGTGCCACAGTCAGGACCTTCAAATGGCGAACAAGACCAGGATGGATTAAGTTACCATCAGCACCTGAGTTGACCAAAGCCCAGGTGGTAATAAGGTGACCCTACCAGGTCAGGCGAACAGGAAGGAGTAGATGAGTGGATGAGACAGCGGCTCCAGAGAGCACCTCTAAATCAGATGCCACTTGCATCCGCTGAACAGGTCATTCAGCAATGGCAGGCATGGCACCTCTGCAGTACAAGCATAGATTTATCCTTTTGCAGTGCAGCTGTTCTTCAGGAAGCAGCGTGTGAAGTTGAGCCTAGTTGATAGCCATGGGTACCGATAGAGCCAGGTGGGGATAAACTTCCTGGGATTCAGGCAGGGAAGGTGCCTGAACCCTTGCCCACTAGTCCAACCACCACTCTTAAAGCTGGACATGAATCCTGAGTGCCAAATCGATGAGATAGTTCAGCTCTGGGCAAAGTTTGCAGGCGGTTAACTCATCCTGGACCCAGCTTACCACCCCGAACAAGTTTTATGATTGTATAGTTGAGAATAGTTGATTTAGCCACACCCATTATTTCTGTATTTTCTCTGATGGTCTTGTTTTGTCTGTCTAATGCTTGCTCACTGCACTGTCAGTGACAGCTCTTAAGACTCCATATTGAGAGTTAACAACAACATGTTCCAAATGTAAATGCCACACCTTGAATCAACTCTAGACCTTTTACCTGCTTATTATTAAATTAAATGATGAACAAATAACACATATCTGGCCATTGAACTAATGAGCAAACAACTGTCCCATTACATTTGGCCTCCTAAAATGGGGGGAGGGGAGACCACATATGAAAAGTGCTGCAATTCATACAGCTTTCATGCAAATTTGGGTGTAAAAGCCCCAAAATAAAAGCTGGAAGTCTGCATCCATCCTGCATTACAGTCATATTTATAATTTAATTTTGACACCAAACATGATGTAGTTGAAGGCTAAAATAACTTTATTGATGTCCAGATATTTATGGATCTGACTATATGAGAACAACTCACATCAAATTTGGATAGAGACCTTGTAGGACCTTGAGATGAGGTTTAAGTGCTCATCAGTCTGGTGAGGATATACAGTTCAAAGCCATTTCAAAACAAATCATTTTGGGGACAAACAGCCTGTAAATGGAGAACAATGAAGTTAATCTCAGTCCTGATCTTGGACTCAGGAGCTGATTCTGCACCAAGAAACCAGGTGATCCAATTTAGCCTTATGACACTGGGAGATAAATTGCTGTACTATTCAAGCAGGGAGTGATGGCAAAAGAAAACATATTATGTGGCTCTCCGGGACCTGAATGGAGAACCATTGATTTCAGACAACGGTGACTTTGTAATAGGGCTGCCTTGCCTGCTCCCGCAGATCATAAATTAGTCCACCAAGTCCACCAGATTCTACTATTTAGCAGCTCACCAGGACCTCCAGCTGTTGAAGAATTTGAATTGTGTTAGGGTGGGAATGAGAATCTGTGGGATGGTAGACCTGGATCAGTGGTCTCCAACCCTGTTCCTGGAGAGCTACCATCCTCCAGGTTTTCACACCAACCCTAATTCAATACTCCTGTTTCAGCTAATTAGCAGCTCATGAAGACATCTGACTGGTCAATGAGATGTGCTTTGCATGGGTTGGAATGCAAAACCCCAGGATGGTAGCTCCCCAGGAACAGGGTTAGGAGCCACTGATCTACAGAAACAGGGCTTGGCAGCCCTGCTCTAGTGGTCTTGAAAAAGGGACAAGGAAACAATAAAAAAGAAAGGACACCAAAAACAACCCTTAAAACCACATTAACCCACATCAAACTGTATGTAGGCCCGGTCCCCATTACTCAGAGCAGGAGTTAGTTGGGTAACTGCCCTGTGTAAAACCAGAGGTCCTGGCAAATCTGAATGATAGAAGAGTGGTAAAAAGTTAAAAGAGCTGTTCCAGGTTTTACTCTTCCAGCTAAATTTGCAATCCTGGCATGTAAGCTACCCCACCTAGCAGCAGCTGCTGGGAATGTTCGCTGCTCAGCAATAAGATGCAAGCTGCACGCATGCTAATGGTGCATATTTACTGAAAGACGAAACACTGGCTAGCAGGAAGACAGCCTTGTCTCGGGTGTCAATCACAGTGGAGGGAGTGTGACATTTTGGGGCAGTGTTTCTACTCCCTGGATCTGGATGCCAATGAGAAAAACAGAAATTCAGAGTTTTTCTGAGATACACTGTAGAAGCGTATAATCAAGAAATGAAAAATGCTTTATTCCTCTCCGAGTTAATTGCTCCAGATCAGCATAATGCTGGATTTTCACCCATAACAATAAACCGTCTTGTGAACTGCCCAGCTGCTGTTACATCAGCTTCATACCCCGCTGACAGTGAAAAGTTCTTGAAATGTGTTTATTGACAAGATAGCAATCATAAGGTCTAGTATCACACCTGTTCCTTCTCTCGATATATTGTGTTCTCATTTAAACTTGTTAAGTTGTTATGCGCCAGTTTCTTTGTCAGATCTTACAGATATTGTGTCCTGTATGAAACCCTTTTCCAGTCCCTCTGACATTGAACCGACTTGGCTCCTTAAAGAAGTAATGAAGACTGTCGGCCCTGACCTGCTCTCTGTGGCAAACAGTCCTCTCTCCACTGGTTGTGTTCCTGATTGTTTTCAGATTGCCTGCATTCAACTACCAACCACATCTTGATCCGACAGTTCTTAATAACTTTAAAGCAATATCAAAACTGCCTTTTATATCTAGAGTATTGGAAAAAGTTTTTCCAAAGCAACTTTTAGATGTTTTGGAAAAGAATAAAATCTGTGAGAAATTTCAGTCTGGCTTCAGACAGCAACACACCACAGAAACAGCCCTTACAGGGTCACAAGTGATCTTTTGATGAATGCCGACTCTGGAGATTGCTGATTATTGGTGGTGTTGGATATCAGAGCAGCCTTCGATACAACTGATCATGTAATCATGATTGACATGCTCAAAAATTGGGTCAAGCTCTCTGGGGCTGTATTGAAATGGTTTTCCTCATATCTGTCAAACAAAAAAAATTTGGTTTCTCTGGGTGATTATGTATCATTGTCGAAACCTTTTACCTCAGGTTTACCTCAAGGCAACATACTTGGGCCTATATTATTTTCTGTAGATATGCTTACTCTGGGTTTGATTATTCGTCAGCAAAATATATCTTTTAATTGCTAAGCTGACATGACACAGTTACATCCTTCAGGGAAATATACTGATATCAGCACTGCATTGATGTTGTGTGACTGTCTAGCCAATGTTCAAAATTGGATAGCAAGTAATTTTTTGCAGTTAAATTCAAATAAAACTTAAGTCATTATACTTGACCCAAAGTCAGTCTCAGATAAAATTCACTCATCTTTTGGACCTCTTGCTTCAAATATTTGGCCCTTTTCTCAAAATCTTCACAATTTATTACACCAAACTCAAATTTGAGCCACACATTAAGAAGCTTGCACAGTCATGCCATTTACAACTCCACAACATAGCGAAAATGAGATCTGTTTTGTTTTGTGAGGACACAGAAAAAATTATTCATGCTTTTATTTCATTAAGATTAGACTACCGTAACTCCTAATTTACCTGTCTGAATAAATAATCTCTGGGCAAACTACAAGTAGTTCAAAATTCAGCAGCAAGATTGCTCACCAACACAAATCGAATAGCCAGTATTGCTCCAATTTTAGCATCTTTGCACTGGCTGCCAATTTATTGTAGAATTGATTTTAAAATTTTATTGATTACCAACAAAGCACTTCATAGAATGGATCAGTGCGCGTTTAATTCCTTATAGACCCAATAGATTGCTCAGGTACTCAAAGCAAAATTACTGGCTATTCCAGAGTCTAAGGTAAAAACAAAGGGTGACTAGCTTTTTCAGTTAAAGCTCCAAGACTCTGGAATTGCCTCCCAATTAATATTAGGAATTCATGGTCTTTATCTGCTGTTAAATCTCTTTTGAAGACTCACTTTTATAGGCCTGGTTATAGTGACTAAATTCTTTTATTATACCATTTATATATATATACTGTATATATTTACCTATCTTTGAAGCACTTTGTCCTGTATCGCTTGAAAGGTGCAATATGAATAAAATGTATTATTATTATTATTATTAGTACATCAGGCCATCCATCTGTATCTAGATTTGTGCAAAAAAATGGCTGCTGAAGCAAGACAATAATCCTTCACGTTACAGCACTACGACAGAGTAGTTTTAAGAGATGCTCAGGTACAAATTATGCGACAACTGGAAATGCTGTCCTCTTGCATCACAGACTAGCAATTCACTGAGGTATGGATGTTAAGTTAGTAACAGCACAAGCAACTCCAAATCTACAGTTTTTCAAAACTGCTTACGTGTAATACTGGCACATTTTCCATTGGGGGGCATGCTTTTCTTGCCATTTTTCAGCTTTGAAAATATACATATTTTTCAGCCATGTCTCATTGTCTCAACTGCAGTAATGAACATTTCATACAGTGGACTGTCTCAATTGCCAAGAGTAAAGAAGCATTTTTGAGTACTTTCGGTCAAAAATGGGTTTTATCATGCACAAATCGTGGGCTGAGGATTAACTGGGCCTATCTCCACTTTTCATCAAAAATTATGTTCTACCATAGAAATAATCTCAGTATTAACAGGTACTATATCCTGATAAAATTTTTTTCAATGATAGATAGCAGCTGGGAGTAACATCCAGAAAGTGCATAGTACTTTGTATGAATTTTCAGTCCACAACAGTTTAAAAAGTTCTATGTCCACATTGTCCAATCAGGGAGCTGGATATAGGGTCACCTGATCAGGATGACAAGATCGCTGAGCAAAGGTTCTATCCACTCTACCATTTCAAAGCAAAATCCCTCTAATATACCAAATAGAAGGTTGTAAGATGATGAAATCTGGGATATTTTAGATAGGTAGGTACTACAGCACTTGAATGAAGCGTCTATGTCTTAAAACCCTTCAATTCCCTTATAAAAATTTACGATAGTTAACTATACTGCCCTACAAAGCCTAAGTGCAGTAACTACGCATTGGGTAAAATTCGAGTTGAGCAGTTTTAAGCCTGAAACTATTTGGAGGTTAGGATTGATTTAGATAGAAATTATACCATAGCAAGTCAGTAAACCATAATCTATCATAGATGTGCTAACTATTCATTTGTTGGGACAGCAAACAAACTCTGAAGCCATTTTTTTACTGCTTAAATTATTTTGTAGTTACTGCACTTAGCCTTTGTAGGGCAGTATAGTTTACTACAGTAAAATTGATGTAAACTATAGTAAACTACACTTTACCACAGTAAACTATAGTTTGTTGCAAATATACTATAGTAATTGAATATCATTGCTATAGTTTACTATAGTAGAGTTTGATTTTTGTGATTTACTTTAGCATCACTATAGTAAACTACAGATACTATTGTGTTTCTATAGTATATCTATAGTAATTCCGCAAAAATACCTTAGTTACTATAGAAAACTATCGTATTTTTACTGTAGTATTTTATGGTAATTTTTCATAAGGGTTGTCTTATTCCAGGGGGCCATTTAAGATAGTACTACTTGATTTTCAATCTTATATTTTATGCATTGCAAGATGCATGAACAAGTACAATATGGACATAGTACTTGTTGAAACCAAGCCCAAGGCCAGAGTTTGTTTACTTTGTAGTGTGCATCATGTCTGCATTAAATGTACTCAGATGAACTTGTACTGGCTGTAGAGATAGCAGCAATTGACACTGAACACCCTCGAGACTCCACAGCTAATTTCAGTGTTACAAGGTTTGTATCCTATTTATTTTCAGACAGGACGCAGCTGCCCATTTTCTGTGATTATTATTGTCAGATACTCTGTTTTTCTTTCAAATTCTGTATTACCTTTTACCATGAACATGTAATTTGCAGATTTGGGTGGAGTCACATTGTTGTGTTCTTTTTTAAAAAACACAAGGCAAGACAGAACTTTGTGGCTAAACATTTCTGGAAATACAAGGAGCTATCTAGGAGATAGAACCATATACCTGCAAAATTTATGACATTTTGAAAATTCCAAAGGTCCATCTCCATTTACATTTTCCTAGATCCTCTATCTAAAATCATTCTACTAAAGGTATAATTGTATAACGTATAATATTATACCTTTCAGTCCAAATAACTCTCCTGAATATAATATCTGAAAAGTATACTTGGAGTGAGAAATTACGATGCAGCAAAATTTCACGTCCCATTTTCTTCACTTAGTACAAAGTGGAGATAGGTCCAGTTGATTCTCAGCCCACTAAATAAAAGGCTGGTTTTTAATTTTCACTCAGTCTCATTTTTGATGCTGACTAAGCAGTGATTCAGTAACATTAAGAGGAAACTTGCCCATTTATCCACAATGGACTCATTTTAATTTGGCTAACAAATAATGGCACGGGATTAATAATGAACAAAACAGCATCCATAGTGCCACAGGCATTATAAATTGAACGATCAGCAAATGGCCTTAGTTGGAACAATCATCTCAATTCACAGAATAGGACCATTTCAAATAATTGCTTTTTAAGCGATACTGTTATTAGAGTGGTCAAAATATTTGTCTCAAAGCAATGAAAACAACCAACATAAACCATAGTAGGAAACAAATGGCAAAACAAAGGATCAAGAAATTGTCATTTTATTGCAGTTTCCCCAGAAGAGTAGTTCCCATGTCTTTCCTCCCACAGGGGGGTGCTCTGCAAATCTTGCCTGGTTATCTTCATGTACTTACAGGGCTTCAGTGCAGGGCAGAGGAGGGCAACCAACAGGGCCATTCCAGTTTCAGATTTTCATACTAAATTCTTTCCTCAACTTATACAAGTTTGCTTGCGTCCTTAACTCGTTCCTTAAATCAGTTGTCGATCGCAGTGATGGGCCACCTGTACTTCATTACTTTATATTGTGTAATTTTCGGGAAAAGTATTCCGTACAAACGCGACAATTTTATATACGCAAAAGTATTCCGTAGGGAATGAGTTAAAGGAAAGTGTTGATGTACACAGCCAATTAGCTTACATCGGTGGATCTCAAATTCGGTCCTGGCGCCCCACTGCGTTTGCTGGTTTTTGTTCCAACTACAATTGCAATTTTAGGATTTTAACAAGCTGTTGATTAGTCTTAATTCTGGACATTTATTTTTAGAGCAGTTATTCCTCATAAGTCACATTTGAAAAATCTATATATGCCATGAAGATTAAAAATTCCATATCCGCCCTGAGATACATTAGAAACTAGTACAAATAACAGGGAAACAATTTAACCAAACATTTAATCAACGTAAAAAAAAATCCAAAGGTTACTCATACGTGAAACCGTTGACACATGGACGCAAAAACTAACAATTTATTTGGCAAACATTAGAGTCACGCCTGTTTCGTTTCATGTTCGGGCAAATTATTTTGAAATAACTCAAAACACCTGTGTTCGCCAACCTAATTTGGATTTTACTTTTTTACTTTACTTTAGTTTAATTCGATCCGTTTAAAAATGGTTTTATCTAAACATACAATGGAGAAAAATAAACATTAAAATTATTAAAGTGTTTTTATTCTTTATGGCATAATGGATATGTCCATGGAAATGCGGCTTCAGATGGTATATGACTGCTCTAAATACAGAATGCAGCTAATCAAGACAAATTAACAGCTTTTTAAAATTCTACAATTGTGGTTGAAACAAAAACCAGCATACACAGTGGGGCGCCAGGACCGAGTTTGAGAACCACTGCTATGATACATGTTGTTCTGATGGGGGAAACTGCCAATATATCAGTCCTCCTGGACCTTAATTATCCACCATAGTTTTAAGGGGTGCAGTAGCTTGGCAATTCAGTGGCCTCCTCTTTGGTGTTTCAGATTGGCAAAGACAAGTTCCAAACATTAATCCAAAAGTGTAGGGCTTCCCCCTGAAGCTGTCCTTGCAATAAGTCCTGAAACTTGAACAGAGCGGAACGGCTCTGTAAGGAGGCTGATGAAATCGTCAAAGGAACCGGTGACAGGCTGACTACTGGACAGAAAATCCTTAGTTGGTGCCATTGGTGCTAAAGCAGGTATTAAAAGTTACTGACGCTCCAGACAAATTACATAAATTAAATGCAAATAAGGTGGCGGGCCGAGATGGCGTTTACCCAAGGGCACTCAAAGAAAAGGGTGATGTCATCTCTGTGCCACAGACAGATATTTTCAGGCTGACTTCAGAAACCGGAGAAATGCCGAATGACAGGAAGCAAGACAATGTAAAACGAATATATGAGAAAGGGGACCATACTGAGCCAGGAAATCACAGGCCTGTCAGCGTAACTTGCACTGCATGTAAAATACTGGTATCCATCATTAAAGAAAAGTGGAAATTATTTCAGGGAAGTAATATCTGGAGCATAGTTTGCAAAAGGGAAGGTCATGTCTGACCTACCGTTTGGAATTCTTTAGATAAGTCACCAAGACTTATGACCTGAGCAAGGCTTATATGAAATGCTTTCTTAGAATTGAAGTTTAAGTTACCACATGAGGGACTAATTATTGAAATAAGGGACTTTTTATTGAAATAAGGGAGGCATTTTTAAATGGATTCAGAACAGGTTACAAGACAAAACAAAACAAAAAATAATAGTGGTCAGAGGGATCCCGTCTGAGTGTGGCACCTTGGGAAGTGGAGTCCCACAGGGAAAGGTGCTGGAGCCCCTGCTCATCCTTACCTACATGATTTGGCCGACAGTTCACAGTTCTTGCCATGGTGATTCAGGGTGATTTGGACAGAATCCCGAAGTGGGTGAAAACATGTCAAATTAAAGTCCATATATAGCCAAATATGAAGTTCTACAGGCAGGAAATAAAAGCATTAGACAGGATTCCCTTATGCTAGGTTCTTAACTGTAATGTGCTCCAAGTTAAAATGCCCTGATTGTTGACCAAAGTCTCACTAATTCTAGCCACTGTACCGTGGCAATCAAACAGGTCAACAGGATGCAGGGATATACTGCCATAAATTTTGCCCAGTTCTGTAAATCTGAGGTTATGCATATCTTGCCCAATACATGCTGAGTATTGCATGGAGTTCTGGGGACCACACAACAGGAAAGATATGAAGGCTTTACAAAAGGTTCAAAGAGCCACAAAGTTAATTCCTAATTTAAAAGACATGAGGACGGACCGATGAATCTTAATCTATACAGCCTCAGTAAGTGAAGACTTTGGGATGATCTAATTATGGCCTTAAAATATGTAAAAGGGATTATGCAGGATCAGTTAGGCCAGGTTTTGTTTGCAAAACTGGTGGTTACAAATTGACAATAGCCAAGGATAAATTTAGCACCAATATTAGGAGGTATTTTTCTCATATAGAGTGCACAGTGTGGAACAGCTTGAGGCAGAAACTCTGGGAGTGGTCAAGACTAGGCTTGATGCAGTGCTAAATGCCATGTCGTCCTTCAGCATCAGAAGTGTTAGCTTTACTTCAGTGACAGGAAAATGGCAAGACCTAGTTAGGCTGACTGGCTTGTTCTTGCCACTCATGTTGAGTTTGTATCTGAGCACTCGGGTACACCTACCAGAGATGCAGTCCCAGGATCACATGCACCACTGAAATACAAATATCCTGCAGTGGACATTGCAATCCATTGCTCTTCGGGGCAGTTAGCCTGCTGCATTAAATGAGCTGTCACGATTGATTAGTGCGCATGCTGAGAACTTACATCCCAAGAAAGTGAAACTGCGTGACCACAAGTCATAATCTGATTCCATCCTTGCAAAACCGTTTCGTATTGCATTTATACATTTTAGTTACTTTGGCATTATGCTTTTTATATTAAGGAGCTTTTTTATGGAAACTCGAGGATTCAAAGCACTATTTTATGCTTTAACTGGGGGATATGAAGAATGTAAGCTTGTTGCCATTGCCAATAACCATAGAAGAAAAAAACCTTCTCAATTCTGATCTGCAGTCGGGCGGATTCACTTTGTCCAAAGTTGTAAGCATGCGCAGTCATCGTGAAACAGCTCCTTAAACCTCACAGATAACCAAAGTGCCTTCAGCTTGAAACAAATTAACTTGACATGGCATAGTAAGGGACTGCAAGCAACAAGGAAGCAATTCAGAGACAGATGTGGACCAAAAACACAGCATTCAGTGTTTCTTCCCAGACAGGTTGCAAAAACAGTCTCTCACTGCTCTGAAAGCAGAAATTTTTCAATAAAAATGGGAAAAAGAAAGACAGACAGGAGGCAGACTTTACAAGATTGATTTATTAACTATAATACAGGTCACATAAGGCCTTAATGTTTGTACACCATTCCCATTGAGACAAAGTACGATACTTTTAGCAAATAACATGATTTTTTGTTGATGTATCTTTGTTTTACTTCATTTATTTTTTCCTTTTTATTTTTTCATCATTTTATTTTTTTGTTTTTTATTTATTTTTTTTAAATATTGAGAACAGCACGCCGTCCCCACTGGCTTGGTCTTAAATCATGCACTATACTGAATTGGCCTCAACACCATTCACAAAATTGTTAAAAAATGGTCTTTTTTTAATTATTAAAATAAAACATTAAAAGAAATGTTTTCTATCACCATCGACTAAAGGGCAGAGTGTTAGACCCCTAACATACAAATAAACAACCATTTGAATATAGTTTGCTTGTTTTTTTCATTTAACTTAACAGACAATCTGTCACCATTGTTGCAAAAATAAGGAAAAACAAAGTGATGCAGCCACGTAAGATTGCTGAACCAATGTCACATTTTTTTCAATACAATTGTTTTCCATTTTTGTCGTTTGTGTTCTCCCTCTTGCCCTTCAGCGCGCGCTGTCTTCTTCTCTGACCGAGTCTGTTTAGTGTTAATGCATTGATATGCACACAGAATGTGTCGCGGGCATTCAAACACAAGTACCAGAATTTGCCCCAACCCCAACAATATCCTGAAATGTCACCCCCCCTCCCCTACCCTTTCCCTTCAAAACCCAACATATCACTACCCCCCAAAGTAAAGATTAATCTGTGCTCAGAGCCATATTTAAAAGCGTCAGGAAATGACAGCAAAAGCGGCTCCTCTCTTCTGCTTGAGAACAAGCGCAGTTTCTTCAAGTAAGAGTCGCAGCCTGGAGCATAGGATACACAGGACTCGCGCAAGCAGTGCACCCATTTCCTAAAAATGTCCAAAGTGGGATTGCAAGCGCGTGGGGCGGGGCAAAGGGGGGGTAGGGGTTGTGTACATCAGGGTGTAGCTCCTTAGCTCATCTTTGCCCAGATGTTCCCCCAGTAAAGAGCAGTCATTACCACCTCGCAGTGGAAGAAGAAAGGCGGGGTCAGGATTCACATGGCAAAAATCAGGCTTGGGTGCAAATACTCCGACCTCAGACACGGGACCAGTTTGACAGAACCGGCCAAATGGACCGCAGAAACATTTCTGTATCACTGTCTCTGATGCAAACATACACAGGGATCCGTACATACATACAACCTGCCCACATTTATTTTCAAGTGAAGCCACTGATACATTTCTTCTAAATACAAAATGAAAAAGTGCCATTTCCCAAAACTCCCAAGCAAATAATCCCAATTAAAAATCTCCCAACTATACCACTACACTGTGGAGCCAACTCATGGTGAGAACTCCAATCTCCCAGAAACCGCTGAAACAGCATTCCATGCTACGAGTGCCCAGGGATTCTGGGATAGCATGCTGTTTGATGGGACAAGCGACAGACCTCCAGATAAAACCCTGAATTCCACAGCTTCAAGGGGAGGGACTTATTTAATTCCAGAGAGTCGTCCACGGAGGAAACACACCTTTACTACAGAGGCCTCTTTAGCCCTAAAGGCAGGGGGTTCCAGCGCAGTCAAGACCAGGCTAAGACATGGAATTCACCCGCAGCAGCCTCTGGACACCGGAAAGTTAAAGGTACGCATCACCCATAAAGGCTTCAGCTATAACGTCCGACAAAATAACACAAGAATGATCACATTTCATCGAGGGAGGGGAAGGGGCTCTACGAATTTTGACTGAATTCATATAGATCCACAATGATTTCAAAATAATCCACACAGAGAAACCATACCACAGAATGTGATTTGTGCCTAGTTTTCTCTTATTGAACAATGTCCGCCAAATTTAAGGTACAACAGGATGATAATCCAATAGACTAATAAAAAAAAAAAATGCTGTTAGACTGTGGGCAACATGACCAATAAGATTCTCGTCTCACCAGTTCCAGGTATTAAAATGATTCCTTGTTATTTAAGGTTTATCAGACACCAAGTGATTTATAATTCAAGAAATACCAAGATTTAGAAACACAATAGCCTCATTACCAGACAGTTCTTGCCAGAGCAAGAATTACACTGTGTGGTTTTCTCCATTTAATCTTGGTTACTGCATGTTTAACACAAAGGTCAGAAAGGACTTTGGAGGAAAAATAGGTCAGATAATGGCTTATATAACAGCTCACCTCCACTCGGGACAAGGCAGTGCTGAGAATATCTACAGTGGTATGCTGGATTTCACTGACCTACACGGTTGCGCCTTTCCTGCAAAGTGGAGGCTGTAGTCCACGAGCTTACCAGCAGGTGGCACCAGTGAGCTCTCTGCGCTAGCAGTTGCGGTGTCTGAGCAAAGGCTGCTAGGGCAACTGCACCATTCCTTCTTTTAACGAACAATGAGACAACCAAGGTGAAAGGACTAGCAGGCTAGCGGTAAGGATACAAACACAATCACTCACAAGCGTGTGCCATGCAGAGGGGAACCAGCCGCAGTATAACAGGCCCTGCGTTTAACCCTTCAAGCTCAATCCATCCTTTAAACTGGATGACATTCGCGGTGGCGTTCCTTTTTTATTCCCCCTGGAGTTCCTGCCAGCGACAAACCTGACGCCAGTCTACTGCGCTACTTCGTGAATTCTGCCCTCAGCCTGCTGTAAGCAGCCGAGTTCGATTTAATTGGGGCTTCTAGACTTAAATCGGCAGGACCTGCAGGGGCTAACGGGGCTGGAACTGGCCGTCACCCTCCCAATAATCAACCTCTTCGCACCACTCCTCCCTCACTCTCTCTCTCTCTCCCCCCCTCGGTTTCTGATGAAGGCTTTACAATTACTTGACTACAGATGATGTATTCCATACTTCCTGTAGGCAGGAAAGGACAGACTCATGACTCAAGGCCAAGATGCCTCAGGCCGTTTCCTTCTAGGTGCTCCGGAAACCCTCTGACATCACGCCGGCCCCACTGCCACATCATCGTCACCGCGTACAGATGAGCACCGCCAAGCGAGCCAAAACAAGGCAAAGGTGAGCGCAAACCCCGCTACCGTGAAAACGACCTCCGACATGCTTAAAGTCCAGGTCCACTCAGCTGTGCTCAGCAGACCATAACCCATGACAGCTTTCACCTCCCCGACAGCGATGGATTTCATATCTTAAGCTTATACTTAAGCTATGATGCACTGCATTGTGGGATGTCGCAAAATTTTTTTGCCTTTTGTTTTGTTAGTTTAGTTTTTTGACTGCAGCCTGAGTGAGGGCAATGAGAGGAGCCTGGTGACGGCACTGAGGCGCAGACAGACCCACAGAACAGCCTCAGACAGGATGTGCATCAGACAGCCGCCATCTTGCCTTCAGCTCCTCTCCCCTCAGCCAGGCCACACACACACACACACACACACACACACACTCGCCTAACACACCTGCATGAACACGACGCAGTAACTGCTGCCCTCCCGCAGGTACCCGGCCTGGCGTTCTGAATTCACGCACAGGAAATGCATCAACTTAACATGTACACACGTTTCACCTTCCTCTTCCCGTCTCCAACATCATTCCGGTGGCTCCACACCACTGTCCATAATCACCATGGCAACCTCAATCAAACCGACCTTGGCTTCTCAATTCGCCAGCAAAGTTTCTCTCGCTGCAACGTCCTTGGCGCGATGTGTTGATTAAAACCCACCCAACCCCTACCCTCGCACCATCGCCAGTCGTAGGTGTATTTTCAGTGCCTTATCGACCTGCCCTGCACAACATCGCCGATGCACTTCAAATCATCATCACGTTCCTATCTGTCCACAGCTCAAAGTTAGCTGAGCAGTCTCACCCTCGACTCTCCCCTTTCCCTGTGGCTAAACCGATACGCTCAGGAGGTGCAGGATAACGAACCTGCGCCGCACGCAATGACCGCTAGCACACCGGCTGGCTAATCAACGCCGGGAGCACGACACTGAGCTTCAACACTGAGCCTCAGAACAGGATAGATTCAGAACAGGAGCACGAGATTCCCAAGCACCCGGGGAAGGGACACGAGGGGAGAGGGCCATCCTCGCCAGCACATCGAGCGTCGTTCTGAGGCCTGTAAAGTGCATCCCTTACTTACACCCATACCCTGTCTCTAACTGCGAGTCCCTGACCTGGAGACTGTCTCAGAGGTTTGCCACAGCAGGACCCAACTCCGTGCCCGTTTGATCACATGGTCTCCGACATGATAACTACACTTACAAACAGAAAGGGTGCTGATGGATGACCCTGTTAGCCAATCCGTCCCATAATTCCAAACGCATCAGAGATAAGGTTAAAAAAAAAAGAAACACCGTGGGGCAGGTGGAAGCCAAATTTTTGGGGGTGGAGCAGGAAGAATTCAGAATAAATGAAAATAAAAAGCCTTTCCTTCAGGCCTCCTGCAGGCTGCAGGTGGAGGGGAGATGGGGGAGGAGGTGAGAGGAGGGGGGACTCATCCTGAAGAGCAGCACGATCTCGGGAGAGCGTCACAGGCCCTGTTCGACCTCCTCCCTGTGTGATGCTGGGTCTGGGCCGAGGGGTTTTCGAGGACTGTGTCTGTGTTGATATTTGGGCCAGCGGAGCAGAGATTGCAGGAGGAGTCTGAATGAGTCCCCACGTTAGAAGCACTTCGACCCTCACATCCCTGCAGTACCACAGTATCACCCACCTGTGCCCCATGCGGAGAGGGCCAATTCTGGGGTGGAGTTAAGGGTCAGAGGGGGAAAGGCGAGCCAAATGGAAGAGCTGAGTGGGGGGGTCTACTTCAAAGTTCAAAGTTTATGGATGGTCCCAGATGACCTTTGACCCCCCGTCAGCCCACAGGACCGCAAGCAACGAGTCTGGTTCGGAGCGCATTAATCCCAAGACCCACAAAACACTGGCTCAGTCCAGGGCCGAGATACTATGAGCATCAAGGGATGCGAGCCGACTCGTGTTTCCTGTGGAAGCGCGCATGCGTGTGTGTGTGTGTGTGTGTGTATGCGTGAGTGTGTGCGCGCGCACATCTGGAGGCGTGACGTCTCTAAGGCAGGCGGACGAGGGCACGTGGAGCAGTGAGGGGGGAAGCAGAAACTGAGGGAGAGAGCGCGCGAGAGCAGGGGATTCTGGGAAGACGTATAAGGAGTTTGTTAAATGGCTCAAGTGTTCCTCTTCTCTCCTCCTCGTCTCCTCCCGTCCTCCCTGGCACACCTCCTCTTCTCTCTCCCCTCTTTCTCCCTCTCCCACCCCTCCGCTAGCGGGGGAAAAAAAAGTGTCCATACGCGAGAGTTTTAAGTCCAGCATTGTGGCAAAAAAGGAGAAAAAAAATTCACCGCTCATTCCTCGTTGCGTTCCGCGGGGTCTCACAGCGTCTGTGGCTCGGTGGGGGCGTGGTGGGGGTGCAGCTGGGGCAGCAGGGACTGTAGAGGGGACTGGGGGGTGGGGGGCGGGGAGTGGGGCGGGGACTGCTGCAGAGGGGCGAATGGCGAGGAGGCGGCGGGGGGGGGGTGTAGCACGAGTAGGCGGAGCCTCCTCCTGAGAGGGTGGTGGGGGAGGCGGGCAGCCCGGGCAGTCCGCTGGGCGTGTCGACGAGGGGCTGATTGTAGAAGAAGAATGCACACTGGTGGATGAAGCTCTCGATGATTGTCTGGTAGGTGCGGGTGGCGGTGAGGGCGTCCATGGTGGTGAAGTCCGGCCGCATCAGCGTGGGCCAGAAGCAGATAGACAGGTTCTCGCACGTCATCAGGTTCACCCGGTTATTCTGGCTCACCCTGCACGAGGAGCACAGGGTTACACACACACACACACGCACTCGCACACCCATTCATATTTCACACACTTACAAACTCGAAAACAAACACCAGACGGCAACAAGTTTGGAAGCAAGGCCAACACAGGTCAAAAATTTGGAAGCAACCTCAAGTGTCTGTTCACAATGCCTTTCTTAAAAACCAGTATGAAATCTATGGATTTTGGGATGTATTCACTGCATGATTAGACTTTTCTTTCTTTGATATGCACCATTTTCCTCTATTTATTGTTAGGTACTGTATACATTGATGTTACCAGACCATTGCTGAATAAATGTTAACAAAAGAAAGGAGGGGCTTAGTTTTTGGGTTGAGAAGATTTGCAAGAGTCACAACTTCAGTGAAAAAGTAAAAAACAAATCACAGTTTGCATTTTTCACTTTATGTCATGGTTTACAGCCCACCGGATGCCATCAGCAATCCAGCAGGCACTAGAACCATGGGCCTAGTAATATGGGCCCGATAATTTGAGTAAAAATGTATTCTGATAAGTGACTCTTTATATAATAATCATGTTTATTTTGTTGCAAAGTATGCCAATGAAACCATGATCATTTTTTGTACAAATTTGATCTTGCTTCCAAACTTTTGGCCTGTAGTGTAAACACACACAGAGTGAAGTCCATCATCATGTTCACCCGGTGATTCTGGCTCAGCCTGAGGTTACAGGCACACACACACACACACACACATTCATCTAACACAAAAACAACACACCCACACGGCATGTACTCATTCATGTTTTCATTAAAAAAAAGAAGGCCAACGCTATACTGCATTCCTAGATGCGTATGAGAACTGAGTGACTGAGACTGGAAGCCACAGCAGTTACCATGGATGAAATGTTATTTTACAAAACGCATTTTGCGTAGTTTCTAGTTTGGAGCTCCAGGGCACCACACTTATCACATATTCCCCGAACCCGCCCCAAATGAGAGCCCCTGGGGTATTTGGACAGTCACTCAATTCTTACTTCTGACTGTACAACAGCACACTGTCTATAAGGCTGAACTAGAGAGTCAGCTTTCATTTTCCAGTCCTTAAGTCCATAACATGAGAGCGATGTAGGACTTGTGGCCCGATTTACTGTGCCGCAGTTCAAATAATCGCAGCGTGTGCAGCACACACACACATACACACACACACACACACACTTCTTCACACAAAGGCGGACACTCACTTGTTCACACATAGACACGCAAGCGGACACTCACTTGTTGAGGTGGCTGATGACGAATTTGAAGACCTCGTAGTTCTCACGGGGAAACTTCCTCAGCACTTCCTTCATGGTCAGCATCTTCTGCTCTCGGTCATTAATCTCTGCGGAGCAGGGAGAGTGTCAGCACATACATGTACACACTTTCACATACACACACACACACACACACACACAAGCTTTCATGTTACACAAGCACATTCACATTTCACACAAAGACAGAGAAGCAAAAACATATTGTACACAAACACGCACATGCAAGCAAGCACATATTTCTCTCTCTCTCTCACACACACACACGTGCCGAGCACACACACACACATGCACGTCACATATACTCACATTAACATTCCAGACGCATTCATATTTCACACATGCACACACGTTGGTATTTCACACACGCATACACACATTCACATTCCACACACGCGAATGCTTGTATATTTATATTTCTCACAAACATTCCTATTTCTCCCAAAAACACTGCTGTTAAGGGAGCTGTTTACCACAGAGCTTCTAGAACATTCCTTACTGACCTGCAGAGAGGAAGATGCTTCCTTCACTTCTGGTGACAACTCTCAACTTCACTCTCTCTTAAATGCATGCACTCACGCACACATACACACAAACACACACACACACATACATATACATATATATATCTAAAACGAAAACACGCACACACAAACACAAGCACGTGCACACAGACAAACACATGCGCGTGAATGCGCACACACGCAGACACACACACACACACACACACACACACACAGGCGGAGTATGGCTCTTTTCTGGCTAAGTGCGTTGGGTCTGCATAAACACACGCCACGGGGACCTGTAAGGTAGGTCCTGCACAGAGGGTGCTGAAAATCACGGTTATGCTTCGTGAGCCTGCTGTCAAAACAGTGTGTGTCCTGCTCGGTCCTGGGAAAACGTTTAGAGGGGAACGAGAGAGCTCGGCGCGTCTCCAAGATGAACACCATGTCATTTCCTGACAGCGGTCAACCCCGCCCTCACCACCACCAAACAGGTTGCGCCACCCAAACGGGATGCTAACCAGTCAAGCAGAGCCTCACTTTCTACATGCCGATTTGGAAAACAGACAAACTTTCAGTCCAACTGCACTGTAGTTTTTGTCCACACTTGTGCTGCACAAAGGCCTTTCATTGGCCGAACTCTCTGCGGCTGAATGATAGTACAGTGACCAATGTTCCATGAGGCAAAAGCACATCCCTGTTTGAGCCGCCATGTTGCTCCACTGCTCACACAGAGATCCTTTTGTTTATCGCTGTCTGTTGATAAATAAAACTGATTATAATAATCCCTCTCATTACTCCAAATCTCTGCATAAACAATCAAATTATGCATATGTTTATATTCAAGAGCACTGCAGGCACAATAAAAACAAATTGAGCAAAGCGAAATGAAAAACCCAGGAGAATATAAATAGAAGTGGTACAAATATGCACGCACAGAGAAGCACACGCGCGCGTTTCTCCCTCGTTCCCGGCTCCATGAACAATGGCGTCAGTGACTCAAACATGCTTACATCACCCGTCATATAGACGGCCTTGTATTCCCCACTCCCCTCTCTCATGTGACCCCAGATGACAGATGTGCACTTCGCCGGCTGCAAACGCTGATGTCATCGCGACAGAGTCATGGCAGTGCCATGGGGGAGGGGCCTGGGATTAGACCCTGTTACTAGGGGGTCACGGGTTTGAGTCCTCAGGAGTGGCCCTGCTGTTGCATCTGTGAAAAAAGCTGCATAACCCAAACTGAAAGGCTTCAGCAGGCGTCTGTAACGCTGTGCGTCACTATGGATATGAGCATCTGCTAAGTACCTATATAGTAATAAAATGTCCACCATGTTATAAAGCTGTACTGGCCACTCCCTTGTTTTTGGGGAAACAGCATGTTTGGGAGGGCTGCACCACCTGCTGCCATTACAATTCTTGTGTCGTTACACAGGTTTGCTCCAAGAAAATACACATCAAGGGACTGTTCATTTCCTGTGGCTTTTCTGAAATTACTTCGGCCTAACTGCACGTTTCCTATTGGCCCACACAGCATGTCTGTGAGGACGAATATTTTACGGGTACACGGATTAAAAACCTGCTGGCTTTACAATGACAGAGGAGTGTCCAGGGGGTGTTTGGATGAAAACACGACACAGCACTTCCAGTTCCTCCGCAGCGGCCTGGAGAGAGACGATCTGCCTCCCGAGGCCGCAGACCAGCCCATTAACCGATCACTCTTTACTGAATCATGCTCATTTTCCACAGTGGCCATTTTGTATCGCATTACCTACCTGAAAATAAGCCTCACTCAATAAGTACCATCATCAGCAAAAAACAAAAGCTGATATTTTTATTCATGATAGTGAATGATTGCTATAATATTAATCCACATGCCTTCTGTAAACATGAATTTATGTTATGAATGATCCTATTCCAGCCAATTTATAGCCAGAAAATCATCGGAAACATCTGCATCTAGTATTCCATCCCTCTTTGTACAGAACACTGACAAGGCCAATCATATATACACACTAAAAGTGAAATGCTATTTAAAAAAAAAAAAAAACACAAGTAGTGAGCTGCTCTCTTAAAAGTCCCCCATTTCAAACAACTCAATCCGAATAAGGGGAGAGAGACAAAACAACATTTTTTGTGAATACACCATTTCCTTTCATATCACTCACATTTACCTGCCTTGTCAAAAGCAGGAGATCATGGCACAGAAAATGCATCCGCATCAGTGCCTTAAAGCTTTAATTGTTTTTCAAACCTAACTTTCAGTCCCCGTGTCCATGCTCTGCACGTGTTGTCAAGCAACAGAGTTAGCGCTGACCTGTGTAATATCTAATGTTATAAAGCACTGGTTCGATTATGCACCGACTTCGATGATGTCACAAACGATTATAGCGAGAGGACAGTCATTACCGCGGGCACTACGTGGCAGCGAGCCCCACTGCGCCTCTAAACAAATTGTGGTGTCACCGGAGGTAATGGCTAACTTTTCAATCCAATTAAAAAATGTCACATCAGCAGCAAATTGAGCAAACAGCGGACGCTGCCAATAACGGTGCGACTCTTGCGTCAACAAGAATCCTTTTGTCTCAGCCGTTCTGATGCAACCAGAAGGCCAAAGGAGAATGATTTTTTTCAGGAATATTTATTCAGATTTCTTTAATTTAATTTCTTTAACTAACTGGCACGAACTGGTCTTCCTACAAGGCCCTCCTGCATCACCGCAGTGGGGTGGGGTGGTGTGTGCAGTTACACTGGGGGGGGGGTTAATTCCCCGGCCAGGAGGTCATGAGTGTACAGTGTTATTGCTTCCAACAGGTACCCTGACTACATGAGCTACCGGGCTGTCCATGCCAGCACCAAGTCACTCAAACTGCATTACAGTAAAATCTTTCATATTGACAGATCAGACCTGACATTGCCCGTCACTCATGCGCTAACGAAGAAACGCAGCCAAAATGTACAGCGACATGTTTGTTAGGGCAAGTAAAGCCACTAAGGCCAGAAGTCGTCATGGAAACCAGGAAAAAGACACAGCCCACATCGTCAGACTCTTGCCCAAGAATCTTCTAGGCCAAAGTGCACCTGGTTCCTAATGGAAGGGTTGTACTTCACATTCCAAGCAGATACGGCTAATCAAACTGCAGGAATGCAATCAATCAGACGAGCCGTGAGCAGCAGAACGGTTACAGTGAGGAGGGGTAAGTGTTTGGATAGTGGCATAATTTCAGAGGGTTACAGTTTCTACAAGGGTCACACATCATACACAATATGGATGCTAATACTTTCCAATTAAACCTGTCAGACACCAGACTATCATGTGAGAATACATAATGCCATATGGAGCTAATGGTAGAAACTAGACAACTGCTGTCAGTGCAAAAGAACAGGATACATCTCCAAAACTAGAGCATATAGGTGCTAGAGAAACGGTATATTAACAATGACATAACACAACGTAATAAACAAAGCTCACTCAAGCCTGACGCCAACTTCTCCACCAAACTAACAAAAAGATTGCTGTTATCATTGCGCTGAACAAACTGAGGGACATTACCATCACATCAAAGGTTTATCAATGACACACCAAAGATTTATCGATTACACACCAAAGGTTCATTATGCACTAGAATGCTGACAGCCTTGAAGTACTGAAAAAAAAAAAAAAGACACATTCCTTAGGCTTTCTGGTACGTCTAATGACGTTGTAATAAGCAAAATGTGGAAAATTTATTTGACACGAACAGAATCATTAGACCTAACAAATTTTCCAAGCAATCATGTTCCCACATGTACAAAAGATGGAATCAAAGAGATGGAGGGGTCTAACTGGAAGTAAAACAAAAAAAAAAAAACTCTTCTGTGCAAGCGGAGAGAAAACCTCTCAGTATGTAGACAATCTTTATGAATCAGTAACAGTAGAAGCCTGATACTTGTGTCACGTGTGTACAGAAGGCCAGGGACAAACACTGAAGAAGAATTCACATCTAGCATTGAGCAAATTGTTGGCTCAACAACAAACAAATAACTACGTGGAGACTTCAACATCGACTGAAAATATGACCAAACCAGATATTTCCCTAATGCGCCACTTTTACATGGCTCGCTCCCCACATAACTGGACTCACCCAAATTGCCTGCACTATTGATATGTTAATTGACAATAGTTTCACGAACGACTTCTGAGCAGTCCACCATAGCAAAGAATTGATTGCGGATGTCAGCGACTATCTACCATCTTTTCGGTAAGCTCAAAGAAAAATGCCCAAAACTGTGGCAGTATTATTTATAAATTTATTAACACAAGGAATACAATGAAACCATCTGCAAGCAAAGGCATGGCTTATCTGAGGAATCGTAGGTGACTGTCCTCAATTTTAATGACTAGTAAGGCTTATAATGAATTTACAAAGATATATGCCAAACATTTGGATAAATGCTACCCAAAAATTAACCAACCCTCAAGAAATCAATCAAAACCTTGGTTCACAAATTGCCTGAAAAAAAGCTTGGTGCAAGACAAATCATATACACGCCAAATTCCACAAAACCAAGAGAGCAGATGATGAAACAAAAATAAACCGATAAAAATCTCAAGACACTATTAAAAAAAAGTCTCAGCACTCAGCTTTTTGAAAAAGCCAAAGGTGACACAAGAACCATATGCAGAACTGTAAATAAAATGAATAAAGACAGCAACAGACAGGAAAATAAATACAATGCCATGATAATAGGGGAAACATTAATATTGAAAATGGCTTTAATGAGTTCTTTATAAACGTAGGACCTAATCTTGCTTAAAAAAAAAAAAAAAAAAAAAAAAACGCCAGTGGGGATCACATGACTTTGAAAGCCATCTGAAAAACCATAACAACTCAAGTATGTTTTTAAAACCTGTCCTTGAAAAGGAGCTCTGAGACACGATTAAAAGCCAACACAGTAAAGACTCCTTCGATTGTCATGAATTAAGCGTGAAAATACACTGCCAGTCCAAAGAATAAGTCGCACACTCAAAAATTTAGCGTTGTTTACAGTGCCAATTCATTCTCTCATTGTTTTGACAACCGTATGCAACGTAAGAACATTTATTTTCAATCGAAGCAGCATTAATTTTTGGCCGAGCTCTTGTTTTGAGGACAGGATAGCTGAACCTCTCTGTAGGTTTCTGTCGCACATTCCACAGACTTTCAATGCGGTTTAGGTCAGGACTTTGTGGGGCCGATTCATGTGTCAACATCATTCCTCATACTTGTTTTTCTCATTCCTTGTTTTCTTTGCTTGATGCAGGCCAACGATTTGCCCCAATTAATTTCTGAAATACTGTCACATCTTTTCCGCTACCAAGGGACCAGGGGATACATCTTCTGATATAATTTTTTTAGGAAATAAGAAGCTACGCCTCTCGTCAGTAAGGGTTAAAATAATTATTGCCAGCTGAAACACATTAATTGCGGCAATAAGGATCCAATCATAGTATTTGTTGATTCAAAGATGACTTTTTTTTTGGACAGGCAGTGTAATCAAGGAAACACAGTCTAATAGACCGCCTGTCGGGGGAAAAAAAAAAAGTTGCTGCTTGGATATGAATAAACAAATACAATGATTGTCTGTAATCAAATTTGGAAATGTTACATTTGGCCAAGTGGTGGCGCTACAGGAAATATTACGGAGCCAATACAATTGGTAACTTCTCCCGCTATGGACCAAGAATGTTAAAATAGGTTAACATGATTCCCATGAAAGCTGTACAAGTTATCACAAAGTTTAAAAATAATAAGTTTGCGCTGGTGGTAGCACTACAGCAAAGATCGTTGGGTGAACATTGAAGACAGCCATTCTCTGCACCCCAGAAACGATCACAAGAAGAGTGATGTAATTCTCATAAAAACTGTTCAAGATATTGCTTTTGGAAATGCGAGGTTTGACCGGGTGGTGGTGCAACAGGAAAGGTCATGGGGTCACAGAAAACAATAGGGTTCGTCTCTATGCCCCAGGAATGAACACATGAAGTCCCATGATCTGATTTCGATAAAAACCGTTCAAGTGATCACACTACACATGGGATCTGCTGCGGCGGCTGCAGTGACAGCATCCAAGGCAAATCCATAATTTCCCTGAAAACTGAATTTTGGGGATATGATAATTCCAGCACTTGTTATTCTAGAATTTGCTTCACTGTCCACTTATGTACAGACCTTACAGTATATCAGCTTACGCAATCCAACAGCTTCAATAAGCTTCAAAATTAAACACTAAGAATTTCTATTTCACATACAGTATGTCACATACGGAGACATTCTAAATTGAAGGTTTTTTGCATGGATGTCACAGTTCCTAAGCCAAACGTTTAATAAATGCATAAATCTTCCAATGTTATCGACTTACCAATGTATACTTTGAAATTTCAAAAATTACTTTCCTCATTTGTGCAAAAACTTTAAAACCGGGGCTGGCCAATGGGCCGTGAAGCTGTAGTGATTACAATATAAAGAAAATAAATGAACTCACCATTCATTATTTTTACTTGCATACTCTCATGTAAATGCAGACACAATGATTCACCACTTACTGGAAAGGCCAAGTTTGAACTATTCCGCTGAAGTGAAGAACTAACAGCTCACATTATCCCTTTCCGCATCAAAAAAGATGGGTAAACAAACTAATGAAGAGGTTACGCAAATATACTCTGCATTTCAGTATATGAAGCAAAGCCTGTAAATGTCAACCAATAAGAACCTGCCAAGGCTGCAGTACCAATAAGCAACAAGGGGATTCTGGGAAATGTAGTTAGTCTGCAACTGTAATACTTCCTGGGACAAAAAAAAAAAAAAAAAAAAATAAAAAAAAAGTGCTGGCCTTTCTGCAGCAGAAAACTAAATCCATGAAACAAAAAATGAAGAAAATGATAGCAGCAGCAGAATTACTGGTGGCCCCCAGTGCCATACTTGGACAACCAAAGTCCTCAATCTTGCTGCGATAAAGTCACGGCAGATAAGAATTAGTGCCCAGAATAGAGAAAGCTGGAAATGGAGCTGTTTAGGAGGGCAAGTACACTGGCTTTCTGCTTCTTCAAACCAACATCGCGTGAAAAACACAAGCAAGGAATTCTACCCCAAAAACCCCTTTCTGCAGCCCTGAACTACGCACTAAGCCTATTACCCATTTTCCCACCCCACGATGAACACTAAACACAGCTCAAAAGAGGCTTTCAAGCACAGCACTTGGTGTTGAAAGTAAAATCTTCCAAGTTCATGTTTTTTTAAGAATTTTTTAATTATTTTTTTTAATTCAAAAATCTGTATTCTTCTGCTCAATTGGTTTCAACAGACAGCAGTGGCTGTTAAAACTGGGCTAAGAACATCCTACAATGTACCTGTGATCCTCATTCCATCAAGGATGAAAGAAGAATATGCTGATCCTGAATCTATCTTGAGCTCCTTTTTGCTCTCAATCCATCCATCCATCCATCCATTCATCCATCCTCTCCCCACCCGATTCCCCACAGCCCAAACTTACTGTGAGCCTCCACCAGCTCCACCTGCATGGCGTAGGGCACCAGCGGATCCGGAAGCTCGGAGAAGAAGCTCTTCATGGCGCCTGCCACCGTGTTCACAGTGAAGTCCTTCTCTACCAGGTCCAGGTTATGATCTGCAGGGAGAGAGGAGGTCCGACAGCAGGCCTTAGAGCCAGAACACTTCATTCACTACAGCGCAATCTCTAAAAACTCATCTGTACTGACACCCACAACAATCACTACAGCACAACCAGCCAAAAACTCATCAGCACTAAACCAGACAATAATCACTACAGCACAACCTATCAAAATGTATTGTTACTAAATCCTGCAATAATCACTATAGCACAACCTATCAAAATGTATCGTTACTAAACCCTATAATAACCTCTACAGCACAACCAGCCAAAAACTCATCAGTGCTAAACCCTACAATAATCACTACAGCACAACCTATCAAAATGTATCATTAATAAACCCTACAACAATCACTACAGCACAACCTATCAAAATGTATAGTTACTAAACCCTACAATAATCACTACAGCACAACCAGCCAAAAACTCATCAGTGCTAAACCCTGAAATAATCACTACAGCACAACCTATCAAAATGTATCGTTAAAAAACCCTACAATAATCACAACAGCACAACCTATCAAAATGTATCGTTACTAAACCCTACAATAATCACTACAGCACAACCTATCAAAATTTATCATTACTAAACCCTATAATAACCTCTACAGCACAACCAGCCAAAAACTCATCAGTACTAAACCCTACAATAATCACTACAGCACAACCTATCAAAATGTATCGTTAATAAACCCTACAACAATCACTACAGCACAACCTATCAAACTGTATAGTTACTAAACCCTACAATAATCACTACAGCACAACCAGCCAAAAACTCATCAGTGCTAAACCCTGAAATAATCACTACAGCACAACCTATCAAAATGTATCGTTAAAAAACCCTACAATAATCACTACAGCACAACCTATCAAAATGTACGAGTTCTAAACCCCACAAAAATCAATTTAGCGCAACATACCAAAACTAACCTGTTCGAAACCCAACAACAATTACAAGGACGCAACCTGTTAAAATTTAACTGTACTAAACCCTATTACAGTCCAACCTATCAAAACATATCAGTACTAATCTATACAAAAGTGCAACCTCCCCAAACTCATCAGTACTAAACCACAGCTCCGAAGAATGCTGTCCCCTGCCAGAGCCCATTTGTACAACCCCAAACTTGGAAAAAGTTGGGACGGTATGGAAGATCCAAAAAGCAAAGCACTGATTTCCAAATGCAGCACTGCCATCTCACAGCGCGAAGGTCATGCGTTCAAATGCGGCCTGGGGCCTTTCTGTGTGGAGTTTGCCCAGAGTCAGCTGTGATAGGCTCCAGCTCCCCCGGAGACCCTAGCGAGGAAGAAGCGGTATAGATAATGGCTGATTTCCAAATTTAGTTTGACTTGTTTTTCATTAGACAGTATGAAGACAAGATATTTTTACCACCATTCCTGACATTCAAGCCTGCAACGCATTCCAAGTAATTAGAGACGGCGACAATTTGGGACCAGTAATGAGGTAACAAATTTAAATACTGGTGTGATTTGAAACAGCTGATGTCAGCAGGTGATTGTAATCATGATGTTAACAGTGTTAACAGTGTCCATAAGAGCCATCGACTTGGCAACGCACCATCACACAGTGGAAACATGCATTACGGTCAGATGCACCAATTTTCTAGGTCTTTTTTTTAAAAGAAATGAACACCGTGAGCTCCAGACCGAGCGTCCACATTGATACCAGCAACAAGTCCAAAAGCTATGCTTCGCCATGGTCTGGGGTTGTGCCCGTGCCCGAGGCTGAGGTATCTTCCACATCTGCGAAGGCACCATTAATGCTGACAAGTACACCGAGTTTGGGAGAAAAATATGCTGCCTTCAAGACGGCATCTTTTTCAATGATGCTTATGCATATTTCCACAATACAAAATCACAGTTCCCATATATTCCACAGGCATGGCTGCGTGAGAGGGTGCAGGCGCTGAACTGGCCTGCCTGCAGTCCTGACTCTTCCTCAATACAGAATATGTGACACATTCGAAACTTAACATGCAACAAACACCCTGAACTGTTGAACATCTTAATATTAGTTTGCAGGAGGAATGAGACCAAATTGCACCTATAACACTTTCACTTCATGCCCTTTGTCCCTGAACATTTATCAAGCATTTTAAAAAGGAATGACACTGCAAAACCATGAATATGTAATATCTCCCACCATTTTCTGAAACATATTGTGAGAATCAAAATTTTAATGTGCCTATTTTAAAAAATCAATACAAGCCGATGCTGAGCGCCGAGAGAGCCCCACAGCTCTTAACTAATTATTAATAAATAGCGGCATACACCCATGTCAAGGCACAGGTCACTGTGCAAAGGTCAAAAGTCAAATCCGCTAATGACCGTTACACTGCATATGCACCCCTCACAAGGAATCTGCGCACCTAATTTTAAGCGGCTGTGGTCAGTACTTCTGGAAATATGGCCGGGACAAAATTTTCATGTTCAAGGTCATGAAGGTCAAATCCACTAATGACCCTTGCGTTGCGCACACATCCCTCAGAAAGAACCTGCATACCAAATTGGAAGCTCCTGAGGGCGACACTTTCGAAGGTACGGCCCCGACAAATTATGGAGCCGCCGCCCGCCTGCTGGCCCACCCTGACGCCACAGGGTTTAACATTACCTCATCGGCCCATAAAGGGCTGTGGGCTAACAATTCATGAGGTGAAACATCAAACAATGCGCTGTTGTATTGCTTTCAACGTAATACAATTCAAAGACAATTTTCAAATCACCGCTTTCGGTTTGAACTTGAATTTGACATTCCGTCTCACTTTCTCTGATTTGGGGTTGTAGTTAAAAAAAGAAAATTGTACGGGAAAAAAAAAGTCTTCAACTGTATCTAGGTCATCATCTTTCAGGGGGAGAAAAGACGCTTAATTTTCACGACAAAGCGTTCTCTGACAAACCTGAAAGAGGACAATTTCTGACTCGCACTGCCCTTTCCAATCACTTCACACGCACTTGCAAGTCTGCATGCAAATGCGGAAATCACACGCAGAAATTAACGTCCGAGGCCTTGCAGACCGCACAACCAAAGCAGTTCACAGGTCATCCACTGCGGGCCTCACATGCATCCTTCAAAGGGATTAGACCCCATAAAGCATGTTTAATACACCACACGCTTCATACCGTTTCAAAGCTAATCTATTCAGCACAGGAGAGATCTAGAAATAGAGGCCGAACTGAAGGAGCAGCAGGAACACCATTAAAAAACAGAGCGAATGTAATTACTGTGGCCGTCCTCCCAGACAGAACTCCATTTAAATTAAAATAAAAAAAGGGATTCAATGAATGTTTCAGGAGTTAAAAAAAAAAAAAAAAAAACAGACGCTTAATTAAAAAAATCATTAATTTCCGTTGGTCTGCAGTAAAACATAAAGCCCGCGAGAAAGGGCAAATGTATTTATTATGCGACTTGGTTTTTTCTCCCCTTACTCGTCCTCTGCTCGTGCGGAGGGGAAAACCTCAGACTGCGCAAACGCAATCAAACTGGGCATCATGGGAAACGCATACCCCCAGCCTAAACACTGCGTCAAGGGTCCAGTGGACGAGGGGCAGATAAAATTGCTCAGAGGGCACCGGAGTGCGTGTCGGGCAGGGTGGGGTGGGCGTTGAGGAGGCAGGAAGGCGAGAGGGTTGCAGCAGTATACTGGTTTAACGGTATATTGCGATATGAAAAAGAATCATCATACCGTATGCATGCTTATTTGCTGTACTAAAGTCTGCAGAATGTAATTATGCAGCTGGATTTCTGATAAATCCAGAGTGAGAATCTTACATGCAAATGTCATTCTTAAACAATGGGACGAAGACGACGGAAGAATAAGATGAAGAATAAGAGGGAAGAAGAAGAATTTCAAGTAAAATTAACACTTTAGTTTAACCATTTCACCCGTGTCCATTTCGTCATGACAGAAGACATTTTAAGCGCAAATTAACCGTCGACTCATAAAATGGAGAGATGCAGGAGCACAGACACCCACAGGAGGAAATATCAGGAAGAAATTTCCAATCTAAAGCCCTAGCCAAGGAAATTCCTGTCAGCAGCTTGGCATTCCTTTGGATATCCTAAAAACGAACACTTTGTAAACTAGAGCTGCGCTCAGAGTGCGCAAGTACCCCTGCCAATGTACTCAATGTTATTTTTGCCAGTATTAGCTAGCAACCCCTGTGTTTATGCAGTCCTGTAGTCTTTGCGCAAATATGTTTTTGACCTTTTGCATGCCCCTGACCTTTGACCCTGACCACCCAAAATCGAATCACCTCTTCCTTGAACAATACTTAATCATGCCACCAAATTTGAGGAAAATCCATCCATAACTTTTTGTGTAATCCTGCTTACAAACAAACCAACAACCAACCAACAGACAAACGGTAATGATCACATGACCTCCTCTAACTTCATTGGGTGGAGGTAATAATGTGCAAAAAGTCTGCTAAAGAAGGACAACATCAAACATATTTGTCCATCTTCCAAAATACCAGCTCACCATGATGATCAAGGTATGGGTCTCGTTTCCTCCACAAAAAACTTCCAAATGCTTAAAACGGGGATGTGCATTCTGACTAGGTTGATATTTGAATATTCTGAAGGTTTAATGGACGGATATTCAGTTAATCCCACTTCAATTAAAATTATCTTCACAGGTCAACATATCTATTATTCAGAGATACAAAGTAGTACTGCATGCTGTGGAAGAGCCAATTTCTGTGATAAATGTTTGAGAAATGTCGTAATTCATCGGAAAAAAAATAAAATGCGTCGTAAATCAACTGAATCTATGTCAGCATCCAAGTAAATTAATGACAGACAATGAGCACTTCTCATAACATAAAAGAACTGCTGCTTGTAAACCGCAAAACTTTTGAATTATGCAATCATAAATAATTCAATCAATGTTTCAATGAATAATATGGGCCTAGAATAGAAAATAAAGTGACAGCTTTTGTGTCTGTAGTTAATTTTTCGTATTGCCGCTCTACCCACGCAGCAATTGTTCAGAAATGTACTTAATAGTCCAGGCAGCTCCATTGACCTCACTGGCCTTTGGCAGGATGTCCTGATATGTTTTCGATTCAAACTGTGGTGCATTTTTAAGCAGGATTAATGAATGCTGTAGCCCAAAAGAAACTTGCTAACATTATTAGATCCAGTGTCTTCACAAGATGCTTCAGCATGATGCCTGCTGAACTATGGTCAGAATGTTTGCCCAATTTTTCCAAAAACGGCAATATTGCTTTCCATGTTATATCATATAATACTCCACTTAGGCTACTTTCTTACCTTTTATTTCATTGACAAAAGGGCGCGTACTTTCCATTGAATGAAAAGCTGGTTTACCATCATGTCTTTGCAGAACATATTTAGTGTACTTTTGTTAAACCGAAAAAAAAGTCAATTTTCTTTCCTTAAAGGTCACTGTGAAATAAGAGATAATCGTGTCGTACAATATCGTATACCATGATGCCCCGATATTTTCTAAGACAGTTTTCGTACCGCGAAAATCTCATATCGTCGCATCCGCAGATGGCGGGAAGGTGCTTCAGCACCGTTAGGAGTGAGCGCTGTGATGCGGCTGTAATTCTGCAGTCACCTCTCGCTCTCCATCGATCGGTCACAGAACTTCCTCTCAGATCACCCAGGAACGGCGTACAGGTGGGTGTGAGGCAAACAGCCGACCAAACGGCAATTGTCAAAATTGCTCGAGAGCCACGCTTCATTAGTCAAACCTATTTGGAAGTAATTAACTCCCCTCGAAACGCCTCTCGCCCTCGGGTGCGAGCAGGGGCCGGCGGTGGGCGCCCGTAGATTGCGTCTCACTCCGCGGAAGTGGAAACGAAGCGTACCCACCCCCCTCGTCAAAATCAATCGCCGCAGACCGGGACTGAGTTCATTACGCAGGTCAGCTCAGTAACATCCAAACGAGCAGGCGAGTGATGCAGACAGACGGCAGCAGCCGAGAGCTCCGATGCAGAGGGTCAGTGCAGTTACAGGAACTATGGTGCCAGTGTGACAGGATTAGAGGCGATGCAATTCCAGGAATCCGCTGAAAGGTTTCTGCTTGTAAAAATGAGCCGACACGTTTTCCATACAAAGTCTATTTCTCAGGGCCAGTCCGACAGACACCGAATTCAGCCAAAATTGAATTCTGAATAGAGATTCTCGACATTAAAATCAACTTGGTCTCGGATTGAGCCTACATTGTCCGGGTGACTGGGCTTTTTACATCCTGTAATGGTCAGCAAAGAATGTTTCTGAAATATTTCTTGAGCTTTGTCCAGCTTTATTTGAGACGGTAAGAATGGAGAATGAGCGTGAGGGAGAGATATGAGACTACAGTCAGTGGAGCCACAGAGTCACCGTATTACAACCATAACTACTCCAGCCTTAACTACTCCAATTACAACCACAACTACTCGTGACTTATCTACTCCAATTACAACCATAACTACTCCTGCCTTAACTACTCCAATTACAACCACAACTACTCCTGACTGAACTACTCCAATTACAACCATAACTACTCCTGCCTTAACTACTCCAATTACAACCATAACTACTCCTGCCTTAACTACTCTAATTACAACCAGAACTACTCCTGCCTTAACTACTCCAATTACAACCAGAACTACTCCTGCCTTAACTACTCCAATTACAACCACAACTACTCCTGACTTAACTACTCCAATTACAACCATAACTACTCCTGCCTTAACTACTCCAATTACAACCATAACTACTCCTGCCTTAACTACTCCAATTACAACCACAACTACTCCTGCCTTAACTACTCCAATTACAACCATAACCACTCCTGCCTTAACTACTCCAATTACAACCATTACTACTCCTGCCTTAACTACTCCAATTACAACCATATCTACTCCTGCCTTAACTACTCCAATTACAACCATAACTACTCCTGCCTTAACTATCCCAATTACAACCATAACTACTCCTGACTTAACTACTCCAATTACAACCATAACTACTCCTGCCTTAACTACTCCAATTACAACCATAACTACTCCTGCCTTAACTACTCCAATTACAACCATAACTACTCCTGCATTAACTACTCCAATTACAACCATAACTACTCCTGCATTAACTACTCCTGCCTTCCAATACAACCATAACCACTCCTGCCTTAAACCATAACATAACTCCTGCCTTAACTACTCCAATTAAAAGCATAACTCCTCCAATTACTCCTGGCTTAGGCACTAAACGGGCACATCCAGATTTACGTGTCCGATCCCAAACTCACAAGCCCCCCTCACATGCTCTCCCAGAGTGCTGACCTGCAGTCCATAAATGCACTGCTTTCCCAGCTTTGGTTGCTGCATTAGTTTTGCAGGCTGATCAGCAGTGGCTGCTGTGGACTCACCCTGGTCAAACTGCCTCTGCATGCTCTCCATCTCGGCCTTGTTCCCGCTGACTCGATAGATCCCCTCTGTGCCCAAACCTACAGAGAGAAGAGGAGAGGAGAGGGGCAGGACTGTTACAGAAGGAAACATGGAAGACGAACAATCTAGCAAATTCTGTAAGGATGCACTTGAATACTGGCAATATGATCCAGAATGCACTGAGGATTCAGTGAAATATCCAGACATTACAACCCAGAACAAACAGGAAGGAGACATGAAAATACAGTCATTACGATCCAGAGCACACAGGGATGTACGAATGCAAAGGAGTCTGCTGTCATTATAATCTATAATGCATTGCAGGCACTGGAATACATAAAGGAAACCATGAAAATACAATGAAATACACTAAAAACGACTGAAATTACTGGAACTAACTAAAATACGTCAGAGCAGATGAAGCACTCGAGCCCAGTAGAGCTACAATAACCATGACTGCTCGGTGAGACTGCACAACAACATGCTAAAGAGCTCACGGACACTGAAGGACCACCGAATCCAGAGTAGCAGCACAGAACGACAGTGGGAACATGTGTCAGTGGATGCGTCACCAAGCACCTCAGAGAGCCAAATTTTATTCATCATTTTGGCAGAATACACACGTTGGGATGTAAAATGCATATATCATTCACAGCGGATGTCACACATGCATATGTTTAACGCCGATATTTGACAGATAAAGGTGGTTTCTCAGGACTTGCGGCGTAAATTGTTTACTCTGAATTCTTCACAATTTGATACAGCCTGCAGGATACATAGTGTTTTGATCCAGGACCACATACTGTACGTGAATGACAACCTTTAGGAAAAACAACTTCAAGAAAAACAACCTTCGGAATCCGACCCGCCGTTTATTGATGGAGGATTACTGACCGTTCTTCTGAAAACAAATTTAGTGAGCACTCGTGTTTCATTTTTAAACTGAGCTGTAGAAGGGAAGTTGGTGCTTGAGATTATAGAGCACGCATTAGGGGTACACTGCCCCGTAACGCAGCGACTTAAAGACGGGTCGCAGTTCCAGAGGCACGAGAATGAAATTTAGCCCTCAGCATGCTGCAGCAGGGTCCGAGAGGAATCAATCAGGAGAAAAGCTTTGTGTCCTGACCCGCGAGGGCCACTTCGCTCCGTGGGCACGACTGGCTACAGCACCCGCCCTCTCACACAGCTCCGCAGAAGAGCACGCTCGCCCCTGTCTGCTCGGCGACGGCGGTGCCTCTGATGTCTGGGTGTCGATAAAGAAAGAGACACCAAGCTGTTCGCGGAAATGAGGAGGATCGCCGTGGAGGCAGGCCGCATCGATTCCCTCCCTTCCCCTGATCAATTATCCACAATGGCTTTTTTTACGCATCGAGGAGGGAGGGGTAGTGATGCAGGAGGGAGAGAGGGAGAGAGGAAGGGAGGGAGGGAGGGTGAGAAAGGGGGTAACAGAGAGCGAGGGGGGGGGAGGGGGAGAGAGAGGGGGGGCAAGAGAGTGAGTGAGTGAGGGAGGGAGAACTAAAGGAAAAGCAAGAGAGAGGAGGATGAGAGATAGGGAGGAAGAGAGGAGGTATAAGAGGGATATGGGAAGGAGAGGAATAGGAGGATAAGGAGAGGAAGGAAGAGGGAGAGGAAATGGAGAGAAACAGATGACAGACAGCAAGAAGGGAGAGAGGAGGACAGATAAGGAGGGGGCTGAGAAGATAAAGAGTGGGCTGGAGAGGGATATAAGACGAGACAGAAAATGGACATTAAAAAAGAGAAGGAGAGGCAGTGAGGAGGAGGGATGTGGGGAGAAAGAAAGACAGAGAGAGAGAGAGAGAGAGTGGAAGTTAGTAAAGTGTCAGCGTTTCCCAGCTGCCCAGAGTTCAGAGAGCACTAACAGCAGCCCTCTGGTCTGAGCTGGTGGTTAAAAAATGGCCAGGACCAGTAATGGGATCAGCTCTCGCCTCTTGGCTCTCAGCTCTCTCCATCCACCCACCACTGCCCCGGCACTAACAAAATATCAATTTCCAACTCACTTTCCCCAGGAGCGAAGGAAAAGAGAGAGCAAGGTGCTTGTAGAAGGAATTAATACAGAGGAAACAAACAGCCATTTGTCTTGTACCTTCCGCACAACAAACATTTAGTCTGGTTTACCCTCCAGTGGATCAAGGGCAACTGACCCGTCTCTTGATCCAAGTCTGATTGGGCCGAGTGCAGGGGGCGGGGGTTGAGCCAGTCTAGTGCACCTCTGATAGCCCCTGAATCTCCACACCTTTAAAACTGTGGCAAAGCCACTGCGCCAAAATGGAACGCCCCCTATTGGCCAACGTATGGGTCCGATTCGGCTGAAAATCGAACTTGGTCTAGACCTTATGACCATATATACACACATGAAACATGAAAAGGATTGGTGAAAAACTGAGGACGCTAGAGCGCAGACAAGCCAAAACGCACTGACGCACGCACGCACGACAGACCACCACTAAAGACCCCGAGCATAGCATAAGCCCCTTGGGCCTTTTGGTCAAGCGGGCTAACAAAACCACTACAAGCTGCACTATTAAAACATTGAACAGTGTTGCCCTGAAAGAGAGGTGCAGGCTCATATTTTTGTCCAAGTCTGTCACTAAGACGCCTGCATAGTGGAATCTTGGTGAAATAGCATCTCCAAGCAGGGTCACCTGTAACCGCGCAGGCAATTCTCACTGAGGTTCAACAAACATGATCTTAAGCAGTAGTTGTATGAATGTTAACATTGGCCATGTTGTAACATAAGCTGCCCGCATTTCCGCCATGTTTCCTTTTGATTAACTTGGTCCCAGCCTGATTGCTATGGCCACTGATGAACTTCTGAAGAGTGACTAAACAAAGGCTGGGAGACTAAACTGACACCAGAGTTCGCCTGCTGATGTTCTCGGATAAATGCCCGCCACAGATCTGTAACTGGCAATTAACTGTACAGCCCGCACATTGGGAACAGTGAGAGTGCGAGACAGCACAATGCCACCTACAAGGAACTACAAACCCCACATTTCCTGCCTGCACAGCCTTTCCTTTCACAGGCCGACTTCCCAACACCGCAAGGTCCAGCCGATCAGGGAAGGCCAAGAGATCAATTTCCTTAAACAAGATGGTAGACTGTGATCCGACAAGCAGAGCAGAGGAGGAAATTGCTATTTGTGGGGAAAAGATGCTCGTTCTTCCTTTGATAACGAGCAGGAACACAAAGATGGAACAAATTATTCTTTTGAATTTCATTAAGAAGAAATACGTACCCGTACCCTGTTTGAACAGGAAAACAACCCCACTCACATAAAAGCTCCGCAGTCATGGAGACTTATGGGTGAGGTAAGTGCTTTTGCTGCTCACAGGCATGATAAAGTGAACTTCCTGGGCCTTTTTGACAGTCCTTAAATTCTAGAAATTTAAGAGCGCTAATCAGACGATAAATCAAATACTTAGTGAGCAATCCTTTAATCAGCCTAAAAGCACTCATTTCGCCAAAAACACTCATTTCCATTTCATAACTCAGAAGACGGGATGGCAGCCATCGTTTCCGTCACAGCACAGAGTTACTGGATTGGTCTGGCATGAAACATACTGACTACACACACACTATTCCTGGTTTATGTTCAGTCAGTCAACAGGATCGTAGTAATAGAACGAAGGGTGACATAACAAAATATGTTATTTTCATCAATTAATCATTATTTAACTGTTGCAACAGCAGTTCAAACGATGGCAAAGGGGAAAAAGCAGTGCTAAAGCTCTCGTTTCCCCTTCCCGTTACCACTGTAGAACCAAGACATTATTGTTTCCACCATCCAATCAGTAATGGACTTATAATGCATAGGTAGCAGAAGTTGTATAAATGGATCAAAGGTTGTATATCCCAAAATGGCTGCCACAGAATTCACACGTTGTGCTCAAATCAAAGCCTGAACTGAGGGGTGGCGAGTGAATGCAGAATGAGCAGCAGACTGCAGTGGCCAAAAACTCCCTTCGAGCAGTCCGCGGAACATTTGTCCAGCGTCCACAGAAAGCAAAGAAACTGCTATCTCCACTACGACCAACTGCAGGGCTGCTTCTGAGTGAGGGCAACCAGAACAAGGTAGAATTTAATACAAAGCAGTGATTGCTATGTGACCCTGGACCTAATGACCTTCAAAAACTCATCAGTTCAGCTGCCCTCAGTGAGGACATACCATTCCAGATTTGGTCAAAATCTGTCCTCTCCTTCAGTAGATATCGTGCATACACTACATGTGAGAGGACTAACAACCAGAAAACAGCACATCTCCTGCCCGCTGTGCGTGAGACTGTCATGGGAGCAAAGGACATACTGAAACTAAACCAAGACCACTGGAGCTAACGGCAGACCCAAATTACAATAGAACACTGAAACTGTGGGCGAACCCAAACTTCATTGAAACCACAGGAGCAGAGTGAAGACCAAAACTACAATAAGACCATGTGAGCCTTCGCAGACCCTAACTACACTAAGACAGCTGGAGCTAAGGGCATATCCGAACTGGGATACACTATCCAAACATTATTGTGACCCACTGAAACGAAAGGCAGACCCAAGTTATACCATGATCACTATAGCTACGTGCATAACCCAAACCCGTCTTTGCTCTCGAAGGACTTGGCCTTTTCAGAGGCTCCTTTAATGATGTAACCCAATTAACTAACCAATTTCACATAACCTCACAATTACAACTCGTCACATCAATATGAATCTTCAAATTGCTCCACGCCAACTTTTTTGGAATCTGCTGCAGATTTGAAAAAAGACTTCGACTGAAATCACAAGCATGTAATAATCTGTTGTTGCAGTGTTCTTAATATAGCAGAGGTCGAGTGGACATTTCAGTTCAGTCCTTTTTCATCTTATTTGCATTTCCCACAACGTGTCAACTTTTTGGGAATCGAGGTTGTGCACAAAAATCCCAATTCAAACAAAGATCTTACTTTGTGAATGTCAAAGACATGTTTTACTTTTCTCTCGCCACAAAAACTAGGCCAACCACACTGCTAGCTTCATAGCTGAGTCAAAAGTGAGCATATTTCCTCAGGAAAAGCCTTTCCTGACCCCTCAACACAGAGGATCCTTGCCCCCCCTACAGGACACCCCTCCCCCCACAGTTAGCCTGTTCGACCACATTTTTCCAGCAATCAATCTGCAGAAAGCAACCAACAAATATTTAAAATAAAACATTACTGGAAAAATGCCTCCAATTTCCACGTAGTTTTGTGACAAATGGAAAAAAAAAAAACGCCTCCTTGGGTGCAGGGCATACAGCTCGGAGGCTGCAGGTTTAAATACCAGGTGGGATACAGCTTTTCAGTTCAGATATCCTGCACAAGGAACATAACCCAAATTTATTCAGTAAATGTCAATCGGTACAAACTGACCATAAAATCAAGTGAGCATTTTAAACCACTCTGTCCACAAAGAATCAAAAATGAAGCACATAAAGTAAGGTAAAATACCGGCAAAAGGCACCTCAGTCAAAAAAAAAATCCACACACCGTTTCACCGGATTTATGATAACTGGATTGCATGAATATGTACTGGCCAGCAACCACACGCATACAATTCAGAGGAGTGAAAACTGAAGGGTACGATTTATGGCTCCACCCAAGGAAGTGTCACCAAATCCGACAGCCGTCACACAGAGTGGGGGTGAGGTGGGGCATGTGTGTGGGGCCGTCAACCACTGCCACAATATACCAAAGGCTGCCAACACCTTTCTGTGTGGAGCTCCAGCCATTTCAGCTACTTAGTGCCCAGATGGACAGCAGCGATAGCCCAAACAAAGTGGGTGGAGGCCCTGCTTCTTGTTTCACGCATCATACTTGCGGTCTTAGCCTGTATACAGCATACGTACTAAACTTGATGTTCACAGCTTTGGATAACTGACTTTTCATGAATTGTATCTTATTCTACCAGTGCTGCTGTAGGTCCGTGGACCTCGTGCTTTTTGTGTACCACTCAGGAAGAAGGTACCGGCGCGATCAAAGTCCTTTTGCAGGGACCAGCGAGGGCCAAGAAAAAGAACTACACATTCACAATTAGCCAGAGAGGAAGAGAGAAAACTAGCAGGGGAAGGAAGGGACTGTGAAGCAGGACGCTCGACCACACAAGACAATGAGTTACATTCCCCTTATATGTGTCATAAAGGAAGGGAAGGATATTAACTCGTTAGCCATTTTATTAGGTACATCCTTCTAATATCATGTAGGACCCACCCCCCCTCTTGCCTCCAAAACAGCCTAAATTCTTAGTGGATTCTTAGTGGAACATTGGGGCGGCATGGCTCAGGAGGTAGAGCAGGCGGGTTAGGAATCAGAAGGTTCCTGGTTTGATCCCCGGCTCTTCCAGAGAATATCTCAAAGTGTCCTTGAGCAAGACCCCACACTGCTCCTGATGTGCAGGATGACCCCTTGCATGGCACCCTCCGCCACTAGGGTGAATGTAATTCAAAAATGTAAAGGGCTTTGTGGTCATGTCATGTGACTAGCAAGTGCTATATAAATGCAGTCCATTTACCATTTAAGTAATTAGGTCTCACTTACAAACAAAGCATAAGCACAGATAAGATGCGTACGTTATTTTCTTTGCAGATTTCACATTTAAGAAAGCAAAGCCTTGGCACCTAAATAAATTGATGCAGGTGATTCGAGCGCTCCAGTCTCGTCTTTTTATTTGTATCCTGTCCTTTCTGAGAGCACAGACCTCTGCTGATAGAGTGGCTGAAGAGCAAGGGGTCCCTTCATCTTATAAAAACAAAGCTTTTAAAAGCTTTTAAAAAGTTGATCCTGATTTATTAAGTAAAAACTGCATGCAGTTCAGCTTACCTACAATTTAATAAATGAGAAATTTCTAATCACCGGCCTTTTCCCTTTTTTTGAGTGTATGCAATATTAGAGCCTGAAATTCATGCAAATATTTTCCAAGAAGATCCACTGTCATGTCGTGGAACAACTTGAAATACCATAGCCTTTGTGACACGGTAGTTCATCCCAAGTACTTATTAGAAGATGGATTGACTGCGGCCATAAAGGTAGGTACTGTCAAGACCCGGCACTGCCCAGTTCAGGCAAGCTTTTACCCAAAGTAGCCTCAGTTTCCTGTTCTGGGCTGACAGGAGGGGCCCTCTGCGGCTGGGGCCCGCTGACCTCTGATACGGTCGCCTTCCAGTCAGCTTGAACTGGTCTGGCCATTCACCCCTGACCGCTCTTATTAACAAAGAATCTTTGCCCACAGCACTACCAGTCAATGGATGTTTTTTGATTTGATTACAGAGAGGTTATGCATGAAAACCACAGTCAGCAGTTTCTGATCAACTCAAACCATCCTGTCTGACACCAACAATCATTCCACAGTCAAAGTTAGTTACTTAGTTCTCTTTTATCCCACATTCAGAGGTTTGGTCGGAACAATAGAATCTCTTGACCATGTCAGCATGCTTTCCTGCATCAATTTGCCACCCAATGATTGGCTGATTAGACATTGCATTAATAAGCAGGTGTGAAGATTTATCTAATAAAGTGGTCAATGAGTGTATATCAAAACAAGAATGCAGCATAAAAATCGTGTAAACTGTTAAAAGAGTAGTTCACAGCTTTCTTATCCCTGCCACGCAAAGGTCCTAAACACAGAGATGTATTGAAATAAAAAGAAATGCAGATATCGATTTCAATCTGCTTTTTTGTGGACATTGATTTCGGGAACCTATTTAACGTGTGCTATTCTAAACTCTGTCACGCTATTTAAGTGAAATGCTTTTTGCCAGTTGGACAATTGATTCTCCTCGTGAACCGTAGGGAAAATAACAGGTTTTTTTCCTCCCCTTGTTAGAAGAGTGTAAATAAACCTCTCGTAATGACCGCATGCCAAGTTGTGCCAGGAAGGTATATTGAACATCATTCAGAAAAACAACCTTAAAAACAAGGCCTTTAAATAGAACCGACAACAAATGCTTAGCAAACCCAGGTGTGATATCACATCCTCCCGCAGCTTTATGAGGTCGTGCGTTTATGACATCATAAAGCAGTGACTCATGATGAGTTTGTGACTCAGGGCCTCTGAAGGACAGGCGCCCTGCGCTGTCCCTGCGCGGCGAGGGTTTGAGGAGAGGCTAAAGGCCGTTATCTGCGAATCTGTCTCCCGGCTGCTGGGCTGCCGCACTGCTCACAGCAAGCGCGAAACACAGCAGAGCCCAAAAAATCGTTCTCATTTCCTGCGCACTGATATCGATCTCAATGAGAGAGCCATCAGTCAGAAAATTACCGCAAGGAGCCTGGCACCCCGCTAGCACAGAACAGAGCAGAAAAGAGGAGAGAGGGAGGGAAAAAGAGAAAGAATGAAGGAGTGACAGGGAGAGAGACAGAACAAAAGAGAGAGGGAGAGGGGATAGAGTTATGGGGCAGGAGAGGGAAACGAGAGACTCAAATGAAAGGTGGATGACTGGAGGAGCAGGGGTGAAGGAGAGCAGAGAGGCCAAAGAGTTTTCCCATGACAAAGACAGAGAGAGAGAAGAATGGTGGACAGATAGAGGAGACACAGAAAGAACAGTATGAGAGAGAGTGAACTCAAAGAGAATGGGAATGAATACTAGAGGACACGTGTAGGACGAAGGACATGGTGAAGACTAAAGCAGGGGATGAGCTAGGAGAGATAGAACTGCAGGGACCAGATAGAGGGAGATTATGGGTGAGATTAAGGAGAATGAATTGGAGAAATGGGAGAGGACAAAACCAGAGGAGAAAGACTGAAAGAGGAGAGTCTTTGAAGGGAGAAGCATATTCACCACTCTTTGGCAAGAGCCAATGGGCATCGCCACGACCCTTCAATTCTTCTGCTTTGATAAGAGGCTCCAGTTAGTAACTTCTGGCTGCTAGTGACAGCAAAGTGAGGCTTTCTAAAGCAATGAAGCTTTCCAGTCAATTTTATTGTAAAAAGATTAATAACTCAAGGCCTCATGTAACACACGGTACACCAGGTACTCTTCTCCGAAAATGACACAAGTCTGGGCGGAGCTTCAGAAGAGATTACCCTTGATATTCGACAAACGCTTTGGAGCCTTAATATCAAATGTAGCATCACTACCGGTCAGATCATTACCCTTGTAAAGAAGACCGCCCACAAGTCTTGAAACTTCATTTACAAACATTTCATGACAGCATGGGCCCTAGTTTTGCGCTGCTGCAATCAGCAATGCATGTGGTGGAAACGTTTGGCACAATTTAGTCTGTTGCAAATGGCATACTTATTGCCTTCACCCAGTTTGGTAATTTTTTGCTCTGAACTAAAACAGCTGGCATAGCTATGGGTTTAACCGCACATTACGGGGTGTGTAAATGCAGAAAGCTGGCGCTACACAAGTTTCGCATCATGAACCTCATTTGTGTTTTGAATCACTCAGACCACAAACGCTTTGAGGCAATACTTTTAAACGCTTTTTTTTCCCCCCAAAAAAACTGTATCTCTAAGGTAGATCCATGGGGACTGAATCTTAGCCAGCAGAGTTATTTGCAAATAAACATAATATCGTTCATAATGCTTTCCTTCCCTTTTCAATTTTGGCTCTTGTTATGTACCCTATAAATAATACCTAAAAATGATGGTGCAGACTAATGGGAAGTATAGAGTAAATGGAGGTTGTCAGCAGAACGGAGGCCGTAATCCAAGTTGGTTTGGCTTGTTCCTCACCTAATGAAATTGCCAGTTTGCTATGGCCTTAAAGCAATTATTTTAAATGCAATGACCGCAGCTGATCTGACGAGCCTGAACGGAACCAAACCACCACCGCAAACACAGGTAATAAATCTGCCTTAGACCAACCCTTTCCACAGTTTCCATAACATTTCCACAGTTGCACTACAGCCTCCTGTCACAAAATTACTGGAATAAAATCAGAAATGCCCAACTTATATCTGCGATACTGTTAGTATTCGCGTTTGCCGGCCACATTTAGATTGGCAAAGGAGGGCCCAATTTTTTCTGGTCAAACTTAGGTGGTTCTGCTGTGACTCAGAAATTGTAAGATTTTTAAACGGAGCCCAGTTTCGACATAGAAACTCGTACTTGTCCGCTTTTTCATATCAACTGGTGAACCTGTTAATTCGTGACTTTTCCTCTGAAAGCGTCTGCAAGTTCCTAGCGGCGACAAACATTGTCGCAACACGTAAGCGAAAATGTAGCTACCCTCACAAGTGCCTAATTGACTCACTGTCAGTAAAATATGAATACACAACATTCTGTGGAGCTTAATAGACTTGAATGAAATGTATTACCAACAAGAGGCGTCACCAACAGAATCAATGTCTACCATGTTGTTAGAAAAGGACCACTTGTAGGAAAATAGCCCTCCTCTGCACCCTCACCTTGCCACAGCCACAAAGGAAAGTGTTCAATATCATAACCGTGTATAGCCAGACCCGAGGAATGTCACTATGTGCGGAAAAAACACAACCAGATTAACTTGTGACCACATTACCCACGAAATTATGTTCAGTTTTGTTCCTTTACTCCACACAATAAGCAGTATTTACAGAGAATAACTGTGCAAACAAGTCATCATGAAATGGCACAAGCAGCAGCCAAAAATAATGAATCATAATTTAACGTATTGTGTGACTTGCAACAACGGCGCCGTAACCTCTGAAATATGAAGTAGTATACAAGGCTCCAGACATCAGCCAAAACCAGCAATGTTACACAATCTGAAGAGCCGTCTAAGCAGCTGTTGTGACCTTTCATTCTGACTGTATCGGATATTGGAATGACATTTCCTCAACGTGCAGCTAGTGTTAAGCTCTATTTAGCGATCGTGCATGCTAATGTTGATCTGCCCATTGGTAACTCGAGACAGCACTAACCTGCGTGTAGCTACTAAGGAGCCTTTCCAATGTAAATCCTCATGGAATAACTACTGTAGGGGCCTAGGAGACACATTGACTGCACGTTGGACAGGTCTCCCAAGCCACCTGTCCAAGCCAAATATACAAAAGTCAAAACACCCTTTTCTACTGCCTAACATTAAAATGTGTAACTACAAAACATTTGAAATATAGCATACAGCATAAAAATAAAGTTTTGTGAGGCTTGTCCGGGCGTAGAAGATATTCCGGAGACAGTAGTCAAATAATCTAAGCTGCATATCCACTGACACTCATGCATTTTGCAAAATGTTAGCTACAACTAGGTGTGTTAGCTAGCTAATATACTCAGTAGAGTAGAACAAATTGGAAATCAAAAGAACCGTCTTCCGCTATGACACCGCCATGAATCATGAGAAAGTTCAGAGTTTGTAAAAGAGGTGGATAAGTAATGGATGCATTTTTAGAGATCACGTTTCACCAGTGCCTCCTCTGCTGCCTTACTGAGCATGTGCAGGTATTTCATATCACATGACATGACCTTGGTCCCTGCCCTGACATGAGGTTAGCAATTTCCCTGGGCTTACAGCGGAAGTCTTCACACAGCGTGGGCCTAGAAGCATAGGTTACATTATTACTGCAGAGCGGTCATCACCTCAGCTTAGCCAAACGTACGCGGTCACTCCTCGGTTTCCGTCTCAGCCTCTTAGTTCCACACATTGAAACCTTGATGCTACAGCATTCAAGGACGTTCCAGAAGACTATGTGCTTCCAATAGTTTAAGGCAGTCCCATTCCTCTTTCGTCGTCGCAATGGCCCCATTCATAACAAAATCCATACACTCTACTGGTCTGCTCAAAGCCTTGACCTCAACCCCATTAATCATCATTGGATCAACTGAAAAGCCGACTTCAAGCCACGACCAACCGCCCAACAACGCAACTCGACCTTTTCTGAATGGAACAGAAGCTAATCCTCCCAATCTTCAACCTGTGGGACGCCTGCCCGGGAGAGAGGAGACCGTGATCGCTGCAGTGAGCGGGGAGTGAACTCCACAGACTGTAGGAATGAGATGTTGGGTTAGCAGACAGCCACACTCCTCTGGTGAAGTAGTGCATATTATAATCAGGTGTACAAGGATGTAAGGGAGGGCTGGTGGTTCCCAATGGGCGCGTACGCCTCGAGTTGTTTTGCTGCCTGACATTCCTGCTGTACAGAGATATGCATGCGCACGGCGCGTGAGAAGGGGGAGGGACGTTAATCCTTAAATGGGAAGTAGGCTTAATCAGGGCAGAGATTACACAAGAATGCAAAAACACGCAGAAATGTAAATACGTCGATCATGATCTCTCGTACAGCACACACAGGGAGACACACTCTCTCGTGCACAATCACGCGTACACACCGTCCCTTCTTGTGTGTGCGAAGGACTGCTCAGTCCACACAAGGTGAATTATGCATTTCCGTAACATTTAACGTTTAGCAAAAGCACGTTACTAGATTGGCTGATAAAGGCACATTTATAAGGGCTCAGGCAAGAAGAAAAAATAATATGCAAATAATATGCAAAAATGCAATGAGGCCCATGACTGCCAAGCCTGTATAAACTAAAAATACAGGATGAAGTTCCAGTAACTAGTTTGAGGACGTATTGCTTTAAATAGCAAATGTGTCTAAATTAATAAAAGCAGAACAGATTTTTCCACATCATTTCCAAGAAAAACTATCTTTTCAATCTTGGTTGGATACGCAATCACCCTGGCAACATCAAAGAATTCATACCTCATAAACAAGGCCCATATTCATAACAAGACAATCGCTACAAGGCATCTTTATGATCCGAGGCTGTTAGAAAGTCTCAGAGCCAGTAAACAAAGTACAGGAAAAACCCATAAAAAAAAAAAAAAAAAAAAAAACACACAAAAGCAAGATCCACAGCATCTCTGCCTGCCAAATCAGAGCCAACATGGCCGCCGGCTGTGCACAAGCCCTCATCTGCGCCTACTGGAAGGTCCCTTCTGCAGAGTGAGAGAAAATTGCATCACTTTTCCATTATACAGAAGCAGAGAGCAGCAGAGCCAACATGGCTGGCTGTTGTGCACAAGCCCTGCTGGTAATCAACTGCAAGGTCCATGCGGCAGGGCAAGAACATTCAGACATCGCGACGCATCCATAGAAGGGACGGGCGAAGACAGACACAGTTGCCGCGCCTCACTGATATCCAGCTGGCCTGAGACCTCAGAGCTCCACTCATCTGACCTCAAGACTATCTCTCCCCCCTCCTGAGGGCGACCGGAGAGAGGACAGCTGTGGGGTAGAAGGTGAAGGCTGGAAATAAATACTTTATGTGCCCACGACGCACTGGCAGACTGGCAGAGAGAGAGGCGGGGGGGGGGTTGGGTACATGGGATGGGTGAGGGAACAAACACCTGCAAAACTAAGCAAAATTACACCATGCAGGGGGATTCATTTTAAAAAAAGGATTCCTCTTTCCCCACAAAACTTATCCTGGGGAGAAACCTGTGGAGGCCGAATGTGGAGGTGAACACACACACACTAACACACGCACTAACACGTGCACGCACGCACACACTAATGCATGCACGCCCTTCTCATAACAAGGTTATGTGGGATATAGTTCTGGAGACAGAAGCCTACCTGTAGCCTCGATGTAGCGGATGCACTTGTCGATGAAGAGCGGGATAGGTCTTTCGGGGGACACCACGCTGATCAGCGGCACCCCGAAATAGTTGCTCTCCAGGGGCTTGGAGATGGAGTGCCGAGGCTTGGGACGCTGTTTCTGGAAAGAGAGGAAAATAGGCGCAAGTCAGCAGCTTTAATCTCTGGAGGAGAGGAGTGGTGCAGAGTTTAGCTAAGCTTTCCCAGCTAGGCTTGGGCTGATTGACAATGCCGTTGGGAATTGGCAATGGATTCCAACCATCTGCAATGGACATTAATGCCAAGCGATTCATTGTTTTATTTTATTTCTTTAAACTGTAAACCTGCGGTCAGCTTAAAGAAGGCTATCAAAGGCAAATAATTGCCTCCTAGTGGTTTTTCATTTAATTAGTGGACCCTATCGCAGTCGGCAACAATCGTTAGGTACAGCCAATGGCGTGCTGGTCGAAGGAAAAGAGGAAGTGGCGCTCCCTCGTTAGCACCCCCCACCCACACACACGCGCGCACACACACACACACACACACACACACACACACACACACACACACACACACAAACAATTATCTCTCACAGGGCTCCACACTCCCCACCTCATCTCATTTGTACAGGCTGTAATTCTGCGTCGCCCCTTCGCCCACGCCCCACGTTATGTTACCCCTATGACCAGCAGGAATGTTACATTTCTAAAACCTCAGTTTCCAGCGTTGGTCCTGGGGACCCTCTGCGCACGCTGGTTTTTCTTCCAGCCACATTTGCAAACCTATAGGCTGTTAATTCTTGTTAATTACCGTAGGTGCGTTTAATACCCACATGGTTCATTTACCCTCTTAAGCCACATTATGACTGAAAGAGTAAAAGATCCCAAGTTCACACTGTTACACATTGAGAAGATTTGCATTAAAAGAGGGAAAAAATGCAGCACTGATTGCATTTTACCAACAGGCTCCACACTGCTAAGTGAGTGAGCACACGGCTGCTATAAAAACACCAATTTGGTCGTTTATGACAAATTCAAAAACACGGCAAATGATGCCAAGCTAAACGTGCATGGAGAAAAAAAAAAAAAAGGAAAGAAAAAGTCATCTTCAGCAACATAATTAGGATTCACCATTGTCCTTAATTTGGTCAGTTAAAAATATGCACCCATTTTGCAAACGTTTGCAATAAAGAACAATTTTAATCCTGCCAGGAGTGCTGCTGTAACTGTTTCTGACAGCCTGGCTATAGCGGGTAAATAAAGAGACTTAATTAAGAGAAATTTGCAGCCGTCTGAAACTGTGGTAGCATTCGGAATAAAAACCAGCAAACACACGGGGGGGGGGCAGGATCAACGTTTAGACCCATGTGTGATTGTTACACCTCCATGACAAAGTTTCATTAACCCGTTTAATCCCAAAATTTTTCCTTACGATGTAAGTGCATGTATTTCACTCCTTCGACCTCCCTAACACACAAACTGTATGTATTTTTTGATTTAATGATGGTTTAGTGAAGTTCGGTTTCATTTTTTGCCCAAAGCCAACAAAAACCGTTTTAGAGCTTCAAGAAGTTAAAAATAAAAAAAAAATTGGTCACAAATGAGACCAGTGGGATTAAACAGGTTAAACGGGCTGCATCAGTTCGATGGCCCGGTGTTCTGTTAGAGTAACTGCAGTATCATGGCTTTCCCTCCAGCGAGAAGGGCCTGACTGCCCCTGTATCTCAGTCTCTCTGTCCCCTGTGCTAATCTGACTGCCCCTGTATCTCAGTCTCTCTGTCCTCTGTGCTAATCTGACTGCCCCTGTATCTCAGTCTCTCTGTCCCCTGTGCTAATCTGACTGTCCCTGTATCTCAGTCTCTCTGACCCCTGTGCTAATCTGACTGCCCCTGTATCTCAGTCTCTCTGTCCCCTGTGCTAATCTGACTGTCCCTGTATCTCAGTCCCTCTGTCCCCTGTGCTAATCTGACTGTCCCTGTATCTCAGTCTCTCTGTCCCCAGTGCTAATCTGACTGCCCCTGTATCTCAGTCTCTCTGACCCCTGTGCTAATCTGACTGTCCCTGTATCCCAGTCTCTCTGTCCCCTGTGCTAATCTGATTGTCCCTGTATCTCAGTCTCTCTGTCCCCTGTGCTAATCTGACTGCCCCTGTATCTCAGTCTCTCTGACCCCCTGTGCCCCTAATCTGACTGACTGTCCCTGTATCTCAGTCTCTCTGACCCCTGTGCTAATCTGACTGTCCCTGTATCCCAGTCTCTCTGTCCCCTGTGCTAATCTGATTGTCCCTGTATCTCAGTCTCTCTGTCCCCTGTGCTAATCTGACTGCCCCTGTATCTCGGTCTCTCTGTCCCCTGTGCTAATCTGACTGTCCCTGTATCTCAGTCCCTCTGTCCCTTGTGCTAATCTGACTGCCCCTGTATCTCAGTCTCTCTGTCCCCTGTGCTAATCTGACTGCCCCTGTATCTCAGTCTCTCTGTCCCCTGTGCTAATCTGACTGCCCCTGTATCTCAGTCCCTCTGTCCCCTGTGCTAATCTGATTGGTCCCTCGTATATTTTACAGGCAGAGCCCATCTGCTGCCAGAGACAGATGCAAACAGAGAAAACAAGAGCCCTACAAACCAACGGGACTCAGAAATAAAACCTTTACCTCAATACAGGAGGTAATGAAAACAGAAATCGGAATACGCCTTCTGCACCACCCCCATTGTTTATGCACGTACACACACAGACACACACACACCCACTATGTTCTCCCTGGTACAGTGCCAATGGGGGTATTAGAACTACACTGAGAGTCGCTGGAATGTAAAGCATTTTTCTCTTCAGACGAGTCAATGCGGAGGGGTGTGGCGTAGAGGGAGCGTTTACGGCAGTTATTTGACAAACCCGCTGGGGTGCACCGCTGCATACTTAAATACTTTTGCCACACCCCCTCGCCACCCCACACACACATTTCTCACAGGGCCTGAGAACCGGCACACATGGGAAAGCTCAACGCCTCAAAGCCGGGGACCACAAGAGACGAGAGCAGGCACTCCGGCCTGCACCGGGCTCCAAGACCACATCGTTTTATTGCTGCTGTCAGACCACGTCACCCCCAGGGGGGCCACACATACTTTTATAGGTCCTACAGCCACCTTTTAATTAATGACTGATCTCGACCCTGGGTCTGAAAACAGGTAACGCAACCCCTGGGGCCCGTTACCGCTCCAATTAAGCAATAAAGACCCTGGAGCAGAGAGAACATTCCGGGCCTCCCGCCCTTGAGGGCCAAAACAGCTCAGTTTCCCAGCGCTGGGATACAAGCGAGGCACGATCGTGGGCAGACAAATCGCCGTGGTGCGCGAGACGCTTGCTGCATGGCTCGGTTCTGCCGAATTTGCCCTGATTGACAAGTCTGATTGTTAACAGTTTACATAAACGCTGCATGGGCTCATTTAGAGTCTGAGAAAATAAATAAGTCAGACAAAATATTAAAAAAAAGGAAACAGGAACACCAATTACCAATCGGGCTCATACAGCCTTTACCGAATGTTTCCAGCTTTCACAGTGAAGTTAATTGCCACAGCTGGAATGATTGGGAGCATTAAGTCAGAACGGCAGTAATGTTTGCTTCACTCGGTGAAACACTGATTTGCCAATGCAGGTTACACCACTGGCGTTTAACGCGGGCTGTTGCACAGACAGTGGCCCACGCCTGCATAGATCTGCGTCAGCTGCATGTGGGGATCCCGTGTTCTCAAAGTGGCTTTTCTGTCAAGCGACACCCCCATCACGTATCCACACAACAGACACGAACACCAGCGCCGCTACATAAGCAAAGTCATATTCAATGTCAAGAAGCAGTTTTTTTTTTTTTTTTTTTTTTTAGAAAGCCAATTCCTAGAGGAACAGCTCAGAGCCGCAGTTAGCTGTAACTAACAGTCAGGCCAGAGGGGCAGGCTTGGGTCTGGGCTTAAAGGCCCAGGTTTAATCTGAAAGAAAAAGGGCCAATGAGCAGGAACCAAAGATGGAGGCAAATATTAACAGAAACATGCCTAACATCAGCCCAAGGAGCAGATACAGGCAGGTACAGAGGGTCGCGCACCACCAACAGTCATTAGACCAGGGAAGAGGGAGGAGATTTTTGTCCTCATGTTTTGAAGTCAGTAACTATACTGAGGTCTCTAATAGCCACAATGAGATTTAATCATTTTTCAAAGCAACCTCAATATAGCAGCAACCTGACTAAAATAATGTCAAAGTGAGTAAAACTGCAAAATCCAGTCAGGGATTTGCCCTCCAGAAACACAGCCCCCACATCTGCAGTACCTTATGGACCATCGCCAGGCCAACACCGTCACACATTGAGCCAAACGGTGGTGCAGACAGGGCTGAGGCCGCTTTAGCCAGCCAATGAGGAGAGAGAGAGATGAATGACTCAGCACTCAGGAAAGAGCTACAATGAAATGCACCTCTGCCCCACTCAGTGAACATTTAATCCAAACCCCTCTTCACGAATAAAAGCCATGAATAAGACCGTCGGTGGAGTCCTCACCACACACAGGCAGATTTGGTTTATTCACAGCCAGTGTATAAGATAAGCAGTAAAATTTGAGAGTCTGAAAACATTTTTTGAAGCCCATTAAATTCCATTCACAAATGAGATCTGAATCAGTAAATGACTTGACACGGCGCTGACATTCATTTGCTTTCCTCCTTAAATCCGTGAAAATGCAGATTTCACTGCACTGTTGACACCAGAAAAAAACTGTGCTGAGCTGAATCTCCCAGCGGTGGCTTCAGATCGTTCTCTTAGAAGCACGATTTCGACTCGCCTGTCAGGCAATATGAAACATGCACATACACCAAATGTAAATACACACATAAAGTCATGCAGACATACACACACACACACACACACACACACACACACACACGCAGACCACCCCATACATGCAGTATTCCCAACAAAATATCAATTCTGCGACCTTTTTAGAGTATCAGGGACGAATGTATGATTTGTAAAGATTACCTTGCTTTCCCATGCTGTTTACCACTGAACACGGCCACATAAACTGATGGGGAATACAATCCAACATCTTAAATACTAGTCCTCAGTGACTTTTAGAGGTGAGCTTGGTGCTTTATCCAAATACTACTGAGTAAACAGCTGTTCAAAACACTTAAAATATAATTGCATCAATCTCATTTAGGCAGAAAGGCGGCCATGTTTTGCGAAGTTCATAGAAACTGCCATTTGTTTATCTTTCATAATTCCTTCCGTACTTGTAAATATTTCTGCAAATTTTTTGTTACTTTTACTTTGCCAATTCAAGGAAAAATTGTGTCTCACCAAAATATTTATGGTATTACTGCGCCAGCAAGCTAATGAAAGTGCATTTCACTCGATGATTTTCCATTTCTGTCAGCTTTTATGTCACTAAACAGGACTTTGATATTCTGCTGAGCTCTGCTAAAAAAAATCTGACCTGGCATTGTAGCACGATTCTCACCGAATCTTTCAGCAGCATCTCCTACACTGTTGACACATGCTCTGAAATGAGCTTTGGAATGTGTTCATGAGCCATGGGAACCAGGAAAAGCCACGTACCCCTCATTCAGAAGAATGCTTAACTCATAAAAACTCTGCTTTGGCACATGGAATCACACTGCTCACCACAAGTTTGGGGACAATGTCTACTGTCTTGGTAGGAAAAATAAGCAATGAGGTAGTACCCACAGATCATATACATATTCTACCTTTCTGAATTACCTTTTTGATATTCTTTGGTTGTCTTTACAATATCTATAGCATAACCATTTGAAAGATTCAATAATTCGACCACCTGGAAATGCGTGACAGATTCACTTTAAGGAATTTCAACTGAGTGTTCGATTTGTGCCTGGAACGATCGTCATTTTATAATTATTTTAAAAAGCGTACTCTAGGTTTTGCTAGGCTTTAGCTCCCTCTCCCACAAACTACGCTTTGTACGCTTGTGAAAATGATGAAAAAATGGATGACCCCCAAGAAAGCAATAAAAAAAAAAACCTAATTCAGCATAGAACACATAAGAGACTTCGCGTGTATTCGAGTCTTTGTATTGACTTTGAATGTAATCTGTCGTGCGAAAAAATCGTTCCGCGTCCGGTGTGAAAGTGGCTTAACTCATTCACCACGCCTCATGTTAAGCTATGGCTCAGACTCTTCTGCGGGATCCAATCATTGACCTGTCCGCTCTTTAATAAACCCCAAACAGTAGTTCCTGAATCATGTTGCCGGCCAGATGCAATATGATTGTTCAACTGAGCAACACAAAGCATCATTTTGTCAAACAAATTCTGAAAATACTAAGAAGCATTATATTTTCATCAAAATTATCGCTTATGCGGTATTACTGAACGACCGCTCCATTCCAAATGTACAAGAGGAGGCTGGAAACCTGGATCTGTAGCTAGGCTAAGCTTTTCAGATTTCGGCTGAATTCAGCAGATTGGGCTGAATTCTATACGTAGTAAGACTGGGAGAGCCTCGGCATGTCGCCTTTGCTTGTGCATGTGAATGCCATTCCCCAGCCAACTTGTCGTGTAGTTTAATGTGACTAGCAAATAAATCAGTAGTGCATTTATAGAGTGTTGACATTCTGGCCACAAATGCATACACATCAATATGAATAAACAGGATAAGTAACATTATAGCAGGATTTCTCAGGGTTTAAATGGCACATAGATATTTTTAATGAGTGGAGCATTTGCTAGGGATTGCTATCATTTCAGTTCACTAAGCACTGCAGCTGAATTTAGCAACTGAGCAGTTCCTGCATGCAAGCTGCTGGCAGTGGCTATTGCTAACAAAGGGTGCTATTTTTCAACTCCATAAACCTCGATGGCTGGAATATGCACTTGCTAGCTTGGACTGGCTCTCGGAGAAAATGCAAAGTGTGACCAGAAAGTAATCAGAAGTTTGGAGGAAGATTTAAACGGTGCTTGAAGGGCTTGCCAATATTTATTCAAAGCGTTTCTGAAAAAATGTAACATTGAATTAACATTATATGGCATCAGTATTCGCAGTGCAATGTACACCAAACTTGAACATTTAGAAAGAAACAAAAACAAAACTGATAATAGATATGTACGCTTTGCTGAGGCCCATGCATGCGTTTGGCTAGAAGTAAATGGAATGGAAAAGGGTAGTGTGATTACGTTTAAAGTCGATATCCATCAATGCTAGATTTATGGGGCCAGTTGACCTGTTTGCCGGTTAATCAGAACTGAGCTAATTTCCTGGAGGGGAGGCCCGCTCAAAACAACCGTACCTTCTGACTAGAGTGAACGATTGGCAGTAATTGGCCAAGTAATGACTATTTTTGGGGGATTAGACTCATAACCCTACGGAAGTAATACATGGATCTTGCCAAACAACTGCCACAGTGTCTGCAATCTCACAATTCCACTCTGATCTCCTGCAAGTCAAAGCAATCTAGCATCCTGTTGGCGGTGGTGTCCCCATTTCACTTCAATTCAATTCTGATTCATCTTCACACCTGCGACTATCAAAAATGACATCTGACTCTCCATCAGCCAAATGTATAGGTTGGTCATTTGGCCCATCATAAGCTGCATGTATCAGCCTTTCATCAATGGCTAATTATAATGTCCGTCTGGTCCCACATCAGCCAGCTAGCAATGTTGGCCCTCGTCAGCCTGCTAGTATCTGAGCCTTCGTCAGCACATCAGCAATACTGGCCTCATCATCTTGCCAGCCATCTGCCCCCGAGTATCTGACCCTTCATCAGCCAGTTAGCAATAATGGCCCCTCATCAGCCTGCTAATTAGTATCTGTCCCCTCAACTGCACTGTCGCAACACTGGCCCGATCTTGCCACAGTTACTAGAAAGAGAGAGCTGTGACATGAGGGTTCCAAAGAACCAGGTCAGGGAGCCATTTTGTTTCAATCGTGTTATTGGGCGCTGTCTCAAAGCGAACAAATTCCCCCCCCACCCGCTTTCTCTTTTCTAATGTCTTGAACATTTCCCCCCTATTGCTTACCAAAGCCATTGCTAGCCGATATACTGCGTTTCCCCCCCAACTGACTACGTTTCCCATCCAAAAAAGAACAAAAAATGCAACGATTTCCTTTGTGTGAAACGACTCTGTTCTGCACAATGGAAACAAAATGGCATCCATTTTTAAGTTGTAACGATTTTCTCTTTCTAGGGACTCAACATCTTGCTAGCTAGGATATGGCCCCTAATATCTGGCCCTTCATCAGCCAGTTAGTAACGCTGGCCCCACATTCGTACGCTAGTTAGCATCTGGCCCTTGATCAGCATATTTGCAAAACTGGCCTCATCGTGCAAGCTGTTGTCTGTACAATCATTAGCCCTTTATTAATGCTTGCCCTCCAACAGCCAACCAAATATTCTGGCCATCTAGCTAAGCAGTACACGTCGTCCTCAGTTTGGTAATGTTTGTCAGTTGCCTAAATTATCTCAGTTACCTCCTGTAAAAACCCTACAGCCAAATCTCAGTTTTGAGGGTTAAGGTGCTACCAAATCAAGGGGTTTCCTCGCAGCATGGAGTCTACACTGAAGTCTAATTTATTTTTGGTCAAATCAGCATCAAAAGTGTAACCTTGACACTCCTTACTGAAGTTTCAAGGAAAATGATCAAGAAAAGGTTAAGACTAATCATCAGTTAAAGGGGATTTTTTTTTGTGCGTCCTCCATTTTCAGCTCAGCAGCCGCCACTGGCAAATAAGCACAATTGCTGTTGTGCTCCTAATAAGAGGGAGCAATAAAGTAGAGCAAAGTCTAATAGTGATGTCAATACTAGACAGAAGCCATTGTTCCATCAATAAAACACATTTTTACTTTGAAATCTAAAATGTATACATATTGCGTGAAAAGAAACTTCAATTATGCAATTGTCCCCAAACTTGAAGGCACATGGAAAAATGTAACAGTGGCAAAGCATAAATAACTGTACATGCAGTATCTTTATTTTGTAGTATTCATATTTTAAGAGGAGCAGGAGCTTCACCCCAACTATTTCATGAGCAGTACTTTATAGACAAAGTCACATTATCTTGTCAAACAGTGCACAACATGTACCGCACTCTGGGAGTTCACACTTATCCATCAGCCTTTTTCATATATTTTTGAGATTTTTTCCCCCATTACTGATATTGATTATAAAACATGGAGCTAGCCCATTACATAGCTAAGGATAAATCTCTGTTTCTAATCTGTCTCTACACCTCAACCAGGTCAGTTCTGACACCATTACCCCTCCCTCCCTGAGAAGCTGAATGTTGAAGTCACATTTCCTGTCTGTCCGCCTGACCCCCCAGAGTCGGGATGAACTTTCCACAGCAGTCAGAACAGCAGAGGCTCTGCCAACCTTTAAAAACAGACTGAGGACACACCTCCTTAGCAATAAACTGACTCACTCTAGATGACACATCTTTTTCTCATTCCTTTTTTGTTTTCCAGTAATGAATCTTACTGTTATGCAGGCTAGTGGACCTTTTTTTTTAAACCATTTTCAATATTAGCTTAGTTTGTTAGCTTGTTACTATACTTATAGATCATAAATGGCTTTCTTTAGGAGATCGCATTAAGTTTTCTACTTCAGTACACTGTGGTGGAGAACAGTAGCAGCTAAGCGACTGATTTAATGCACTAACTTAAGGGGGGAAAGGTCTATGAAAGGTCAGCGTAGGTCTTGGGGGAAGGTTTATGATTGAGGTACATTAAAAATACAACACAAAAGCTCCTTACCTTCCCTGGCCGGCGCAGGCTCCGGAGGATATTCCTCCTTTTCGGGTCCTCACCCTCCTCAGTCAAGGAGTTGTCCCCCTTGTGTGCACCCCCCTCATCCTCCTTGGCCTTTGGCGGACCCCCGAGCTCATCATCGCTGCCGATGGAGAAGCTGGTGCGGAAGCTGCTGAACTTCCCAAGGCGCTTGGACCGGTCGCGGTAAAGCCGGGGTTTCACGCCCAGAGCGGACAGCTTGCGCCGACGCTCCAGTGAGCTGCTGTCAGCCTCGCTGTCCGAGCCATTGCCTCCGCCGTTCGAGTGTGGCTTGTTGGCGTTCCGTATCGTGATGATCTTGCCCTGTGTGCTGTCATGAGGCACAGAGTATATATTCTCTTCCTCGGTCGGGCGGGGCTTAGCCACGGCATCCATGGGCTCAGCGTAGTCCGAAGGGTCATAGCCGGTGTCCCCACCCTGGGCCCACGTGACCGCTGAGGGCAAGGAACGGCGGTTGACACCCGAGTCCATGTAGGGGCTGAGGTTTACCTTACGGAAGTCGAAGGTCACGGTGGGCTTGGGCCGCACCTGAGGCGGCACCTTGTTATTAAGCCTGCTTTCAAAGGTGCTGATATCAGATATGACAGACAAGGTGTCGCTAGTGTCCAGGTCAGGTAGCTTGAAGCTATGGGAGGTGAGGGTTCCATCGTGCGAAGGGTACGGGGGTGAGGGCTCCACATCGTCCTCAGAGTCCACCTGGGTGGTGATGGGGCTGGGGGAGCCGCAGCGAGGCGAATGGACATTCTCGCAGGCCTCTGCGACATTGTCGTACATGTGCGTGGCCTCCACAATGGTGCGCTTCTCCACCACATCCTTCAGGAAGGGCTGCAGGATGTCCACTCGGTGCAGACCACCCACAACCCCGCTGGGCCCGCACACCACGCTGCTCAGCCGGGCCTCGAGCTCGTGCGCCAGCTCCTCTCCCTGGGCAAGCTGCTCCCGAGAAGTCTCACAGTCCGCCAGCTCTGATTGGCTCTCAGTTACAGCTAATAGTTGCACAGGGATAATGTCCTGCACCTCGCATAGGAAAGCGCACAGAGTCTCCAGGGAGGCGCGGCGGCGAGCAGAATACACGGCAATATAGCCGTGAACCAGCCGGCTCTTGCGTAAGGAGAAGGATGAGTGGTAGGAGAGTAGGGAGAGCTCAATGCTTTGTCGCTGGCCACCCACCATCAGCTCTAGAAGCACTGAGGTGCCACTGGTCAGGCTCGAGGTGGGCCGGCAGTGCTGCTGCAGCAAAAAGGGCGCTAGAAGCTGGTCAACATCATAGGAGTCACCACACATCAGGCACATGACCACGCGCAAATCGGCCTCAGGACTCTGCTGATGGTGCGAGTCTCTGAAGCCAGGGGGCGGAGGGGGCAGGGGAGGGGAGCTGCTGCCAAGGCTCCTCCGTGAGTCCAGGAGCGCTTTTAAGACCTGGTTGATCTGCTTCTCATTGACATTGCGCCCGTAGCCAGCACCGGGCGAGGCTGGGTCTAGGTAGTTGCACTGCAACTTGCTGGCCACTTGCTGACCCTGTATGATCAGGCTGTGGGCAGTTTCCCCACCAATGTCGCCCACGGACCCAACTCCCCGCTTTGTGACCAACAGAAGTGACATGGGGATCTGAGACATATGGTTGTCCCTGCGACCCAAGGTGGACTCCCGCACCTTTTCAATGCTCTCCACCACATAGGACAGGGACTCCTTGGAATTGTACAGGCAGAGACAGCCATGCGGTGTGAAAGTGGGCGTGTGGAATGAGTTGACCGGCAAGCGTACATTCCCCTCTATGGGTCGCAGCGCCAGCTCGTACATTTTGCCGTCAAGCACGTACCTGTCGTCATTGGTGCACAGTGCTCGGATTTCATTAGCCAGTTCTCTGGCCAGGCCGTCCTTCCCAAGAATCACCAAGTTGATCCGGTCAGCCTTCCCCTCGCCTGGCTTCAGGCTCCCATCAAAGCATGGATAACGGGTCGGGAATCGAGTGGCGAGGATCTGCTCGATTTTGCTGTCGATGCACTGCGGGCTGCTGGGACATGTGTCCTTAGTGGGGTGGTAGACAAAGTGGATGTGCTTGAGCACAAGGGCATCCCTCTCAGCCTGGAGCTTCTGTAGGGCTTTGAACCTCTGCTCCTCCCCCAGCACCTCCTGAATAGCGCCCATCTTCTCCTTGCTGGGTTTAGCATCCACCTCAAGTTCGTAGAACAGTTCTGAGTACTCCAACAGGAGCTCCTGGAAGTCTTCCTTGGCCCGGTCAATTATCTCCTTCTGGTGGCGGTTGTAAATGTCAAGGTACTCTGGCTCCTCCAGCCACTGGTAGAAGTCCTCGTTCATGATGAAGCTCCGCGCCTCCTCCCAGGGTTTTCCAGGTGTGACAAAAGGGGAGGCGCCAAGCTTCTCCTTAAACTCCCAGCGCATCTCCGCCCGCTTACGCTCATTGCGCAGCTGCTCCAGGTGGGCTTCGTAGGCAATCTCAGCCGGCTCAGTCTCAAGCAGGTCCTGAGGGATGCGCTCATCCTCCATGTTGTCTATGTGGGGCGTGGTGTCCCAGGGTGTGTCCTCCAAAACCACAAACCAATGGTTGAAGTCCCGCTTAGTCTCCAGGACTTTCTGCACCCCAGACCAGCTTAGGTGATCAATTTCATCCAGGTCGGGTACCAAGGAGGTAAGGGCCTGGGGTAGAGTGCTAAGGTAGAGCTTCTGCCTCTTCTCTATGTGCTCCTGCTTAAGCCGGAGGACGTGCTGCTGGAACAGCTTCTTTGCCTTTGCCGTGCCCTCCAGGAAAACGTACTCCTTGTACTCGGATGAAGACTGCATGCGGCGGCTGATGTTGGGCCACGTCTCATTGTGGTTCTTCACGATGCGGCTGACTAGCCACTCATAGCGGTCCTTCGCAGACGCAATCTGCTGACTCTGCTGCTTCAGGGCCTCAAAGTAGGGGATGATCTTAGGTTTGCCCCGACTCTTGTCAATGAGCTGCACCAGGGTGAGAAAGGCCAGGTCCACGTTAACGTTAGAGCGGGCTGAGGTCTCCACCACCTGCAGGTTCTTCTTAGCCAGAGCAAAGGTATGAGAGTCCTTGATGTAGCGCTCTACGCCTTCATCACATTTGGTAAGAACCAGGACAACCGGCTTCTTGGTTTTAGCCAGCTGATTGTAGAGGTTGGTGACAAACTTCATCTGGTCGTCGAAGTTGCGGTTCATCCCCCGGCTCACGTCCACACACAGCAGGAAGCCATCCACCATCAGCTTGCCCTCAGGCATCTGCTTCTGCTCAAAGTCTTGCTCCAAGCCAAGCTGGTCCGTGCAAAAGTACATGAGCTTCTCTGCAGAGGCCAGCTTGGTGGAGGCCGCCCTCTTGATGTATGGCTGAAGGGCTGTGCTGCGGTGCGGCTGGAAGGTCTGATCATCGATGAACTCCGTCTGCTCAACCACGTGCATCCGACACTCTGGCCCTTCTTCCAGAGCCCGACTCGCTTCCCCCCAGAAAAGAAAGTGGTCGTTGTTGACCACCCGGCCCCCAAAATCGCTGGTGCTCAGCACCGAGGTGTGGTCCAAGTGGAAGTCGTCGGCGCTCGGGCGAACGAAGCGGTTGCAGAGGCAGGACTTGCCCACCCCGCACTGCCCTTTCTCCTTCTCCGTCCCGGACAGACCCACCACAACCAGGTTGTAGGTGGGCGCCCGGGCATCTTGTTTTTTCGCCATCATTATCGCACGCGGGAACTCATCCTGCTGTGCCTGGAAGCTCGAGAGAGGAGTCTGCCTGGGCACGTTTCCATGCAATGCTCGCTGATCTGCTCAAAAAAATATATTTCTTATTTGTATTTTTGGTTTATTTTCAGTTTACTTTTGTCTCTGTTATTGTTATTATTATTTCTGTGCTTCAGTTTGTATTACAGCAGTTTTCCCCTTGTTTTCACTTGTTCTTGGCAATAGCCACGAGGTTGTTCATTTCTCAGTCCATTTTGCAGCTCGGAGTTGAAGTCAAAAGGAAGGAGGGAGGGTGAGGAAGGAGGGGAAGTGGGGGGAGGGCTGGTGGGAGGGGGGAATGTGGGAAGGAGGGGGGGGTGCTGGCAGAGATCAGGCAAAAGGGCAGGAGACCACACTAGCCCGACCCATCTCTTCCCCCCGGTGGTGTCGCTGGGCAGATGATATTTTCAGAGCTGTGCAACCCAGGTCTGTCCCTGCAGAGAGAGGAGACAGAGAGAAGTATTCAGAAAGGAGGCCAGAGAAATTAGTACCACACATGGCAATACTATAAATCAAAGAAAAAAGTTATCAAAGTCAAAAGGTTTTCCACGTCGCTCTTTCGCCTCCAAATGAATTCCAAATCAGCCAAAAGATTTGTCAAATATCCATTTTGACCTGGAAAATGGTTTTATAAATTAAGTGGTTCAGTATTAGTAACTGAAGGTCAAGGTTAGCCAGACTGCTGATTTTAGGCGGCATTACATAAAATACAGCAACTTAAAGTGAGATAAATTTCACCAAGCAGTACCATGAAACAGGCAGAGAGGATTCTATAGTTCTAATGATTTTTGAAAATGATGATTTCGCTACCCACAAACACACTGTGAGATGAAGGCTTTGATAAGTAGTCCTTTGCCGGAGTTATTAATTAGTCGACAAGGGAAACCCAGCTGTCTTTTAAAAGCTTGCGCAGCACGTTGGCTGCTTTCCATAAAATAAGAAAACACACTTTTTCTGGGTTTCTTCACAGGCAGAATGGAAAACAGGGGCCGCTTGTGTTGGCTGATGTACCACCACTAATTACACATGCAAATGAAGAGCATCAACACGCATCGACACATTTACCTCGTCGTAATAAACACACAGCTCTACAGGCCTATCGTTCTGGAGTAAAAGGGTCTCGCTTAAAATGCACTCTTAAGATATGAGTGCCGAACCATAATGAGACTGCATCAATGCAGGCCGAAACCAAGGTAGGGGACACTGGTTGTCAAATACAGGAGTCCGAGCAGCTAGTAAGTCTCAAACTGCCTGACAGAGGACACCGTTTTCCTGAGACTTGTATACGGCATTTTCACCCCCCTTTTAAATAATTATTTTAAAAAGCTAACCAGTGAATTGAAACAATTATCAGAAAGTTAAAGGAAAAACTCTTGTGTGAGTCAAGAAATGCACCTCACAGATTCGATTTCAGCTGGTCACTGAGCATGTACAAACACGATTCACTGACGGCTTGATACACTGACAAAGCCCGCCCCTGAGTCCAAACTTGGCCATGCGCCCACAGAGAAGACGAGAACTGAGAATCGTTTCATGCCATGTTTTCAAATGGACAGGGAACGGTCTGCAGTGCACATCTTTCAAATGAGAAGTGAGACATTTAAGGAAATGGACAAAAAGAATAGCGATGTAATCGATCAAAATAGAAAGGAGCACCTGTTGCCTTTTGCAGATACCAAGATAAATGCTGCTGAAACGTACATCGTGGACCCTGAGAAAATGCGCACTGGGCCACAGGAAGCACAAACCGCAAAGTGCAGTCCGGCAGCTGGAGGGAATCGATAGCGGATAGACGTTGGGGCTCACGCTGTCATGCTTAATTCATGAGCGTTTCCCCAAACGCCTCTCTTCTATCTCCCAGCTCTTCGTGTAATTAGCTCGGGATCGATACGCACATACCACTAAATGTCACAGGGACCTCTCACCTGGAGGGCTAAGAGGCGAGCGTACAGACAGACCCCGGCCCTCCATTTGTACTGCAAGGGTACGACCCTGGAGGTTTGGGGAGCACCCGGATTATGGAAAGTCAGACTCGAGCCCAGGCAGGGAATTCTGCAATGCTACCTTCACCTGAACTACAGTGGGCTCCGTGGTATTTTTTGTGGGAGATTAACTACTGAATCAGGTATAATTTAAAAAAATGCATTGGAGACAGCACACCGCATGGAGGCAATTATAATTACTGCGCTTGAAATATTACATCACCCAGCTCTTCCCAAACCCGCTATATAAATGGGAATGGCCTATTACGTTGTACTAGCCCACAGGAAAAAGAAAATATTTCCAAGTATTTCAATGCGAAGTCCACTGTTCAACAATCCAGCAACAGAGGTGTGACACAGCTTAATAATTCAGGTGCTACAAAACATAATTTTTCCCAATTCCAATATACAGTGTCAAATAGAAAGTAACTGCAAAAAGCAAGGTACAAATACATTTGATGAGAACTGCAAAAATATTCAATCAATCAACAATTCAAGCTCTCATACGCGAATATATATAAGAAAAATCCAATCAGAATCAAGTAGCTGGTTTAAGGATTAATCATATGAATGCAATATAGCGTACACACAGATAGTTCTCCCTCAAAGAAAACATAGCATGTACTGTAAACAGCTTCGTTGAGATATTATACCAAAGCATGAACAGTGGTGAAATTCACTGGAGGCATACAAATAAATCCATCAAGAATGATCTATTGAGCAGTTCATAAGAAAGATTAATCTAACTGTCAGAAAGATGAGTTTTTCCCCGTTTAGCATCACACGTGGGCAGACGGAATTTAATATTAACTGGAAAAAGTAATGCCGTAAAAAAAGAAAAAATGAGAGCTGAAAATAAAAGGACCTAGACAGGTCGGTCGCCTACGACCAATGGGTGTAGCCCCCCCGATTGCCCACATTTTTCATTTTGGCTTATTTTTGACACAAATTTGTCTATTGTTTAATTAATTATGATACCGTGGCAACCAAAATAGATAGGCGCCGTGTCGTAACCGCTGCCCATATACATACCGAAGAAATAGCTATAAATCTGTGGCCTATAGAGCGTCCACAAGGAAATCTCCACAGCAGTGGTGGCAGCAGTGGACGCGTGACGAGGCCAAATCAACCGTAGCCCCGATTTCGTCCGGGGCCACAATTATACCTCAGAAATACTCGAGGCCAGACCACATGAATGGTGCAGGGCGAAACGTATCTGAACTGCTTGCCAAGAAATTCAAGGGCTTAGCAGCGGTAAATACGTTGCAAACCTGCGAATCAGACACCGCCCACATGCCTACACGGCCTACTCTAGCAGCGGATTGGCAGGTGTTGCCGTCAGGCGTACCGAGCTGAGCCGTGCAGTCGAAGGCAACCAGAGGGGAAACTGCACTCATTTTGGATGAGCCGAGTGAATCTCTCATTCGGGTCTGGAGGCCTCCCAATTTTCTAAGAGGTCTGAAGGTCACCTGTCCGCACGGCGGCGGGGGCGGCCGCGCGGCTCGAACGTCTGCTTGACTCATCCCTCCCCGCCCGCCCACAAAGCCACCCTTAATTGCCGATTCGAGAACTAGCGTCAGAGCTCCTCCGAGCGAGGCTTTTAGCAGCAGGAGCTCAAGGCGAGCGCTAAGCAAACACTCGCCGCCACGGCCGCCGGTTTGTGCTTTCTGAGTAATGGCGGTAACTAAAGAAAATGGTGTGGACACAGGCGAGTGCTCTGACAAACCCATCCCCTGCTCGCGGGGTAATGGGGCGTAATGGACGGAGCAGAGAGCATTTCCGCCAATGTCCTGCACGCCCACACCGGGCCCAGACCACTCGTTTGATCGCGGCAGAACATCCACCTGGCGCGACGGTCACTTTCTCACATAAACGTAGCCTCGGCTCTTCTCCAGTCTCTCAGAGTGTCACTAGTACCCACCATGACGCCTTTTCCATTCTGCGAGCAACTTCATGTTGTATGGAGTTCATTTTGTGCCTTTACTGAGCAAATAAAAAGAGAAATATGTACTTGACAGCAAAAACTGATTTTGAGACAAAGTATAATTCAATCTTTTCACTTCGAAAATATAAATTATTTATGTCAGAATTTTTCAATTCCTCGGCGCTTATTTTTTTTCTGGTTTGCAAAACAAATTTGTGGAAATTCCTGCAATTCAAATTGACATGTAAATTGGTTGATGAAGCCATCTCTATTGGTTGGGGCACTTTTCGGAGGACAGCGTTCACACCCACTTGTTCCTCTTGCGAGGCTTCCACAAAGGGTGGCAGTACCGGTAACCGCCACTGTGTACAACAAAAAGTCTAACAAAATATACTGTACGCGGAGGTAGTTTGTGCACAGTTAAAGAGTGGTAGGCACCTTATGTTCTAGAAGTCAATTTTACAGCGGTGTAGTTCTGTTTATGAGTTATAGTCCATTTCTATTCAGCTGATTCTGCCAGTCACACCCAGCTGGAATTGAATTCAACATCAATGCAAAAATCTGCTGAAAACGTTCAGCTGATCAAGGCACCTTTTGAGACAAGTAGATGACATGAGGCTCCAGGTCGTTTATGCTTCAGTGTGCATGTCGAGTATAATCCCAAGCCTTTCAGTAAGAATAACAAGCACCTGACCGAACAATGTTCGTTTCAGCACAGGTGTCAAGGAAAAATGGGTCTCCTGTGACAGAGTGGCTGCTAATCACAGACCAAGTGATTAATTATTGCTCTGTGCATTAAATAGCAATTCTCATTAAGCTAAGTGTTTAGTGCCAAGGACAGCCAATGAACAACCAGAATTATAAACCACTTTCATCAGGAGAAAAATGCAAATGAATAGATTTTTAACATTCATAATGATCAATAAACTTCAGCATGAAGCAACCGCTTCGCAAAAGCTTTTTTTTTTGGAAATACTTCGAGGCTATGTCAGGCGTTATTGCAGACAGAAGAACACCTGCAACGCCTAAACTGACACTGCTCATATGCGTAACCTATCCATTATTGTTACTCTCTAATTTTTTAAGAAACATCACAATGCGAAAAAAGGAACAGACATAAGCTAGCTAGGCAGCCAAGTAGCCGACTTCAAATTTTGCGTTGAACTTTGATGCTCGGCGACTGCCTCGGCCAGCTTGATCTAAAGACAACAAATTCAGGAAATAAACACACGGACGTCTTGAACAAAGAGTCCACCACTATGTAGCTTCATGTTCTGAGATTACAGAACTAATCAAAGGCTGATATCTTAACAGCCACAGAGCCATGCACAAACATGAAGTGAATTAATAATAATTGTGATCTGAACCTTCAGAGAGGGACCAAAGCATGTTGATGTGCAGACACTGCCTCTGTCAATCAAAATTAGACTTGCCCAGAGTGAAGGAAAACAAATGCAACTGAATTTGCATGCTGACTTGACCACATTAAGTTTTCAACGCGTAAACAAAAACAACGTCCGCAAATGAAAAGACCCACAGACATATACCCGCGTGGTAGCCTTCTCGATGATATGTCATTTGACTAATAAGAGTAAAATTGAACATTGGCTGCAAAAATTAATAAAGATTTTATTATAATATCACTATTGTCCCACAAAACAAAAAGTAAAATATTTGACCAAAACTGTTCCATGAGTGAGGACACACAAGGCGCAAAATATATGAAGCAAAATTTCAGATTTCAGACTTCAAAAGGTTGACAATTTTGTCAATTTTCAGTTGGCAAATTAGCTGGTGATGACATTCAGAAGGGTTCGCAGGTACCCTTGAGTCCTTCTGAAGGTCATTTGTCAATTATATAATAAATGATTAACATTTGGAGGGAAAGGGTGAGTATAACTTTAGCACTTTAGAGTTAATGTAAGCCATTCTCTAATTGAATTTTTACATTTTCATCAATAAGCCATGTAGAGGGATGTGGTAAGCTTGGTTCCACAGCTCTGTGAAAAATTATCTGACCACCACCAAAATCAGAGATCCTCTTCATATCAATACTGACAAACACTAAACAAACAAGAAATGGATATAGCAAAAAACTGAACCTCGTAGAGTAAGAACAAGCTTGTATGAGATATGTATAGGGATGAGCAAAGTTCGCTGCCACAGCTCAGTGAGAAATTTTCCGATCATCACCAAAATCAATAGGGATTCTCTTCATCAAACCATTGACCCACAAAACAACAAGAGTTGTCAGAAGACAACACAGCTCGCCGGAAAACTTTAACCTTGCTGTCCACGGACGCCGACGCAGAGGGTATAGCAACAGCTCTCTGAGGAGATTCGTCCCAGCGAGCTAAAAAATGAAACTGATTCAATGAAATCTGTACCCCTATAGAGTGAGAACAAGCTATGCAAACCATGTATTAGGATGCGCAAATTTCGGTGCCACAGCCCTGTGAAAAATTTACCGATCGTCACCGAAATCAATAGGGATCCTCTTCATTGACTCACATAACACAATTAAAAGAACCAAACAAAAATTGCAGTCTGTTGAGTGAGAACAATAAACGGTGGATGGACCAATGGACAGACAAGGGCGATTACACTATACGCCAATCTGGCAGAGTGGATGTATAAAATATTATATCCAACAGCAAAACTACTTCACCACAAAAAAAAAAACTTGACAGTCCCATCGCCCGCAACCGCATGGGTGTAGCCCCCGAAAGCCTGCCTCTCCCCTTTTTTGGGCATTACTCGGCCAATACTGTCGCCATGGCAACCAAAGTCGATACGTGGTATAACTGAAGTATAGCACGTCCATGCCAAATATGAAAGTAATCAGTCAGAAAATTACAGCCTGTGCAGCCTCCATAAGAAAGTGTCAACGAACGCAGTGGCAGAGACGACAAACATGAATCCATAGTAGCCGCCAGACTTCGTCCTGGGGCTACAATAAGCACATGAAGCAAAAGAGAAACTGCGACATACACAATTTACATTAAAAAAAAAAAAAAAAGTTTTGCATTTTAATAATTAACATTTGATCTCAAACCCATTTTTTCCCTCGCAAAAGTATCTTCTGATTGCCCTTCATTATTTTTCAGTACTTAGCACAATAAAGATGGGTCTGACCAAGCTGTTATGTCACTACAATTTCGATGTTCATTGGGCTATAACTTTTTAACCAGATAACTTGTATAAACTTGAAATACATGTTTCTAAAGTTTTTTATAAGTACTTTAACATGGTACACTCAATGGATTGTTAGAATAATTTTTAAATGTTAAATTAGCAAAAATGTGCTCGGTTACGGTACTACCAAAAGAGGACATCAGATTTGACAAGGTGTACGCAAAGATGCATAACATGCTGTTCTCATTACAAATTGGAGTCAACCTGGTTTCAATATTGCAATAAACCTATTAAACTATGTTCTCAGCAAAAATTGTAGCAAAATATGGAATTTCTTAGATTTAATAGGGAAAAGAATATGGTTACGTCATTACTAGCTGTGTTGGTTACATCACTACAGAACTAGATGTTCATGAGAAAAAGTAAGGTTTCCTTCAAGAAAAGAACTAAAATAGGTAATATAACATACTTTTATTATAAAAGAAATATTCTGTACCACAGATATACATTATTATTACTTAAATCAGTTATGACAGCAATCTAAATGGTCATAATGCAACATCTTTCAAAGAGTTAAAAAAACTCATTTTTAATTTGAATTAGGCAAAAATAGTTACAGATGCTGAAAAATATGAATAGTCAAAGGTATTAAATATAGAAACAAGTAAATTTTATGTAGTTTTAGATATTTTATTGTTGAGATGAAAATTATGTGAAAATAGATTTCCGAGTGTGTCTGTAGTTTTCAAACTTCATGCACTTTAAATGGCTGCAATTTTTTTTCACATCTTGTATTGAAAAAACAAAGTTAGTTCCATATACTAGACAGATTAAGCTACAAGATCAGCCCATTCACTATGTGTTACAAAGAAATATACTGAACAACGAAAGAAACGCAAGTTAATTAAAGGCAGACTGGAAAATAAGTTTGCGCGTAATTATTTTAGAAAATCAAATTACTAGCGCATGCACATTTACACTCGTTTCATCAAACTTTTCTTTATTTTGCGGTCACTTTGACTGAGTAACCATAAGAGTACATTAACTAACTAACTTGCGGTTCTTTTGTTGTTCAGTATATAATTTTCATCACACATGTTCACTTTCGCTTGGCCAGACCCAGATGCAAGATTAACTCCATAACGTTACTGCAAGTGACGAGTATAGAGAGGATGAGCAGTGGGCTGGTGACCCATTGACTCCTTTAGTTTATCTTTGAGGTGTTTTTAAGGAAGCTCAGGACACACAGAGGATGTATTTACAAAAATTTCCTGAATACAGCAGGGCTTAAACATGGAAGATCCCTATCACTGATTATATTTCTGCTTGAATCAATGACATCAGCAAAGCCAGTGCACACATTTGTCAAGGTCACTTCAAATAAATAATTCACATATTTTTGGGTAATCCAAAGGTTCACGTGTGCCAACAGGTTAATGCAGATGCTAGCAACAGCTATTCGAAATTTGCGGAAAAAAAATAGGTATAAAAATAGTGGCACTCTAAACAAATATTTTGTCATTTAAAAGTACTCCAGGTAACACAATCAATCTGAAGTAGAAAGATCAATGTAGAGACATGTCCTGCTAAAGCACAGATTCTCTGAACAGAAAAAAAATCTTCAGACTGAAGACTGAAAGCAATGCCTGACCGTACCAATCCCAGCGGTGAGGGAAGGGTCCGTCACGGCATGTCACGACTGTTACAATGTTTCACTGCAGACTGTGACGGCCACCGCATCTCCGAACGGTCACACTCTATCACCGCCACTACAGCCCGTCGTGAGCAGGCGCCTGATTGGAGAAAAACTTGGGCGACAGATATGAAGCTTCCATGCACTGGAACAGGTTTCGGTACTGCGACAGCAGTTCCATTTACAGCCTGCCATTTCCTGCGCAGCGGACCTATGAAATGATGATGATGATGATGATGATGACGGCTCGACTGGTGATGACAAAGCAAAGCCCAGGAGCAGGAAAGGCACTTAAGCTTGACTGATGCTTTCATCGCATCTACTCCTCTCTCTGTATCCACTCTAACACCAACACTAAGGCCCCATAAAAAAAATGTCAGTTTATCATCCTCGCCTGCATCAGAATTCGTGACCACATCAGTTAGTTTTTTTTTTTTTTTTTTTTAAGTATTTTTAGTGTTGAAAAAAGGGCAATCGGCACAATTGTGAGTGCGAATGTACCATAAACAGACACTTAAGCCATTTACTTGAAAAAGTCATGTTCTTGTTCCCTGTGTTGTTCTCAGTCTAGTAGTGGAAAATAAACCGGTCTAGAAACCTATAAAAACATGTCACGGCCGCATAAGTAAACCAAGTAAAAAAAAAAAAAAAAATCTGCCCACCCGCATCACGTTTTTCACATTAATAGGATGATAAACTAATATATTATACTTTAAGGGGCCTGAGGCACTCGCTACCCCCGAGCGGTCAGTCCTTCTCCTCTTTTTCTCCTCCGTCCCTCGTTCTCCTGAGACCCGCGCTGCATTATTGCAGAGCGGGGAGCGAGGGGGGAGGTCGTATGGAAGCCACTTCCTGTGCAGGAGACACTGGGAGCGGAGCTGGAGATGATTGGGTATGGAAGACTCCGGAGGAATCAAACTTACGAAAACACATGAAATATTCAGCGGCAGCTGACTGCAGTGACAGCTCCACCTCGCCCCTGAGACCAGGCCTCAGGTCTGACACAGCTCCCTGTGAGCGAGCCAGAGCTTTCACACAGATATACAGAAATACAGGTCCTGCTCTCATCTGGATCTACTTCACACACCTCACACACCTCACACAAACATCATTATTCGCCAACAGACTCTCTCTCTCTATTCCCATGTAACAACTGTAAGAGTGTTCTCTCACAGAGACAAACACAGCTTTGGTTTTACTACATTGGATCGGACAAAAACCAAAAACTTAAGTATTAACCCAGACCTAGACCTATCACTTGGCCCAGAATTAGGCCTTTTTTCTTCATGCTGGCCAACAATATATTCCCATAGAAAGGCAGCATGATTAATTTATTGTTTTTTTTTTTTAGGCTGCTTAAAAATAAATGTTGCAATGGGGTGAATAGGCAAGCTCTATCCTGCATCATATTGGATACATCCAGCAATCAATCATCATCAGAGGCCAAGTGCCTCTGGAAGAAAAACTTCACTAATAGCAACCAATAGAAACTTCACAACTGGAGGTAAACCAGGCAGAATCCTCATCTTTCATCCAATGATACTCTTAGCCTCTCCTCATAAACCTTTTCTTGATTAACAACCAAACAATGGATTCTCCCAATCACAAAGACTAACAGGTACACATTATATTTAGATGGAATTACCGCACAGAACACTTGGACATTCAAATGCTCAGGAAACAGTGCACATTAGCGTAAATGTGTTAGCAGGGTTTGCAGAATGTTCAGCTATTTCGGACAAATAAAAATTATTTATGTCACCTTCAGTGATGGTTTGATCCACTTAAAAATGTTTTCCCTTTTAAACGGACATTTTAAACACTTCAAACTACATCAACTGCCATCCGAAATTAAATCTCTAAATAATCTTTCATAATTTCTGCAGGGGAAAAAAAAAAAAAAACACGACAGGAAATGGAATTCAGTGAAAGTTTCATTCAGGTTATTGCCTTTCTTACCATTTTCACACGCTAGTGTAGTCATCTGCCTCTCAATGCCCCTTATAAATCATTATAGGCCATATATTGTTTTTGATTAGTCAGTAAATAAATTGCTTGATTATTAAGCTGCTTTCACACTGGACGCGAAACAAATTTTTTTCACGACAGATGACATTCAAAGTCAATGCAAAGATGCGAATATCGCGTCTTTGTATTGACTTTGAATGTCATCTGTCGTGAAAAAAAATTCGTTTCGCGTCCGGTGTGAAAGCGGCTTTATTCTGGCCCTTACAGGGGTACGAGCGGAGAGTACTCATGCGTTAGGAGACGAGCTCACTGATGACGCTGAACGAGCTCACTGATGATTAGCGGACTTCTCAATTTATTTCCACTGGAAACATTCCAGATGGCGTTTAGTTGCCGTTTTCTCAAACCACTCCAGGTATGATAAAAGAAACAGAGAGGACGAATACTTGCATGTATATCCCATGGCAACAGTCACTGTTATTAAGCTTAAAATATGATACAGCGCTACAGTGCAGCGAGTTTCTTTAAGACTTAATTATTCTCGTGGGGTCTTTAAGAGTCCCCACGAGACGTCCTTCAGTCCCACGAGAACACACAGACACACAGACAAACATCATGCAGCATCAGAATGAATGTTCACGCTAAGACACCTACCCAACACCCTCTCTAAGTACATTGAAGACCACCCACTTTCATCACTAGTTAACTGCGGTGTGCTTCACAGTGAGGAAGTAATTCCCGATGGTCAGTTTCCGGGTGGATTACGACCTTGCACCCCCACCCCCCACCCCACCCCGAACCCAAACCCCTCCGGATTTAACGGGCCCTTCCCAGGTTCACGTTTCCAAGATCAGATCGAGCGCGATTACGATGTCATGTTGTTATATAAGCATTACACATCGGATGTCGCGGGAGCCAAAACGAGGGCCGAACCGCACATGGGATTCAGAGGAGTCGTACGGCCCAATCCCTCCTACAGCTCATGTCATATCTACTAAAAAAAAAATAATAAAATAAAAATAAATAACTGTGAGGCGCAGAAGAAAAACTGGGATGCGTTTCAATGTTTTTATCAGCACAAAACCCCGTCTGTGAGCGAAGAACACAAACAAACCAGGCGACAAACACATGCCTTACGAGATCAGTCTCCAAGAGCCTTTAGACAGTCACGTAAAACCAGATATCATGCTGTACATACATCCTGTTTATAAGTGAGCAGAAATGAACAGTTTTGCATTCCCAGCATTCCCTGTATACCGCGTTATCTTATTGTCTCAGGAAGACCGTTTACCACTTCCTCCAGCAGAGAAGGACTGACACAGAACTAGCTCATCTGTAGCCGTGCCTGAGTGGAGACCTTGTGACCAATGCGAGCGCCACATGGGAACACAGACAAACACACATGGATTTACATGCACAGGGCAGCACACACATAATCCCACATAAACATGCACTGTAAGGACACGGGCATACAAGAACACACAGTATTAAATTCACACACACTGCACTCCCAGCAGCAGGCACTTAGCATCTGAAACCACAGCAACCGCTTCTAGCTCTACTGTCACGCGACGTGATGGGAGGGAGGGAGAGAGGGAGAGGATGGGAAGAGTAGGAGAGAGGAGGGGGGGAGAAAAGGAAGTCCACAGAGAGTCAGCTGGGGGAGAGAGAGAGAGAGAGAAGAGCAATATCAAACTATAACTCTCTGGCACAGAATTGACAGGCCAGGGGACTGCATTTGCCCTCCACAGCAACCAGCACCCCCTGCGATAAAGAGGTAAAATATAAAACAGTGCGGGACATGGCTGACGACAGGTATTAAGGTAATCGAGCGACAGGCATAACAGCACCTTCACCCAGATAAGAGCCCCACTGTCCTGCCAATCAAACGGCACCGCACAGCCCCACTTCCTGTCCCAAGCGACCTTCAGCTGGCACTGCCTTTCCTCAGCACCATCACACCTCGCTCCACTCTCCATTCCACTCACGTCCTCCTGATACGCCAATCACAGCCAGCCCTGCCGCATTTCTCCAGTCAAACACGGCTAACGCCGGGCCTCGAGACAGCCCCGCTCAGTGCTAGAGAGGTCTGCACTAAATGCACACAGATGCAGGTCACATCCACAGCAGCATCGCCCATCTCGCCGCCTGCTCATCTGCACGTTTGATAAATACAAGCGAAGAACGTTTTCTCCCAAATTTAAAACGATCTCGTTTACAGCCCACTCTATCGTTTTCCTTTCATGTCTGTCCTCTGATCACTTCTAAAAAATTAACAATAAACAAATGAGGTAGAGAGGGTGAGAAATGAGGGCGTACAGACAGAGTGGTGATGTGGAGGGGTCCGTGAGCAGTGCACACACACTTGTGCAGTCAGCATTTCGAGCGGGAAAAACGCTGGCGGCTCTCAGAGTCTCTGCACAAAGCCCTGTGGATCTGCACAGGGACTCTGAGCCCTTCCCCCCAAAACCACTCTCCCCCCTTAGCTCCACACAGCCACAGTCACACCATTTATACACACCGCCCTGACTGCTACTGAGAGACATTCTGCCAGCTCCCAGTCACACACACACACACACACGCACGCACGCAGGATTAAGCACAAGCAAGCACACCATGCATACAGACACGCAAGCGCGCACACACACACACACACGCACAAAAACAAACACACACACACACCCTTACCTACCCTCTCTCTCCCTCACGTTCTCCCACCCCCTCTTTAGCTCACTCACAGACACACTTACACCAACAAATAGTTTCAGATACGATCTCCGTGCCCTTCGATTTCACACACCCACATACGCCCACCAGACAAACACACATGCAAACACACAGCCTTCACGCTTCCCACTTTCACACGCCCACACACACCCACTCTCAAACTCACCCTACCCCACACACACACACACACACACACACACACCTAACAGGGCGTATCTCTCCTCTCCAGTTCTCCTCCAGCTGCTAATTGTGAGAGTGAACGGCACAGATGAGGGAGTTAATTGGTTGCTTAATTAAGGTGACGGCGCAGGTGTTGGGGGGGCTTCGCTCCAGCGAGGCGAGGCGACGGTGGCGTGTTAGGTCTCCGATTACAAGGCGGCAGCCACAGGGGGGCCTGCAGTCGTCTCCCTCACTACGCGCAGCAGGTAGTGCTAATCCCCGATCAGCCGACTCAATCGAAACGCGGCGCAGGGCAGCCTCTGCCCCCCAGCACAGCTGCCCCGTCCGACACACTTCCAGCACCTGCACACAAAATGGCTCCCGCTAAGCCAGCTCACTCCAGATTAGTTCTGCCGCCGGAGTCAGTCTACCTGAACTGGAAATGGTTGACCCGCGGCCGGTCGCCAGGGGATAACATCTCTGTGAGGGGCATCCAATCCAATTTGGAAAAGGCCTGTGTGGTCGCACGGTTGCTGCTTAACTTGCCACTAAGGCCGGAATCGACTCATGAGGTCTCGACTGGGCTCGGTTTCACGAAACAGGATTACAGAACCAGTTGGAGAAGTGCACCGTATGAAATGCAGAAAAGCTTGTTCAACCTCATTCTGTATTCCAGGTTTGTGAGGATTCAGAGTTTTTAAATCGCACAGTGGACCAGCAAACAGCCGATTCCTCCGACACCAAACAGGGCCCATTAGTCCTAATGCTAAAATAAAACAAATCACTGCACTCACACTGACCGTTTGAGCATAAGACTAGATACTCAAGATCAATTTCTTCGAGCTTTACCCTGCTTACATAGGGTCCTCACAAAACCAGCCAAAGTGAGCAGCAAGGGACCAATCGCGATCTCACTGCCCGGCTTTAACCGCGAGAGACGTGTCCAGGCAGACCAATCGCCCGAGACCATCGACAGGGTCTAAAATAACACGCACACTTCTCTGATTTCAGAGCACAGCAAACGCGATTTGGAAAAAAAAAAAAAAATGGCTCCTCTCATTTTCCCGGCTCTGTAATAATAGCAACAATAAAAGAAACCCATTTCGCTCTCTCATCGATCAGCAGCATCCGAACAATGACAAACGAGATTCGCGTTTAACGGCAGAAAGAAAAACTCCACTCTTTTGCACTGATTTTTTTTTTTTAGTTTTCGGGAGGTTGGGGGATGTGCTGCATTTGTCTATCAGAGACAGATGTCTTCACTGCCCTCCATTTGTGTAATGTCACGCCAACGTAATTGCACTTCAACAGATGGAGTTCGGTTCCCAATCCAATCTTTCTTCATTCGGCTGACATCCCCTTTCCTCTCAATGGGAACGGGGCTCGATTCATAATGGCGCTTTGCGTCGGTCGCGAGGTTCCAATGGTGCCCTGCGATGCACCACACCCATATTTCATTCTCATTTGCGCCGACTCAGCAATCCTCGCAGTACGGCACACTTTCAAGATCTAAAGGATTGTTCCAGCTCCTGCCGGCCCAAAACAAATAAAAATCATAAAGTTCTTTTCAGCAGCAACAGCTCCTGAAGACCTTCCCGCACCCCCTGCATGTGATTCCCCCCCCTCCGGATAACAGACTGTTTGGAGTGGGTGTCCCCTCAATAGTAACAAGCTCTGCTCCGATTGGCTGTCCCCTTCAATAATCATCTCTGCTCTGACTGGCCATACTCTCGATACTAACGAGCTCTGCACTGATTGGCTGTCCGCTCACTGATAATGAACTCTGCTAAGACTGGCTGTCGCCTCAATAATATTGAACTCTGCTCCGATGGCCGTCCACTCAATATTGAACTCTGCTCCGATTGGCCTTCTACTCAATATTGAACTCTGCTCTGATTGGCCGTCCACTCCATAATGAGCTCTGCTCCGACTGGCCACCCATTCAATAATGAGCTATGCTCTGATTGGCTGTCCATTCAATAATGAGCTATGCTCTGATTGGCTGTCCCCACAATAATACTGAGCAATGTTCTGACTGACTGGCAAACACAGCTAATAAAAGGATAGTAAAGCCAGGAAGAGGTGGGGCGGTCGAGAAAGGCAGAGGAAGGGAGCAGAGTACAGACAGAGCTGGTGAGCGTGAACGATGCAAAGCAAGAATGTCCACAACAGAAAACCGCAGAAATTTCAAACCGCACGTTTCGAACTCTGAAGTGGAAAAGGGGAGACTAACGACTAAACAGTGCCCTCAAGAGACCTAACCTGGGTCACAAAAATAGGACTGCCCTGGAGGGTGTAGTGACAGCACTCATACGTTTACACTTACCATAACTAGCCAGCTAGGGGCAATTTGAATTTGACTGTTTCTTGCACACACAAAGACCCTGAGGTAGCACTCACTCCTTGCACTTGCATGGCTATTGTGGGCAAGGTATATTTTGCCTTTAACTACCGATAGGTGTGGAGAGAAGAGCTCCCTTATGATTGGTAGAATGCAAATGAAGCTTTGGATGATGTATAGTAACCTCAGGGCTCCCTGAAACCCAAGAGACAGGCCAAGTAGAGAAACAAGGGAAAATCAATAGCTGATATGAGCTGTACAAGCTACTGCCTAAATTACGGCCAATGAATCTAGCATTATGGTAGTTTAAGTGCCTTATACGTGTCAATAGCAAGTGAACGACCGAAGAAGGTTTATAGTCCCTTTAAGAATAAATCTGCAGTGATGCTCAGCCAAGATGCTTCATTTGTTCAGCCCGACGGCTCCATCGCAGATTTAGTTTAAGTGGACCGTGCTCTCTGCTCAAATCGCGGTACCTCTCAATGGACGTTCGCAGTTCCACAAGGCTGAACCCAAACAGCTCGAATTTTCACAGTGACCCTCCCACCCCCAAAAATTCTTGGATTCCAGCTTCACTCACTCCCGTTACTAATGCAACCATGCGGTACCACCGACACCCTCTCAACGGCACGGCCTATCCTGTCATCATAAAGATCCATACCGCACCTCTCCGCACTCGTATCACCGCCTCACACCTGCCCATTCGCCTCCAATTCTTCACACCCAATACTTCTCATCTGTTCACTGACAGCCTCTCTCCACTAGAGCCTAAAATACACAGTTCACAGTTCAACTGTAATTTTCTTCCATTTGAATTAGTGCTTTTTCATCCATCCGCACTCGTTAATGTCTGTGAGTCAGCCATTACACCATTACAGAGGAAACTAACCCATAATTTACCGTAGGATTATTCATATTTTCATATGGGGCTTTACACATATACGTGCACGCCGCACACACACACACACACACACACAATCAGCCGTAACATTATGACCACCTGCCTAATATTGTGTAAGTCCTCCGTTTGCCTACAAAACAGCCCTGACCTGTCGAGGCATTAACTCCACCAGACCTCTGAAGGTGTTCTGCAGTATCCGGCACCAAGATGTCAGCAGCAGACCCTTTAAGGCCTGTAAGTCGCGAGGTCGGGCTTCCATAGATCGGTCTCGTTTGTCCAGCACATCCCAGAGATGCTTGACTGCATTGAGATCTCGATAATTTGGAGGCCAAGTCAACATCTTGAGCTCATGGTTGAGTTCAGACCATTCCTGAACCACTTTTGCAGTGCGGCAGGATGCATTATCCTGCTGAAAGAGGCCACTGCCATTAGGGAGCACTGTTTCCATGAAGGGGTGTACTACAATGTTCTGATAGGTGGTATGCATCAAAGTAACGTCCATATGAATGGCAGAACCCAAGCTTTCCCAACAGAACATTGCCCAAAGTGCCACACTGCCTCCGCTGGCTTGCCTTCTCCCTATAGTGCATCCTGGTGCCAATCTTCCCCAGGTAAGCAACACACAAATATACCCGCGGAATACATATGAGGTAAAAGAAAACATGAAACATCAGATCAGGCCACCATCTTCCATTGCTCCGTGGTCCAGTTCTGATGCTCACGTGTCTGTTGCAGGTGCTTTCAGCGGTGGACAAGGGCCAGCATGGGAATCCTGGCCAGTCTGCAGCTACGCAGCCCGAAACGCTACAAACTGCGATTCACTGTGTTCTGACACCTTTCATTCAGAACCAGCAGTACCTTTTTAAGCAATTTGAGTTACAGGAGCTCTTCTGTTGGATTGGACCGCATGGACCAGCCTTCGCTCCCCATGCGCATCAATGAGCCTCGGTCGCCCATGACCCTGTCACCAGTGCACAGGTCTTCCTTTCTTGGACCACTTTTGGCAGGTACTGACCTCAGAACACCCCACAAGAGCTGTTCATTTCTCCTGCCTCCAAGACATCAGCACCGAGGACAAAATGTTCACTAGCTGCCTAATGTATTCCACACACTGACGGGTGCCATTGTCACGAAATAATGTTATTCGCTTCACCTGTCAGTGGTCATAATGCTATAGCTGCTCAGTGTATGTGTGTGTGAGAGTGTGAGTATATATATCCAAATCCATTTTGAGTATATCGAGTTATACATTTGGTTTTAATGGCGATTCAAATGCAGAATATCCAGGAATATAGGTATTGTTTCTCCATAACTTATGAATTAGATACATCAAGGAAGAAACACTGGGATGAGTAGATTTTAAAGGTGGCCAGGCCCCAAGACAAAGGCAGACTGTGGTTATACTCTAGAATAATACTTTCATAATCCTTCATAACTTTTTTCATTAACCACCCACCGTACAGTTGTAATTATTTGAATATTGGATAATCAGTGTCATTTTCTCAAAATTGGCACCTCAGCTAGGGTGCACAGTTATTTACCCTGTCCCCCCCATTTTGGGGCTTCTGGACAAACCTCATTACCCATAATGCACTGCTCAGTGCCAACAGAGGCATGTGTGCACCTGCAGCAGTCTGGCATTAACCAAACCCAAGGTAGATGCTGTGACTTTGATTCCTCACACTTCACTGAGCACAAAATGTCAAATATCCCACTGGCCCTCAAAACTTAACCTTCAGATCACGTTCACACACCATATTCCTGCGGCCACATCAGCTCAGCAGTCACATATGTAGAGCCAAACATGAATAAATGCAAAGAGACGCACACACACACGCACACATACGCAGAAGCACACAATCTTGCAGAATTTGACTTTTAGTCTCTCTGAATCCACTTACAGGACAATTAAATCATATGCAATTTGCACCAGGACCCTGAATATGTTCGAGCACTATAGCATTCTGAGACCAATTACAATGCAAAAGGAGAAGTTTTGAGATGCAGAGAGGACTGTGCACACCAATAAGCAACATGTACATGTGTGTGTGTGTTTATGCGCGCTCATACGTGGGATTTCACTTGTAGCGATGCGCGTATAATACTAGCACATGCAGGACTGCAGACACCCGGGTGGGGCTGAGGGGCCTGTTCCTGCATTAGCAGGCACTTTAGCGGAGTCCTCTCAGTGGGAGGGAGGGAGGGAGTGGTCCGAGAGGCAGACGTACTCCACTCCGCGCCAACAGTCAAAGCCAGAGCAGCCAGCTGGAGCGGGCATGCTCGCCAGACCAATAAAACCACCACGCTTTAAAAGCTTCCCGACACGAGCGACCGGGAGGTATAGAGGAGAAGGAGGACTCGGCTCCAAACAGCAGCGGGAGTTTGAGTTTGAGACGCCACCGAAGAGCAGGACACCCAGCCGAATACGCCCCGCTCAGCCCCGACCACTCGGCCAGTGTAGCATTTACAGCTCTGAGTTCTGCTGAAACGTGCCCCGACTCGCCCCCTGCTCAGTAACAGGAGAACCCCTCCCCCACCATCACACCCCCTCTCTCACTTTCCCTCTCCGCCTAACGGCACGGCAAGATCGCCCAGAGCGGCCGAGCCCCTAAATCACTTTTACTGTCAAGAGACTCGAGACACAACACCCTCCTTCCCTCCCTTAACCCCTCCCACCTGTCAGCTCCACCGCAGGCCAATGGGGGCCGGCCTGGTGCGACTCATCCCTGGGGAACCAGGGCGGAGCCAAGGAGACACTAGTAACACCTGAACCCCCAGTGTCAGAGCAGAGCTAATGAGTTTTTATTTACCTGTCACCACCCAAGGGTCTACCCTTTACAGGTATACCAAGTAGGACTGTTCTTACAAAAAAAATGTATAGAGGCATACAAAAACAATTCTGCTCAATCATCACTTATGACCCACTCGAAGTATGCAATGGGTATCTGTACCTACTGAGACTCCGCCATCTGCCTGAATTTTATTTTATTTTGCATTTTTCTGGGAGTCAATCTTTGGGCAGCTGGAGTGTGGCACCCACCCCCAGCCAATAATAGTGCACAGATGACCCAAGTTTCAAAGAGGAAGCTACAAAAATGGGCTGAACAGGTGCAGAAAAAAGGAAATAAAGCTAGGCAACATTCCAAGCAAAAAAGCCAGTTCCGAAACAACAATAAGTCTGCGGTTAGCTTTCACCTGCCAACAAGCAATGACGATGATGATGGGGCCTGTTTTCTGTTGGACAGGTTAAGTGCCAGCAGCAACATTAGCTAGCTAAAGTACCTATTTTTCCTTCCCAACAAATTTTACTTCCCAAAAATAGAACTAGCTAGCTGTGTAACTTTACAAACAAGCACTGTCTGTACACACCACGTCAATCTATCAACTAGTGCAAATAGCTTCGCATGTTGAGAAAATACCCCGAGGTTTGCAGTGCTAAGTTTGATCTTGGAATCATTTTCTGTCTAAAATGCCAGTTGCATCAATTGCTAACCAATGTAACTAGCTAGTAAGTCTACTGTGGAATAATTATAGCTAAGTGTCTCAATTGAACATGTAACGTAGGCTAGCTGAGGATAGTCAACATTACTGTTGGAGGCGTATTTTTTCTGTTACGTTGCAGAACTAGTATAGCAATTTTGTCATACAGAGCATCGGTCTAGAATCACAATACAGAGTAATTTTGAGCCAACTGACTATAATTATATTTGTGCTAGCGACTCAAGGTTTGTACAGGATGATGGCATGCAATAGGTTTGCTTATTCCCACCATAGGCATCTAAGTAAAGGGAGCTGGAACAGCTGACAGGATAAATCTCCAGACCAACTCCCATCACTGCACAACAGGAGCCAGCAATACAAGACAAGTTCACAGCAATGATGCCTGATTGGCCGTAAAATATTCATGCTGAGCAAACAAAAAACGAGCATCGACTGAAAAATGTCCAACTGCCAAAGAACAGCGACTGCAACCCAGTTGGTCAATTCTTAATTAGAACATCGCTGTTATACCCATGAGCAAAGTCCCAAATTAGAACTGCTACAGAAAATATTTAGTTGTACAAATGATGCACGAGACGCACTGGAAATAAGCATATGCTTAATTCCGAGGACGCTGAACGTCCCCAAAACTGATCTACTTTCCACACCAGCGATTCTGTATAACTGTGCTCGCCTCCAAACCTGAAGACCTGCAGAGAAGAGCACCGAAGCGAGACTCGACATTCCAGTGCATCTTACTCTCCGCAACCCCCCCCCTTACACCCAGAGCCCGAGATTAAGAGTCGTTTCCCAGCACCGCCATCTGATTCTCCGCAGGCGGCGGGTGATGGCAGGCCCACCTCCTTCGCTCAGAGCGCCAAAAAGGCGCCGACGAGGAAGCAGGCTTGCCATCATGCACACTCTGCAGCGCTAACAGTCACAGTCGCCGTCGCAGTCACGTGGTCCTGCAACACTGGGCCTGCTGGGACTCCTTCTGCCAACAGCGGGGGATGGGGGTTAGGGTTAGGGATAAAAATAACTTTCCCTAGGAGTGGGTAGTTTCGTGACAACTTCATTTTACAATCCGTGCACGGCTAGTCCGTGAATGCTAGCGAGGCCTCGCGCCAAAATTCCTTAGATTAGCTGCCTCCTCATGACTGGTGCCATCCATCACTGCCACCTCCATTTCTAAAGCTCGAGATATGATGCTCCACCGGATCCCCAGCCACCAATCACAGGCCAGGCTCTGTGACATCACGAACCGCAGAAAAAATGTGACACTGTCTGTTTGATAAAAAGACTGTGGAGTGGCTTGCACCTTTGAAAAAATTACAAAAGGAGGAACAAAAATGCCAGCAAATTTGAGGTTTACCCAGACAGAATCAAACACACTGAGGTGACCTGTAGCCCTCTGATCAAAGGGCTGGACTGAGACCAAGAGTGAGACCGTTGCCACCCAATCAGTGCACTTATTGAGTCCCCAAGTAAGGCCCTCAAGCCCACAAACAACAGAACCACAGCGCATAACGCAGAAGAACACAAGGAACAATACTGGACCAGGCTCAACTGCTGGACTTGACTCTGGCCAAAAGGCAACTACTCACCTACTAAACAGAGACTCACAGCTCATAAAATCTATCCTGCTTCCCTCAGCCCACACAGTCCCTGCCATTTCAGGCATCAAAAGCACAGGATAAAACCTTGTTTCAACAATGCAGCTGGTCGGCACGGAAACTCGGGGACGCGTGGTGCTTGCAAAGGGCGGCTGACGGCCATCACGGCGGCAGATAATCCTGTTGTTCCACAGACAGCGAGACAAAGAGGGAGCGGAGACTTAACCGAGGCACTTTTCTTCTTAGACCTGCTCATTTTAATCAAAACTTCCATCGCATCGCCCCGCGACTCGCACGTCCATCTGTCAGCTCCTTTAGGACCGTTTCCCAAAGCAATTTATTTCTGGTGGCCACGGGGATGGCGGAAGGGGGTAAAGGGATTAAGTCGATGTCTAGCCTCAGTTAAGGGAGTGAAACACGCTTGCTCCATCTCGGCGATCTCAACAGGGATTTCAAAGCAGAGCATGGGGGCTGGTGTTTGGAGAGAATTTCAGTTCTAGATTTTTCTAAGATAAAAAGGGGGGAAAAAATGCTTGATCCTTCCAGACGTGGCAGAATGGACCGAGCGATCGACCTTGAGCGAGCGCGTCTGCATCAAACAGAAAAAAAAACGAAGAACTTGCCACAAAAAAAAACTGATAAAATCTCCTCCCAGAGAAAGGCAGGGAAGAAATGAATAAACGAATTAAGCCTGATAAACCTTGACCTCCCCCGCGGGAGCAGAGCCGCAACGCAAAGAAAGAAAAAACGAAGAATAAATCTCGATGAGAATGAGAAAGGTGCAGTCTCTTAAGCTTTCAAGTCTGATGCAGAACACACAGAGGCATCATGAAAGTTAAAAGGAAGTGCATCAAAATTAACTCCAGATTACAACTCGCAACAGCTGGTCAAAAAAAAAAAAAAAAACCTTCCCACAACACCCTAGCAACATTGCTGGGAAGTGAAAATATTGCTTCAATGTTGACACATTAAAAACCTTTTTCCTAGTTGCACACCAGCAAGCAGAACAATTCTGGGTCATGTAGGCATGTTTACAGTAGTCATAAATCATATTTGCGATCGTTCATAGTTCAAAGCTTTCAAAATATAGGTCACTTGCCCAACCAGTCTATCACAATCATGTAAACAAAAAAAAAAAATGTTTTGGACCCACTGGGCGAAGTGGCGTAAATTGTACGCGTTTCAGAAGTTCAACCAGAAAAGCATTCCCCAACCTGAGAGCCCATTTTTTCTTAGGCAGTAAAACAGGGTCAAATTAAATCAACTTTGTGGCTCTGTAAACAACTCCAGAACAATCGGTCGCAAACAAGACCCATAACGTATTTCACTGCGCTCTCTGGACTGACGGGCTAGTTAGCAGAGCAGAGAAGCACGGTGGTGAAGGGATCTCAGTCCACCAATATAAAATGTCATCATTGACATAACACATATGGACAACTACATAACTGCCCCGGTATGAAGCCAACCACACACACAGACACACACACACACACACACACACACACAGTGCAACAATAGTCAACATTAATCTGTACTGGACTTTAGAGAAGGGGACATCGTGTTCATCTGACCAGGGAAAAGAATATTTTCTACCCCTCAGATGATTTTACGCAGTTATACTTGGGGCAGCATGGCTCAGGAGGTAGAGCCGGTAGCCTGGAAATCAGAAGGTTCCTGGTTTGATCCCCGGCTCCTCCAGAGAGCGTGTCAAAGTGTCCTTGAGCAAGACACCGAACCCCACACTGCCTCTGCCATCAGGGTGAATGTGAGCCGTAATTGTAAAGCGCTTTGTGTCGTATAACCAGCAAAGCGCAATATAAATGCAGTCCATTTACCATTTGCCACAGTTGATATGTATCAAATCAGACTATAAGGAGAGCTTGACATCATTGGTTGGGGTTTCTTTGTGTGGTGCCTTTTAGGAGAGCAAGCAGATTGAGCACACCCAGGTCAGGACAGCAGGAAAGACTGACCAAATGACCAACTGAAAAGCTTAACCAGCTACCTACGATCAAAACAGCTCAGGAGGACACTGAATGGTTTGCAGGGCGGAGTCTCTGGTTACTGGAGCATCCTGCCAGACGGGACATGTCTCGTTCAGCAAGAGCAGAGAAAGGGTATCTTGCACAGGGATCAGCCCTGGAGCGTTGAACGCATTTGGCACGACTGGCTCAAAATGCAGCCTTTTTGGCTCAATCCAGACAGATGGGAATAGCGGGCAGAGAACCAGCCTTACAGCACTCATCCTCATTTGGGATGGCCCTTCTGTGGCCCTCGGAACCTCTGAGAGGAACGAAGATTACAGTTTGAGCAGCTTTTACAGAGGAAATTGCTTCATTGCCACGGCGGAGTCAGTCTACTGGCTTTGCCACCTTTGTCCTCCAATACCCCTCACTTCCAGTTCCTGTATCTGACCACTTCCTGTCACTAGGCAGAAACCCAAAACAGAGCCCCAGATGGACATAAAGGGAAAAATAAATGACTATCCCCCAGCGCTCACGTTACTGCCGTGGTGACCCGCAAAGGAGGGCAAAGCGATATTGCCAGGAATGAGCCCAAGGGAATCTCACCTCTTGGCCTTAAAATGGCGCACCCCCCCTTTACCTGTAGGGGTCTTGATGAGCTAACCTGTGCAGGGTGAAGCTGACGCCTCTGCGCTTAAGAGACCAGGGGAGACAGAGACAGAAATGGAACAATACTACCACAACGGGGGGTCGATGCCGCTACGGACAGTGAGGGATTTACGCATTGCTTAACCTAGTGGGGGCTGCAGCAGTGTAAATACACTCAGAGGAGCGGAAGCAAAAGTAGAGACAGAGCCCATGTCATTTTAGTCACGGTGACATCATAAGGCCCGCTCTCCGCTGATTGGTCAAGAAGCACCGCACGACCTGCAGACGTCTCGAACGTGCGGAGGCGCACGTCTGTCATGGCGGCGCTAACGCAGAAGCACCTGGAGCCCAGAAGAGGTCACAGCAGAGGTCACAGGTGAGGTCGAAGGCGAGGTCAAGCCTTCGCATAAATGCACAAAGAGGAGGGCCGAGGGCGGGAGAACCTGAAGCGTAAAGACATCAGTCACGCAGCTGCAATTAGAGCAGGTCCATTTCAATACCGCCACGATGGCACTGGAGCCGCCGGGGAGAAAGCAATCCGCATTCACGCTCCACCTGGTCTGTCAGTGCAGTTGAACCCCACCAAAAAAAAAAAAAAAAACATCATCCTCCCATCTCAGGTTCTCTCTCTCAGGAGTTAAGCCAGGGGCTGCATCGCTGACTGATCAGTGATGCTCCGCTCCAGGCATTAGCCCACCGTCTCATTCATTAATCATACAAATGTATGCAAATGTATGCCAAGCCAAATACTCACCTTTAGGAGGCATATCTGGAAGTGAACTTCCATCACTGCCACGGCTCAAACTGAGCTGCATCTCGCAGCAAACAGAGACAAATCCCACACACACACACACACACCCCCCAACCCATCCCTGAAACTCATGCATATGTAAAAGGGCCTCTCTCACCAGCCATTCACTCACACTGGGAAGGTTACTGTACAGGTGAAGATGGGTCTACGAGACACAGAGGACCCGCACAACAACACATCATAGACACACACACGGCAAACAAAGATACACACCTCATATGCCGCACAGACACAAATACACGCACACACACACATACACACATCACAGACACACAAAAACAGAGACACACACATCACACATTATAAACACACATACACATACCTCACAGACACCACAAAAACACAGAAACCTCACAGACACACACACACACACACACACACACACACACAACAAAAAGACAAATACACCTGCAAACATATACGTCGTGCACGCCCACCCACCCACACACACACACACACACACACACACACACACACTCCTCAAAGACACAGAGATGCACACAAGGACACCACAAAAACACAAACACACCAAACAAACATCTCAAAGACACACACACACACACACACACCTACCCCAGTGTGAAGCCCGTCTTATCTCGCCCTCCAGAGACAGTGCTGTGTGTGCGTGTATAAATGTGTGTTTGCGTGGCCCGGCACATTATCTCTGTGTGTAGGGGCCACATGCGCCTCCTGTCACTTTAAAGGCTGTTACAGGTTTCCCTGGCGACCGAGAAAAGGGGTTTCAGCGAAGAGGCTTTTCTGATGCATTCCCTAAACATTATCCACTGTGTGAGAGAGAGAGTGTGTGTGTGTGTGTGTGTGTGTGTGTGTGTATGTGTACATTTTTGTCTGCGAGTGAGGTGTGTGTTTGAGTGCACAGTTGCCCGTGTGCGTATGAGTGCGTGACTGTGTGTCTATGTGCACATGCATGCATACACTCACACGTGTGAGACAGACTTTTTGCATGCATGCTTGAATGCATGCCTGCATGTTTGTGCTAAAGATTTCGGTGTGTTAGAGAGAGAAAAGGAGTGTGTGTCTGACGGAGAGAGAGGGAGTGAGTGAATGTGTGTGTGTGTGTGTGTGTGTGTGTGTGTGTGTGTGTTTTAGAGAGAGAGATGGTGAGAGTGGTAAGTTTGTTCTTTAACACAAAACTGAGTTTTTCCATTTCCTTAATCCCCTCCTCTCTGTCTTACGCTACCAATATCCTCTCGCTCAGCACCAAATGCCCGCCGGCTTCTCACAGCCGCGTCTCCTTCTCTCCATCTCTCCTAATCCACCCCACTACACCCCGGTTCATCTCTCCCGGCCCTAATCTCTCTCACCCCGTCCACTCACTTCTCTGATATTCCTCTGAGCGCGCTCCTTACGGCCTTACTCTCTCCCAGCACCTCCACCTGTCCTGTCCCGACTCCTCCCTGCATCATCATCCATCCGTCTCCCTTCTCCTTCACTGCTCCTGCCAAAAGGGTCAGAATTTGGCGTACCCAACATAAAAACATGGTCCCATCCTGCCTTGTATCAACGGTTCAGGCTGGTGGTGGTGTAATGGTGTGGGGGATATTTTCTTGGCACACTTTGGGCCCCTTAGTACCAACTGAGCATCGTTTAAACGCCACAGCCTACCTGAGTATTGTTGCTGACCATGTCCATTCGTTTATGATCACAGCGTATTCATCTTTTGATGGCCAATTCCAGAAGGATAACACACCATGTCACAAAGCTCAAATAATCTCAAACTGGTTTCTTCAACAAGATAAAGAGTTCACACAAACGGCCTCATCAGTCACCATCTCAATCCAATAGAGCAGTCTCTTTCAGTTCTCTCCTCCAGGTCAAACAGCCATTCAAAGCTTTGATTATTGCCCCCCCTTTGCCCTCTTCCCTAAAAACTGTGTCCCCTAGATCTGCAAACTGATGCTCCCTCCCTACGCTTTAACCACCACCCAGATCCACCAGCATGAAATTTCTCTCTGCAAATCCCGCTTTAAAGCCACACAAACCACCCAAACTCAGAGATTACAGCTGCCGCACCTTCAGAGGAGCCCAGGAAAGAGAATAACAGACAGAGCTCAATCTCATCCCGTCATGTCGAGTCACGAGGTGAGATCGGACAGAGAGGCTGTTCGGTAACCGTTTCGCACACACTTCGGCGAAGGAAGCCCTTACGCTCAAAATCACACAAGAACTTGTTCTATTTCACAATAATAAACTGGTCCCATTGACCCTTAGAGTGCCAAGAATGCAGCTACTGTTGCTCAATGATGACAGGTTTTCAAAGGCTTTGATTTTAATATCTTACATTTGGCATTAAACAGCACAAGATCATTTATTTAGAATTTTTTGAAAATTTACCTCAGCGCTCCAAGGGTTAATAAGGGGTTAATGTCTACTCAACAATGTAACAATTCACATGATGAGCGCAACCGGAAGCGTTTACGACGGTCATTTCGTCCAGTAGCGAGTAAATAAAAGCAGCCCACTTCTTCCAACACTGACAGAGGTTTTAGTGAGAATAAGAACAAAGACATCATTAAATCAAGAAACACAGCAGCATTGACACACACCCAACCGCTGTAAGAATGGGGGGGCAAAAAACACAACACAAGCATTCAGTGGAGTGAAAGATGCCTCTTTCTGCCCCTAAACAGAGGAACTGAATGTGAAACTGAATTCAGATGGTGTCCATACACAGGCACTGCCGCAGGAACACAAACAGAATACAGTGCGAGGTACGGGAGGAGGCGCAGACCGAGAGATAAGGATTAGCGGCAGGGTCAGGAGTGCTTGTGTAAACAATGCTTAGCTCCGAGCGCTGGATTTCTCACAGGTTTTAAGAGGCTCTGAGGAAGAGACTGTGTGATCCCTGGGAGAGGGTGTCCAGTACTGGGATAGGCGAGAGAGGGCAGCCATTGAGGTACCAAAGTACCATCCAACACACTCCGATTTGCCCCCATATTCAAAGTCTCGCCCACCTGCACACTTCACTAATCCAAATGTCTACTTGTGCCTTCTGGACTGTTCCCTGTCTAAGCACTCACCTCTCCTTCTCTTCTCCTTTCTGCTCACCCCTCCATCTGTTTATCCATCCATCCCTGAACTAAAACATGCACTAGTGGCTAAACTGCTGCCATTGTAGCTACATTACCAGGGTAAACCTCAACCTCTAAAACTGCCATGTGATGGACTGGCAAACCTCAAAGCTACCCCATTTCAGATATTAACAGCCCAACTCGCCTCCTTTCACTGATATGATCACACCTGCTTGGCCAGTGGGAGTGAATAAAGACTGACAGTCTGTATATTTCAATAAAGCAGACACACCTGAGCACAGTCTGTATATTTCAGTAAAGCAGACACACCTGAGCACAGTCTGTATATTTCAGTAAAGCAGACACACCTGAGCACAGTCTGTATATTTCAGTAAAGCAGACACACCTGACACAGTCTGTATGTTTTTGTAAAGCTGACACACCTGAGCACAGTCTGTATATTTCAGTAAAGCAGACACACCTGAGCACAGTCTGTATGTTTCAGTAAAACAGACACACCTGAGCACAGCCTGTATATTTCAGTAAAGCAGACACACCTGAGCACAGCCTGTATATTTCAGTAAAGCAGACACACCTGAGCACAGTCTGTATATTTCAGTAAAGCAGACACACCTGAGCACAGCCTGTATGTTTCAGTGAGCACAGTCTGTATATTTCAGTAAAGCAGACACACCTGAGCACAGCCTGTATATTTCAGTAAAGCAGACACACCTGAGCACAGCCTGTATATTTCAGTAAAGCAGACACACCTGAGCACAGTCTGTAGTCTGTATATTTCTGTAGTTTAAAGCAGACACACCTGAGCACAGTCTGTATATTTCAGTAAAGCAGACACACCTGAGCACAGTCTGTATATTTCAGTAAAGCAGACACACCTGAGCACAGCCTGTATATTTCAGTAAAGCAGACACACCTGAGCACAGTCTGTATGTTTCAGTAAAGCAGATACACCTGAGCACAGTCTGTATATTTCAGTAAAGCAGACACACCTGAGCACAGTCTGTATTTCAGTAAAGCAGACACACCTGAGCACAGCCTGTATATTTCAGTAAAGCAGACACACCTGAGCACAGTCTGTATATTTCAGTAAAGCAGACACACCTGAGCACAGTCTGTATGTTTCAGTAAAGCAGACACACCTGAGCACAGTCTGTATGTTTTCAGTAAAAGTCAGACAGACACACCTGAGCACAGTCTGTATATTTCAGTAAAGCAGACACACCTGAGCACAGTCTGTATATTTCAGTAAAGCAGACACACCTGAGCACAGTCTGTATATTTCAGTAAAGCAGACACACCTGAACAGTCTGTATATTTCAGTAAAGCAGACACACCTGAGCACAGTCTGTATATTTCAGTAAAGCAGACACACCTGAGCACAGTCTGTATATTTCAGTAAAGCAGACACACCTGAGCACAGTCTGTATATTTCAGTAAAGCAGACACACCTGAGCACAGTCTGTATATTTCAGTAAAGCAGACACACCTGAGCACAGCCTGTATATTTCAGTAAAGCAGACACACCTGAGCACAGCCTGTATATTTCAGTAAAGCAGACACACCTGAGCACAGTCTGTAAATATTTGAGCACAGTGTATGTTTCAGTAAACACAGACACACCTGAGCACAGTCTGTATATTTCAGTAAAGCAGACACACCTGAGCACAGTCTGTATGTTTCAGTAAAGCAGACACACCTGAGCACAGTCTGTATGTTTCAGTAAAGCAGACACACCTGAGCACAGTCTGTATGTTTCAGTAAAGCAGACACACCTGAGCACAGTCTGTATATTTCAGTAAAACACACACCTGAGCACAGTCTGTATGTTTCAGTAAAGCAGACACACCTGAGCACAGCCTGTATATTTCAGTAAAGCAGACACACCTGAGCACAGTCTGTATGTTTCAGTAAAGCAGACACACCTGAGCACAGCCTGTATGTTTCAGTAAAGCAGACACACCTGAGCACAGTCTGTATATTTCAGTAAAGCAGACACACCTGAGCACAGCCTGTATGTTTCAGTAAAGCAGACACACCTGAGCACAGTCTGTATATTTCAGTAAAGCAGACACACCTGAGCACAGTCTGTATGTTTCAGTAAAGCAGACACACCTGAGCACAGTCTGTATGTTTCAGTAAAGCAGACACACCTGAGCACAGCCTGTATGTTTCAGTAAAGCAGACACACAGACACACCTGTATATTTCAGTAAAACAGACACACCTGACAGTAAATTTCAGTAAAGCAGACACACCTGAGCACAGTCTGTATATTTCAGTAAAGCAGACACACCTGAGCACAGTCTGTATATTTCAGTAAAGTTTCAGACACACACTGAGCACAGTCTGTATATTTTTTCAGTAAAGCAGACACACCTGAGACACACAGCCTGTATGTTTCAGTAAAGTAAAGCAGACACCTGAGCACAGTCTGTATATTTCAGACACACCTGAGCACAGCCTAAACAGTCTGAGCACAGTCTGATATTTCAAAACCTGAGCACAGTCTGTATATTTCAGTAAAAGTAAAGCACAGACACACCTGAGCACAGCCTGTATATTTCAGTAAAAGCAGACACACCTGAGCACAGTCTGTATATTTCAGTAAAACACAGACACACCTGAGCACAGTCTGTATATTTCAGTAAAGCAGACACACAGCAGTAAACAGACACACCTGTATCTGTATATTTCAGTAAAAAAACAGACACACCTGAGCACAGTCTGTATATTTCAGTAAAAGCAGACACACCTGAGCACAGTCTGTATATTTCAGTAAAGCAGACACACCTGAGCACAGCACAGTCTGTATATTTCAGTAAAGCAGACACACCTGAGCACAGTCTATATTTCAGTAAAGCAGACACACCTGAGCACAGTCTGTATATTTCAGAGACACACCTGAGCACAGTGTATATATTTCAGTAAAAGCAGACACACCTGAGCACAGTCTGTATATTTCAGTAAAGCAGACACACCTGAGCACAGTCTGTATATTTCAGTAAAGCAGACACACCTGAGCACAGTCTGTATATTTCAGTAAAAGCAGACACACCTGAGCACAGTCTGTATATTTCAGTAAAGCAGACACACCTGAGCACAGTCTGTATATTTCAGTAAAGCAGACACACCTGAGCACAGTCTGTATATTTCTCAGTCTGTATATTTCAGTAAAACAGACACACCTGAGCACAGTCTGTATATTTCAGTAAAAGCAGACACAACAGTCCTAAAAAAGACACACACTGCAACTGTATATGCCCAGTAAAAGCAGACACACCTGAGCACAGTCACACCTGATCACAATCTGTATATTTCATAAAACAGACACACCTGAGCACAGCCTGTATATTTCAGTAAAGCAGACAAACCCTGTATATTTCAGTAAAGCAGACACCTGAGCACAGTCTGCCTAAAGCAGACACACCTGAGCACAGCCTGTATATTTCAGTAAAGCAGAGTCCTGTATGTTTCTGTAAAACAGAAACCTCAATATTTCAGTGCAAAAGACTCCTTACGCAGAACACCTGAGCACAGGCCCACAACATGGGTAAAACCCCACGCCTGCATAAACCCCAATGAGAGGAGTCCCAGGATTTACGCATTTACACAACATGGGTCCACAGCGGGGAGAAACGTGTTCTACATCCCAACAGCAGCACAGCCATTTCAGGAAGCTTTTGGCAAGGGGTCTGTGTGGAGCGTGTTATACAGCACTTTGTGAAATTAACTACATACAAACTTCCATTTGATCCAACATCTCTGTGCCCTGTGATAGCAGGCTGGTGATGAGATGGGAGCCAAGCAGGATAGACGTGAAGACTCCCAGTTTCGCCCTTCATGTTGCTGTGTCTATCGAGTGTTGGAGGACCCCTGATGTATTTGGGGGCGTTTGTGAGTTGCGTGTAGCAGCCATCAACGGAAGAGTCAGACTCCACCCAGGTGGCTTTGCAGGTGGTGGCACCAACAATCAGGTGCCTAATAGGGCTTTTCCACAACTCGACTGATAATATAGATAATACCTGGGACCAGGTACTTTTTTTAGTACCTACTCAGCCGGGGTTCCAAGCAAGCTGAGTCGAGCCGAAAATGTGACGTCAACAGACTGCAGGCCACTGATTGGCCAGGGAGTGATGCTTACTATGATGACCCCACCCACATTGAGGTGGTACTCAATCGTAATGGAAAATGACCGAAACTAAGTAGATTCGAGTCGAGTAATGCTAAAACTGTGTAATGGAAAAGCAGCATAAGCATTCAGACAGTGGAAATTTAAAAACGACAGCAAGTCCTTCACCAGGGATCTTCAAATCTTGAACTCGAATCCAAATTCAGTCCAGGTTTTCTTTTATCCCAGGTAAGGAAAAAAACATTTAGCGCCCCTGATTAGCCAGACCGTCTTTACACCTGACTCCCAGGTAAAGGGAGGGTGGACAACCAGCAGTTCCTGGACCTCAAGGACCGTGATTTGAGGACCAGGGTCCTACAAGGTTCAGTCCACTGGGATTTAAATATGCTCAAATGAGAAGCACAGGCTGTTAGCTTATATTTCAGCCACTGTCGAAATACTTGCACACCTCCCGGCACGTGTGGTGCAGGGCAGAATGTCAGAGAGGTGCAGAGTTTCCTGTGTCCTCTCTCAGGTGAAAAAAAAAGTCAAAATGACAGTCAGAGCCGGGACAACCCAACCGTCAGGGGCACGGCCGCCTGCTGCTCAGCTCTCTGAGTACAGAAGAAAGAAAAAAGGCAGGGCCTCATTACGTTAAAAAAAAAAAAAAAAGCACTCGTTTACCCCTTTGCGTCGCCCGCGGAAGCTTCGGGACTCGACGGCCAGGAGCGAGGAGTATTATCGGGGCTGAAAAAAGGCGCGCGTGGATATCAAGGGGCCCGTGTGAAATATGGCCGGCTCCTTCGCATGCATCACACGCAGCCGCGCGCTCTCATTCATTCTGTCCACGGAGCCGAGCTCCCCGCTGCGCTCTGTTTGAACAAGATATGGCTTCTGTCCACCTCAGCATTTCTAAAGCGAGACCAGCCCACTCTCTCCAGCTTTCTGGGGGGATGGGGGTGCGTTCTTCCTCTCCCTGTTCCTCAAGTGCACCCCCCACTTCCCCCCGCCAGCCCAGAGAGAAAGCCCACATGGTAGAGTCCTACTGTCTCCCTTCTCCTGCGGCGCGACTGATAGCAGCAGCGCGTTGAGCCCAATACTGCGGCAGGCGTGCTCCGGCGCGAACCACAAAGGCTAATCCACGGGCGCGCTAATGGGCCGCTATCCTACCGTTACACATAAGGGACCGAGGGACCCAGCTCATTCAATTAAAGCTGAATGACACCAGCGCAGAGCCGGCTGAGATAAAGGAGCTCATTTCAGCGCCGACTCGCGCCAGCCGTGTGTACGGTACGCTAGCTAGCGGAGGAAACAGATGCCCTTTTTCAGAGCGACCCGCAAGATGTGAACGTCATCCTGTGGAGCTGAGTTACCTTACCCACGGGGTATATGCTTCTGCAGGCCCTGGAGCCGACTGCGGCCATCTTTACCTCCACACCAGCGCTCAGAGTCAGAGCAGGGCTCCTCCATCACAGGGCATTAAAAAAAGGGCAGGAAATGCATTCGATGGACAGCCTGTCACCTTTTCAACCCACCGAGCAGGAAGACAGAGGACACAAGGCTCGCTGTGATAAAGATGGCAGCCAATCAGGAGACAAGAAACCGCAGACACGGACACAAACACTGCCATGTACCCAAGAACATGACCGAAACAAAGTCATAGGCAAGAGGATTCAAACTACCTCAAATATTGAGCAACAGTCACTGCCATACATTTATAGCACCATTTCAGGATACACAAAGGCGAAGCGTTACTCAGGACAAACCAAGCTACGCACCACCACAGCAAGAGCCACTGGTAATACAGCAACTCAGAAACACCGCTTGCCATTCTGTTGCATCATAAACTAAATTTTAGATATGTACAATCATTTACCTAAGGTCTACACAAATGATAGCAAAATTAACCCATAGGTGCCCACAAGGAAACCTCCGGTCATCCAACCATGCGGCAGAGTCCGTCGTCAAACTGACAACTGTGCCATCTTACAGGCATTGAGAGAGCATTAGCCAGCGCACAAAGGATTTATAGTCTCTGTTCCATGTTAAGAACCAAATTTCCCCAGACAAAGCCCCCCTCTTTAAGTCGGGTAAAGATTCGCCAGTCCGTTCCTACGGGTCTGCACCCCTGGTTTTCATATTCAAGCCCATGCAATAAAGGAGAAACCCCCCAAGCACACACACACATCTCTTAAATCATGTCCCACTGTACAGCATGGGATGGGATTTGGCTCTAACTTCATTAGTTACGCCTCACACTAGGGCCTATAGATTATGTGTAATTAAGCAGCTTAGCAGGGCTTAAACCGCCATAGAGTGAAGGAGAGCCTTATCTGTCAGCCAGCTAAAAAGATTACATTTCTCTTCCTCCTCTTCTTCTAGTGGTAAACTACCCACAATTCCATTACTCACGTTCTTTCCCCGCTAAAGATTAGCTTTAGGCATGTATGGTGGGGGGACATCACCGGGAGGAGGGGCCAACCGTCTCACATGACTCAGCCTAAACCAATGGCTGACCCCCCCCAGCTCTGGAGGGTAGGGGTGGGCCACTCTTGACCCACAGTGCAGTAGGAGCAGGTCCACACACCCCACGCATCTCTCAGAGCTGAGATTTAGGGAAGCCTTTAGGGTGGTGAGCGCTAGGGCCTGAGCTGTGCTCTCGTCACGCACAGGTACTGACCGAGGTCAGGAGTGCAGCTTGCTTAAACATACCTGTACCTGTGTACCTGCCATTACAGTCCAGAGGGTACGAAGTTGAAGATAATTATTTGATTCCCCTCCGCTGATCTTGAACCCTCCCCAGTTTAAATTGCATGTCCAGCACACTCTCCCTCTCCTGTCCAACAAGGAATTTAAGACACCAGACAATAACTAGAGAGTGAATTTCCCTCAACTCAAGAACCTCTTATGTTCAAAACCCAACCAACCACAAACCCCACTAAAGTGCATCTGTGACACTTTGTCCGAAATACTTGAAATACTTCAAATGGAAAAGTGTATCATTGCTTCAGAAAGAAACTCAACAATCGACCGCTGCGTGAAAGCAGGGTCGGTGTGCTTCTCACACTGGGCCATTATAGTGCACCGCTCGCACTCGAACTTTACGTGACATTAAGTGACACGGAGAGGAAACCCCTGCCGGTCCAGAGGGAAGAATTAAAAATGGCAGACGAGGGGGGGCGGATCGGAGAGGACGTTTACGGGCTGCAGAATGACTGAGTGTGTGGGAAACTCCCATTCGAATCATCGTCTCTCAGAAGCCCCACCCCCGCTCGTCCATATGAATTCAGGGCAAAACAACACAGCAGACAAAGTAAGATTTAATTATCGAATTCTTACTTCCATGATGTTTGGAAACCTCTCCTGCTTTATCTGCAGTCCTCCCAGCACAGAGGGCAAAGGAAATCAGTTCATGTTCTTTCCAAAAATAAACTCTTTCCGGGCATTTGCATTTGATATCTTCTTTCAGCCCCTGACTCTCACACATTTTTTCCCCTCAGAGGCTTCCCAAACGTCCCCAATAAAACTGCTCACAGTAGAGAGAAAGACCTAAACTCTCGCACTCCTGATGACACTCTTGAACAGATCAGCTTAAAATCCAGATCAGCTTTGCTTGACTTATTCCACATCCAGTCATATGAATGACGAAAGTTGACTCAAATCTGTAAGGTGCTCCCAACAAGACTATGTTGTTAAGAACAGAAATTATGGCCAATCACAGCTCAAACATGACCAGAGGTGGAAAGTCCAGGTTCAGAAAGTAAAAGTCCTCCCCGGAACTTTATTCCAACCTCCTGGATTTACTTCTGATAGGAGATAGAGCCAATATGAATGATCAGCTCATTCTGTGGGAGGGAGAAAAGCCTGGCAGGATTTTTACTTCCTGACCCCTGGATTTTCCACCTCTGAACATGACTGCCTAATGCAGTTTTAAAAATGTTGCTGAGGGTGATTAAAGTGCGCCTTGGGGTCACTCCTGAAGCCATACTGTGCTCGGCAAGAATGTCATTCAGCAATGAGCCACCCTTAAAACAGACAGGGCGGTTGGCTGTTGAATGCCGTTTTTGGTGTTCAGCTATCCTGGGACCGAGCCAGTTTGGAATCAGAATGGCAGGAACACGCCTGACCCCCCCGGGCCAAATTCCTTCCTTAGCCTTCGCCAAACTGCCTGAGCACCTGGGGGGCAAATCTCACATCAGCCAGCACCACAGAGCAACCGGTTTGTCCCGTTTACCGTCATCAGGGCCGACAGGCAGGACCGCACAGCACCAGATCCCTCCCTCCCCCCTGCTCGCTCACATCGGATGGAACTACAACTCCCATCATTCCTTACTTTTGCAGTGTGAAATGATTCCCATCAGGGCACAAGCAGAGGAGACCTGAGGGGAAACAATTCTGCTTCGGCAACACATAAAGGGAGAGGGGGGGAGAGAAAGAGGGGGGGGGGAGAAGGAGAGAGAGGGAGAGAGAGAGGTATGCTGACAGTGAGGCATGAGATATGGAGGCAGGGAGAGCCATGAAGAGGGAGGGGGAGAGAGAGGCACGCAGGAAGAGGGGAAAAAAAGACAAATATTCAGAGTTCACAGAGAGAGAGAGAGAGAGAGAGAAATGAAGAGAGACGGTGAAAAAACAGGGTCTGAGCTGCCTGTTTATCTGTGAAGCGTAACGGTGCAGACTGGGGTAAAGGCCACCCACCGAACCCCAGCAGAGTCTACAGGCCAACTGAGGATCAACAGAGTCAGAGACATACAGACAGGCTTCTGACGACAATAACCTACATTTCACACCACCTCGCTCGGGCAGGCATACCTCAGTACACGCACCATGCAAGGGAACATGAAAACCCGGCTTATTTTTCACAGATTGGTGCTTAATGGAGGAAAATTACAGGTTTTCCCAGTCATATTACTACTCCCAGCCTTTTATGCCAGCCATATTTCTGCTCTGCCCAAAGGGGTTTAGGGGTTCCAAGTATTCACCTTTTCTAGATTTTTCTTTCATGTGTCTAATGCTTCAAATATAAAATGTATTTGAATAAAGAAAGGAAAATGAGAACATCTTAATGGGGAGCTCCCTAGCGGAGCTCTTTTAAACAAGTTGCCACATGATAGGTTTTTTAACAGCGCAAGACAAAATAATTTTTTTTTTTTTAAATCTATTTCAGCACTCGAAATGTTAAGCACCATTAATGAGCTGAACAAAGGGACAACATAGGTCTTTGCATTATTCAAAAAAATTGCTATGTCATGATATTTGTTGTTACTGTGATAAAACTATACTATACCATACAACCCCTGGCAAATACCATGGAATCGCAAACACTTGGAAGATGTTTATCCAGATTTTTTGCTTCACAACAAATAAAAAAAAAAATAGCAGATATGACACAAAAAATAATTAATAATAAATATTAAATTAATATTAACTAATTAATTTATAAATTAGATTAAATTATTTTAACTTATGGGATATTTTCTCATAATCTTATAAATAAAAAAATATGTTATTGCGTACAAAAAATACCAGTTAACAGAATAGATTTGCAGGATTGTCCTTGTCATGGACAAATTTTTTTCCATATCCACAATAAATTTCCAAATGGATGAGGCCGGGGCTGCTTGTTGGCTGTACTATTCAGTTGATTTACCTTTCCTACAGAAAAGCTTTCAAGCTCTTTGCTGTGTGGCAAGATGCATTGTCATCCTGGAAAATGACTTCATCATCACCGAACCCATTTACTATTGATGGAATCAAAAAATAGTCAGAAATTTCAATGTACACCTGCGCATTGACTCCTGGTGTAATGACGGCTACCCCCTCCGGTCCTTTACCCAACATTCAACCCCACATCAGAAATGAATGGGGAAATTTGCTTGTTTTCGTCCAGCAGTCATATTTACATTTCATTGGAAAGACACTAGGGGTGCATTCAAAGTCACACCGGTGCACATCGTTTTGTTATGGTTTCCGGGTTGAACGACCCATTTCCTCCAACCAGTGTGAAACGGTGCACAGCGGCGTTTGAGGTATGTTTTCTCCTGTTTGGTGGGTGTGCCAGGGGTGTTATCCAATCAGCTGCAACATGTATATAAACCACGCCATCTTAAAAAGGCAGTGGCACAATGAATCCAAGGAGGGTAGTATATAAATGCATCTCTTGCAGCTTGGTATTCACCACGGTTGATGACATCAAACGACATGTTTGTGGTAAGTAGAAGTTTAAAAAGTTCAAAAATCAAACACGAATTTGAACCCATTTCATCAGGCTCCGAGAATTCTTCCAAGAGAACGCACAGTATGGCCCTCTGGGCTGCCATAGTTGCAACGCTTGCGTGACACAATGGGGTGTTCAGCGCACTACTGTTGCCGACTTTGAACGCACCCCAGGCTTAAGTTCCAGCATCATCGCCTTGGCCAATGCAGGTTTGTGATTCATCATTGAATATCACTTTCGTCCAATCATCCACACCGATGATAGCTTCTACTTCGCCCACTGTAATAACCTTGCTTTGTTCTGTTTAGGTGCAAGTGCTGGTTTTCGTTTGGCTTTTCCTTATGCAAATCCCATGTAATTCAGCAGATTTCTTACAGTTCTGTCACAAACATTAACTCCTGTTTCCGCCCATTTGTTTTTCATTTGTTTTGTTGAGCATGTTCCATTTTCAAAGCTTTCTGCTTTCAGTTTTCTGTCCTGACGCTTTGACGTCTTCCGTCGTCTACCCGTACGTTTTCCTTTCATAACCTACCTATTTTGTTTATATCTGCACCAAATTTTAAACACAGCTGATTGGGAACAACCAACATCGTCTGCCACTTTCTGTGTTGAATTTCCTTCTTATAGCAGTTTAATAATCCTTTCCATCTTTTCTATTGCCAGCACTCTCGTTGGTGCCACGTTTCCTCTCAACTGGCTGAGCCCAACACCTCGTTAAGGTCAGCGAGAACTTTACATCACTGCAGACTAATTTGCATATTCAGATGTGTGCTGGCATTCCTCTTAGAAATGCCAAGTACAAGGGGATTCCAGATTTTTCCCTCAACATAGAGTGATACCGTATTTTTTCTGCCACTTGATTGAGAAAAAAATATGCTATTAATTAAAATAATTTAATCTAATTTGTTCGAGGTTCATGAAGCCTGGAAATAAACAAAATTTGTTTTGTGTAATATCTGCAATTAGTTGATTTGCCACAGAGAAAAAAAAAAACTATGAAAATCCTCCATGTGCAGCGATACCATAATTTTTGCCAGAGGTTGTATTGTAAAATTTTGGCCATATCACCCAGCCCTAGCAATGTGTGACCGGGAGATCTGTGATTTAGCGATTTTCGATTGGGTGGCAAGTAACAGAGATCTGTGATTTGCTGATCTTTAATTGGGTGATGTGTGACCAGGAGAGTTGTGATTCCATGATCTCTGACTGGGTGGCGTGTAACAGAATGATCTGTGATTCTGGGGTTTTTGATTGGGTGTTGTGCGCCTGGAAGATTTGTGATTTGGTGATCTTTGATAGGGCAGAGTGTGACATATCAGAGACTCAGTGATCCTTCACTGGGTGGTGTGCAACCGAAGGAACTGAGATTCAGAGATCTTAGATTGGGAGATCAACAATTCAGACTGTATGACTGGGAGATCAGCAATTCGAAGATTTATAGTCCATAGGAATTATTCTTGTTCTTCTCCAGCTGAGCCATACCCTCAATACCCATCACAGGAGCCGCCCACGATCACATCCTTCATATCGTCGGCCTGCTGATAAAACCTCGTATCTCCAAATTTGATAAGAAACAAAAACTCATATGTCCACGATAATAACATAAACATTGCAAAATACAAAATTTTATTGATTGGATACACTCTTGGAAGAAAAATAGTCATCCTACCCGAACACAGCTGAACTGCATTCTTACATGCAAAATTAAACATTTTTTATGCTCTCCTGTAAAGGCAGATATGAGGTTTTATCAGCAGGGCGACGATAACTCTCTTCCTCCCGAGCCGGGCAGGAAAATCACCCCAGTAACCTTCAGCAAGCCTCCTTCAAATTCACAAGTCCAAACCGAGCGCAGGCACGGGACCACTGGCCTATTAAAGCACATCCACACACAGGGAGGAAATGAAAGAATACAGTTAAACAAACAGGGACAGGGCAGCAGCTCACTGACATGGGACAGAGGACCGTTTGAGCCTCCATCTGAGCCCCTGGGGGGCTCAGTGAGACTCCCACAGAGACGCATGTAAAATGGGCCCCAGCAGATACACA